>JANHMN010000003.1:166921256-166965252 GCA_030674055.1 Rhabdomys pumilio
TGTGTGTGTGTGTGTGTGTGTGTGTGTGTGTGTGTGTGTGTGTGTGTGTGTGTGTGTGTTAGAGTATCTCTATATACATGGATTGGTATAAGTGAGCATTTGTGTGCAGGTGATATGGGTGCGTAAGTGTGTGTGTTCATGCTCATTTGTGTGGAGGTTAGAGGACAACCTTAGGGGCTGTTATCTAACTTTTTTCTGAGATGTCTGTGGCCTGAAACTCACTGGTTTCTACTTCCCTTGTGCTGGGATTACACACCAGCACCATATCTCACCTGGGTTTGAAAAAACAAAACATCTGGGTTTTTCTGGGGTTGAAGTCAAGTCCTTGCCTGTCTGGACACTTTCTGGGCTGAGCATCTATCTCTCCAGCTCTGGTACAACATCTGTCAGCCACACCCTGTTTTCACTTACCTGTGAATACCTGTATTTTTCTTTCCTTGGGGGGGGGAGGGGGGAGATAGTTTTGCCGGAAATAGGATTCTTGTTTTGTTTTGTGTTTCAAGACAGGTTTTCTCTATGTAGTCCTGGCTGTCCTGGAACTTAGAGATCTGCCTGCCTCTCTGCCTCTTGAGTGCTTCGATTAAAGGAGTGAGCCACAACCTCACAGTAGATACAGGATTCTTAATGGCTGATACTTCGCACCCAGCACTTTACTCTGAACATGTTGTTCTGCTGCCTTCCAGCATGGGAGAGTAACTCTCCTCAGCGCTGTTCTGATTACTCCACAGGTGACAGAAGGTATCACATGGGTCATTTGGAAATACTTAGAAGTAAATGGAAATAAGACAGTCATATCCTAACATCAAATTAAATCCCCTAAGCTTCCATCTTAACAATGTGTAAAGGAGTAAATTACCAAAAACAAGTAGAAAGGAGGGAAATAATAATAGTTATTGTGGAAGTCACCAGCTGCAAAATAAGTAACAGTGAAAACTGCGAAAAACAATCCCAGCTCTCTGGAAAGACCAGTAAGATTGATGAACCTTTAGAAAATAGAAAATAAGATTTCCAGGAACAAAAGGGGGCTGTTACTACATATTTCAAAAATTGTATTAGAGTGTCACCAACTTTTGGTATCCCACTTGATATAGGTAACTACTCAGAAAACACAAATTAGCAACACACACACAAAACACTATTCCATGTCTCTAAGAGAAACTGATCTTGTGGTTCACAACACACAAGCCTCAAGCCAGATGGCTTTGCTGGTTAGTGAGAAATAGTATCAGAAGCATCACATTCATTGGTAGTGCAGAAATTGCTAGAAAACAGAGAGAGGAACTTTTTTCTTGTCCAATCAATGGGTTTAACATTAACACTGATAGAAAACTTGATATAAAGAAGCTGACAGTGCTGGCTCAGTCTAATAAGAGCATTTGGGATCTCTGTGAGGTCAGCCTGGTCTACAGAGCGAGTTCTAGGACAACCAGGGCTACACAGAGAAACCCTGTCTCAAACAAACAACAACAACAAACTTTAAAAAAAAAAAACTAGTGTCTCTTACGAATATGTATGCAAAACTCCTTAATGCTATATTAGTAAATCAACTTCAGCATTACAAAACGGGTGATGTTTTACAATTATCTCAAGTTTACTACAGGAAGGCAAAATAAAATAAGCATAGAATATATATCTGCCAAGGTACTTGTATCTGGAAAATATAAAGTATTCATGGCATTTATTAAAAGCAACTCAATATTGGACAGGACATGGAATCCAACACTTGGGAGACAAGGGCAGGTGGATATCTATGAGTTTAAGGCCAGCTTCATTCATATAAAAACTTTCAGGTCAGCCAGGATGACATAATGAGACCCTTTCTCAATAAACAAACACGCAAACAAACTCAATATTGCCAGGCAGTGTTGACACATCCCTTTAATCCCAGCATTTAGGAGTCAGAGACAGGTGGATGTCTGTGAGTTCAAGCCCAACCTGGTTTATAAACGTGAGTTCCAGGACAGCCAAGGCTACACAGAAAAGCCCCTGCCTTGAAACAAAACAAAACTAAAACAAAAGGGAACAAAAGACTAATATTAAAGTAGACAAAGTATTTGAATAAACTACATAAATGAAGATATACACAGGAAAATAATGCCCAGTGTCATTAGTCACTAAGAAAGTGCTAATTATGGTCACAATTCGATACAACTAAGTCCTTAGTAGAATGGCTGAAATAAAAAAGACTATTAATATCAAGTATTGATTAGGGTATGAAGCAAGAGAACGCATTGCCTGTTCTGTGGCACATCCATTTTGGAAATATCCTAGCAATTTCTTAGAAAGCAAAACATACAATTTCCACATGACCCACATTTACCTTCCTGTGTGTTTACAAAAGAGAAATGAAGACAAATCCACACTAAGACTTCTACACGTGTGTGACAGTCCATTTAGTGACAAATGGAATTACCAATTGGCTGGACCAACACATTGATCCACAAAACAAATACAGTTCATCAATCCTCACACACACCAGTGATACACACAGCAATATAGATGAGTCTCAAAAGTATCGTATGACTTTGAAGGCTGGGGTGCCTTTTTCTACACAACTTTCCTCTTTGATAGTGACACACTCACTAGTGTGGAGTCTGAGCAGAGCAAGTCTGGCTTCATCCAGTGGCAGGCTGCCTCCAGCCTTTTCATTCACAGCTGCATTCCTTTACTGTCAGAAAACACTAAGACACACACACACACACACACACACAGAGAGAGAGAGAGAGAGAGAGAGAGAGAGAGAGAGAGAGAGAGAGACACCTTCTAAATGTCTCTTCAAACCAGCACAGCAGCTTTTCTCCTATTGGCAAGTCTGCACACAGGGATGGAAGTATTCTGGCTCTTTCTGCCCTAAGAATTCCCCTTGAGACTCTTCTCTGAATATTGTGTGGCTATGAATGTTGAATGAGTCACCTCTGAAGGTGACATTTCTCCTATCATCAGAGAACTTCATTCTTTAAACCATCCATGTTTGGAACACGGGAGTCCACAGGCAGTGGCTCTCTCCTCTGCTGTCCACATGTAGTCAGCTAACTTCCCTGGTGTTATTCCTCAGACCTTCCCTCCCGTTTTTTATTGGTCTCTTCACTACTGTTGTTTAAAGCTCTGTCTTCCCACAGGAGGTTATTGGTGATAGCCTTTGAATTGTATCCTTTACTCAAGACTTCCCCTTTTGGGTTACTTTGGACCTTTATCTGTGATGACCCCATATTTTAAGAACTAACTTTGTTCCAGGGATTTTGATACCCTCATAAAAACCTTCAAAGCCATGAGAAACAACAAACTCATTGAATAACTTGTCGGAGAATATGTAGCAGCAGGATTTCAATCTAGGTCTAAATGACCTACTTATGAATAAGAAACAGAAAGTGGTAGGATTTTTTTTTAAGTTTTGCAAAGGAAAGGATAAGACAGCCATTAAGGTAACAAGTATTTATTAGTATTTTTATTTTACTTACATTTTTCCCTTTGAAGTTTATCTTATTAGTGGATATCCTTTTAAAAACAGTAATTCCTAGATTTAAAAAATCCTGTTTGATGCTTTTATAAGGTGAGAACACTGAATTGAAATATCTGGGAGGTTATTTGGGTGCTTCCAAAAATGTAAGATGATTTATTACCATACTTCCTGGGCCTGACATATACACCACCTGGCACACAGTAGGCTCAGTGACTGTTGACTGATAAGGTCAGTGATAATCCACACTCCCGGTTGTTTTACCATTTCAATACACTCTTGAACAGTCTTGTAAGGTAAATGGCATTACCATTTCCATTTGATGCTTGGGCTTGCCACATTCACACAGTCTGTGACCATAGAGGCTGGGATTGTATTTGAAGAGAACCCTTGTATGAACTCCCATCAGCATCTGCCTCTCCCTCAGTGGAGAAATGATGTTCAGGTCTTCAGTGTATAGCATTTCAGTCATTTTGATATAGTAAAGTTTAAGAAGGATATGAATCACAGGCCTTAGCTCTTTGGGTGTTTGGTCCATAGAAAAGGGGTGCAGGAACCTCGAGAAAACTGGTAGGTTTTGGTGTATGTACTTAAATGCACTTTTCTTCTTGGGCAAAGAGAATGGCTAACTTCGTAGCTTCTAAAAAAAAAAATTAAAACCCACAGATACAGAGAAAAATCTTAGGGGTCTTCTTGACATGGAATCAAAATAAATGTCCACAAGAAGTTTTAAGCAGATATATTTGAAGAGTTGTTTATGGAGCAGTTTTTATCTCTACAAATGAGATTTTAGCTAGTGGCCAAGAGTATAGGCATAAGTTGTGTGTGTATATGTAAAAAAAGTAGCTTTGTTCATTCTTGTGTCGTAACTAGAAAGAAGTAGTGTCACAAATGTGAAAACCGATGCTAACAGGAATAAGAAGCACACCTAACAGCATAGCAGGAAGTAGCAGATGCACAGCCTCGCTCTGAGGCCAACACTGTCTCACCTTGTGCTTAGACGCAGCAACTGCCAGATGCATTCATGGCAACTACACTTCAGGGAGCAAACGTTTACATTTTTGCTATGTAACCTCACCTATAAGTAGAGGTTGAGTTATACACCATCTGAAAGTCATTTTAAATTCAGTCCAGTTCTAAAATCGCTTATGGAATCCTTTGTATTCATCAGTACCTGTTTGCCTGCTGAGTTTTCTAGGTATTTTTCTAGCAGCTGGTCTTTCCATTTGGTCTACCATTTCATTTCCAAACTCATACCAAGTAAGGCCTTGGTCTAATAGACACTCAGCTCAAAGAGAGAATGATTATTTCCAAAAGGCAAAGCTAACGACGCAGTCTGGCAGAAGAACTAGAAAGTTCATTCCTGTAATACTTCTCTGTGGATGGAAACCACAGAGAAAGATCTGCTCCATCCCCACCCCACACCGATGCTTTATCTGCCACTCATTACCTTTAACATTTTAATCTACACATTATAGGTTTAACTAAAGCTGGGCATGGTGGTGCACGCCTCTAATCCCAGCACCTGAGAGTCAGAGGCAGATGGATCTCTGTGAGTTTGAGGCCAGCCTGGTCTACATAGTGAGTTCCAGGACAGCCAGAGCTATATAGTGAGACCATGTTTTTACCTCTTTTTTTTTTTCTGCTCAAAAAGAAAAACAAAAGCTTTCACTCTGACTTAATTGTCAAGTGTCAGCATTAGACAGCCTCACAACACTCAGGTACAGCGATTGCTGTGAGGGGCTAAATTCCCAGCAGCTTTGTTGTGTGCAAGAGTATAATTTTCTTAGTTTAAAAATACAGTATTGTTTTCTTATATCACTGAAAATGCATTACACCTGTTTCTTTAAAATACATTTATTTAGACAATATTAGTAGCATAATAACCAAATCTCCCCAGCTATTACTTCGTCAGGTCAGGCAATAGAAAAGCTTGTATGAACATCTTATGAAAGACTGGATTCATTCATTCATGAAGTCTCAGTGGCTTCATTCATCTTTTCTCTCTTATTGCTGAAGATTCATAGCCAGAACATGAAGTTTTCTCCAAAGAAGAAATGGGGGAAATGTCTGGAACAGTGGTATCGATGACTCTTTCGTTATGAAACCTTCACGGCATATTTCAGTCTCGTGGAATCTTTTGTGTTATTCTGACTGTCAATAAGAACCAGGGGGTTGTGCTGGTGATTCTTGATGATTTCCACAACACTTCCAAAGTACTAGAGAAGGAAAACATGGTGGGTCAATCTCTGCTTATGTTCTCTCCATGTCCCCTCTCCACCCCTAATCTCCCTCCACTCTCTCAAGTTGTTCACGGTTATTGGGGCTCGACTGACACTCTGCATAGATGTGTCCGTCTATTTTAACAAAGTCTGGACCTTGCTGGGTGGTAGTCTCTGGACCTTCCTATATTTAGTAAGTCCAAAGCCACATGAACAGCTTTAATTACACCTAGACAAGTTACTTATTATGATGTAATATTTGTTTAAATGTTTTGCTAAATGTTTTAAAATATTCGCTCCTGAGCCTGGTGTGGTGGTGCATGACTTTAACTCCAGCACTTGGGAGGCAGGCCAGCGTGGTCTACAGAGTGACTTCCAGAACAGCCACCTGTCTTGAAACCCTGTCTTGAAAATCTGAAAAGGAAAAACCCATAAATAATTTAAAAATTGCTTCTTATTGTCAAACATGAAACTACCATGTAATAGACTTCTTTATATCCCTCACAAAACACAAATTATCTTCAGTGTTGCCCAAATCTTGACAATCTCCCGAAAGTCTAGGCTCCCACAGTGCCACTACTGTTGACTTAGTGGAGCATTTAAGAAGCAGGTCTCATGGAAAGCCTTTAGTTCATCCTGGATGCTTCCTTGGAGGAATCGTGAAACCTTGGTCCTTCCTCCTCATGAGTGACTTCACTCTGCTGTGATGTACTAACTCACCATGGGGTCAGCCAAGGGGCCAATCTGCTGTTGGCTACAAGCTTTGACACTGAGCCAAAATAAACTTTTCATCTTTACAAGTTGATTACGATACATATTTTTTGTTATGGTGACGGAAGCAAACTAAAACACAACGATTTAATAAGTTACTTAGGATTCGGTACTAGAAAACGTATTTCCTAGATATTCATGTTTTCTTTCCTGAACAGGAAAGGGGACCTTTATGAGCCTTCTTATTTCTATCTACACTTGGCTGCTTGTAAACTTAGAAGTACCAAAGTAATGATGGAATTTTCTGCTATATTCTCACCATACGTGTTACTCTTTCCGTATTTGAATGTCCCATGTTTATACGCCTCATTCCAAGATGTGAGAAAGTTTGCTTTGAAAATGATCCAAGTTTTAAATAAAATATTAAAGGGCTATAACACAGACCATGGAACAAAGTGCATTAGGTATACAAAGTGCATAGTCATCAGTAAGTACATGTATCATTTTTAAAGTAATTGGTCTGCCGTAGTTGCATGGTTTATGGAATTGGTACCTACTGACTTCATTGTGTCCTTTAACCTGTTAAGTACAACTAGCTACCTGGAAACAAAGAAATTTAAAAGTTTATTGATTGTTTGGGTGACTTCCCCGAGATCTCCACGTTGAATAAGAATATGCCCATAATACTGGACAACTTCTCGAATGAAATACAGTTGTGTTTTGGTGTCTGTCCATCTGAATGTTACCCTGTGGAGGAGAAGCATGTGGTAGGGGCTTCCAGATCCTTCCACCTTTACTCCCTCCCCGGAGGCAGTCACTTGGTGCTCTTGCAATTACCGGTGGAATTCCTCTGTGAGAAATGCCATGATACATTCATGACAGGGGAAGCAGGCACAGAATCTTGTCAAGACAAATGCAGTCAGGAAAGTTTGAAAAAGAAAGGCTAGGAAATGAGCTAACACAAGCTCTTTTTGATGATGAGTTCCTAGTTTTAAAAAGGTTAGTTCTGAACCCAAGAAACAAGAGATTTGATTTGAGGTGGAATCATTTGAGACAGGAAGTGGAGTTGACCAAACACATTTGTGCTTTAAGTAAAAGATGAACTGAGGTTCATGTAGTTGCTGATTTCCCCCAGTTATCTTTATTTATCTTCATAATTAACTCAGTATATTTGAGATTTCCACATATGTACAGAAAACAACTGGTTTGATAGCTCAACATCTCATGGCCAATATAGTAGAGCAGTCGTCAAAGCTATGAGATTACTTTATTGTGCAAGCCAATACAACTGCAAGAAAAGGTAAACAATTAATTAACTGGCTATTTACTGGCTACACACACACACACACACACACACACACACACACACACAGTATACACAAATAGAAGTAGAGCAACAATCTTTAAAAACACGCATAGTTGGTATTAGATAGCCCAAATTTTCATTTTCCTGTTTTTATGTTCAGTATGTTGAAAACTTCATATTTTCTTACAAATTATTCAAAGGAGATTTTTAAAGTTGATTTTCGGCATTGCCAGAAACCTTTATAATAACTAATCTATTACACATTTCAGCCCAGAGGCTAGTTATGCTGAGAATGAAGCGAAGTGTTGACTTATTAACTCTGAGGTAGAGAAGAAGGTTCTTAGGAACCATGGAATTCTTGTTGAGTGGTGTGGTTTTTTTTTTTTTTTTTTTTTTTGGCAAGGAAGTTCTCCAGCTCTCGGTCTCTCTGAGAGTTCAGTTCATATAAGAAATTTTCAGGACCTGTGAATAGGACAGCTCCTAGCTCCCCATTTTCCTGCCTTTGAAGGTGAGCTACACCCCCGAGGAGACAAGGAAATGAAGCAACTTCTGGGTCTGTTCTGTCAGCTTCGCTATTATTTTCCTAACACTGACTATGATTAAAGAACCTTCTAAAAGAGACTTTTAAAATCGAGTTTGCAGCAGGAATGGGAGTCTTTACAAGCAGAGGAAAACTGTAAGTTTTACGGGCAGGGACTTATAAGTTTAGCTTGAGTCCTCTGATCATCCAATCTTCTTACTATTGCTAGTGAAACTCTTTTGTGATAAACACAATGATACGTTCATTCTAGTTATTTGGCACAGGGTGGGCCGGAAAGCTGGGTGACTAGGGGAGCCAGTCTTGAGCAAGAGTGAGGCAAAGAAGTGTCCAAACCACAAAAATCTCGTCCTAAGGCAACCAGAAGTTAGGACTGTTCCCTCCTTGCTCTGGGTCTGCATGAATGTAGCCTGTACAACCCCACCTCTGCCCTACTTGAGGTAGTCACGTAGCCTGGTGGCCAAATTACAGGTTTAACTTCCTCTCTCCCTACAAGGACACGTCCAGCAAGCACTTGGAATTCCTCTTCATGCAAATGAAGCATTCCCAACAACCAATAAGGTACACTCACCCTGAAGACCCTCTACCCACTCCCCAAGATTTATGTATTGTTACCCCTAATAAAGGAGAGCTGTTTTACTGAAAACTGTCTCAGAGAAGGCTGTTTCTCTCCTGCACGCCAGAGATCCTGCAAACCCATCCTCCCTGATAAGCTTTGTGACCTTTGCACAAAGATGCCTGAATACCCTGAGGGCAGAAGTGGAGCAGCACAGGGAGCTAGGAAGCTAAGTGCAATTGGAAACTATAGGACTGGGGAGTAAACTAGAACGGTTATTTAGTGACAATTTTTTAAGCAACAATGCAATTCTGCTCTAGATCAGTGTTCTCAAACAACTCAGGAAAGAGTTGTTTCCTTTCTAATTGCCTGAGACTTTATTTAAAGCCTCAAGCTATCAAAACCCTAGAAGAAAACACAGAGGGAAAAACGTTATGACATTCGATTTGGCGATGATTTTCTGGATGTGACACAAAGAACACAGGCAACAAAGCTAAGTTACATAAACGAGGCTACATATAATTCAAACTGTTTGTCAGCGAAGAAAACCAACAGTTAAAAGGTAAAGCAAGTAAGGAAGGGAGTCTGTTCCTACATTCTCAAACTCAGCGCTCGCACACAACTTCAATCCCAGGGAGGCAGAGGCAAACTCAACAGCAAGAATGGGAATACTTGATTGGAAGGCGTACAAAGGACTGGGATAAACATTTCTGCACAGATGATGTATAAGTGGCCAATAAGCATATAAAGAGATGCTGAGAATGCTAATCATTGGAAGGATGTGAATGAGGTACCATGGCGCATCCATTAAGATGGCTACTATAACAAAAAAAAGCCAGAAATAGTAAGTAACCAGTGCTGGGGGGAAGGGGGTGTTGACTGCTCATATATGGTTAGGTCTATGGTAGTATTTTCATCTGTGTGTCTTAACCACATTTCTGTTTTTGAAAACAAGATATCTTGCCTATAACTAACTATTCAGCTAACAGTAGAATTTGTTCATGCAGCATCCACTAAAGTAAGCCATTGTGCTCCAGGTCTAGAAAGGCACAGTGAACAAGACATAGCCAGGGCCTCAGTAACAGAAAAGAGTATGCATCAGTAATTATGATTTGTTTTCAACAATGCTGGCTTAGGAAAGGTCTAGCTCCTTTTGAACTTACCTTTTAATTATGCTCCTTCCTCCCTCCCTCTCTTCCTCCCTCCCTACCTCCTTTGTTTCTTCCTCCTTCCTTTTTTCTTTCATTCCTTCTTCCATTTTAAAATTTGAGGTAGGGTCTCACTCTAAACTGGATTTGAACTCACAATCTTCTGACCTCATCTTCCCAAACGTTGGCCTTGCAGGTAAATGCTACCACTCTGACTCTTAAGGTGTCTCTTCATTAGAACCTTGTTTGTGCTCCTTTCTCTGTTTAAATCATTCTTTCCATATTTTTTTCTTTTTTCCTCCCTCCATCTTTCATTCCATGGATTCAAATCCAACCCATCATTCAAGGTAAGAATAAGTAGTCCTTTCTGGACCATTCGTGGGTGTGGTGGTTTGAATAAGATTGATACCCTTAGGCTCATACATCTGGATGCTTACTCATAAGGAAATGGCACTATTTGAAAAGGCCAAGGAGGTGTGGACTTGTTGGAGGAAGTGTGTCACCCTGGTGGGCTTTGAGGTTTTAAAAGCCCACACTGGGCTCAGTGCTGCTCTCTTTGCCTGCAGATCAGGCTATAGCTCATAGTTACTGTTTCTGCTGCCATGCTCCCCACCATGGTGATAATGGACTAAGCCTCTGAAACTTTAAGCAAGCCCCCAGTTAAATGATTTCCTTTATAAGAGTTGCCTTGGTCATACATAGTGTCACCTCACAGTGACAGAACACTGACAAAGACAATGGGTTATTCTAAGTCACACTCCACGATTCCTTCATAGGAACAGGCTAGCTAAACAGAAACATACTGAGCTGTCATTTTGCTCCTAATTAATGACATTTCTGTTGGTTATTTAAAGCTTATATATTTCATTACATAAGCTCATCTTGGCCCAAGAATTATAGCCTAACACTTCAGGTCAAGTTCTGAACTCTCAAGTGCTTCCCTGGTCATCTAACTCAGTACCAGAGTTGAGTTCCTAGGCCTTAATTTTTGAACGCTAGTTCATGACCTTAATTCTTAAAACTTTAATTGACTTTGGCATTTCAACTTTCATTTATAGGTTTTCTTAGACTAATAATTATGTCAGATTTCCCTCACTAGGTGGAAATAGGAGATGGCTCAATGGACAAAGCACTTGCTTGCTATGCAAGCAAAACTATGGGAGTTCAGATCCCCAGTGCCCATAAAAATGCCAGGTGGACATAGTGGCCTGCATGTAATTCTAGTACTCAGAAGACAGATCCAGGGGATCCCCAGAACAAGCGGCTAGCTAGAGTAGCCATCTTCAATCAAAAGACTCTGCCTCAAGCAATAAGGTAGAGAGTGATCAAGAAAGACTCCTGAAAATAAGCGCCGGGCGTCCACATGCCCCCAACACACATGCACACCATACACACAGACACATGTCATTTAAAAGTTAAACAAAAATGCTAGCACAGGCATCACATTCTTTTTCTGACTTCCCATAGGACGCTATTACAGAACGTGCATCATACACTATAGTATATATTATTTCAAACCATGATGTTTCATCTTCTGTTCTACTTATGGCATACATATAACCCTAAGACCAAGTACTTTTGCACTCTTTCTCTTTGTCTCTGGCACCTAATAGAGCATGCTGCCACTGTATGCAATACAGAGAAATAGAGCTGAGTTAAAGAGAAGTTACCAGCCAGCCACAGTGATACTTTTCCATAATCCTGTATTCAGGAGGTTTATGAGTTCAAGGCCAGCCTGGGGTTTTAGGCCCACCTAGGCTACATATTATGACTGTGTCTCAAAATAAGAAAATAAAGAAATAAATAGAGAATTAAAGGCTACTAACCTCTTCGCCATTTTTCTTCTTTCCCAAAGCATATTGTTTGGTTGCTTCAATAAACCGTACAGGAATATTATATACCCGCTTGTTAAAGAACGCAACTAGTGTGTAAGGCTGCTTAGAATCATGGCCAGAGCTTTTCCGAATAAGAAATGATCCATCCTGTTTAAGTGAAACATAGTGATAGTGTTAGTTACATTTCCTTATGCTAGAAATCAGTTTGTGAGGAGGAGTTTATCATTTTCAGATATTATTTAGCTTCATGGTTTTGTAACCGATTAGAATTTGTTTTATTATTTTCCAAGAATACTGTTTATTAAGACAGATACTCAGACAAACTGGAGTCTATGCTCACTGGGATTTGGAAACATGGAAAAGCACACGGTGAGATCAAACAGAGAGTCTCTCGAGCTACAGCTCATGTTTGCAAGTTCCTTAAGTAAAAATCTATACTGTAAGAAAGTAGAAGCTGGGGCTGGAGAGATGGCTCAGTGGTTAAGAGCACTGCCTGCTCTTCCAGAGGTCCTGAGTTCAATTCCCAGCAACCACGTGGTGGCTTACAACCATCTGTAATGGGATCTGATGCCCCTTTCTGGTGTGTTTGAAGACAGCTACAGTGTACTAATGTACATAAAATAAATAAATAATTTTAAAAAAAAAGAAAAAAAAAGCTGGGAATTCAAGCTTCTAGCTGAAAAGAATGCTCACCTTGACTTATTTTAAAGTAGAAAAACTCAAAAAAATTGAATGTGTATTAAATATTTTATTAAAATAGCTTAGAATCATACATTTAAAAATATAGACAAAACATGACCTAAGATAGGAAGAAGAAATGCAAAAATTGTTATTCAGCCTTAGGAAGGAATTTGAAGAAAAAAAACAAAAAGACCTATTTCAGAAACAAAGGAATAAAATTCACAAGGTTTCCAGGGACTAAATAAGGTCTAATAAATTTAATATGTGATCCGAAGTAAGCCATGGGGACAGCCGCGGCATTTAAAATGGACTGCAGCAGAGTGGGCCAGACCTTGATGATACCTGAGAGTGACAAGAAGCCTGAGGACAACTCTGAAAATCTTGCGGCTGACTGTCTGGGCTCCAAAGGCTGCGGAGTCAACCAGGATTCACTGAAACAGCAGCAGCAAGGGTGAACCTCACCGACCTCTCGGCAGCCCTGCAACCACTGCCACCTTGGCCAAATCACTAGCCCTTCCCCTGGTGGACTAGCTAAGGAGGTAGACAGTGGTTGGTTCAAAACACAAGCCTTATGATTGTGAGTCATAAGAATGCAAGGATGTGACTGGCCCATACAAACAGGTTGAGGTCGCTCCAAAACACACCCTCTCCCCAAGCCAGTCTCTCTCCGGGGCCACCTTCCCTGGTGTGCTGCACTGGGCCCCGTAAAAGGGGGTCATTTTTCCCTAACTAGAGTGGGCTGGAAAAGAAAGAAGCAAAAACTGAGGAAAACTAACTTGTTGGAGAAAGTCTTAGAAGGTCTTCTGATCTATTGACAATTTCTGTCTAGGCAGAACAAAGAACCCTCACCAGCTGACTGATGACATTTTGACAGGGATTTGAGTTTTGTTTTTTTGTTTTTTTTGTTTTTTAAATGGGAGAACAGAGGAAGTGAAAAAGAAACTTTAATCTTCCACTGTCCCACCAGTTCCCAATGTCAAGCTCTCAAAAAAATATTTCCAGGCAGTGTCTTCTGCCTTTATCCATATCCTAAGTCCCATGAGTTGGTTCAAAATAGCCAGTCCTCTCTCGCTCCAAGGCTGAGCTCCTGCAGCATCAGGTCTTCCCCAGACCTCCCTGCCTCCCGCTTCTCTCTATTGTTTGAGGGGTAGTGGACCCCCCAGAGCCTTGAAATTAAAGACAAACAGGAAGGAGATGAAAGAACAAAGCAGCCAGTGGTGCTCCCAAGAGAGGAGAGAAAGTACAAGGAAATAGCCCCTGCTCCTAATAATTACAAGCAATTACTAGCCAGATTAACATGAAACACCTCCCCCCCCTGCACAATGTGAGATTTTTCAGGTGCCCCAAACCTTGTTGGATCTGTGCAAGGCCTCTTCAGCAGACTTGCGGTCGCAGGCGCCAGCATACCAAGGCTTACCTTGCAGCTCAGCCTCCTGTGGGACAGAAGCATTGTGAAAAGTGAGTTGGTCCTCAAAGGAAATGAAAATTTAACATCAGTGCTTAAGTGGCCCATTTTGCAAAACCAAGATGGAAATAATAATCTCCATCTTTACCAGTAATGTCAGAATGAGTTTCGTGCTTTCTTTGGCCAACCACAAAGATTATGTGGCTAGCTCACTCCCATTTGGCATTAAGCTGCTAAATTTAGTCCTAAATCATTTTCCTCCTGGATGTATTATATACTCTTTTCTCACTGTGCTAATATTCTTTTAAAAATTATTTATTTATTTATTTTTATGTGTATTGGTGTTTTGCCTGCATGTATGTCTCTGCATGTATGTCAGATCCTAGAGTAACAGACAGTTGTGATTTGCCATGTAGGTGCTGGGAATTAAACCTGGGTCTTCTGGAAGAGCAGTCAGTGTCCTTAACTGCTGAACCATCTTTCCAGCCCATGTCTTTATTCTCAATGCTTAATAGAGTGCTTCATAATCTCAGTGTATGTGTGTTTCTTTGTGCATGGAAGCATGTGTGTGCACCCGTGCACACAAGCACGTGTGCAAGTGTGTCAGATATCATCATTAGATATTGATCCACAGGAGCAATCCACCTTGCTTTTTGAGTCAGCTTCACTCACTGGGACAGGGCTCCAGGACTAAGCTAGGCTGGCCAGCAGCCCACCCAGGGGATCTCCTGTTTCTGTCTCTCCCATGATGGGATTATAAACACACAGACAGCATTGGGCTCCCTTTTCATTTCATTCTCTTCCATTCTGTTTTTTGGGTTTGGAAATGGGATTCAAATCATCATGTTTGTGGGGCAAGCACTTTTCCAACTTAACTGGTGTCCTAGTGATGCTGTCTTACTAGGTTTTGACAAATAAGGATACGTGTTCACTTGTCACCTTCAAGGGCACACAGAGTCCTTTTCTCTGTCTCTTTATGCTGTTCTGTGTGATATAGGCTTTAACATCCTAAGCCTCCATAGGTCTATTCTGAGGAAATTGCAAAGTTTAAATAAATGTGAGAGGAATAACAGCAAAAACAACACGTTCCCTCACTGTTTTAAAGAAACAGTTATTTGGGGCATCTGGAATAGCAATGAGATTAATGGGGTGAAGTCTCTCTTAGTCACTGAAAAAAACAGGATATTCTGTATCCATCGGACCAACTTGGTTAAAATTCTGATTCCATCCTGAATCAGACTCCATCCTGAGCCAGACTCCATCCTGAGCCATACTCTGAATTATCTTCTCAGAAGACATGCCCTTGCCCAAGGGCATTATCCACTGAAAATAGTCCAACGACACCAAGCTCATGCTCTACCTGGTCTGCAAAAGTAGAATTGAATGGGAAGCTAGAGAATGGTCCGTCTGCAGCTGGGCTTCCCCCTTCTGAGAACCCTGGAAGAGATTTGAAAACTCCATTAATCTTCAGTAGTTTCTGTGCAGTTATAGTGCCTATGTCTTACTGCTACATGACCTCCCTGAGCCACACATGGAGCTAAAAAATCCTCAGGATTGTTCAGATGGGGGAGCCCTTAGGACCCCTTTAAATTCTTAAGATCCTTCCAGATGTTTGAGAGATCTTTGTTGTTAGCAAAGGCTTATCTTTGAAAAGCCTAGGTTTCCCTCATCTATTTCAACAAGCATAGCAACCAACTGTTGGCTCCAGAATTTATAAGTTCTGTCAAGTTGGACCTGTTGATGCAGACTGTAATATCAGTTACTAGGAAACTGAGGCAGGAGCATCCCAAGTTCAAGGCCAGCCTGGGTTACACAGTGAGACACCTGCCTTAGGAGTAAGTAAAATTTGTAAAATGTAATCCAGTGCTACTCTACACACAGACACAGACACACAGACACACACACACACACACACATACATACATATACACAGGCACAGGCACACACACAATCATGCACAGATACACACACACACACACATACACACACATACACATGTATATTTAGATTGGAATAGTTTCGATAAAAATATTTATGTTCTTTCATTCCTCTGTGCCTAATGTGGATCTAGTCATTGGGAATTATATATATATATATATATATATATATATACACACACACACATATATATGAGACATCAAAGTGCTTTGCCTTCCTGGAACTTGAACTTTAAAGGGCTGAGCAATCAAGATGTAAGTGACTTTGCCATGTAGCATTGAGTATCCTAGTGTTCTTGAGAACCAGAAGGCAGTTTCACTGAAGTGGCTTCAGGGATAGGTAGAAGCAGCACTCTCTCCAATGGAACAGCACAGCCTATAGGGTGGTCAGATTTCCCCAGGGAACCTGATATGGGGTGCTGGTTGATTTCTGAGGGCCAGGCAGTCAGGGGAGTATCTGAGACTAACATTTTTAGAATCATGACTGTGTGCTAGGATGTCTCTGTCTTTGTTCTGTGTGTGTGTGTGTGTGTGTGTGTGTGTGTGTGTGTGTGTGTGTGTGTATCAGGACCTGGGCACTTCATCTCAGAGAAAACATTTCCAGACCACCCCATCTAAGATGGTGGCTCTCACTATCCCCATCAGATTCCACCACCCACCCCACACCACCTTGCTCTCCGTGGCACTTTATGTTTGCCTAGTATGAAACTGTGTATCTATCTCCTTGTCTCTTGTCCAGCCTCCTGTCTCCTTCAGCAATGATATAGCTTTCATCAGGACAAGCCATTGATTCATCCTAGTCTCTCCTTGTCCTCAAACAGTGGCTGGCACATGGCAGAGAGATGATCAGTGACAAATGAAAGAATGACTCAAGTTGACAAACAAATGATAAGATAAAGCTTTTTAAACAGAAAAAATAAATTTCTACAGACGACAAATCATTTTCACTTTGTGTTGTTAGAATTAATAGGAAAACTACTTAATATGAGTTTCATTGTATTTAAAGTGAACCAAAAGTGTAATTAAAACTAAAAAATCAAGTTTTGTAGCAAGAAATTATAATTATATTAATAATTAATATGTTTTATTTTGTAAATGACAGTTACTCTGTTTATTTGAATGGTTAATCTTGATTACTTGGAATATGTTCCAAATTATGTATAGAGTTTCCTTTTCTTTTTTACTCCCTACATTGAGTTGAAAGAAAATGAAGGGCTGGAGTAGTTACATTCTGTGAGCCTGAATTATCTGGTTAATATGTGTGTATATTAAAAATTCTTATTTTTAATTGTATATGTGTGTGTGTGTATGAGAGAGAGAAAGAGAGAGAAAGAGAGAGAGAGAGAGAGAGAGAGAGAGAGAAAGAGATTGATTGATTACAGGTGCTCACAGATGCCAGAAGAGAACATTGCTACCTGGAGTAGAAGTTACAGAGGCCTTTCTGGGTGCTGGGAACCAAACTCAACTTCTGATCCATTTCTCCAGATTTGATTCTGTGTTTTAATCGATTGATCAATAAAACATCATACTCCATGTATATAGCTCAGCAGTATAACACTTATCTATATGTGTGAAGCTCTGAGGTTAATCCCATCACTACAAATTTGCATAATTTGCCAAATTGTGACATTATGAGTGTTTACAACCTAAACACATGAAGCTTTAAATTTACTAAAAATACAAATATATAAGAAAATAATTAATAAAATGAGCAAAAATCATAGTTAAAACATAGAAAGAAAAAATATACTTATGACATACCTTATTGGAGTAAATGCATATGGTAGCAGCTTATATGATAGTAACACATAATGAGTATATAATGAAGGCTTATCAATGGCTCTCCCTTTGCTTTCTATCTTATGAGAGTAAATGCATAGAAAGTCACGAAAAGACCCTGCATACCCGACCTTATACTACTAAGCCAGTCCCCTTTCAGGTATCTAATATCCTACCTCATCCAATGTTTTATTAAATTTGTCCAACCTGTCTTTCTGTCATCATATTCCCAATCATTCCTTCTGCCAATCAAATTCTGTACATGCCTTGTCCCTTTCTTCCAACTGCTTCTTTTCTTTCTGTCTTTCTTTCTGTCTTTCTTTCTTTCTTTCTTGACTAAGTAATAAACAGTTTAATAAAAAGGAAAAATGTCTGCCTACTGTATTAGTTACTTTTCTCTTGCTGTGATAAAATACCATTACTGAGTGTGTGGTTTGGATGAACGTGGTCCCCATAGATTCATAGGGAGAGGTATTATGGTGTATGGCCCTGTTGGAGTAAGGGTGGCCTTGTTGGAGTGGGTGTGGCCTTGTTGGAGTGGGTGTGGCCATGGAGTAGGTGTAGCCTTGTTGGTGATGTTTTTTAAGGTGATGTTTACCTTGAGAAAATTATACAGTTAATTAAAATGTTCTCATTTCAGGGTACATTTTATGTGGAGTTCATTAAAACATATTTCAGATTTATATGAAATACCTATCATTTATTGAGAATCTTTTAAATGCCAAGCACTGTTCTGGATATTTTAATCTGAGTCTTGAAAATAGCTGTATTTGTTTTTAACGATGCTGACTGATAAGTAAATATTCAACCAACACTAAAGATAGAAAATATTTACCTTTCAAAACAACTCTGTGAAATATTTTTGGCTCCATTTTACAGACAAGAAAGCAAATAAGACACTGGCACAGTGGAAGTGACAGCACCATTTGCTCCCATGCCTGGCCCTACCTTCCACCTGACTGGCAGTCAGAATCTCGTACTTACTTGGCAGGGGTACAGGCTTTTGATGGACAGGCCTGAAAAGAAGAAATGCATGGTACATGAGAGGCAAAACACAATAAAAACTCTGGAGAATCTACATCAAAGGATAATTAGATCTAAAGATGAGAGGGGCAATAAACCTTTTAGAGAACCAAGATTTTTCCCCCTTAGTTTTGAAAAAGGAGGAGTCTTGACTGTAGTGCTATTTTTTAGATGAGATCTATAGCCTGAAGAATGGGTCTCTGAGATTCTACAGTCTCATAAGTTGCTTAATAGCTTTCCAGATTTAATTAAGAAGCAATGAAACACCAGTTCCCTGTGCGAGCTTGCGAGCTTGCATGACAATGAATTCCCATAGCAACAAGAAGAAACTTGTTCTTATATTTTTGGTTGTGAGCCTAGCCTTTAACGGCTGAGCCATCTCTCCAGCCTGAAACTTGTTGTTAAAGGGAAGGATTCTCTTACTGGGGAAAGAACTAGCTCATGATCAATTATCCTTATACTCTGGAGGCTGAGGAAGGAGGGACTTGAATTAAAGGGCAACCTGGCTGCATACATAAGGAATTCCAGGAAAGCTGGACATATAGATTGAGACCTGTCTTTAAAAAATTGACAGACAAATAAGCATAAATAAATAAATAAATAAATAAATAAATAAATAAATAGAAGGGTTGGTGAGGTGGTTGCTTTCTGCTCTTCTAGAAGTCCTGAGTTCAGTTCCCAGGGTCCATGTTGGATGGCTCACAACCATGTAACTCCAGCTCCAGGGCCTCTGATATCCTCTTGACATACATGCAGCATATACTCACATATATACATAAATACAAAATCAAAATGAAAATATTTTTTAAAGAATGAATAAATAAATAAATAAATAAATAAATAAATAAATAAATAAATAAATACATGGAAAGGATTCTCACTTCTGGGTGGGAGGAAACACTGGTGACTGTCCTCCAGTGTCTTGTCTGTGACTAGACCCTCGGTGGCGCTCAGCAGGAACAGGCTTTTCTGGATTAGAAGAGTCTCCCGTTAGTATTAAAATGAAATGTCTGTCCCCATTCCTAAATACTGCCTCTTTGGCCAGATGTCTTCCCAATACCCTGTCTTCCAAGGGATTCCTGGCCTGCGTACATATCTTGGTGCGCATGCACTCTTAGGACCAAGACTCCCTTTCCACAGTGGTACAGGTCATGCTAGCTCCTCCGGCAGTGTACACGGAGACAGAACCCACGGGTACTGTCTGAGTACAGGCAGGCACCAGTAGATGAGCAGGCTCCACAGCCTCTGTGTAACTCCTTCTCTGCTTTCTCTGCAGACTTCCTTCAGGTGTTACCATATCTTCCTGTGTCTTGGTTAGTCATGAGATGTGGTATGAGTAACTTACTGCTAATGAGAGTAAAATCTTAGGATTTATGAATGATCTACTGATTTTGAAAACTTAACTAAATCTAAATCTAGGTCACCCTCAGATGTGAATATCACTTGGATCTCAGCGTGTTCTTGAGGGAGGGTAGAAAATAGGCACAAATACAGAGAGCTTAAGAAATGTCTGTTGACGCCAGGCAGTGGTAGCCCATGTCTTTAATCTCAGCAACTTGGGAGGCAGAGGCAGGTGGATTTCTGAGTTCGAGGCCAGCCTGGTCTACAGAGTGAGTTGCAGAACAGCCAGGGTCACACAGAGAGGCCCTATCTCGGGGGTTAGGGGATGGGGAATGACTGTTGTAGTCCATAGGAAACTTTACTAGTGAGGCAGTGAGAAAGGCAAACAGTACAGGAACTTCAGAGGAAGAGAAGCAGTGAGAACTCAGCGACTCAAAGCCCAAGTGCACCGCCATTCAGACAGCCGTGACTCTAAAGGTGTTTCAAACGTGTGGCCGGGTCCTTTGAACTGCCATGCTCATTTCATGCTCATTTCTTTAAAGCCTAGAAACTCCCAAAGGAGCGCAATGGAACCACTTTGAGTCCCAGCAGGCTTAAGCTCTGACCACCCTATATCATCTCTATACAGTTAGCCAGGGCCTTGCCATCTTGTAAAACCTCCTCCATTTTGGTTGAAGTGTGACAGTCCCCACCATTACAGTAATTTCGTTTCCAGAGCATGTTAGGTCTCCCAGACTGTCCAGACATCCAGAAGTGAGCGCAAGCTGGAGAACAGGATTCCTGGTAATCAGACAAAGCCAGCATTCCTCAGGGACTTGTGAGACTGGTTCCTATCTGCCAAAAGGAGTCATATGACTACCTGTGGTGCCTATCAGGATCTTAAAAATCCCTACCAACCTCTGGGTTCCCTCAGTATCCCAAGTTCCTGCTACAGGTTTCAAAATCCATGCTGGCATCCTAGGCCTTCTCTTCTTCCCTCCAGCGCAGCGCCCCTCCCCCACCCCAGCTACCCATCCTTCTTGAACCTTAGCCATTCTCACTGTTTGCCTCTCTTACTCTCTCTAGTTATGCTCCATTCTCTACCTCTTGTTATCTCACTATCTCTACTGTTCTCTCCTGCTTCCTTAGCCCTGACCATGCTCAGCCTTTCTCTCTCTGCTCTAGACATTTCCAGATGCCTCTGTCTGTCGTCTCTCATATATCCAGTAAAAACATTAACCACCTCAGCAGTTTCTTTCCTGCACCCACCCGAATACAAGAACTCGAGTGGACTGTTTCTCTAGATTCCTGACTTTCTGCCCAAGCCATACCCACAGTCATGTGTCTGTTAGTCTGTCGGTCATCTCAGATTCTTTTAACTGACTACTCACTGGCCACCCCAACAATGTCCAAATGCCAGCTGGAAAAGGAACCGTCAACCTGCACCCCAGCTTGTGAGCAAGCCATAGGCATTGACTCTTACAGAATAATACTCCTCCCCCAATAAAGCCCTGCATGGTGTCTAGTCGCTAATTTCCTTGTTCTTCTTTCCTTCTCACAGTCCTGAGGTCTCCTCCCCAGGGCAGAGGAGGCTGCTCACCTCCCTTTGGGTTTAGATGACACCTGCCTAGGCTCTTGGAATGAGTCTGAAGAAAGCTGCTTGTTAAACTCTGCGGGAAGCCTCTGATAAGGACTTCTAAGCAGACTTGGTTTTGGAGACTCTTGGAGCCTTAAAGTTTGCACAGAGGCCCCAGGTCATTAGGACTCTACTCTGCTCCCGCTTATCAGGCTGAAGAGACTGGAAAACCATGCAAGGTATGCATGGGAAGAAACACTTCAAAGGAGAGGCAGAGAGCCACAGGACAGCAGAGGAGGAGGCGGGGATAGAAACAGCCTGAGGAAAGGAAAGAAGAGGAAAATAAAATGGGGAGTGGGGGCTCTATTGGTGCAGTAAAAGCAGAGATGAGAGCTGAGTGTGTGCTCAGGAACAAACAAAAAGCCACTGTCCCATGAGCAGGGACACCAGCATGCTCTGTGCAGACACTGACTTAGGATGGGGGAAGATAGGCACTGTGATTTTGCACTGTGATTTTGCACTGTGTGTCTTCATGTGAGGCATTGGGTGGGTGCAAGACTTCAATTCTTCTATGTTCTAAGTGTCGACATCACGAATAAATCTTACTTTCTCTTCTCAATCCCTATTCATGCTTTTCAAATACAATTTTTTTTTAAATGGGGTCATTAAAAAGCATGTCTTTCTCCCCCGCCCCCTCTTTTGGTTCCCGAGAAGCGAAAGCAGAGAGACATTGGAAGATGTCCGGATGTAAGGGGCATTTGAACTTTGAACACTTAGCAATAGAACTTTAAATAAACCGTTTTTAAAAAGTCATTACCTTGTCTGAGCTGTTTGCTCTGAGACATAGTACCACCATATGGCTTCCTAGCTGGCTGTGGCCATCAGCAATAGGCGAGAGGCAGGTAGGCTGAAGCTTCCTAAGCTCAGACTCCTAAACTAATGTTGCTCTCTGCCACAATGCAAAAGGCCCGCCACTTAGAAGAGCTGACTTTATGTTAACAATGGGCTCATAGATAATGAAAGAAATTCAGAATGAAGAGCTTACATGCATATTATGAACTGAAAATTATTTTTAGAGTACATCCTTAACCTCCAGAATAAATATATTTACCTTCACAAACATTTGATGAATTCGGTAGGGGAGGAACGGGAGTCTATGTTAAGAAACAAAAAAGAGGCAAGTCAGCAAATCAGAAGATGGAGATAAATATCAGAGCACTATTAAATATGCTGCCAGACATCAGCTGCAGCTACTCTAAGAATCTAAAGCAGTTTCTGGCCCAACCTTTTCATTCACTGGGAACTGGATGAGTTTGTCTTATGGGAGGAGCCGTCCATTTCCTTGTGGGGACATCACTAACCTATCAACAGTATTGATGGACACTGTGACCCTCTCAACAGTCTCTAGGCAATAGTGCTTGTGCAGTGGGTGTCTGGCAGCTGGGTTTGGTCTTCTGGTCCCACCTTCTGTGTATTCAAAGTGATGGTCACTGTCAGGCTCTAGAGTAAGCTCAGGTCCAGCTGGGCCACCTTGTATCATGTGCTGGCCCAGGGTCACCCTGTTCTGACCATAAGCTAAGTTTAGTTTGTAGCTATTTATCTGATACATAGTAGTCTATGTATAAGTTGCTCTGGAATCAACAAGGCGGGAAGCCTTCTGCAATGATGCAGGCATAAATGCCTGTGCATTCTCTATTAGCTGATGCACACATTTAGGGAGGCCAACAGAATCCAGCAAAGATCAGCTCATAGGAAGTAGTACCTTCCCAGCTACCCGAACATTAGAAGTTGCTCTGGGTTGTCTAGGCAGCAGCTTCAGTTGCTAAGCCTGCTATGTTAAGCACGATTGGACATATTGACGACCTTAAGTAAGTAGACATCAATAGAGATTGTAGAAAATGTACAGGATCAACTTTCAATTTTAAGTGGTGTAGCTTAAGTCATTCAAGTGCAGAGTCAACTTACAGTCTTAAGTGGTGTAGCTGATTTCTTCCTGGGGAATAAAAGATTGGCCTTGTTAAAACACAGGGAAGATGAACTAGAACCACCATCTTCTTAGACTTAAACCATACAAGTGAAAACAGTGGCTAGAAGACAGCCCTTGAAAGACAGATAGGGATGGGTGGAGAATTTAATTGTCCTGATCTTCTCAACAGATGGAGAAGGGTTCATTGTCTTAGTCAGTGTCAGTGTTCTATTGCTGTGAAGAGACACCATGACCAAGGCAATTCATATATATATATACATACATACACACACATTTCATTGGAGCCTTGCTTACAGGTCCAGAGGTTCAGTCCATTTTCATCATGAAGGGAGCATAGCAGTGTGCAGGGAGGTGCTGGAGCAGTAGCTGAGAGCTACACCCTGATCCTATAAGCAGAGAGAGAGAGAGACAGAGAGAGACAGAGACAGACAGACAGACAGACAGACAGACAGACAGACAGATCCTGGGCCCGGTGTGGGCTTTTGAGACCTCAAAGTTCACCTTCAGTGATACACTTCCTCCAACAAGACCACACCTCCTAATTCTTTCAAATAGTGCCACTCCCTAAGCATTCAATTATATAACCTCTAGCCATCTGAAACTAAGCCCAAATTAAGTATTTTCTTTTATGTTTCCTTGGTCATAGTGTCTAATCACAGCAATAGAAAAGTCACTAGTATGGTGTCACTTAATAACATGTCATAATACTTGCCCAGCAGTTTCCAAAGCCACCTTACATCTCATAAGTATCCTATATCCCACAAAACACCCTAATGCATGTTCTGATGCCAGGTCCACACTATAGGCCATGCACTACTTGCAAATAAAACCAGGGAGCAGAAAGTAAGGGTGGAGCCTGACTGGAGGTCTCAGAGCTATCAGGTGCTGAAAATTGGGGTGCCTTGCAGATAACAGTGAGCCAATGAACTCAGAAGGTAGCTAAATATGACTCTATGGAAAGCAAGAGTTTCCTCCTTGTTTCCAATTTTAGGGGCTGCTCCAATATGAAGGTTTTCATGGGAATGGAGAATTAACAGGAGTTCCCAGAGCAGCAGCTCCCCACCCTACCCCCACCCCCAAACACCCAGATCTCATAGAACCACTACCCTGAACAGTACTCACCCAGCCCGTGGCAGTGGAGATGGCGCAGCGGGCAAAGATGACTTGGAGTCCCAGACCCCACTGTTTCGACCTGCATAGCACAGACAAGAATCAATCACTGTGACTGCCTTCAGGGATGGTTGTATTATCGAGGCTGACCTTTCGGAGACACAGGTGTTTTATGTTACTTTTACTGAAGTGTATATGTCCACTGACACTGAAGCTGAGGGGCAAACCAATGGGCACAGGTGATGAGAAATTTGAAATGCCAATACAGGGAGGATAGTTGAAGTGCTTGCCACACAGGTGTGAAGGCAAGAGTTCAGATTCCCAGAACCTATGAAGATGCCAGGAGGGTGTGGCAGCTTCCTTGTAATGCCAGTCTTAGAAGGTAGAGAGATAGGAAACTCATCAAGGCTAACTGTATTGATGACCTCCAAGTTTGATTGAGAGAGCCTGCCTCAATGAAAGGTGGAAGAGTGATAAAGGATGATTCTCAACATCAATCTCCACATGTAGATGCACCCATATATCTGTGCCTATACACATGCAAACACGAAAGCACGTGCGTGCATGCACACACGTACACACACACACACACACACACACACACACACACAGAAAAAACTGCTAACATATAAACTCTGGTGTAGGCTGTAGGTCAGAGTGTCATTCTAACACTTCAAGAAGATCTTCTCCTTAGACTCCTGGGCAAGTTCAGGAACCACGGTTATGGGAGCCCAGTGAAAACACACAAAAGTCCCTCTCAGACGGAGCCTGGAACTCCTACTTACACTGAGGTACAATGTACAGGTCTGCTCAGCAAAGGTGTCTAGAGCTAGATTGGCTCAACCCACTTCTGGTGCACGCCCCTCCCATGCATAGGCTACTTCAGCAGTGTCTGCTCCTCGTGGACATCAGAAAATGTCTACTCACATATAGCCAAGTGTGGGCAAGTTCAAGGCCATTCCCATATCCAATCTTCTGAAGTCATATATGGAACACTTGACCTTGTATCTACACCCTCCCCATTTTCCTGCCTGAAAATAAAGCCAGACAACATGAAGGAGTCCATAAGAGATGATAGATTCCCTACATGGGTGGCTTCTTGGACACTACTCAGTAAACAGGAGGCTCATGATGAGACTTCTTATTGGATCAAACTGAAGTGAATAAATATTGTGAGTGGTGTATATGCATGTATGTGGGTGTGTGTGCGTGTGCGTGTGCGTGTGCGTGTGTGTGTGTGTGTGTGTGTGTGTGTGTGTGGAAAACAGAGGAGGATGTCACAAGTCCTGCTCCAGTATTCTGCCTTATCCCTTTTAGACAGGGTCTTTCATTAAACCTGGAGGTAGGCTGGCGGCCATCAGGTCTGAGTGACCCTTGTGTCTCTATTCCTCACAGTGCTGGAATTATAGTTCCACACATGCTCGCACCTGACTTCTTACATGCATGCTTGGAGATCCAGACTCAGATCCAAGATCCTGCTTGATCAGTACGTGCCACGCTCACTGAGCCATCTCCCACACCCTGGCATAAACATCTCACTACGAGACTACAATATAGAGAGGTTCCCAGTTTCTAATGGGCATGCGGGAGATATTCTGTAAGCTTGGGTCAGATCTGCTGCCCTCTCTAGTGCTGTAGTTTTCCCGGAAACACAGAAATGAGTTACCAAATACTACTGAGGACCTGGTCTGTGGTAAGCCCTAAGAGGCACTCACAGGCTCCATGGAAGGTACCGGGAAGGAGAAACATACTGTCTTCATGCTTCTCACTCTAAAGTCAAAAGGCCTTAAAAAGTATTGAAAGTCTGGCCACAGGGTTATTCTCTCAACTTCTGCACAGAGACCATCTATGCTTTTTCTTCACACAGTACTTGCTGAGTTTGGTGCTAATGTCACTCAACACCAGAGTGGGTGGTCCACATGGCTCTGGGCCTTCACCAGCTCGCTACGGATCCGTGCCTTCTCCAGGACTGCTTCTACTTATGGCTTACTTGACTTATATGCAATTTTAGGGAACATGTAAGAAAGAAAACCACATTTCTAAGTGTTAAGTTTCAGACTGTCCATATATCCAGAAATGAGCTCAGGCCAGACAGCAGAAGGATTCCAGGCAGTTAGATAACAGCCATCATTCCTCAGGAATGTGAGAAATGGCCCCCCACCACCTTCCCACCTGCTTGGACTTATTTCCCTTGGCTCTCCACTGACCTACACCTAAGGTAGTTATTAGCATACCAACAACGCCCATGCTGACCTCCAGGCTCCCTCAGTATCAGAAGTACCTGTTACACACTTCAAAGTCCACATTGGCATCCAGGGCTTCCCTACCCCACTCCCCACCTTGGCTACTCATCCTCCTTATAATCCACCTGATTTGTTCACCCCACCATGTGAGTGTGTGTGTGTGTGTGTGTGTGTGTGTGTGTGTGTGTATGTATATGTGTGTATATGTGTGTGGGGGGGGGTGGGGGAGTGGGTGTGTGCATGTACATCCACATGCATGTGTGCCGTATTTTCTGTCTACTACTCTCTCCACTCTTCTCTGCCTCTCCCTGCTTCCCTAAACCTGGCCATCTTCCAGATGCCTCTGGATATTTTCTCACAGTAAAAGCCTTTCCCCTAATAATGGAGCAGTCATGTCAGCAGGGTTTTTTTTTTTTTTTTCTGTGCCCCTTCACATACAGTAAGCTGTACATGTCACATGAAGTGCCATCCAACCATGGTGTGTGAGTCGAACTGCAACTGTCTAACTGCTGAGTAATTCTAAACATTAAGGTTGACACTGCAAAAAGCCTAGCCACACATATTCGGATGGAAGACATCAGGAGGCAGCCACATCTGAAAGCCCAAGAAGCAGGAAAAAGGCCTAAGTCAGACCCCACCTCACCCCAGCTTTTGTTGGACTCACTGCCTGTTTTTTGTTTGTTTGTTTGTTTGTTTGTTTGTTTTAACTGAGCTATGGTCTCCTCCACATCCTCAACCACCTGCTGATAGCTTCCTTTTTCTTTCCTCTCCATAAACAGCTTTTAGCCAGCAGACAGAAGGAGCACCTTCTAGCTCTGCTCTCAGGTACCAGAGCACGGTGCTGGAGCAAAACCCATGCTCTTGGGCCAGTGAGGTAGCTCAGCAGATAAAAGTGCTTGCAATCAATCCTGAGGACCTAAGTTCAATCCCCAGAACCCCCTTGGTGAAAGGAGAAAACCAACTTTACAAAGTCGTCCCCTGACCTCCATGTGTGTACCATGACACGAACAAGCCCCGTTCCCTGACAAATACATAAAAAAAATAAAGAAATAAACCAAAACCCCACCAAAACAAAACAAAACAAAATATCATGGTCTTGCATTCTAGTTACTTCTCTGTCACCAAACTGTCTGAGTGACTTCTTAACAAACATTGTCTCAGGTGCCCTGTGAAACGGGGACAGTCATCTTATCAAATTTATTTTTTTATGGTCAGACAACAGGATAAATCTGACATTTTAAAAAAGCAGTCAGACACAGCCAGAATCAATAGTCCGAGAAAAGGAACAAAAATATCTGATGCTTAAAGACTTGATAATGAGGGGCAAGGGCCAGATGTTCAGAAGCCAGATGTGCAGGGCTACATAGTGAATGATCCTGTCTGTACAAAATGTCAGCAAGAGCAGGTTTCCAGCAACAGATACAGACACATGGTTGCCTGGAGACAGGAGTGGAACTAGCACTGACTATATACAAGTGGACATAAGGGAGCCTGGGACTGGGTGGGCATGGAAATGTTCTAAAGTGAGCTGTGGCAACGGTTACATAATGTGTTACTATAAACATCATCGACTTTGTACTGAGATGGATGAGATTTGTAATATTCAAATTATAACTCATAAAGAATTAGTGAGCAGGATTATTACTAGTGTCTTGTGATGAATACTCCAGGGTCTCTGGGTGCTGGCGGAGTGCTAGGGATTGCAGACACACCATCTGTATGTCCCTAACACCAGGTGGGACAGATGGAGACTCAGAGAGGGCAAGTGGCAGGGCCACCTGAGCTGTGAACCCAGGCAGGAGCTTCTCTCTTCAGCCAAGACTACAATTATTTTCAGGGTCTTGCTTGCAGGCCACCCTTGCCTCTCTTCTGGAGAGGAAGGAGGAAGCTTCAGTGAGGGAGAATGGAGACAGACTCCTCTATTCACCAGGCAGGTTCTCTGCTCTTCCAGAGGGCAGCCAGACCAAAGGCTGCATACCAGCAGAACCCCGGTAGTGGTGTGCCTGGCACCCAGCTCCCTTTCTAAAAGAGTGCAGCTCTTGGTTGGGACGCTCTAAGGGAGAAGTGTGGTGAATGATGTATCAAAAACATAAACACAGAAGGAAAAACAAAACAACCAAACAAAAAGCCCCAGCTTCAGTCTCTATCTGTCCCGAGCGAGAAATGCAAAGGTGTTTGTTTTAAAAAGGTGCAGGTTGGGGTGTCAACTGCTGCTTACTTTCTCAGCTAGGAATTCATTTCCAGGGCTTCAGTGTGTCCTGTGCCATGTGCATCCTGCTTCTGTGTGTGTCCTGTCCTGTGTACTCCTGCTTCTGTGTGTGTATTGCACATCACCCTACTTCAGCCTCACATTCAAGATCTGTCTTGTCCCCCCTCCTCCCAATGCCAGCACTTTAACCTCCAGAGCTCCAGCTCTTTGCAAACATTCTTGGAGTCTGTATTGTTGTTGTTGAGGTATATAGCATCCTGTATCCTGAAGCATGCACACAAAAGATTCCACTCAGCAATTCTGCAACACTTTTGGCTGTATTAGTGTGAGGTTCAATTTTCACATTTTGGGGGATTTGTAAATTTCAAAGATCTGTCTGTCTGTCTGTCTGTCTGTCTGTCTGTCTGTCTGTCTATTCAGTTAGTTAGTTAGTTAGTTAGGTTGGTTGGTTGGTTGGTTGGTTGGTTGGTTGGTTTTTCCCAGACAGGGTTTCTCTGTGTAGCCTTGGCTGTTCTAGAAACTCACTCTGTAGATCAGGCTAGTTTCAAACTCACAGAGATGTCTCTGCCTCCTGATTGCTGGGATTAAAGGTCTGCTCAATCACCACCTGGCAAGGGATTATTTTATTTTTTTGAGGAACACAATTTTAAATGATACCTGTTAGAAATCAGGTGCTCCCCTGCCTGCCCTCAGACACTCAGCGTCAGCGTCTGTATCACCACTAGTCACCAACCCTTTAAAAGCCACCCCTTATCACAGCCTCCTCTTTCTCCCAGTCTCTGTATGTCTCTCATTCTCTGTCTCTTTGTCTCTATCTCTCTCATATTTCTGCTTCAAAATGTCCTTTTGTCTCCCCCAACACACACACACACACACACACACACACACACACACACACACACACCAATAAGTCTTTTGTATGATCTTTGCAGCATACGTTGGCCAGGACTGACCTACCAAGGCACTCCAATGCTAAATGCTAACCAACTTAGAGAAAGCTCAGAAATACAGATTCCATGTATCTTCTCCATACAAAAGCTGAATACCATCTAGAGATTTTACCCTCATGAGGAGACAAGGACTAATATGGACTAATATGTCTAGTTTGTTTAAACTGATGCTCCCTGTCCTTAGGAAACTTGGAGTTATAGGTGATTGTTCATATATGATCTCAGTTGTACATATCTTTTGGGACAGATTCAAAACCAAACCACACATCTACTTACCTGCGACAGTCCCTGGAGGCGACACATGCTTTGAGGAGCTGTTTGGCTTAGTTGATCTATTCACCATGGGAGCTGAAACACACAAATATATACATGCAGAGTGATTGCAGACAGGTTTCATCAGGAAAGTCATTGTAGATAGAACCATGATCAGTCAAACCAGAGAATCTGCAAAGATTCTATGACCCTTGTTATCCCATAAGCCATGCAAAGGAATCTTCTCAGGAGAAGCTCTGGGATAGGTGTATTCATTAGTGATTAAAGAAATGAAATAAAGACAATCTGTTAAAACACATACTGGATCAGAATATCAGGCCCTGGAGGCTTGAGAGACAAAGTTTCACTTTGTTTCATTTTAATCAAAAGTATATTAAACCCAAACATGGTGATGCCAAATTGATCATGCCTCCTTCCCTTCCATACACAAATTCCCTTGGATTTTGAGCTTGTTTGAGGAGAAAAGAGAGGGGATGTGTAGGTGTTGCTTTGTTCACTGTGTGGTGTGGTCTTCAAGTCATGGCTCATGCTTGGGACTATGTATAGCAGAGAGTTGTTATAAAAACCAGGAGAGGTGAGGACCAGTTCTCTCTGGTCCAGTTCATTAGATGAGAAGCCTCACCTGAAGAGGCATCACCTACCTGGGACTATATTTTCCGAAGTCACTATCTCTGGAGGGTGCTGCTTTCATGTCTGATCTGAGACAAGGTGTTTGTGATAGCATTTCTTATCTCCAGCAGGATTTACAAACCAAGTGTCCTATAGGCCTGAGACACCGGTGGAACAAACACACCAGGATGCAGGGCCCATAAGCTGTTGTTTCATCATCCTTTCACAGATTTGCTAGCTGTGCACTGTTTATAAGTCAACCCTGTGATTGGCAGCCCGGAGGGAGATAGCTATTGAGAACCATTCTAAGTGAAGGCAGCTGAAGATGACAGCCCAGTGCTTTTATAACCTGGGAACAAACCCATGAACATGGAAGAAGGAGAAAGCCTCTGAAGCAGATGCTCCCCTAACCAAAGAAGGTGTGGCTACAGAGGAGGGGGACTTGTCCAGTTTGAGCTCCTCAGTGCTTGCTTGCTGAGCAGTCTGGTGTCACCTAACTGCTGGAAGTTTTCAAGCACTCCAAACTCCAAATGCTTACCTTTCTCAGCAGGCAGCGGGCTGCTTTCTCTGGGATGAATATAGTTTTCATCGTTATCCTCTACAGGGACCACATAATCAGCCTAAAAGAAATATAGAAGTGGAAAGAATGCTTGCTATACATTGATAGTTAATTGTGGGAGAAAGATTTTTGTGTCTATAAAAGCTCTAATGGGCTATAATTCACACATTATAAAATTGCTTAGAATGGGGTGCCTTTTGGCATTTAGTTATCCACTGTATCTACAGGAGCTCGTCTACCAGACTTTATTCCTTGAATGTTAAGTTTGTGGCTGCTGAAGTCCCTTAAGAAAAATGGATAATATCAGTTGTATTTTCTGTGATGAAACATCAGGAGCAGATGCAAGTTATAGAAAGAGGAATTTATCTGGTCCCAGTGTTCTAGAGGGATAAGTGTCCATGATGGTGTGCAGGGGGCTGGGGGATGGGCACAATAGCAAACAGAAGAGGTGGTAGCAGGAGCAGGAAACTGAGAGTTCACCTATTTAATCACAAGCATGAAACAGAGCCTTAAATAGATGTGGGGTGAGATTATAAAAAACCCAAAAGCCACACTTCTTCCAGCAAGGCCACACCCCCTAAGCCTTCCCAAACAGTGCCACCAGCCGGAGAACCAAGTGTTCAAATGCCTGAGACCATGGGGGCTATTTTCATTCAGACCCCTGTGTTAGTATTCAGCCAGTGCTTGAGTAATTTAATCTCTAGGCTTCTAAAACACCTACTATGATGTTAGGTGTGTCTTGTGGTTTGGATTCATCTTTCTTTGATAGTTAATGCTTCCCTAGCATCTCTTCAGGTGCTTACTAATACCCTTTCCCGCTTTTAATTGGGTTGTTTGCCTTTTATTAGTTCCTTAAATGTCTTAAATTTTAAGCCCTATATGAGATCAAGGCCTTTTTTTTTCTCCAATTTTGAGTCTCACTATGTGGCACACAGCAGCACCAAGCTGAAGTCCTCTCAGTGTTGAAATACAGGCATGTGTAATGAGCCTTGCTCATGTTTTTTTTATTTCACCACTTCAGGTGCAAAGATCTAAATTTTAAGTCTAATTTGTGTATCTTTTTCTTCGATGTTTGTGTTTTGGTGTCATTAAAAAACCATTGCCTAACTCAAGGCCATAAAGATTTACACTTATGCTTTTTCCATCTAAGAGCCCAATAGTGTCATATCTTATATTTGGGTCTATGATCCACTTCTGGCTAATATTGTATATGGTATGAAACAGGGCCCAGTTCCCTCATTTTGCACGTGGATATGCAGTATCTTTTTTTTTTTTTGCACTGTTACTTTTCTTTAATCGAGTACCTTTTTATTAAATTTTCTTGGCCTTTGTCAATAACCAGTTGACCACAAATGTAGAGAGGGAGAGATATTTTATACTGATAAAATACAAACATGCTACCCAGATCTGGAAGACAGATTTTCTAATCTGTCTTGGTAGACTGACAAGACACGTACCAGGAGCAGAAAAACAAACATCATCTTGTTCAGTCATTTTGACAGCCCTGTCTGGTAGGTACTACCACCAACTCGAGGTATGGAAAAAATACAGAGCTTGCACAAGGTAGTAGGTACAGGTTTTGAGTCAGTTCGGTCACTTCGGGCATTCCTCAGCCCGGTCACTTCCAGCACTCCACAGCCACTGCCTGTCTCCTGCAGCCCACCCTCCCACCTTTCTACTCTTCTTTTAGAGTTCTTCCCTCTCTCTGGTTAGTTGCCGTTTCTCATCTCTTCTTCACCGTCAACAGGAGTCATTCTGTGTACATCATCTAGAACCTACTGTACTTAGAGTAATGCTGTTTCTGGATCTGAGATGTTTTTATTCCAAAAAGGAAATGACACAAAAGACTAGACTCATTCCCAACAAACTCCGTGTGTTCAAGAAGAGAAAATGAACAATGTGCATTTCCGGTCCTGCAACTCCGGGGTTTGAAATTGCCACCTGCTACATATACATGATGAAGCTTCATCACAATCTGCACCTTCAAGAGCCCACAGGCATTACTGTGAAGTTCTGATATAAACTCCATTATCCCATGAACAATCCACAAGATTGTAGCTGTCATGTGAGCAGTAATTACTCTTCAACAACAACAGCAACAACAGCAACAACAGGATCTCTTATGTCACAGGTTCATCTCAAACTTGCTGAATAGTTGAGAGTGACTTTAACTACAGATCCTCCTGCCTCGACCTCTTGAGATCCGTGATTACAGACATGTACCATGATCACTAGCTATCAACTGATCCTTTAAATGCAAGTAGGTTACTCCGGTAGCATGACCTCCACGTAGCTGAGAAACTTCAGTAATTGTAAGATGTGACTCAAAGATATAAGTAGACCAGAGATGGTCTATGCATCTGTAATCTCAGCTACTTGGGAGGCTGAAGCAGGAGGATCACAACTTTGTCAGCCTGTGAACATAGCAGTTCAAGGCTTGCTGAACAGTTTATCAAGACTGCATTGAGATAAAAATAAGAGAGATGGTATAATAGTGTATGCTTTTGAACCCAGCACTTAGGAAGCAGAGGCAAGTAGATCTTTGTGGGTTCGAAGACAGCCTGATCTACACAGTGAGTTCTAGGACAACAAACATTACATAGAGAGCCCTTGTCTCCACAAAACAAAACAACCACAAACAACCACTTCAAACAACAAACAAAATAAATAATAAGTAAACTATTGGAGGTACATGAGGTTCTGAGTACTAGAAAAAGATAAAGAGGTATATGAGTGTGTGTGTGTGTGTGTGTGTCGGTTTTGCCTTTTTTCTCTCTCCTTTTTGCAGATTCTTTTTCTCTCCTAAGACAGGGTACCATGTAGCCTACCCTGGCCTTGAACTTATGCTGTAGGAAAGGATGACCATGAACCATAAACTTTCTGAGTGCTGGGATTAATGATCTCTGCCACCACTCCTAATTTATGTGGTGCTTGTAATAGAATCCAGTACTTTGTATAAGCTAGAAAAATACTCTACCAACTGAGTCACATCCTTGGTCTTCTGTGTGTGTGCAGGTACAGGAAGACGTGTGCACAGACACAGAAAAGAACCTCAGGTGCCATCGTTTAGGTGCCATTTTCTTTATGGGCTACGTTTATTTATTTATTTATTTATTTATTTGAGACATTGTTTATTTATGTTTGGCTGTGATTTTATTTGTTTGTTTAAGACAGGGCCTTTCAGTGGCCTGGGACTCATTCCCTAACCTGTCTCAATCAGTGTTGGGATTACAGGTAAGATCACTACCAGTGCTTTTTTTTATGTCATTCTGTGAGAAATAAACTCTGGTTTTCTTCCTTGCAAGGCAAACACTTTACCAACCAAACTATCAGCCAGTTTGGTTGTTTTCCTTGTAACTCTTTTTTGTTTGTTTGTTTGTTTCTGTTTTAAGACGGGGTTTCTCTGTGAAGCTTTGCTGTCCGGGACCTTGCTTTTGTAGACCAAGCTGACCTAGAACTCATAGAAATCTGCCTGCCTCTGCTTCGCTAGTACTGGGATTAAAGGTATGCTCCACCACGCCCAACCTGTAACCTTTTTTTAAGGTCAACTTTTCATCTGCTCCTTCCAGAACACAGCTTCCTTTCTACTTCTTTCCCACTGGCGCAGGCTTTCTCGTGCCATCCCTGCAGGATGGTATGAACCCTGCCTCACTGAGCTCCCTCCCAGCTAATCACAGAACTGGAGATTCTGTGTCTAAAGTCATATCTTCAAGTGATTTTGCCAACCCCTTTCTCTCTTCTATACTATTGTCCTGGTACTTGTATTCCCCTCCCCCATGCCTGCCTTTAAGAGACTGGACTATCTTTTTAAGTCACCTCTCTGGCTGACAGACTGAGTATTGAGAAGCCACCCCTCCCCCAAGTCTGGGCCGTCTGATTTTCACTGTCCCCCAGAACAGGAACCAGGCACAGAAGTGTGCAGAGGTGATGGAAGTGAGGAGCCTTTCAGGATGAAGATGTGTGCATGTGTTGTGGGAACAGTGAGCCCATGGTAAATGAGGAAAGGATTCATTCACAGCTGAGATGAGTTACCACGAGGCTCAGCATCCCTGACTCAGTGTGGACCACTGCCACCTTCAGTGTTCAGGAGAAACTAGAAAACTGACCTTGTAAAAAGTCTAGAATATGATAAAAACCCAGTGTGTGTGTGTGTGTGTGTGTGTGTGTGTGTGTGTGTGTGTGTGTGTAAGAATTATATCTATCAAATATGAAAATAGTAAGAAAAAGAAAGGAAGAAAAAATAAGAGAGAAAGAAAGGAAGAAAGAAAGAAAGAAAGAAAGCAGACTCAGAGGAGTTGACCAGCTTGCTTAAAATCACAGAGCTGACAGGATCAGAAAGAATTGAGACTTAGATGTTGTCTCTACTGTACTTTAAAAGGTCTTCTTTCAGTCTCCTTACTGGACATTATATAAAGACACAAATGAAGGTCATTTCACAACTGGTTCTAGTACCTATAGACATCTCAAAAGAAGTGATTTCTCTGAGTAGTCTCTCTAAGAATGTCTGGTGATGGCTTAGAGCTGTCTTCAGTACCCTCCTGTAAGACCATCTTAATGGTCACTGGAGTCTTTAAAACACAAATGCCACGACAGCCAGGACTCCTAGGTTGGGGCAGCCATTGTCACACAGTCTGGGGATTGTACTGGGTTACTTTCAAAAGACAATAATCCCAAGGAGAATAAGACTCCCAAGAGGCAGGCACTGACAGAGGGGAGGTTGATGAAGTGGGTTTTCGGATTCCCAGGGGCTGGGTACAGGAGGGGAAGAGAAGCAGTGAGAGTTGTTGAGAGGCATTGTAGGGATGACAGGAGAGGCTCAGATCTGGTACATACACATTTCAGTGGAAAACCCAGATGAGTAAAATGGGTCCCATGTACCGTTTTCAGTGAAAGCAAGTTCCCCTCAGTGTCACCTTGAGGGACTTGGAGGACAGGAGACCAGCAGGGCTTAGAGGAAGGAAGGTCACTCCAGATCTACTTCCTCAAGTGTCTCCAGCTCTCCCCCTTGGGCTTACTTTACCTCATCCTCAAGGAGGTCTTTGGGCTTGGGGGGGACTTGAGGCTTCTGTAGAGAGTTGGGGGCTGGCAGAGTGGAGGCCAGCCTTGCTTTCGCTGAAGGCCAGCTGGGCTTACTGGGAAGCGTCTTGCTGAAAGGTGGAGAGTGCCGCTGGCTGGATCGATTATCTTGAACAAACATAAGACAACAGAAAAGAGGCTCTGGGTCATTCATTGTGTGGATATCATGGGAATCTAAAAAACATACAGTCAAAGACTTCTATCTAACCACAGAGAATCACTGTGGTTCTTAAAGGAGCCAAGTCAACCGGTAGACAGAAAGCATCAACTGTCACCTGTCTACTATGTGCTAACCAGCAGAATGTCCTCAAGACCACATTGGAAGGGGGGATGATAAGAGCCCACAGGGTTGGGGGAGCTGAGAGCCCAATGCTCTGCTAAGTCTACTGGGCAGGAGCAGCACGCTGAAGAGAGGGGTCTGCTTCTCAGCTGTATTACACATTGAAGACGTGGGGGCTTTAAAAGTGGTCCTACCCTGGACTTCTGTATACAATCTGTTCTGATGGATTTTTAAGTTCTCCAGAATATACCAAGGAGTTCCTTTTCTCACCTTCCAGAGGAACCAGGCGAGCCTGCTTTGTCCAGGACTATTCTTTTCAGCAGGAATCTGAGAAAGAGCCCAGGCTCCGAAGCAGAATGGATCTGGGTTCCTTCTGCTCTAGCATCGACTAACCGCACCTATTTGTATCAGTTACAGTTTCTCTGGCATTCCTTTCCTTATTTTAAAGTGGATCACACTCTCCACCCTTGGGGTTAATTGTAGGAATAAGAAAAACCCACAGTGAACGAAGCCAGCATGGCTGCCTAATAAATGGATCCGATCCTACCATGCTCTGTGAGCGACACTGTGGGCTGAGTTCTGACTAGACTGACGAATTTTCAGAAGTTCTTAGCGTACGGACACCCTAATGGACATTCCCCATCCTAGGCAGTGCAGTGTCTTGCAGCAGGCTGCTGGATGTCCTGCTTCCTTCTGTGATGCTACCTTGCCTGTCACACCCTGACACTATGCTTTTCTTGGTGCTTCCTCTTGTTCTTGTTTCTTCTTTGTCTGAGGTATATGGCCAATGTCACATTTACTGAGCTCACACACCAGGGGATATGTGGCCAATGTCACACTTACTGAGCTCACACACGAGGGCATCTGCTTTGCCAGTTTCATTTGTTTGCAGCTCTTGGGGCTTATAGAATTTTCGACGCAATGTTTAAACCCACGAGAAGTAGCAAAACGCAGAAGGCAGGCTTTGAAGAAATTGAATTGTGGCTTCTGGTTTGCAGTGTGCACCTAATACAGCCTCTTCCCTCTCAGGATCATTGCAATGAGTGAACAGAGTTATTTACCACATCCAGTGGGGGTGTGCATGGGGCGGGGCTTAAGGCATGCTGGTATGGGAGCTGAGGGGCCTAGCTCACACCTAAGTTCTGCACCTGTATAATCTTGGCACGGTTAGCTCCCTGCCTGCAGTCTCTTCTTGCCCTATACAGTGAAGATGCAACCCTGTTCCACAAGACTGACAGGGATAAGAGGTCATGGCTATAAAGCACTGTCCTGTAATATATAGAACATAGTAAGAGTATTTTGCCTTGCTCACTGTTTTAAATGCTCAGAGCCAAGCATGGTTCTAGCCAGAGTAAGGGCCCAACAGACTAATTGTGGAACACAGAACCAGTATAACTGGTACCCTGTGGAGAGGCTGCTGACAACCGGGAGGATGATCTTGTTGCACACATGCAAGCACTGCCCTGGCTATGAACACACTCAACAGCCCTGCCTTCAGGGAACCTCCTAGTCCCTTCCTATGACAAGAACGGAATAATTTTACTGTTCCTCCTGACACCTATGCAAGCTAAGTAAGAACTCTACCACTGAGCTACACTCCCAGCCTGGGGTTTGTTTGTTTGTTTGTTTTTTATGTTTCGTGTTTTAACTTTTTATTTTGAGGTGTGGTCTTGTTAAGTTGCCTCATCCCCACCCACCAGCTAGGAGTACAGACCTGTGCTATCATGCCAGACTTCTTGATAGACCACCAGAGGCCCGCCTCAAAGTCAGATTGTGCAGTGTCAATTGACTTAAGAGGTTGATTGGCAGGCCCAGGGCTCACTGACCTCCCCGCCCCCTAGTGGACATCCACAGTCTAGACGGGCTGCGTGCAAAGCTGTCTGGACCAGAACAAAGGGAACTTCCGTGGACACTCAGGTCCTTGAAGGGCACCGTTATTCTGTGTGGGCTTCTCAGAAGTTCCAGAGCCTTGGATGAAGGAGATCACAAGAGAAACAGGACTAGTGCCTGGGCTGACTTCTTGTGGGGCTATGAGGGCGGGGGTGGAGGGGCGGAGAACAATCCTTAGGGTACACTTCTTTATCAGTTCAGAGAATCTGTTGACAATCCCAACCTGGGGAAAACACGCCCCTCAAAATGACCAAAGCCATACATACCATTTGCGCCACACTCCCCACCCCCCACCTACCGGCTCTTGTACTGCTGATCTGAAATGAGAGTGGAGACAGGCAGGGGACCCTCAGACAGCAGCTTATGTTGTCCCCTCTCCCCATCCTGTGGTCCCCGAGTCCACAGTAGCCTCACCTACATACTCTCCCCTTGTGAAGGGCAGGGCTGGATGGACCACCCTTGTCTGCTGCTCAGCTGGAGGCGGTTCATAGGAATCGTCGCCCGTCTCCTCTGCGGGCATCACGTACATCTCGGAGTCCGAATGTTCATCTGGATTTTCATAGTCACTGTCCTGCAAATGTAAACAGGTGCTGTCTAATGAACAGATCCCACCTTAGGAGTGGTTCCTGCGGCAGAGGACAGGAAGCGGAGGCTGATGGAGACTTCGTGTCTGCCTGCTCCACACAGCCCTGCCATAATCATACAGGACTTTCCAGTGCAGAGACAGACACTTGTCTCTTTTTCATTGGGGTGTTATAATGGGGCTCCTCTGTCTGGCCTAAAGGCTTTAGGAACAAACCTGTGTTTCATATTATCTGCAGCAAAGACCCACCAGTAAAAATAACAGCTTGGGAAATTTACCAATCCTTGTTACTCTTGGCTGTTTAATTTTAGGGTAGGTCAGTCCCTTCTCTCCAGGTTAATTTTTACTTTGTATTCCTCGATCTATGCCTTCTATGTAAAGATTACTTCTTTTATTTCTTGAGATTATAATATAATTACACCATTCTCCACCGCCCCCCTCCAAACTCTCCCATATACCTATCCTTGCTCTCTTTCATATTCTTAATTCAGTCAGCAAGCTGTGTTCTCCCTCCCTGCTGCAGATGTGATCTTGCGCTGAAGCCAGCAGGGGGCGCAACTGAGACACTCTGGTTTCTGCTACACTGGGTTCTAGGAGGAACTGCATGCCCGAGTGACCCGCAATGAGATCACCCTTCCCCTTATTTTTCTTTTCTTTTTCTGCGGTTGAAGGAGGAGGAACTGCTGTCTTAAAGACCACATCCACTCCAGGTGGTGAACACAGATTCGATTCTAGACACGGGCCTGGAAGTCTTCATTCTGAGTCGTCCGTCATCCCCGTGAGGGACAGTGGAAATGTCAGTTCTGTCCTTGTGACCTCTGCCTCCTTATATGTGAGGTAGGGGTGTGGTGTGTGTAGGGTTCCTCACAGATTTGAAACTCAGATCAGAGTATGGTAACATAGCGCAATGTACACTGTGGATGGACACCAAGTACGTTGAAGAAAACTTTAGATACATTGTCGCAGCAAGACTCAGCTCCCAGTGGGTGTGGCTGCAGGACCCTTACAAAACTGCAGGGCCATTTGGAGAAGGGTGACAGTTTATTCTGATGTATTACTTGCCAGTGTCACTATGGCTGGGTCCCTTTTTATTTTTCACTCTGTGACCTAGGAGGTATAGCTGATGTCATAGCAGGTACCTTGGAAAACTGTAAGTTAATGGAATGTTCCTTTCTTGTTCTAGAAGCACCTGTACCTATCATTAACTCCATTTATTTATTTTTTATTTATTTATTTTATCTGTATGAGTACACTGTAGCTGTCTTCAGACACACCAGAAGAGAGCATCGGATCCCATTACAGATGGTTGTGAGCCGCCATGTGGTTGCTGAGAATTGAACTCAGGACCTCTGGAAGAGCAGTCAGTACTCTTAAGCATTGAGCCATCTCTCCAGCCCAAACTCCATTTAAAAATAGGGTTTTGCTTGCTTAGTAATCTGACCTCAAACTCTCCAAGCGACCCAGATTGGTCTTAAACTCCCTTCCTGCCTCAGCCTCCCAAGTGCTGAGATTATATGTGTGTACTGGCTCTGGCATTAACTCTTTGTTTTGGTGGGTCTCCTGTCTAGTGTCAGGGGGTAAAGGGAGTAGTGGGCAGCTTAGGTCAGAAGTATGCCTATCGATACAAACTATTTAAACGCATGTGTTACTTCTGGTTTTGTGAGTCTGTGAGCTCAGAGAATGGAGTTAGACTACCTACCTACCAGAGCTTTGGTAGAATAAAGAAAGTTACATATAAAAGCATTCAGCCTGGCTTGTGGTGAGCACTGGGTCAAGTCAGCGGTCAGCTGCCACCAACCTAGAGGAAGCTTTTCAGTCCTTCTGAGACCCCCCACCCCTTCTTGTGTTGCTTAGTTAGCCATCAGCTGTGGTTCAGAAAAAAAGCCATTTAATTGGTTTCCCAAGAAGCTGGCACCCTCCTGATCCCAGGAGCAAATACTCACAAAGTCATCTGACCACTGTTCCTCTTCGTCCGCAGGGCTGTCTGTAACAGGAGAGGGACACAGAGCAAAAAGCATGAATCTAGCTGGCCAGCTCTGGCTGACCCACAGACACAGGTACTGTCTGTCCATAGACCCCTGCGCTGGCTACACACAGGCACCAAAGCTGGCTGCTTTTCTGTGGCCTTGAACAATAATTACAGCCATATCAGCATGCATTTTATTTTTTCATCTCTTTCTCAGAAAGCTTAACCTAAAACACAAAAGATAAGTCCCGCAGGAACAGAACAGTGGAGCCCTTTACCTAGGCCTGCCTTTGTCAAAGGACATTTCTGGAATATTATACTTGTTCATTTTTTTTTTATTGCTTTGATAAACTTCATAACTGTCAAGTCCAAAAGGTACCCCATTCCCCACCCAAAGGGTAGGCCCCCTGACTCAGTCCCAAATTGAGTCTAGACCCAGCTCAAACTGGACTCTAGGGGGATTTCTGGTGATTAGATAAGAGCCAGGAATTCTCAGGAACTTGTAAAACTGGTTCCTCTTTGCCAAAAGCAGTGATTTTTCTCCTTACCTCTGGGAGAGGAGCAAAGGCTCTCCACTGACCTGTGGCTGCAGGCCCAGGCTGACCCCCAGACTCCCACAGTCCCTGTTCACAAGTACTTGTTATATAGTTCAGCCCCTGTCCTGGCCCCTGTCGCCTCAGATCCTTGCTCTCTTTATTACTCCCCCCCAACCTCTCCCTCCCCCCCATTATTCTCTCCCCACCCCCCACCTGTGCACTATTCTCTCCCTACCCCCCACCTGTACACTATTCTCTCCCTACCCCCCACCCCACACACTACTCTCTCCATAACCCCCATGTACTATTCTCTTCCTACCCCCACCTGTGCACTATTCTCTCCCTCCCACTCCCCCTCCCCCCACCCCTCTATGCACTATTCTCTCTTCTCTAGCTCTTCCTCCTTCTCTTGTAGATAGCCCAGGCCATGTGCAGTCTTCCCCCACTCCTGCTCTAGACTCTTTCAGATGCCCCTGTATAATTTCTTTCTCTTATGCACAGTAAAACCCTTCCCCTAATTGTACTCAAGAGTAGTCAAGTTGGCATTTTCTTTTCTGTGTCTCTTTGCATACAATAACCAAAGGTAACTTGGAGAGGTTTTGAATTTGGCTTACGGGTCTGCCTGCCTGTCTGTCTGTCTCTTTATGTAACTTTCTTTTGAAGTCCCTGTAGATTCCCTGGATTGAGAAACTTTGGGGCTGATTTCTGAGCCCGATTTGCAGTTGAATGGGAACCCCCCAAAACATAGAGACAACATCTGAAAATGCCCCTGGGTCATGGACATCTGGGTGTGGGGGAGGGCAGGACAAGGAGGGACACGACTGCAAGTGGTGATGTTGGTTTTGCCAAAAGGATAGTTTCCAAGGATTAAGGGGAAGAGCAAAGAGTGGGAGCAGGCTCTATTGGCAAAGTGCATGGGACTGATTTGTAAGACTGGGAACTTGGACGGGTTTGGTTTAAAGCAGGGTTGTTTCACTTTAATATGTGGGAGTTCTTGCTAATTCTGACTCAGTAGTTGGGTGCAGGGTGGAGGCTATAGATGCCTAACAAGCTCCCAGCTGACTGCTGCCACCAAACTAGGGATCAGACTGTGGAGCAAGCCATAGTCCTGTGTTCCAAGAGACCCAGATACATTGATATCAAGGCTACGTGGATGGGCTCGGCCTGTAGCTCAGATGTAAAACACTTGCCTAGCATATATGAGGTCCTGGCTTTGAGCCCCAGTACCATATAAGAAAAGACTAAATGGAACATTTCAGGAAAGACTCCGGTGTTTGAGGTCAAAGAGAACATTTTTTAGTGTCCTGCAGATAGGAAGACACACATTCCTAAAACCAGTGTCAGAGAGGCTCACTGTAGTATCAGGACCAAAACCCAGCAGATTTCCATTCCTCAAAAGATAAGGATGAACTGGAATGATGTCCACAGTTCCATAGCCAGTTAGTGGCTAGAAATGAGAGGACCTTGTCACTAGCCCTGTGATCTGTGACTGCACTCTGGTGAGCTATAAATGGTTCAGTGGTGCCAAGATGAAGAGAACTGTATTATGGCTCAGTTCTCTGATGGAGGATAAGAACTAGGAATGGAATCAGACTTTGAGAGCCACTTAGAAGCTCTGACCAATGACAAACAAGAAATGGTGAGGGTAGACCTATAGCCATGACAACAGAGAGGAAAGATAATTGAAGGTGAAGTCAGCAGGATTCAGATGAAGGCTTGCCCTTTCTGCAAAGGATGAGAAACACTAGGACTTGACAAAGAGCCCCATGGCATGTGGTTTAGGCAAAAAGATGAAAATATGGCAGATGTTTCCTGTCTTTTATCAAAGAAGAAAACAGAGAAGGAGGCATCCATGGGGAAAGGATAACCAAGCAACCGTGATGAGAAATGTCCTTCCTTTAGCTGGTTGAGCCTCTGAGGACTGACTCAGGTCCAGAATTTGAGTCTGTCAACTTTAATGCTGCTGGTTCATCTACAAGGGACAGATATGCTTATTTGTCTCCTAGCACTTGAATTAGATGTCACCTCCTCAGTGAGACTGTCCCATCTGATTCTTTGCCACTGCACCCTGCCATTTTCTTCCTGTTTTCCATAGTAGCTATGATGTTTGGGAAATTATTTATTTTTAAAATGTGTGTGTGTTTGTGTGTGTACGTGCATGCACATGCACTTGTGAGTGCATGCGTGTGTGTGTGTGTGTGTGTGTGTGTGTGTGTGTGTGTGTGTGTGTG
>JANHMN010000003.1:166983011-167011059 GCA_030674055.1 Rhabdomys pumilio
TATCTATCTATCTATCTATCTATCTATCTATCTATCTATCTATCTATGTGCACACACTAATGTTTGCTTGTTCTATGGTGCCTTTATGGAGATTAGAGTACAACTTTGGGAATCAGTTCCCTCCTTCCACCATGTGGTCCAGGGAATGGACCTCGGCTTGGCAAGTTCATCTACTCACTGAGCTGTCTCTCTGGCTCAAACAACTTTTTGATGGTAGCAAAACACACACAATGCAGATTTCACCATGTATATGGAAACATATAGTAAACTCACATGGTCATACAGCCATTGCCCCCATCCAGACGCACAGAGCAGTCTGTAACAGTTTTAAAGCATATTATTTTCTTCAATTTACTTTTAAGATATTAAATGAACAGCTTTTGTTTTAATTGTGTGTGTGTGTGTGTGTGTGTGTGTGTGATTGTATGAGACTTTGTGCGATTGTGTGATGGAGGATAGAATGCAGGGCCTAGCACTTTCTAGGCAAGGCTCTCCCACAGAGCTCACCCCCAACAGTGCTATTATCATTTAAGAAATGACATTTATACTAAAATATAGCAGTAGGTATATAGGCCCAGCCATCTGTGGTTGGCATGGCAACTGTGAGATCCTTGAATGTGGATATGCTGTAGAGCCAGAAGTCTTCCCATTACTTAATACAATTAATACATGCTCAAACTAAAACCTTTGCAAATCACATGCATGTAGAATTTAGCTTTCTAAGAATTTAGCATTCTACTTTCCATTCTCTTTTCTGTATTTTGGTTGTTTTGTTTAGCTTTGTTGAGACAAGACCTCATAAAACCCAACCTAGCTTGGAACTGACTATGTAGGGACCTTGAACTCTCTGTCTGCCTCATTGCCCCACCCTGTCTAGCGTTGGCATTACAGGTGTGCATCGTCATGTTTGGCTTTCTATTTTTTCTTTGAAAATATATTTACTGGGAGTGGAGAGATGACACCAAGGTTAAAAGCACTGGCTACTCTTCTACAGGACCCAGGTTCAATTCCGGTACCCGAACGGATGCTCATGACAATCTGTAGTTCCAGTTCCAGTGGATCTGATCTCCTTCTTGCTTCCTTGGGCACTAGGCATGCAAACGATACACAGACATTCATGGAGGCAAAATACATACACAAAGTACTAATTAAAAAAAATATTCTCCTGTATGTGTTTGACTTTATCACAATACATAAAAAAATATTTCTTGTCTCTGGTTTACGTGTGTGTGTGTGTGTGTGTGTGTGTGTGTGTGTATGTGTGTGTGTGTGTCTGTATATATGTATATACTTATGTGCAAATTTTTATACTTAAAAACAAACCTTACTCTTCTTGCTACATATTTTTATACCTGAACCAGGTATAGGTTTTGTTTCCATTGTTGTTTTCACTAGTAGGGATCAAGGGTCAAGGGTCAAAGGTCATTCATGCTAGGTAAGTACTCTATCACTAAGCTATAGCCCCAGTTCCTTCTTTTACTTTTTATTTTGAACAGGGTCTTTCTAAGTTGCCCAGGTTGTCCTTGTTCCTGTGACTCTTCTGCCTTGGCCTTTTGAGTACAGATTACATCTCTCAAATAGTTTAAAGCAGTGGTTCTCAATCTCCCTAATGCTATGTCACTTTAATGCTGTTTCTCATGCTGTAATGATGCTCAACCATAACATTATTTTTGTTGCTACTTCATAACTGTAATTTTGCTACTGCCATAGTTCTTAATGTGAATATCCATGTTTCCCAATGATCTAGGCAACCCCTGTGAAAGGGTCATTCAACCCCTAAAGGAGTCACAACCCGCAGATTGAGAACCACTGGCTTAAAGTATGTGTGGGGACATAGGAAAACATTCATTCTATGTCTAAGCTTAGATCCCTCAACTTCTGTTCTAACACCCATAGGCATGGCCTCCTACCTGGGAACTCTGTTCCCTTGGGTATGTCTTCACCTCCAACCTCCTTATCAACAACAGTGTTCTGTTCATTCAATTAATAATGCTTGTTGACTAAATAATCTCTGTGCCTGAGGCAGGGGCATAGCATCTGCTTCTGGGTCCAAGCTAGCTGTCAGAGCAATGGCTCCTGACTGGTGCTGGTGTCAGAATATCAAGAAGCCATAACTACTATACTTAGTGATGTGACTCTGAAGCAGAGCCTCAAAATACTGTGGACAGCTCTAAAGACGTGATTTGGTGCATCAGGGAAGTTGAGGCCAGTATTTATTACAGGGAAGAAGATATTCCCACAATTGTTTTTATTTTTTTATTCACTGTTACAGTGCCCCTGTTATACACTGTGAATTATTAGTACGTAGTATTACTTCTACTTTCCAGACGAATAAGACAAGGTTAAATGGATTTTGGTGCCCTTTTCAAAGACAGTGAGCTAATTAGTGCAGAGCAGGCAGCCAGACCTGGGTCTGCCTGATTCCAACCAACGTGAACTCTCTTTCCATCATAGCAAAGACACTTTCCCAGGGCGCCTCCTAAATTATACTGCACTGCTGATGTATGCCTGGCCTGCAGGTAAGGCCAGCTATGCTCTTGTAATTATAACTTACCCACAGACAATGGGAACCACTGCAGGCTCAGTCACTGTAAAACACATCGCTGCGTGATACCACTCAACCTGAGTCAGTGGGATTCAAGTTTAGGCTTGAAAATTTGTGATAACTGTAACTACACCCAAGTCTAGCTCCCTGGAGGTTTCTGACAAGTAAGCCGGCTCCTTTTAATTTATTTTTATTTTTTATTGTTTTATGTGTGTGAGTGTTTTGCCTGCATGTACATCTGTATGTCTGTGTACTACATGTGTGCCTTATGCCTGAGATGGTAAACCTCCATGTGGGTGCTGGGAATCAAACCCTCATCCTTCGAAGCCACAAGAGCTCTTAACCACTAGGCTGACTATCCAGCCCATACGTTTTAGCTTCTTAAGACAGTTGTCTAGGGTATGTATAGAACACTGACTAAGCTAGAATGTTGGCTAGCACATTGCTCAGGGAGAGGGAAGGAGAGAAAAGATAATAGGTAGCCTACTTTCCTTCTTCATCAAAGTCAGCGTGGAGGAGGTGTAAGTGTTAAAGGTGAATTTGATGGCACTAACTTGCATGTGAATTGCATGACTTTCTCTTTCTGGTCTCAGCTCTCCTACTTGAGATATAAAGGGGCTTGAGAGCTGCCTCTAGTGTCCTAGAAAGGTGGACCTCAATGCTTCTTTGTAAACACCACGTCTTTACATGGGCACGCAGGCATGCTATAACATGCACACTTTGACCAGCATTGGCTGCATATTTCCAGGGTCCAGTGTTAAATGACAAGACCTCTCATTGAAGTTACTAAAGCCTGTGTGAACAGAATGTTAAACTACACGTAGGTCTTTCATTGTGTGTTGCCACACACCCAAGGAAGATCAGTAGCCTGAATGCATGTATCTTGTCTGCTTTGTGTGAGGGAGAGAAATCTGAAGAAGGTCTGGGGACCCCAGGTAAGTTTCCTGGAGGCAGAGATGCTCCTGAGTTACTGAGGTCCCTTCATCAGGCAGGTGGTCAACAGAGAAGTGTAGCCCAACAAGGGGGACACCCAGTTGGCTTGGCTTCTTTGCTTTTGAAATGGGCATTGGTGAGCACATGCTGGTCTGAGGGAAATAGCATTTTAAAGGCCTACTCCGTTGTCATAGGAGAGGTGTGAGAACACAAGAATAAAAATTAAGGCCACAGGCATAGCTGCTAATGTACTATTTTAGAGAGGAGGTAAAGACAAGCCAGATAGATCAGGGTTGGTCAGGTGAACAGGACAAGGACCTGGAGGAGAACACCTTCAGGAAGCAAACACCTCTCAGCTGTGGAAAAAACTTGGAAAAGAAGAAAGAAAGACAAACATACTCTAGTCCCCATAGGCTCATGTGTTTGATGATGTCTTGGCAGGCTGTGGAACTTTTGGGACCATGGCCTGGCCAGTAAAGGTGTGTATCTAGGGGCAGACCTTGAAGGTAATATCTATTTTTGGTTCTATCCCAAACTGGTTGCTCTCTGATCTCCCAAGATGCAATCAAGCCATGCTGCGGGTTCCCAATGTTGTTGATCCAGCCATACCCTCCCCACCATGACTGGGTTGTGAACAAAACTAGCCTGATCTCACTTCAGTTGTTCTGTTAGGTATTTTTGTCACAATGATGACAGAAATGGCTAAAACACTGGTGGACAGAGACCCAGGGATGGAAAATGTGCCAATAATAAAGAGGCTTTGATACACTATCAAGAGACAGCATTCCCCAAAAGAAGGTTTCATAGTAACTGGACATTCCTGAGACCCAGCATCAGCTAACACAGAGGCTGCCGCCTCACAATGGAGTTGGGAAGCTTAGAGGGCATGTGAGACCTAGAAGACAGCCCCAGTGTCACCTACTAGGTATTCCCACTCTCTTGGAGGGACCCTTGAGAGGAGAGATGGAATTTCCCACCCTACCCCCAGGCTACAGTTCTCAAGTGATAGATATTATTCTCTTACCCACCCCCCTCCAACCTCCCACACCAAATGTGTACCGTTCCCTAAGATCCTGAGTCCCTGGGGACCTAGGAAATCCAGCAAGGTTGTGGGATGAGAAAAGTAATTCCATCCCTGAGTCTTTAAACACCAACATGGCAAACAGAGAGAAGCAAGGCTGCCCCTGAAGGAGCCAAGTGCCGCTTGCCCACAAACAAGGGTAATTAAGACATGATGGTCCCATGCAGCACATGTGAACCTTGAGCCTTAAACTAAGCAAAGTAAGTTGAGCACAGAAAGACAAACAGGGCATGATTCCAGGTATCTGAGGTTCCCAGAGGAGACATAAAGTAGACTGTGGTTTCTGAGTGGGGGGGCAGTGGGAGCCTACTGCTTAGTGAGTACAGAGTTCCAGTTTTGCAAACCAAAGAGTCCTGGGAATGGATGGTGATGGCAGTTGCGAAAGATTATGAACACACTCAATGCTACTCAACTGTACACTTAAGAAGGGTTCAGATGGTGACTTTTATGTTGCATGCATTTTGTCAGAATGAAAAAGGGGAAATACAGAACAATAAGGAGGAGCCACTCAGGTATAATCATAATCCCAGGGTCATAGGTGTCTGAGAAAGGCACCTGTGACATTCCAGGGGAGCAGGCTAAGGCTTAGTTCACAGAGGGCAGGAGCCTTGAAGCTCCCTGAGTTCAGAGGCAGGATCTAGGATCAGTCACCAGTCTTGAACACCCCACTTAATACAAGGTAGGTCTGGATCATTCAAATAAAGTCAGATAAACCATTTCCAGAGACCTTGATAAAATCAAAGACAAAGAGTCATTTTAGAGGGGCAGATATGGAATTGATTTATAATAGTGTCAGGTAAAACTCTTAACAGAAAAAAATTGCACTCTCAAAATCTACTCATATTGCCTGATGGATATTCATGAGGAAGATAGCCTTGGGGGTGCCACACTGACTGAGGGAGGAGGATCCCTGCAAATCTGTGTCTCAAAAACACTGCTGGAGAGTTGCATATGTGACTAAGAAGACATTAAAGGATGGAGTGTGTGAGACCAGCCCTGCATCTCCTTAGCCTGTTCTTTTCATCCTTTGGGACCCGAGTTTGGTTACTGGCAATTGAAACCAGACTTTTGGAGTCAGCACCATCCTTCTTCTGAGTACATCAGAAGTATTTCTCAAGGCTCAAGGGAGGTCACAGTAGCTTAGAAAAAGAAATGTAAGGTGTGTATCAGGGTCACAGAGCTCATACAGAGAGTTTTGGGAGTTGTTTAGCCCAAATCACCTGCTTTGAGGAGGGGCATAGAGCAGACACTATGGGAAACATGGGATGCTGAGGACCTTTCTTGGATGGTGTGGAAGAGGAGAACACAGATAGAAGTGAAATAAAGGAAGACTGCAGGGTGTGGCAGGTGAGTAGGCATGAGTGCAGTGCAGGGAGGATGAGTCAGAATTAGGGCTGCTCATGAAACCATTGTCAGAAACAGGGAGGGCCCAAGAGAAGGGAGGTGGGGCGGAAGAGTGAAAGAAAGCTGAATTGGTTTCTAAAGAACTTAATGTGGAAAGTCAAGGAACTGAAAACCCTAATGGAAAATTTCAGGACACGAAGAGAGAGCACTGTCAGAGAAAATCCCAAGGTAAGAGTCTAGCCAGCAAGGCCTGGACACCTGTGACAGAGCCTTCTGTCCTGAGCTGTTTCACTGGCCACTTAGACAAGGCCTGAGAGACGTGTGTGTCATATCTACAACCCATGCAAAGCTAAACGCTGCAGACGCCAGACTCAGTAACAAAAATGTCCTAAATAGAAAGAAGAAATGAAACCAACAGGAGACATGCCAGGGACCAGCATAAAGCCTTCTGTTTATGTCCAGAAAGTCAATTGCAAGCTACAAAATTAATAAGAATGATCATGATGGCTACATTAATAACTATTTTTTTAATACCCAGTAATTATGGCGCCAGGGTCACGATGTCAGTTGCTTCATGGGACAATTGATTTAATTGCCACAATAGTTCTATGGCATTGATGCTATTATTATAACATTTGTCGTCTTACAGGTGAAGAAACTGGGGCCAAGGAAATTAAGTAAATTTGCCTAATGTCATAAAAATCCTTGATTTGTCTCACCAAAAACAATACTATATCCTCTAACCAATAAGACAGATCGATGAAGCGTGGCGTGACCAGCCCTACGTCAGACATTCTCCACTGATACAAACAAATGGGTTATGTGTTCATGTGCGCTACAGAGGGAAATACACTAGCACAAATGATCCGCCAATGGGGAAGCTGTTTAAAATGCAAAATTTCATTTTCAAGTTAGTAACAGTAACCAGAAGAGAATGACTGCCAGAGCTCTTCAGGACCATAGATTCCCAAATGCTCACGCAGTAACATGACTTGCATGCTCCTAGGGATGTTTGATGTTGAAGAATTGAGAACCTACGTCTCAGACAAGTTTGTGATGATGTCACTACCTTTTAAAACTCAAAGGGAAATCATAGCTAAGACCCAAGTGCAAAGGAATGAAAGTCTGAGAATTTATGTTAACAAAGACATGGCCCCATACACTCCTGGTCACCTCTACTGTCTCAGTTCTGGTACGTGGAAGATCTGTCAGTGAGCACCTCCTGGGGTGCCTTGGGTGACTTCCATCCTTCACACTGAGAATCCCCTACGCACACCCCCAATCCTGCCTATCTTTGTTTCCTTGGTTCACTCTGCTTCTCTTCCTACTTAGCCCTTCTGCTCTCAGTCTCTCTCCAGACCTGGACATGCAGCCCCTGGATCCAGTCATCCCACTGAACACCTTTCGTGAGTAGAATACTCACTGCATGGTTTTGTTGTATCGCTGCTGTTTGCTTGACTTTGCTTTGATTACATTCCTCTAAAAGATCTGATGAGTTTGAAAGCATCCAAACGTTATTCTGCATTTACATTGCAATCTGGAGCCAAGTAACTCTCTGGGCAGCTTTCTAAATTGCTATTGACCAGTCAGGAGAGGGCACACAATCTCCCTTTGCACTGTGGTGCCTGTAACTCTAGATCCTTGGCATCTTTAAGTTCCCAGCACCCCCAGAATCTGTGCCTTCAGCTTCCCCTATGCATCTATCCTGTTCTCTCTAACAGCATGACCGCTGCCCAGTTCACACCTGCCAACTTCTCATCGTGCCACATATTTATAGAAAATATTTTAGGTGATGTTTTGAGTTGTTTTGTTTACCATCGCATTTCTTTGCAAAGGTCTACGCTGACTGCATGTGTCATAAAAGAGGGCTGAGTCTGTGCAGACAACTTAGTAACCAAGTGCGGAAAAACGTTGCTTTGCTCTCAGCAGATGGGCATAGCATGTGATTATCTGCAATCTAATTTTGGCCTTCTAGCCTATAATATAATTACATAATGCCCACCGCCCACTCCATGATTAAACTGGACTTCGCCCTAGGGGGAGGGGTCATAAAGTGATTAAAATTCTATTGCTCTCTTTCTTTTGATTCTCATCTAGGTTCCCTGGAACATGTTCTGAGCCTTTGAGTGGCTTTAGTTTAGAGACCATTGGGACCTCTGCTCAGAGCAGCCTGGACACGAGGCCTTGTCAGTTCTCTGCCAGGTCTTCTGACTTCTCCCTGCCTGTCCCTTCTCACTGCTGTGCCTATAACTCTAGATCCTTGGGATCCGTACATTCTCAGCACCCCCAGAATCTGTGCCTTCAGCCTCCCCATGCAATCCGCCCTGTTCTCTAACAGGACAGCCGCTGCCCAACTCTGTATGGTTAGACCCCTATACACACTCTTTTCCAGCTAGCCCCACCAGACAGGACCAATTTCCCAGGGCCCTCTCACCCCATACATTCCACTCCATGGCCCCTGCTGAGCCGAACTTTTCTCACTAGCCCACATTTGAGACTGCACTCACACCAGCCTATGCATGTGTGGGAGGTCACAGCCTCTTCCACATGTAACCATTTCCCCAGTTCTCCATCCGTTTTATCTCAGCTGCTTCTCAAAAGCTTAATTCTTGAAGCATCACCTTCATGAAGATATCTCTGCTACTCCAGTCTTCTTATTATTTCCTCTGTTTCCGCTCCACCCCTCCCTTCCATGAGATGCACAGCAAAAGACATGGGGTGCCTGTGGGACCTTCTGGCTTCCATGTTAAGGTCTCTGTGGCTCTCCTGGGCATGCTCTATAAAATGGCTGACCAGCTGATGCTGCCCGCTGGTCTGGATCCCTTACTACATCTCAGTCTGCCTCTTCCCAAACCCCTCAGAATGAGAAGACCCATGTGCCACTATGAAAGCCTGTCCTTCTACCAACTCCATGTTCTTTTCTCGTCATTTGTCTCAGAATCTCCAGCTCTCCAGCTCCTAAGTATGACCTCATGAAAGTCCAAAGTTCCAATATGCACATGGTATATAACACACCCTTAAACATTTGAAAGTTCCAGCCTCTGAAAGTCGTCGGCACCACTACGAAAAGACAAAGCTCTTCAAACTCAAAAATTGGGAAGGCATCTTTGCATGGTTTCTTGACTTATTATGCCTTAGGCCACTGCTGGCTGATTCTTTCTTAGTAATATATATATTTTTTAAATTGCCAAAGCTGTTTTAAAAATGGTTATTGTTATTATTAGTGTGTGTATGTGTGCCCATGTGTGAAATGTGTGTGGGCATAATGTGTCAGGGTATGCGTGTGCCAGGCAGTGAGTGTGGAGTCAAAGGACAGCTCTGAGGAGTTGCTTCTCTCTTTTCATTTTTATCTGGGTTGCGGGCATGGGGCTTAGGTCATCAGGCCTACACAGTCAGCATTCTATCCCATGAGTCGTCTGACTGGCACGTTTTAAAATAGCTAACCATGAGGGTATTGGAAAGACATGTAGTTCCCCCAATAAACTTAGGATGAACACCCACGAAACAAATGAAACAGTAACCCACAGTGACCACACACATTCTTCACGCAATGGACAAGCTCTTCCTCAGCAGCGTCTTACTGAGACTCAGAAAATTGGCTGTTGGTAGCATGTGAGCCATCATATTTTCTATCTTCTTGCCTTCCCAGAGTTACACTCTTTGTCCTAGCCCTGGCAAAAACCAGTCAAAAGGTCCCTTCCCCCTTCCTACACATTTCTTTAAAAACCCAATTTACTTCCCTATAGCCATTGCTAACCAATTGGAACTGGTCAAGTATTCCATGGTTATGGTGCCTCTGAGGACTGGAGGAGCCCCAAAGGGGAAAGAAGAGGAATAAAGATCTGAAGGGAAAATCTTACCTCAGCTTCTGGCTGGCAGGGACAGTTATCTTATTCAGTTTGTCCATTTTTCTTGAGAGGGGATGTGAGTTGCTGTCCAGGGGGATGTCAGCAGCTCCTGGACTTCCTGGGAAGCAGCATGGTAAGGCTCTGGCCTCAAGAGCTCAAGCCACTGGAACTGACTTCTGAGAGCAACCACAGGCTGCTGGCAAACACCCCTGCACAGGGGAAGTAAAACTCGCTGGAGCACATCGCCAAGTTTCTTGTTTCTACGAGGTCATGTGATCCAGGGAGTCAGCCAGCCTGGCTGATTACTGTGCGTTGTGTAAACTTCGGTAGTGAAACCTTATTGGGCATGCAAATACCTCTCCAGCAGCTCTCTTTTATGCTCAGGTTTGTTGCCAGGTTGGAATAAGCTTCTGGCTGAGCGCTACTTCCTGTTTGTCCCAAACCTTAGGTAGTCCCTGTTTTCAGCAGATGGCCAGAGTTGCCCTGCCACTTCTCAGGTACAAGGAAAAGCCGAATAATCAATTATATCTGGCTGACTCTTGGGGGGTTTTCTGCTCATTTGCATAAAGCCATGGGTTAGTCTTTTCTTCTCAGAGAACTAAGACAAGAAGTGGAAAGTTCTTGGCACCACGGGCACAGCAGTGGTCTTTGAGAATGTGATGGGTAATTCTTTGTGCAAGGTCAAGGTCACTTAGGGGTAGAGAAAGGTGACTCCATCAAACGCTGTGTGGACTCAGGAGCTGCTTTGCTCAAAGCTTGACATTTTCAAATAAAGGCAGGAAACACTCAAAAGTCAGCTGAGAATGAGCCCAGAGATTTCCCAACACATGACATCAGGCAGATGCCTCCTAACTCCTCTCCATGTCTTCAGCCTCTCATCAGATCCAATTCGATGTCAGGTGTGGGGTTATCCCAAGCACAGGGGAATCCCACACCTGCCGCTGACCCCATCCAGATAGCTCTGCTACCCTCCTCGAGACCCCTCAATTCTTCTGCCTACTCTGTGAGCTTCTGATTTATCTGTGAGTTAAAGAGCAGAAGGCAGTCTAGGGTTAAGAATTAAAAAAAAAAAAAAAACTGAGAGGGAGTGTTCTTTCTTCCTCTTGTACCTGAATGCCCCACCCCGACTCGTCACCTGGCATGTCCTGGTCACCTTTGTGAAAGAAGATTTTGTTCCGAACATTATCAAAGGAATATTGACCTGGGTCTAAAGAATGCACTGGGAGTTGGGGGGACAAAGTGGAGGGGTTTCAGTTATCTCTCCTGCTAGAGCTCCAAGGCCTGGTTGGAGAGGGGGAAGGAGGACCAGGCAGAGAAGAGAGGACAAGAGATGGAGAGCAAAAATGGATTTCTCCTCCCAACCCCCGAGTTCTTTGTTCAAACAGAAGTCCTCTGTCCTCCTTGTTCCTTGACTGCTCACATTCATGCATTATATCTGAATTTCCCATTCTTCCGGATGTCCGAGGACTGATGCTTCAGAGCGATTGAAGGATGAGGTCCTTTTGCAGGAGTGTAGGTCATCATGAGAAAAATGCAAATGCTTGCTTCCTGTAACTGTTGGCTTTTCCTAATCAGGCTGCTCAGTTTTCTTGCAATATATCCTGAAGGAGATCTAGTCCCCTGCCCCACCACTCCCACAGCTCTTATCAGAAAGGAACACAAGGGAAAACGTGTATGATGTCATCAAGGGTCAGGAGCGTCTGGCCAGGGGCGTGATAATAGCCTTTTGTTCCTTCTGAATTATGGTAAAATGCTCCCAACTGACCTGCTGGCTTTCCTCTCCACCAACTCTGCTTAGCACCTGGTCTGGCAACTTCTTATTTCCCCAGAGAAAGAGAGAGGGGTGAGGGTTACACTTCTGCTTTTTTCTTTTTACAGCTACTTGTCTTTCTTCTTTTTACTGTATTCAGTCTGACACGATGAAAACTGAGAAACTGCTTTTCCAGGCCGGTGTGTATAGTTCTACCCCAAGTGGTGTGTAGAGTATGGAGTGCCACAACCCAAGGACCCAAGCCTGTCCCAGTGGCTTGCTGCTGCCATGGCTTGCCAAGAAGGGCTGAGAATGAATGGGAGCCAATGTTACCAAATCTCAGCTGCTGACTTGTTAATGGTGTGAGACCACACAACGTAACTCCACAGCCTATGCCTTGAAGAGCAGCCAGGCCCAGTCTACCACAGCAGGTACAGAGATGACTGAATCACCAAGTTAACACTGCCAAATGCCCAGTCACAGCCTTTTAACAACTGTGATTCATATATACTACTGAGAGAGCCATAAAGCACAATCACTTTGGAAAGAGTTTAGTGTTAAATGGTGCACATATTTGTGAGAGTAGGTCATAGGATCTGTAAGACATTCCTAAGCTGACAACCCAAGATCACATTCAAGAATTTTCAGTGAAGTTGCTACTGTTTCCTCCTTCAGGGCCTGGCGCAAGCCATACAGGTGCTACACCACTGAACGCCAGCTGGCTTTCCTGTTTCCAACAGGAGAAACAAAAACTCAGTCCTGGAATTGACCCAGTTAGTTGTCTGTCCCTCAACAGGACAACAATGAATGACTGGTGCCATATTCACGTAAATGAATACTACTTAACAGTGAAGACCAGTGAACTCCAGTTGTATCACTATGGATGAATAGCAAAAATAATAGTTTTCCCTTTAGAAGTATTTTATTACTATTTTATGTGCACTAGTGCTTTGCCTGCATCCTGTACGGCTATTTACACACCTACTTGAATGCTTCTGCTGGGTGGGGAGTCCAGGACAAGAAAGGATCAGATTTCCTGAAACTTCAGGTACAGATGGTTGTGAACTTTCATGTGGTTGCTGGGAATCAAACCCAGGTCCTCTGGAAGAACACCACTGAGCCATCTCTCCAGCCCCAGTTTTTAAAAAATAATGTACACAACAAAGACAAACCGAAGAAGTGAATGTACAAGCCGGCAAGACAGCTCAGTGGGTAAGGGCACTTGCCACAAGACTGACTCCTGAATTTATCCAGGTCCCATGTGACAGAAAGAACTCCTAGGGGTTGCCTCCGACCTCCCGGTGTGGGCAGTGAGAAGAACGTGTGAGCACACATATAAGTAATATTTAAGCAGAACTTTCCAAAAGAAGTTAATGCCTCCTAGAAATGGCTATCTAAACAAGACCATGCAATGGAAATATCAGTAAACATTGTGGATGCAGAAGGGGGACAAGCTCATGGAGTTCCATAGGTGACTAATGACTTCGGAGAGAGGGAGAATTAGCCATTCTTAGGGATAAGCGCTCAGCTGAGTGTCCAATACAAAGTAGTCAGTGCTCCGATCATGTACACAAGGGAGCACAGACTCAGCAAGTTGCATTTATATAATTGCATATATATATATATATATGTATATATATATATATATATATATGTATCAGCAATAATCAAAGAAAAAGAGGCTATAGGTTTAAGAGGAAGACTAGAAGGAAATGGGAGGGGTTAGAGGGAGGAAGGAGGAAATGATGTAATTATATTTTAATTAAAATATATTAAATAAAAATAAAAGAGGCTAATGTCAAATGGTTCTATTTATAGTAAGGTCAGACACTTTACAAATTATATTAAAATATATATATATATATATATATATATATATATATATATATATATGAGATAAAAATCATTGAAGGGAATAAAGAAAATTCAGGTGAATGGCTTCCAGCAAATGAGTTTAGGGTGAAGGGGCCCACAGGGCTGCCAGGCAGTGGGAGAACCTTGTTTGTTTTTGTGTGTGTTTGGGGTTGGAGGGAGAGTATGTCTGTGGAGACCAAGGACATTAGGCATTGTTCCTCAGGCACTGTCCACCTTGCTTCTTAAACAAGGTCCCTCATCAAGACATGAAAGTCAGCAATTAGGCTACTGTGGTTGGTGATGGAGCCCCAGAATTCCTTCCGCCTGCTTATTTCCCCATAGCTAGGAGAGCAAGTGTGCCACCAGATCTGAATTTTTTAATCTAGGTTCTGGGGAGCCATATTTGGGCCCTCATGCCTCCACAGCAAGCATCTTGCCAACTGAGCTATCTTCCCAGTCCTCACATCCTATTTCTTAAGTCAGGCCTTGGACATTAGTATCTGTTTTATTGTCATTATTTACATCTCACTCATGGGCATTAAACATTTAACAGAAATAATATAGACCTGGGATTATTGAGGGAAGACAAGAGAGCATACTAGCTCCAAAGCAGCTCCATGGCAGGGTGAAGCTTGAGAACAAGAAGACAAGCTGTATGGGAGCTCAAGGGTAAGACACAGACAGCTCGTCAATCCTGGGTGATTTTTCTTACCTCTGTGGTAACAACTACAGCAGTGTGTCTATTGAACACTTTCTGTGTTTCCTGCACTACAGTCACATTCGTTTTTCATCTGAAGAGTCGATTCTTAGGGTAAATAACAGGTTGAAAGTGCTATCCTTTGTCCACAGAGGAGCTGGGACTCCATCCAAGCTTGTGTATAGTCTAAACTATCCATCAAAAAGGCTTTTCCTATTGCAAGGTCAATCTGTGATGCAGATATAAGGCATTGTCCTAGCATCAACTTAACCACAGATTTGAGAGCCTCATTTACTGTCCCTGTCTTCATCTACTGTCTTCTAGAGGACAGGGCTTCAAGGAGCGCCCAGACATCTGAACAGTGGCGAGGCATCTAAAAACTACTTAGCACCTGTGGGACACCCGTGTAGTTTCCAGGAGAGAGGTTCCTGGTTCTCTTTTCTCAGACATCTTAAAGAGAGGCTAGGTGGGAACTTCAGAGGGAGCCCAAGTCCTCAGAAGGCCTGGCATGTGAGCTCTCATTATCTGCTCTGGCGCATGCCCTCTGACTGAACTTCCTTGCTGGAGCCAGTTTAGGCAAACAGACCAAGAGAGCAGGCAATGTGTGCTGTTGGCACTGTGGAGTCTGGTCATTGGGCTTCACAACAACCTCATTAAGGTCATTGCCCTTCCTCTTTTGTGATGTGATGACTGCTCTTCAGGAAGGAGAGAATTACTCCTGAAGACCTGACGTCACCTTGCAGCAACAGCAGTCCTGGATGCATTCTGACTACAGAGGTTTCTGTGGCAGGAACTTGCCACTGGTCGGCCATGCCTGGCCTTCTCAGCTAGTTCCAGCCAAGGGTATAATAGCTGAGGAAGCTAACAGAGGCAGCTAAGCAACCTGGATGAGACAGTGGAAGCAAATATTGGAAAAGGACAGGAAGGGCAAAGACAGAAAAGGAAGAGGGGCAGCTGCTGACAGCTGGTGGTGGCCTGTTCACGTCTGTTGTGGGAGAAGAAAGAAGGAAGAAAGGGGAAGAAGGGCATGGTATGTGTGGCTGAGGCTCCTTGAAGCTCAGGCTTCACTTTCTGTAGACAAATGGGTCCTCTATTTTATCTGCTTAGAAAGCTCGACATTCTGTCTCTCTGACTGACCTAGAGTGTGGCATCTAATTAATTAAGACAAAGACCCAGATTCTTTTTAATTTTTTTAAAGTTGTCAGAGGAATTTTATTGTTTGACCTGACTGGTAATTTTAGATTTTTAAATTGATAAATGCTTTTTTTTATTGGATATTTTATTTACATTTCAGATGCCATTCCCTTTCCCCATTTCCCCATCCTAGAAAACCCCTATCCCATGCTCCCTTTTCCTTTTTGCTTTTATACAATTTTTTTAAAATGTTAATCGAAGACTTTATAAGTATGGTAATGCTCAATCAGAAGTGTAACCCAATACCCAACCTAGATATATGAACTATCTTTGACTGGTGGAGACATGTGAACATCTGCCTCCATGCCCCCTCTCTCTTTCTCTTTCTTTCTCTCTCTCATCACCTAGCTTCTCATCTACTTCATCTTCTCCTCTCCTTACTCCATCTTTTCCTCTTGGTGCTCCTTCCCCCTTAGCTCCTCCTACATATCACCCTTCCTGTTAAAATAAAACTGTTCTCTCAATCTACAATTAGAGCACAATTATTCCTATTTGTACCAGTGAGGTACAAGATAGTCTTAATACCCAGTCCATCCTTTTGTTGACTAACCAGAACCTCTGTCGTCTCTCTTGACTAAAACACTTAGTTTTGAACCTGGCTTTTTTCTTGGCTTTAGAATGAATGTCAGCTGAAAACCATCCACTCAGATCTTTTCTCTCAAAGTACATAGCCAGGATTGGCTATGAGACTATAGGTCTTCAACACCATCAGAAATCCAGAATGTCTGAGTTAACTGAAGTTATGGGAAGCATTAAGCATGGCTTCTAAAACTTAGCCAATTTATAGAGACCACTGAATACCTAGACAGGCCCTATACTACCAAACGTTGGAGCATCAAATCTTCAGCCTTCTGGCCCAGGATCTTCTGACAGACCTTAGTGATGCAGAATTATTAAGGGCTGATTACTCTGTCTAGGCAGATATAATCAGTTGACTATTCTGCAAGTGTGTCCTTTTCTGGACAGTAATTTATCTGTAGATGGAAAGAGGCAATTCTTGCCTAGTGGCTGTCTTCACACAACTGGAGTAACTCTGAGGATGCTCAATTTCTTCTTAGAATCCAAGACAGGAAGCTGTCAGGAGCAGACAGGTCTCTAATCAAAATGAACATTAATATAGAAATATTTGTGACATCACAATATGCAGAGAAAGAGGAACACTCCTCCATTGTTGGTGGGATTGCAAGCTGGTAAAACCACTCTGGAAATCAGTCTGGCGGTTCCTCAGAAAACTGGACATAGCACTACCTGAGGATCCAGCTATACCACTCCTGGGCATATATCCAGAAGATGCTCCAACATATAATAAGGACATATGCTCCACTATGTTCATAGCAGCCTTATTTATAATAGCCAGAAGCTGGAAAGAACCAAGATGTCCCTCAACGGAAGAATGGATACAAAAAAATGTGGTACATCTACACAATGGAGTATTACTCAGCTATTAAAAATAATGAATTCAAGAAATTTTTAGGTAAATGGATGGAACTAGAAATTATCATCCTGAGTGAGTTAACCCAATCACAAAAGAACACACATGGTATTTACTCACTGTTAAGCAGATGTTAGCCCAAAAGCTTAGAATAGCAAAGACTCAACCCACAGACCACATGAAGCTCATGAAGAAGGAAGACCAAGTGGGGATGCCTCAGTCCTACTTAGAACCAGTAACAAAAATACTCAAGGGAGCAATTATGGAAAACAAAACATGGGACAGAAACTGAAGGAGGGGCCATCAGGAGACCATTCCACCTGGGTATCCATCCCATGTACAGTCACCTAAGCTAGACACTGATGTGAATGGCTGGAAGTGCATGCTGTCAAGAACATGATATAGCTGTCTCCGTAGAGGTCTGACAAAGACTAACACATTCAGAGGACTTTGCTTACAGTTAACCACTGATATGATCAAGGGTTTCCCAATGGAGAACTTAGAAGACTGAAAGAGCAGAAAGGGTTTGTGAACCCAGGAGGAAAGCAACAATACCAAACAACCAGAGCCCCCCAGGGTCTAAACCACCAGCATGGGAGCACATAGGGAGGGACCTATGACTCCAGCGGTATATGTAGGGGAGGATGGCCTTGTTGGGCATAGGTGGGAGAGGAGATTCTTGGTCCCATGAAAAACAAACATAGAATGGGGGGGAATGCGAGGGTGGGGAGGGGGTAATGGGGGTAGAGGGAAGGTGCGGGCACAGCCTTATAGAAGCACAAGGAGGGGGAATGGGATAAGAGATTCCTGGGTGGTGGGAGAAATGGGATAAGAGGATAAAACTTGAAATGTAAATATTATAACCAATTACAAAAAGAAAAAAAAAAAAGAAAGAAAAGTTGTTAGAACCAAAATCTTTTAAAAAATGTCAGCCCTCTAGGAAAAAAGGGAAAAAAATTTTTTTCTTGATACTAAAAATTGTTCTGAGAATTGTATATTGCAGAATACACAGCCTTGGTGTATCTACTCATCAAGCAAAATGAGGAAACCTGCTCAAACCTCCGGTGTCCTGGAATTCCATCTGGATACAATGAAGACACAGCGTCAGAGGCTTATCAATTTACTCTTCCCCCCCACCCCTCTTCTAATATCTCAACACCCATAATCAGCTTGAAGAAGTTAATGAAGAGTTAGCGCCCCTATTCCCTGGGCTTGGGGACTAAGGTGGTTAATATTGGGCTGTCTTTCTGGGGAAAAGTAGTGGTTTTGTTGGAACAGGGAGGATTAGCTAGGATTTATGGCATAGCCATAACCTATTGGTAGAAATCTGTATAATTAGTGACAAGATGAAGTTATAATTTCTTAAATAGTACAAAATTCAATTGGATTTCAAAATTAAGGTTTTCATTGGTATGAGCTTCTTATTGATATAAAAGTGAAATGAATATTGATACTCTCATGGGCATTGTGCCTGTATAACACATTTAGGAATACAAGGCTTAGACCCAGTCCTTCTTTAACTTTTTTAACTGATTTGGGATGGTTAGCCTGTGAGTTAAGGGACTATAGCAAATTCATGACTTTGCGTTTATTGTTAGGGTGTTTTCTATATTTTATTTAGAAACAGCTGAGAGGAGTTAACAGACAACAGTCCAGGTTACCTTACATGGATAGCTGGATTTCAAACGTCAGATTCTATTCATTGCATCAGTGCAAGATCACGTTAGAAAGATCATTACGACGAGTAGCCTGACATTTCCCTGGAGAACTTTTAGACTCTTGCCTTCAGCACTCATACTCAAGAGTCTCTGGTGACATAGTTCCGCCTTGGTCTGCATTCCCTCCAGTGCGAGCATTCACTGGGTTATAGACCAACTCCTTGCTCCTTCCTGTAGCTAGTGTCACCGGCACATTCTGACCTCCATCCACAGGCCCTTCTTTAGGACATAGGCCTTTCCTAGCCCTCTATGATGCTTTTCTTGATGACCCATCTTATGCCTTACTACTGGTCAGCAAGTGACCCTCTCTTTGATCAAATACTACACCCATTGACTTTCAACAGTCACGTGGTCCAGCCACTGCCCCAAATTAGCAAACTAGAAACTGTGGGGTACAGATACTTTGGAGTCCCAGGCAAGCAAGTTGGTTCCCAGAGTTAGCTAGCAGGCAAGAGTGGAGAGGCAGAATACTCTGGCCATGGGATGGGCACATGAAAGAGGTGAGGAGCTGAGATAAGGTAAGGGCCTCTAAGAACTGAGGCTCTGTCTGCCAGGAGAGGGCATCAGCAGCAGATGCTACAGCTTTGATTAGCGTTCTGTTACCTTTATCTGAGAGCACTTGACTAGTCCTCTGGCTTTCTTACCTAAGCCGTCTGCCTGGATTCAAACAGCCTTCAAATAAGCTGGACATGTGTGTGTGTGTGTGTGTGTGTGTGTGTGTGTGTGTGTGTGTGTACTGATCCAGTGATGTGACTTCTGAAGTGAAAATTTTAATATATGACTGGCATAAAAACTGGTAGAAATTAATATTTGTAGTAGAAAAGCAGAAAAACTCTAAAGAACATAAGTCTTAAGAATTATAATTTAATTTAAAAAAAGATCAGCTGCACAAAGCATTAAGTGGCTTTAGAGGCAAGATTATTCCAAATATCAGACACATGAAAAAATTCTCAATTACAATCACACTAAGAAGGCAGACCCCATTAAAGAGAGACAGGAGCTCCTGCTAAAGCAAAGGCTGGCTTCAGACTAGGGTAGGGAGGAAGGAAGGCAAACTCAGCCATCTTGTATTGTCTTCTCCCTTGCAGAGTTGCCTAGTGAAGACACACTGAAGAAGGTTTCCATAGATACCTTTGGGACAATTTGAATGTCAAAAGGAATAAATGACTACTCTATTTTAGACAATCAATCAATAAAATAATTCACTAGCCCAGAATAATAAAAGTTTCAAAATTGCTAGTATTAGAGATAATTATTGCATTTCCTCCAATAGCTAGAAATTTATAAAGTTAGATTATTTGGAATTTTGAAAAGAATAAAGCTTTTGTTCTAGTGTTTTAAGAAGGACCTAAGAATCCTCCCCAATTTTTACAGAAAAAGAAAGCTAATTAATCAATACAGAATGAGCGAGAGAATAAGAAATTTACAGAGAAGCTTGAGGTGCAGGCCTGTATTCTTACACACTTGGAAGGCTGAGCCAAGACAATAATTTTAAGACATAACTGGGCTACAGACTTCTGAGCCAGCCTGGGCAAGTCAATGAGATGTACCACAATGGAAAAGAAAAAGAGGACCGGGGGTGCCAGCATGGTGGCACACACCTTTAATCAAAGCACTCAAGATGCAGAGGCAGGTGGATCTCTCTGAGTTCAAGGCCAGTCAGTTCTACAGAGCAATTTCTAGACAAGCTTGGACTGTATTATGAGAATCTGTTTCAAAAAAAGAAAAAGAGAGCTGGAGAGAAGGCTCGTGGTTGAGAGCACTTGTCGCTCTTGCAGAGGACCCAGGTTGGGTTCCCAGCACAGAAGCTCACAGTTCCAAAGGATGTGTTTTCTTTTGGCCTCTGAGAGCAATATAAACATGTGGTGTACACATTTACGCACAAACAAAACACACATATAGATAAAAACAAAATAAATAAATCTTTAAAAGAATTTAAAAAGGAGAAGAAAAAAATAAAAAATATAGATTGGGAGAGAGAGAAAAGGGGGCTATGGATATGACTCAGTAGCATGCATGCATGTCTAGCACGCACAAAGCCCTTGAACTCGATTTCCAGTAAAACCGCCATTGCACAACCTCAAATGAAAAACAGATTAATCTAAAGACCATCAATTAATGCCCAAGCCAGAATGGGAAATAACCCAAATAATAAGTGGCATTAACAATTTAGGTGATCTTAGCAATTTAGAAATTGTTCGTTGGTTAGATATAATTTGCATGGTGGTATAGAAGATTCTTCCTAGACCATTTTTGGATCTGTAGACCAGGCTCGCCTCAAACTCACAAAGATCCACTTGCCTCTGCCTCCTGACTGCTGGGATTAAAAGCCTGTGCCAGCACTACCTAGCTTGAAATCCAATTAGTTTACAAGAAGGGGAACTGTGTGGCCAGGAAAACTGGTCCCCAAACTGAGTCTGCACAAACTGAGTCTTCTCAAAATGAGTCAAGGTCACTGTTAATCTAGCAGAGATGAAGACACTTTTATCTCCTATCTGACTACCAGACTGTTGAAACAATGAACCCCAAGAAGCTGGAATTCCCCCAAGAATCTCGTTCCAAAAGAGGAAAAGACCTACACCTGGAACGAGATTTACAACTAGTCATTGTACCTCCAGAAAGGCCAATGATGAGCACCTTGGGTGAGGATTTCTGAGCTACACATACCTCTGGTCCTCTGCTTAAGCTCTAACCTGACATCAGGACACTACAGAGTTGAGTGGGTCACCTGACCCCTTTGTCCCTCTTCCCAATGTGGCCACATTGAACACATCTTTTCTTGCTTTCACTATTAATTTGGCTCTTTAACTAGTTTATCAAGGACAGGTGGCCAAAGACAGCTCACTGGGACACAGGCTATGATCCTAAGTCCAGTAACACTAGTTGTTAGTATTCTGTCTAAACTCCACCTCCACAGTTACCTGGCAACAGCCAGGTATGCTCCTCCCCACAGTTACCTGGCAACCACCAGGTAGGCCTGGCCCACTATAAAAGGGGCTGCTTGTCCCCTCCTCTCTCTCTTACTCTCTTGATCTCTTACTCTCTTACCCTCTTGCCTCTCTGTTCCCTCCCCCCTTCCTCTCTCTCCACGTGGTCATGGCCGGCCTCTACTTCTCCTCTCTCTTATCTTTCCACCTTCTTATCCCCACCTTTGCCCTATCTCCTGAATAAACCTCCTCCCCCTTGGAACCATGTGGTGTGAAGTGGTTTGTTCTAAACTGCGGTTGGACTTCCTCTAACGACTAACACTAGTAACCAAAGCAGACACTCCATGGGAAAGCTATTGGCTGCCTCTATCCAAGGAACAGACTGGGAAATTCAAGCTTTGTTTCTCCAGTGACTCACCCTGTCATTAACTCCAGTGCTGTGGTTTGCATGAGGTCTCTGATTGTACTAGTGTGACTTGTTTACCTTCTAACTGTAGCTCCAGACCACCAGCATTTCCTTCACCACGAATTCCAGAATGTTCTTCTCTGGTGAACTCCCTATTCTTGGGATCCCAACTATACACTCTTTAGAGTGCCTCGGTTCTTTTTGTATTCAGTCAGATTTAGCAGATAACGTAAAGGATGATCAGCTCAATTTTAGACAAAATGGATACATTTTAGTAAATGCATGTCCCAAATATTGTATAATATTGTGTATTTTAAACTTACAAATCTGAGATCAAGAAACCAAGGCCCAGAGAATGAACTGACTTGAAAACATTTATTTTTGTTTGTTTATATTTTATTTGTTTTATGCATATTTATACATCTTATATGCATCTATATGCACCACATGCATTGTTGGTGCCCTTGGATGCCAGAGAGGCTGTTGGATCTCCTGGAACTGAAGTTACAGAGGGTTGTAAGTTGCCGTGTGGTTGCTGGGAACTGGACTTAGGTCCTCTGGAAGGGCAGTAAGTGCTCTTAACAGCTGATCCATTCCCCTAGAACCTGAAAAAGTCTAAAATTAGATAAATACCTCAAACTAGAGCAAAGCAAGAAAGGACTAAGACCAAGTCATCCCCAACCTAGACAGGGTGTTCCTTTCACAAAGACAACAATGTCACTGGTCAGAACAAGAAAGACGATTGTTTATGAAAAGAATTTCTCATGTGGCATAATGTTACTTAACTAACAATGTAATGTAGGCCCTTAGGGTGAGTTGGCTTATGAAAGGTATTCTATTCCAGCCTCAAATATCCAAGGACAAGAATTCAAACCCTGTCTTGCAATAACCAACTGGAGGTTGACAGACTAGAACTTTGGCAGGCTTGAAGTTAGAATGGAAAAATCAGATGGGCCATCGTAATTCTCAAACTTCCCCATTTTGCTCCTTTATAAACAAGAGGATCTTACATCTAAGAAGTAGCAATTCACAAAAATAGACCTTTCATGATACCCAGAAACAGGTCAGTTCATAGAGGTAGACCTTCATCGATGCCCTGTAATATAATGTATAAAGAGATTTTCCAAATCAGGAAGTAAATGGCTACACCCCATAGAAAAGTAAGCAAATTGTACTTGTTTATATAACACAATCTTACCAAACCAAAGAAATTCAAGTTAAATTAAATCAAAAGAAAATTAAATTAAAGCAGACATGAGATGCCAATTCAAGTTTTTAGAATCATTTTAAATAAGTGATCCCATTCAGCTTTAATCTTGTTGATTAAGGACTGGCAATTGATAGACACTTTTTAAAGTGTATTAATAACATGTTTCAGGATTCTTAAAGTAACTGTGTACCTAAAGGAAAATGAAAAATTCAGACATTATCCCTAAACTTAGGGTTACTTATAAAAGTGTAGAATTAGAGCATACCTTGAGAAGACGAGTTACTTAATGTTTAAAAGACAAAATATGTAAAACCTCTATTTTGTTTAGAAAATTTTCAAGGACAAATAACAGACAACCCGTGAGTGACCCAGTAGTTCTGTGCTGTAAGCAGGCTGCAGAGTTCAGGGCCACACTTGGGACTCTGTCTCCCTCATTAATGCTGACACTTGGGACTCTGTCTCCCTCATTAATGCTAACACTTGGGACTCTGTCTCCCTCATTTGTGCTGCTTGCTTAGTTCCTTCTTCCACGATGACCATACGGTTCTTGTTCATTAAGTGACTGGATGGATCTAATTCATACCAATTATTCAGAAACAATTGTCAATTTTTAGAGAATTTGTGAACCTGTATTTAACAATGCTTGAAAAACATGATATATGAGATTAAAATTAAATCTGTTGAAAAACAAATGTAACAAATCCACTTAACTCATCTCTTCCCGGTTAAATTTCTATTATGGATGCTTCTGAGGCTATATTTACCCCTATGTGATGGACATTATGATGGAGCTTCTAATCCACCCTGGTAGAAAGAATTTCATTCTAGGAAGAGAGCAAGGTTATATACCAACAACTGCCCCTCCTCTGTTCCCTCCCCCGCCCCACAACTCAAGAAGCGATTACTGGATATTTACCACCACATCACCACTTTGTCTGTCCAGGGGCTTTCATCTCCTCAGGTTCAGTTCAACAGATGGAGAAAACATCTTCAGATGTAAGAAGACTAGGCTTGATCACACACTGTATAAACTGGTGGCAGGACCACTCCACAGTATGGTTAAGGGGAAGAATTTGTAAATATGAGGGGGGAAAAATGGCCAGAGGAATCTGGAAGAGTCCAAAGCAGAGAGAGTAGTACAATGAATATGGCCAGTGGACTGGACCTGGCCAGGAGACAAGCAGGATGAGGGCAGGACAGAGAAGAAGACAAAGAAAGGACCACAGAAGGCAAAAGTGGGTCAAGAGAGAACATAGTCAAAACAGCCAGATTATAAAGATAGTGAGAGGCTAGGGGTAGGGGAGCTGGAGAAGCTTGTGGTGGGAGGAGTTGAGAAGAGCTGGATGCTGAGTGGTACTGAAGGAGATTGGAGGCCAGCATGGGCTTTGGTGTGTTAGTAGGCACCACAGGTAGCTGTTCGTCCCTTCTGCCAGAGGTAAGGGGAATGGCTCTTTTGGTAGAAGAGATCTTGCTCTTGTCTAACCCCCAGACTTTTGGGAAATGGAGTTTCCTCTGGACTCAACACATACCTAGGTCACATTTCCATCTGGAAATCTCTGAACTAGCCATAAAGACTGGGGAAACCACACTGCCCTCCACTGTGGAGCCATGGAGACAGGTCAGAGGCCCGTCCCATCTGCAAAGTTATTCCCATCTGAACATCAAGAATTGTCGATAGAAAGTCACAGTGATGGGGCGATGGGGGTGGGAGTGGGGGTGGGGGCGGGGCGACACCTCACAGTGTAGCCACCATCACTTGTAAAGTAGCAATTTAAGACTCCTTCCCACCCTTGAGCCTTCTCTTTGGAGGGGCAATGTCTTCCTTCACTCTTTCTCCTTCACTCCTGGTTTTTACTCATAGCTTGGCGCCAACTTTGACAAATGAAACCTACATGCTGTGTTAGGTAGGTCCCGAAACCCTTTACAAAATGAATTTAAATTCTTTTTTCCCTTGAGAAGTTTCCAGGCAAGGGAAGGGAACATATTTAAGCAAACAATTATGAAATGGCATGATGCATGCTTTTCCAGAGATAGCTAGAAACTGCCCCGTGAGCCAGTGGCGAAGCCAGGGAAAATGGGACAGCTCCCCAGAGAGGATCATGTGTGAGCATGGGAGACTGGTGTCCCCAGGGCAGGACCCGTGATGGCACTGAAGGCCACGTGGCGTTTCTCCCCCTACCCCTTCTTTCTGAGCTCTATGGGCATCTCTGGAAAGGCTTCCCCCCTTCTTGCCTTCTTTTCTGTGCTCAGCTGGAAGGATGAAACAGGACCATAGCATCATAAAGGCTCAACTTGGTGCCCTTGAAGAACACACAGGCTTTCAACTCAGCCTACAAAGGGCCTGGGCCGTTGGATCTCTTCATGCTGCTGTTCTGGAATTCACGTTCAAAGCCAACAGGTTGACATTGTTAGCTGCCCCCTCTTCTCCTCCATTACTGTGTTACCAGTTGTTTTGTTTTCTATTTTCATGGTCAAGGCAAAGGTTTCTGCAGCAGTCTTTTGAGCCTGGGGAGCAAAGCACCCCATTTATAGCTTCTATTCCCCGGGAACAAAGTACTTTCAAGTGCTTAACAACCAGTACAAGTAAATGATTGAACTCAGTAGCAGCAAACTTCCTGTAATGTTTTGCACACTCCTGGGCTACAGAAGTGTGTGTGTGTGTGTGTGTGTGTGTGTGTGTGTGTGTGTGTGTGTGTTAAAAGTTCTAAATATGGAGTCTGGGTGCTGTGTTTTCAGAGTGACTGATTGCAACTATACTTCTATTAAAGTAACAGAATCATACATATAATCAAAAGACCACTTGGTGGAAGAAATTACTGCAATAGAAAAAGTTAATTAACTAACTAGTAACATTGGAAATGTAAAGGCATGTGTTCCTATTAGCACAGTATGAGAAAAGGAGTTTCTTATTTTGTTTTGATTTTTTTTTGATGTTATCATTAGAAATCAAGGCAACTTGCCATGTACCAGGAGAAGCCAGAGATCAAAGGCATGGATTTTTTACCTGGAGTCCAGCCTCCCAAAGGAGAGCTATGATGAGGTTTCTGCTTTGGTACAAAACAAGGCCAGAACAGAAAACATTTAGATTCGGATAATGGGGCCTCGGTGTTAAAGGCACTTGCTGCTGAGTCTGACAACCTGAGTTCAGTCCCTAGAACCCATGCAGCAGAAGAGAACTGACTTCAGCAAATTGTCCTCTGACCTCTGTGTGTGTGTGCACGTGCATACCCACATACATGTGCACACACATACATATAAGCATACATGCATGCATATGCTAAATAAATGTGAAAAATAAATAAAAAGTCATACAATGAAGAGAGTACATAATATATCCTGCCAATAAATCTATGCATGCATAGAAACTACCCTTTTTTTTTTTCATTAAAAGTACACATTTGGGCTTAGTGCTAACCTTAGCTTAACCACCTACCTCCTGCTTTGTGTCTCTCCTATGCTCTTGACCAATCTTCTCTCTTCAATTTCTCTCTCTCTCTCACTTCCTCTAACTAGGCAGTGTAACATGGTGAGAATGTTCCCAAACCGACTTCACTTTAGTGATTTTTTTTCCTTTCAAAACTACCTATTCTCTGCTGTTTATTTGAGATTTATACTTTGCATGTGTACATTATTATCATGATACAGCAATTTTCCCTGTAAATATTGATTTATATTTCCCTTTTTATTTTTTTGATTTTTTTTACTTTTGTATTTATTTTATTGTTTTAGTTATGTGTATGTGTGTCTATTTGCTGTATGTGCATGTGAGTGCAGGTACCTGAGGATGCCAGAAGAGGTCACCAGATTCCCTGGAACTGGAGTTAAGGTGGTTGGAAGCCACCTCGTGTGCGTGTAGGAAATATGGCAAGAACAATATACACTGCTAACCACTGAGCATCCTTCCAGACCCTTTTTTCTTGTTTTCTTTTTAAACCATATATTATTTAACTTGTTGAGACACAGTTTTGCTATGGAGCCTTAGCTGGCCTAGCATTTGTGATCTTCTGGCCCCAATCTCTTGAGCACTGGGATTATATGCATGTGTCACCGGCCTGGTTATAAGGTTCTTTTCTTTCTTTTTCTTTTATTCTCTTCTGTTCTCTTCTCTTTTCCTCCTCCCTTCACTCCCCTCTCCTCCACTCCCCCTTTCTTTCCTTTCTTCCTTTTTTCTTTCTTTTGTTTTGTCTTATTTTGTGAGAAAGTCTTTCATCATATAGCCCTGACCTAAAACTCTCCTAAGTAGACCAGGCTTCCTTTGAATTTACAGAGATCTGCCTTTCTTTGCTGAAAGCTGAGAATAACAATATGTCCCACCATGCCTGCCTTGTTTGTGCTTCTGAGCATTATCTGTTATCTAGAGCTTTGGTGCTAAATAAGAACGTAAGGCCCCTAGTTCATCAGAACATGGATCCAGTGTGAGCCTCCTGAGTGTGGGGTGCTGGGTGACTGTGCAGGTTACCTTTCCACCCCAACCAGGGGTAGAACACTAACAAGAACATGCATGTGCGAATTTCTCCAGCTCGGGCTGGAGTGGAGTCAATCAAAATTTGCATTGCAAATAAAATAATGTGAAGCCTCTCAAAAAAAAAAAAAGTGTAAACATCCCTGTCGTGGTTTTTAATTCTTTCCCCAAGGGTTCACTTATTGTTGATAACTGTCCTAGAGAAAATGTCGTTTGTCACAGCACCTGGACCAACTGCTGGGGTATTTTCGGTGACCAATTTTCAAAGTTTTAGAACTTAATAAAATATACCAAAATGTGCTAACCATGGAAGAATTCTGGTGTCAATTTCTCCTGGGGCTCCAAGGGTTTTCGATAAAGAATGTGGAGGAGCTCTGTGCTTTTGGAGCCTGAGTGACATTCACCACCAAGTAACTTAACTGGTGACCGCACTGATGTAAACAGTGGTAGAGCCAGGCTCACAGCTCAGGAACTCTGAAGAACAGGTTTCTCAGGTTCCAACAAATTAAACCACTGTGGCACTGTTCTTTATCGGCTGCCCTGTAGCTTCTCTTTGTCCTGGTCCTAAGGACCTTCCGCTTAAGCCATCGGCTAGTGTGTTCACATTGTATCCAGTGTGCTCACATTGTATCCAGTGTGCTCACATT
>JANHMN010000003.1:167011069-167047022 GCA_030674055.1 Rhabdomys pumilio
CCAGTGTGCTCACATTGTATCCAGTGTGCTCACATTGTATCCAGTGTACTCACATTGTATCCAAGTATGTTTTCAGCATTCTATTTTCCTGGACACAGTACCTTCCCCTTGGGATGATAGAGTGACTGTCCCACAACAAGATCTTAGCATTTTCCTGTTGGTCAGTGGGGTGGGGAAGAGTGATGTCCCATTTGGCCGTGTGTCCTCTACAGGATAGACTGCAGGCACATACACTGTGTCCCCTGGGGCAAGTCTGAACTGTCGGGAACCCCATGTGAAGACTTGCATGCACATGTTATCTTCACAATTTCTAGGGTGAAGTGAGGTTGAATGGGTTCTGACAGGAGGGATGGTGCTCTGACCACCGCACCGCCTGGTTTTTGCCACTGCTCTGTACTGCTGGCAAACTGTTATGAATCATAGAACAGAACATTAAAAAAAAAAAAATCATAGAAGCTGAGTGGTGGTGGCACACACCTTGAATCCTAACACTTGGGAGGCAGAGTTAGACAGATCCCTGTGAGTTCAAGGCCAGCCTGGTCTACAGAGTGAGTTCCCACAGTTTATAAAGCTCTTTCACAGCCACCAATACAGTTGAGCAACAAACCACATGGTTGTTGGCATTTTGTCTAGGCTCCGCCCCACAGTTACCTGGCAACAGCCAGGTGTGCCTGACTCACTATAAAAGGGGGCTGCTTGGCCCCCTCCTCTCTATCTTGCTCTGTCCTCTTGCTCCTGCTCCCCCATCTCTCTTCATGTGCTAACGGCCGGCCGGACTCTAGACTCTATTCCTCTTCTCTCTCTCTCTCTCTCTCTCTCTCTCTCTCTCTCTCTCTCTCTCTCCTCCCTCTACTCCCTCAACTCCCCTCCCCATGCCCCTGAATAAAATCCTCAACTCCCCTCCCCATGCCCTGAATAAAATCTATTCTATACTATACCATCGTCCATCGTGTGATTGGTCCCACAGGGGGAAGGGATGCCTCAGCATGGACCCACAGAGGCACCCTTTCCCCACAGCGGACTACATATCCACCAAACATATTCCTTCTTTCTTTATCTTTTTATAAAACACAACAACGGTGGCTAAGATTTCTTTGCACAGAAGAAAACCAAAGCTCAGAGCAGTTTTGTGTCTTGCTCACAATTACTGAACAGGAGAACGGGAGGGGCTTTCTGATTTGGGGGCGTGTTCTTTCCACTCTCCCACGCAGCTATTTATTGAAATGTAGCTTCAGTTCAATGCACATTTATTTCTTCTTTTTCCAAACGACAGAGGCACAAACGGGGCTATAAGCTTCAGCTGAAGTTCTGAGCTTTCTGCTGCCAAATTTAGAAGTCCTATGCTGATTTTTAAACCTCCTTTCCAAATCTAAGGTTTCAGGTCAGGGGAGAAAATACAGATTATTTGATAAACAACTCTAGGACAACAAAGAAGCTATGGAAAAGAAGAAAAACTTGGGTATAATATCATATTTCATCCATAAAAATAGATTTCAGGGGGTTAAAGATTTAAATATGAAAATAAAACCTTAAAAAATAACCCAAGAAGTGAATGTAAGATTCCTGCTCCTGTTTGTAATCTCTGAATGGGAAAGAGCTGCCTCTGATGGAAAGCATAGACACCATAAAATGGCTGTAAAGTGCCACTGCTAACCAAAGAAGGGCTGGGGAGATGGTGCAGTGAGTTAACGTGCTTTCTGTGGAAGAAGGAAGACCTGAGTTCAAATTCCAGAATCTACAAAGAAGCCAGGGGTGGGGATGTGTGCACCTGTAACCCCAGCACTGGTTGGGGGAGGGGAGAGGAGGCATAGACAGGAAGGTGTCAGAGGCTTGTTAGCCAGACAGTCTAGCTGAATTAGTCTCCAGGCTCAATGAGAGACCCTTCTCAAAAAATACAGTAGAAGGTGATAGAGGAAGCCATCTGATGTTGACTTCTGCTGTGTGTGTGTGTGTGTGTGTGTGTGTGTGTGTGTGTGTGTGTGTAAAACGGTTTTCACATCAGCCATATGAGGTAGACAACCAAAATATATTTAAAACAAATAAGTTATGTGTGTGTGTGTGTGTGTACGCACGCGTGCACACGTGTGCTTGTGTGTGTACCTGTGTGTGCATGCACCTGTGCGTGTGTGTACCTGCATGCATACATTGTTGTGTTTTATAAAAAAGACAGAAAGAGCCAGGATATATTTGGTAGAGGCACAGTATGGTGAGGTGGAAGGGGGTGCTTCTGCGGGCCCATGCTGAGGCATCCCTTTGCTCTGAGGTACCAACCAGAAGATAGGGCATGAGAAGGGGAGTTGAGGGAGTAGGGGCAGAGAAAGGCAGAGGAGGGAAGGAGGGAGGGAAAGAGAGAGAGAGAGAGAGAGAGAGAGAGAGAGAGAGAGAGAGAGAGGCCAGCCAGGATCACATGAAGAGAGAGGGGGAGGGGAATGAGAAGAGAAGGGACAGAGAGGGTAAGAAGGTAGGAGAGTAAGAGAGCAAGAGAGTGAGGAGGAGGCAAATAGCCCCTTTTATAGTGAGTCAGGCATACCTGGCTGTTGCCAGGTAACTGTGGGGCGGAGCCTAGAAAGAGAGAATGCTAACACACATACCACAAACATACGTAGACCACACACATTTTTTTTTTTTTTTTTTTTGAGGCAGATGTTACTTTGGAGCAAATATTAGTAACCAGAACACAGGAAGGAAAGCTCATTTGTTATTGTCGGGTCCAAAGGAAACTCTAGCTCCTCAAACTTGAAAAAACAGTCCAGCTACCCACAAATGAGCTCAACCTGCACTATAGGATTCCTGACAAAAGCCAGCATCCTCGGGAACCTTTGAGACTGGTTCCCCTCCACCAAAAGGAGGCGTTTCCCTTACCTCTAGCATAAGGGGGAGGGACACCTGACCGCCAGTGGTGCCTATTAACATAACAAAGCTCACGCTGGCCTCCAGGCTCCCTCAGTACCACGGGCACCTGTTACACATTTCAGAGTCCACCCTAGCATCCTAGTCCTTCTCCCCTCCTCCCCTCCCCTAACCCCCTTCCGGTTCCTGGACTTCCCTCCGTCAGCTACTCACTCTCCGTATAACTCTGCCACCGCCCATAAGCTGCTGTGCTCTGCTCTCGCTTCTCCCACTGTGTTTTCTCTATTCTCCACGCCCTGCTGCTCTCCCTCTGTTGCAGATAGCCCCGGTCACGTCCTCCGTCTGCTGCCAATGTCAGTCTACTTCCCCACAAAATATCCAAGAAAAATAATCTTAACAAACACAAGAAGCGATTCCCACACACCCAGGGAAAGCAAGCAAGAACTCCACCACAGTGTCATCTTCTACATGTTACATTATGCAGAAATCCCAACTTCTGCTAACTGTGGAAGGAAACGAACCCATCATCTGTCCCGTGTTTAACTGTCAACTGATATTTTCTCAAAGGGCAATGAGCAGGTTGGCAATGTCTATAAAAATTAAGTGAATCCCAGGACAGCTAGGGCTCCACAAAGAAAACCTGTCTTGGAAAACAAAATGAAAAGAAAAGAAAACAAATAAATAAATGGGCGCCTGGAGAAGATTTAAGGAAATTTCCTGTCACCAAGATGTCAGGAAAATGATGGAGCCTGAGAACTTGAAACTCTAGCTATTTGTGCGATCCAGAGATGGACGATCAGGGAGCAGGAGGAGCCTCTACCTACACAGACAAGTCTTCCATTAGTGCTCATTGAGTTGGCATTTCTTCTAGGCTCTGCCCCATAGTTACCTGGCAACACAGTGCCTGACTCACTATAAAAGGGGCTGCTTGCCCTTTCCTCTCTCTTCTCTTGCTCCTTCCTCTCTTCGCTCTCTGTCCCTTCTCTCCCCATCCCCGCTTCATGTGCTCATGGCTGGCCTCTCTCCTTTTTCTCCTTTTCCTCCTCCTCCTCCACTCCCTCCTGTTAGTGGTTATAAGAAGTCTAACCGCAGTTCAGAACAGACCACTCCAGACCACACGGTTCTAAGGGGGAGGAGGTTTATTCAGGAGATAGGGCAAAGGTGGGGAGAAGAAGGTGGAAGGATAAGAGAGAAGAGAAGTAGAGGCCGGCCATGACCACATGGAGAGAGAAGAAGAGGGGGAGGGGACAGAGAGGCCAGAGGGTAAGAGTAAGAGATCAAGAGATTAAGGGAGAGAGGAGGGGGCAAGCAGCCCCTTTTATAGTGGGCTAGGCCTACCTGGCAGTTGCCAGGTAACTGTGGGGAGGAGCATACCTGACTGTTGCCAGGTAACTGTGGAGGTGGAGTTTAGACAGAATACTAACATTCCCCAGTTTTGGTTTAATTAAAAAGAGAAAAATTAGAAAGAGGTGATGGTGAAGCAGGAATAGGAACGTTGTGATATCTGGCTACTTCCTGCTGGCGTTGGGGACGACGTGTCTCTAGGGGGAACCCAGAAGAATGGGTATGGGTATGGGGGATGTTTGTCCAGTCTTAGGGGAGTTGGCTGTTTCTTGCTGTCCAGGGTCTATGGAGCTCATCTGAGGATAGGTCAGAAGGAACAGGTCCAGTAGAAGCAGCTGTGTATGTGACAGGAGACGGAGCATCTGGAGGTTGCTTCTCTGGAGCTGTTCTGGATGTGCCTGGGCTTGACAAGATGTAGGGAATAAGGTTAAGTACATTTGGGGGAAAGAAAAATTTTCTAAGATGTACATTTGAAACCCAGAGGGATCCCACACATTGGAATAGACAAGTGGGAACACCTCCTTCTCTCTCTCTCTCTCTCTCTCTCTCTCTCTCTCTGTCTCTCTCTCTGCCTTTTTCTGTCTCTACTACCCCTCAACTTTTCTCCCCATGCCCTAAATAAACTCTATTCTATACCATACCATCTTGGTCCCTCAGGGGGAAGGGATGTCTCAGCATGGCCAGGCAGAGGTACCCCCTTCCCCCACACCATACCATGCCTCCACCAAACATATCTCTGGCTTCTTTTTCTTTTTTATAAAACACAACAATGAGTACAAGTAATATCATTAACATTTTAAGTGAAAGGATTTAAAGAGCAGTTTTATGGTTTATAGCAGAAGTAAGAGGGAGATAAGGAGATACCGTCCATAGACAAAGACACACAGACTCTCCTGTTACCAAAGCCCCCATCAAATCATTGGTTTGCTGAGTAGGTGAACCCACAGAGACATATAAAAGCCCACTGTTTACACTAGGGTCCACTTGTGTTGCACATGTGTCATTCCACAGATTTGAGCAAATGTGTGATGACCATTCTGCCTATCCCATAGCACAATACCTTTAATATTCTAAGTCAAGTAAAGGGGAGTATTTGCTGCGTGTGTTGTATGTACGGGGAGTTGCAGCTATAAGGGAGTTAAAAGGCTTTACCCATGCTTGCCCAGCTGCCAAAGCCAGGCAGAACACTAGGACAAAGCTTCTTTTCCTACAGAATGGTCATTCCCAAGCCTTATGTGGCATCTGGAACCCCCAAAGCTCTATAGGACCTGACATCTGAGTTATAGGATATACTATGTATACATTAAGGACTCAGGAGACAGCTCCGTGGATGATCTTGCAAGCAGGGAGACCTGAATTAGAGTCCCACAATCCACATAAAATGTGTTTCTAATTCCAGATGATACAGACTCAGGCAGGTTCCTGTGGCTCACTGGCCAGCCTACTCTGCTTGGCAAAGTCCGTGCAAGAGAGTGATGAGATCTGAAGCTGGTCCTATGGCTTCTACATAAGAGCGCGCGCACACACACACACACACACACACACACTAAACATGTTGATCAAATGGATGGCAAGTGAAAACAAGTAAAATTTATTATACACATGTATGAGAACTTACAATTTATTTTTTCTAAACTGAATGAATGGTACAAGTCTGGAGTCAGCCTTTGCAAGTAAAATGGATTCTCGCACACAGGAAAACACAAACAGAACATGAAGCAGGGAACATAAAAACAAAAAGAGGGATGCTGGAACCCCCTAAAGTTATTTCATTACTATAGAATTCACCGGATTTTTTTTTTCCTTCAGGGACTTGGCTCACAATCCAGAAGCCTTTTAAGGTGGAAATGCTGACCCCAAGTGGTGACAAGGAGAACTTCAAGCCCGGCCAGTTCAGGAAGCCACTGTGCTACTTTGCAAGTAAAAGCTTGCTGTTTGGCACCATTGATGGATTCATTTGCTGCATTTCTCCTGGGCATAAACTGAATTTGCTGCCAGGAATCTGGCATCTGTGCTCTACCCAGCAATCTAAAACCAGGCTGGTGCTGCTAATGAAGCCCTTTTTGGCATTGCCTTTGTCTTCAGTGTGTGCCCATGTATGTGCACACCCATATGTGTCCATGTGTACTTGTGTGTGTGTATGTGTGTGCCCATGTATGTGCCTGTGCTTGTGCCCATGTGCCCACATGTATGTGCACATGTGTGCATGTGTGCGCATTTGTGTGTGTGCCCGTGTGTGTGTCCATGTGTGTGAGCCCATGTGTTTCCATGTGTGTGTGTTTGTCTGTGTATCTGTGTACATAGAGGCATGTGAATGAATGCACCTGAGTACTCACAAGCTCATGTATCAGAGAGAGCAAATTCATTAACCTTAGCTGAAGAAGAGAGAAAATATGAGCTTCCCTCTTTTGTCTATAGAGGGCGCTACTTTTCCTTTTTTTTTTTTTCCTGTGAAAATGGCTAAAACTCACCTCTCCCCTCACCCCCTCATCCTCTCAGCCCAGTATAATGATTACAACCAATCCATTCAGTGACTTCCCTTTCCTGCTTGGGTGGCTCCAGGAGATGTGGCATTCTTCAGATTTCTATCCCAGTGTGGAGCCTGGATCTGAGAGACAGGAGCTATCTGTCCTTGTGACACCATGCCATACAGGTCAGCTGATACCTTCTTCTGATGTCCTGTCACCTGTCACCTGGTGAGATTTTGGTGGTGCTAATTTAAAGACCCAACAGTTAAGAGAAGTTCATTCTGGGTCTCCATCATACTAGACTTGTATTACGGAGATCAAAGCAGATTTCCATCTCAGCCGCACTCCACAAACATTCTACAGCACCTGTTTCCTTCCTTCTCTCTCTCCTTCTCTCCCTCCTTCTGTTCCTCCCTCTTCTTCCCTCCCCTCAACTTCTTCCTCGCTCACTCCTTCACTTGTCCTGGGCAGGCAGCCTCCTCTCCTCTCTTTTACTGCCCTTCTCTGTTTCCCTTTCTCTGCCTCTACCCCTTTCTGGGTCCCTGCTCCCCTCCCTCAATAAACTTCTTTTTGTAGTAGACCTGTTACTGGGCTTGATTGTTCAGGGAGACACCTTGACAGGGCCTGCTGAGATGCTTCCTTCTTTCTGCTTTGTGTTTCATAAAACACAGCAGTGAGAACTTCAAGAGTTAGTCAGTTCACAAGAGTGGGGCCTTTAGGAATGAGACTAGTGCCCTTATGTAAGAGACAGAGTGGGACTGGATGAAATGGATCAAGCCAGGAGAGAGACCTGCATTCAAGCCCTGGAACCCATGGAAAGGTGGAATGAGAGAACAGACTTAACTAAGGTGTTCTATGTCCTCCATATGTGCTATCACTCTCACACTCATAGGAACACACATGCATACATGTGCACGCACACACACACACACACACACTCGAGAAAGAAGTAATCTCTCCATCATCAGGGATCTTGAGGGAGACTCCAGCTCAGTGGTTCTCAACCTTCCTAATGATGAGACCCTTTAACACAGTCCCTCATGTTGTAGAGACCCCCAGCCATAACAATATTTTTGTTGCTGCTTCATAACTGTAATTTTGCCACTGTTCTGAATCATAATGTAATCATCTGTGTTTTTTGATGGTCTTAGGTGACCCCTGTGAAAGGATCATTCTATTCCCAAAGGGGTCACAACCCACAGGTTGAGAACTGCTTATCTAGTGGGAAGAGGGCCATCTGGAAACAAAGAGCTGACCCCTCACCATGGTACCTCTCCCGGTACCATGCACCTGGACTTCTCAGCCTCCAAACTCATGAGATAAACTCATGTGCCATTTGGTTTGAAGTGTTTCTGTTAGAGCCGCCTGAATTTAGGAGATGGCATGATGACCCTGGAGACCACAGCAGATAAAATTCACCTAGTTGTCCAATCAGAGCTGTGGTCTCTTCCCTCAGAAGAAATTGTTCTGGATCTTCTGTCTTTAAGATGATTTTACTTCGCAGCCACCGCGATGTTGATGCCTAAAAAGAATTGGATTGCCATCTATGAACGCCTTTTTAAGGAAGGCATGATAGTTGCCAAAAAAGATGTCCACATGCCCAAATACCTGGAGCTAGAAGACAAGAATGTGCCCAACCTTCATGTAATGAAGGCCATGCAGTCTCTCAAGTCTCCAGGCTACGTGAAGAAGCAGTTTGCTTGTAGACATTTCTATTGGTAGCTTACAAATGAGGGTATCCAGTATCTCAGAGATTATCTGCACCTACCTCCGGAGGTCGCACCCTCCACCCTGTGCCGAGGCCATCCCGAGACTGGCAGGCCTTGGTCCAAAGGTCCAGAGGGTGAGCAGACTACAAGATTCACAAGAGGGGAGGCAGACAGACACAGAAGGAGTGCTGACCCCTTGGAGCTGATGGGAAAGCTGAGGCTGGGGCTGGCTCAGCAAACAAATTCCAGTTTAGAGGCTTCAGTCTTGGACGTGGTCAGCCATCTCAGTAAAGTTGGAGATTATGTTGTATTGAATAAACTTTAAAGAAAAATGAAACAAAACAAAAAGATGATTATACTCATAAAAAATGCTAACATTATTTGTGTGTTCATGGTGTATGTGTGAGTCCCTGTGCCCATGTGTACAAATATGAAGGCAGGAAGAGAGTCTCTAGTGTCCTGGACCTCACTGGTTTTTTCTAGACTAACTGGCCAGCAGGCTGCAGCAGCTTGGCTGTCCATACCCCTCACTGTGCTGGGGTTACAGGTGTGAGTAGCCATGCCTGGCTTCTTACAAGGGCACTGGGGATCCAAACTCAGGTCTTCATGTTTCCATGGCCAGTGCTTCTACCCATCAATCCATCTGCCCAGTTCCTTCTCTGTCTTTTCTATCAGAGCCTCAGCTCACCAGCAGTGTGAAAGGTTACTTGGTAAAGCAAATGGTTGCCCCAGAGAGCATGTTTGAAAGGAGCCGACCTCTTGTGCACCATGGAAACATGTACTTTTTTTTTTTTTTTTTTTTTTTTTTTTGGTTTCTTTCAAGACAGGGTTTCTCTGTATAGCCTTGGCTGTCCTGGAACTCACTCTGTAGACCAGGCTGGCCTTGAACTCAGAAATCCGCCTGCCTCTGCCTCCCAAGTGCTGGGATTAAAGGCGTGCGCCACCACCGCCCAGCGGAAACATGTACTTTACACACACACACACACACACACACACACACACACACACACACTTGCACACACCACAGATGATATTTGGCACATGATGCAAGCTGAGCTAGTGTCTCTACAACCTTCTAAATCGAATCTAACTTTTACTCAAATTTTAAAAAGGAAAGGCTTATTCATAGGTCTGTAATTTGAAAATGACCTGAAAATTATTTCACACACATGCACGCACACACACACACAGCACACATGGACACACATGAATACACGTTAACTCGCACACACAACACACAGGCACACACATAGGCACACACTGAAAACGAATGCACTGCAAAAAAAAAGAAAAAATGGGGGCTTCATTAACTGCACCAACCTAGTCTTAGATTGTTGGGTAGAGCACAGAATTTCTCTTTTTTAAAAACACTTAAACATTTAAAATAAAATCTCAAGGTTGCTGAGTTAAGGACCGAGCTTGGCATCACATGCACAGACTGTGTCTGCAGGGCGGTTGAACCCCCTTTTCCTCCCAGGTGTTGATAAAAGACTTGTGTTTCCTGGCTAGGAATGAGGGGGAGCGGTTGGCTGTATCACCAGAAAAAAACAGCCTTAGAGAAATGGTTTGGCACCACTGCTTGTGGGCCTGAGCTGTCTGCCCTTCTGCACCTGTGTCAGGAGCGGACACAGTTGCTATCAGTCTCTCTGGACAGAAATAGAAATGGTACCCTTAGGTGTGTAATCAGGAAGGAGTTCATGTATGTGTAAGATGCTCGGCCCTCCAGGCCAGTGAAGGCTATACCCTAGAGAGATAAGACACTTGCCTGTTTATAGAGTGGTAGGTAGGGACAGAAGACAATTCGATTGTGTTTTTGAGGAAGTATGCAGGAGTTGAGATGAGGGATGTGTGTAGGGGTCAACATCTCTGGGGCAGTGGGAGAAGACTGGTCAGGAGGAATCAATACAATAAATACAACACAAGCAGCTATTGCTGTGTTCGAGCTCGGTGACCATTCAGTTCTATCACCCATGGCAACAACCTCTCCCGACCATTGACTGGTAATTGGTGTGGGTTTCCCCAAAGGAAAGTCCTGACCTAAGGTGTTGAGGCATTCTCTCTGAGCCATCAGCCTCCTGCCTGAGGGGCTGCGGAGTCTTTGTCAGCATCCTCTACAGAGAGTCAGTGACTTGGTGATTGCTGTCTACCTTGGAGAGAAGGTCCATGGCTAAGAGGCTGGGCATGATCAGGAGATCTGTGGTGTTATCAGTTTCTGTTAACTAGCCAATACACTTCCCCACTTAAGACAGCTCAAACTCCTAGAGCTACCATTATTCCCATAGTTTTAGGAACCCCCCACCCCATAAAACTCAGGAAAGAAAAACCGAAACCGTTTAATGGATCTCTTCAAGCCTCGAAGGTCAGATGCACACCAAGTTTTGTTTAATGCTACACAGTTTTTACTGTTTTCTTTAACAGTTCTATTTTGTCTTTCAATTTATTGTCTAAAGACCGCAGAAGTTGCTTTTGAAATTGCTTCTTTCTGACTTGCCTGCTTAGCCCGGCAAGTTTGTCCTCAAATCCCCATTTCTACGGTTTGTGTATTCGCAGCTGACAGTTCAAGAGCTTTTAATGTTCACCTGCGGTATGTACTGCTCTCTGAGCCTGTACTCACGTCTTATCAGCAGTCCAGAGGGAGAGGATATTTAGCTGGTTGTCTCAAGAGTTTACTGAGCAAAAGAAAGGCTGGAAGAGATTTAAGAGGGAGTGTGGAGTAGTGGTGATGACGAACCCTGTCTTAGGATTTTGGAAATGTTTGTAAGTGGAATTAAATAGTCCTGATAGTTGCAATGGTCATGATAAAGTTGCAAGCCAGGCATCCAGGATCAGGCTTGTAACTTCCACATTCAAGAGAGAGGCAGAAAGACAGAGAGTTCAAAGTCATCCCTGCCCAAATCTGAGTTCAAGGCAGTGCAGCCTGGCTACAGGAGACCCACTCTTCAAGAAGAAAAAACAAAGAGCAAGAAGGGGAGTGGGCTGGAGATACAAATGCAAAAGAAGCCAGGAATGGCAGGGCTGGAGGGTTCTGCAGGCTCCCGAGGCCTTGGCTGAGAAGCTCTCCTTCCAGCCAGTGACCAACAAATCCCTCAGCCTGTGGTCTAGGGCTGTCATCCCACTTGCGAGTCTGTTCTCACTCCTTGTCTGGTCGCAGTTCACATCTCAGAACTATCTTCTCTTAATTGCTTCCCTCTCTCTTCTCCGATTCATCCTTGTCTAGTTATCTTCATGAGGCACCATATTGGTCAGTGGACCTCCGTTCAAACTCATTTCAACAGCTCCATGTTCTGCAAACAAAACCCCAACTCTCCTATTTAGATCTTTCCCGTGGGCAACTGCCCGTCCCTCCTCACATCCAGAGCATGGGGGTGGGGGTGTGTGCTCAAGCTGTAGCCTGCTCATTTTGTGTTCCTCTGGAGTTCAATATATGTGGTTGGATGAAAACTAGATGCCAGTAGTACCGCCATGTGGACATGGATTCCCTTGTCCTGTCATGTCTCAGTTGATAACAAAATAGACTTGAAATACAAAATGTTCAAGGTCTGGTGAGATGGCTCAGCAGTTAAGAGCACCGATTGCTCTTCCAGAGATCCCTAGTTCAATTCCCAGCAACCACATGATAGCTCACAACCATCTGTAATGAGATCTGATGCCTTCTTCTAGTGTGTCTGAAGACAGCAACAGTGTACTCACATACATGAAATAAATAATAAACATCTGAAAAAAAAAGAAATACAGAATGTTCTTGTATTTAGGCACTCCACTAGAAGGATAAATATTACTGCAGATGGCTTCTCGATGACAAGAAGCATACTTCCTGAAACTTTTTTGCCCTTTGAGAAACTCTACAGTTTTTCCCCGTGGGGCAGTTCTGCGCTCCAGAAGACACCTGCTGTAAAGAGCCAAGAACAGCTGTGCAGTCAACAGAGGAAGCTGGCACTCGCTCAGGAAAAAAAAAAAAAACAAGACCTTGCCTGCAGTTGGATGGCAAAGTTCCCAGATGGGCAGCTTGACATAAAGAGGAGCCGTGAGGTGTTTGATATAAAAGAATATAAAACCGCCGGAAACAGACATCTCCTCTCCTAAACCGACTCCCTCCGTGTGTGCAAAGAACAACCAGGTTCAGGGTAAAAATAGTGTTTGTTTATGAGGGGAGATGCATTGGTCCATCCGGGGAAAGACTGAGCCTGCCAGGCTCTTTCCTGCACAGTGGAGAGCTCTAAGGACAGTCAGATAGATGAGTGACCCAGGAGAGGAGAACAGGCTGGCGATGCAGATGTGGGATCAATACTAAACCCAGAGGAGAAGCAACTGCACAGGAATGGCAGAATGGTGGCCAGTGGCCAGATGTGCCCTTCACTTCCTCATTCCTGTTATGCCATATCCAGGCTGGAGTCAGTCCTGCCAGTCAGTCCTGCCAGCTAGCATGGAGTGGCAGGGTGGGGAACGCAGGGAGAACGTGGTGCCCACGCGGGTCAGGCAGGCAGAGGAAGTTTGTCTTATGAGACTGTGAAGGTCAGTACTCTGTTCTTCTACAGGCTGGAAGCGGAGGAGCTCACTGGTGACAGAAATTGCCCAGGCAGACACACCCGACGAATGACGAGTGACTCGGGCTTGTCTAGTCCAGGGTCACCGATACTCCTTATTGAGTCAATAGATTATCTAAGTACTGTGCAAAACAACAAACAGAATCGGGCCAAGCTGGGCTCCAGACTCAACAAGCTAAGCAGGATTCTTTACTGCAGGGATCCATGGGGTGTTAGACGCTTTAATATTCATTGCATAGAGTTTGTCTGATCCCCCTGACTTAACTCACTACAGAATCATCATCATCATCAATACCAACTTTATCATCAGTCATCAACGGAGTCTCACAGTATAATCCATGCTGGCCTCAAACTCATGACCCTGCTGCCTCGATTTCCCTGTTTCTGGGATCCAAGTGTGCTTCACCAACTGTTTTGTTTGTCTTGAACATCTCCCTGAAACCCTGGGATCCTTGCAGATCTCTTCACCCTCCCTGAGATGCAGAGTCTACCTTGAGCAGCACAGGCAGAAATACTGGTAAAGTGTGTAGAGACACAGGGATGTGAAGAGGGACAAAGAGAAGTCACAGCCTTTTAGTTAACAGCATTGTCCTGAGCAAGCACTGCATGCCAATATTCTTGTATTTATTTAGTCTTCATCAACACTCACAAGACAGAAACCACTAGAACCTCACTGAGCACACAAGGGAATTGAGGCACAGAGAAGTCTGGCAACACAGCTGTGGGTGTGTCTAGCTCATAATGCTGGGTGTTGTGGGCAGGAAATAAAGGTGGTAGGAGCAGGAAGGGCCCCCAGAAAAGCCCAGGAAACCCCTCCATCACTTTGCCCCTCCAGATCAGGTTTGGAAATATGGGTTAGTGTGGTTCAGGGAGACCAGACCTCCTGGTGTGTCCACATCAGCAACTCAGAAGTCTAGTCCGACAGTGGCCTGAGCACACAGTGGTCCTTCCACTGAGGTGGGGGAGAGGGTGGTCCTGGGGACTCCCTATTCCCTTCCCTGGCTTTGTGCACATTCACCACCACCTCGACATCAGCCAGTGTATGATTCTGAAGTGTCAGGAACGTGTGTTCTCCCACATCCCACATGTTCTTCTGCATCTTCTGGCCCTGCCACAGAGAGGTGGACTCTTGAGACTACTCTAACCAATGGGCGACGAACAGCAGCACTGTGTATTACTTGGTGTTTGTGTGCGGGTAAGAGGCAATCCTGCTGTGATCTCTGTCCAGCTGTAGCAGTGGCTGAGACATGTTACAGGTACAAACATGCCAAGCTTCCATTTGGACCAAATCTAGAGTAGAGCAGAACCCTCCACCAAGTAGCATGAAGGAAAAAAATAGACTTTGATTTGTTTAGCTGACACAAAAGATTTGGAAATTATTGCCCATTGACTGGACTAAGGAGCCACTTAACACCTGATGCAATTAGCATCAGAAAATTATGGTATAGGGGGACAAAATTAACTCCTGCCATTATCAGGAATGCCAATGGGAATAACAAAACAACTGGACTTTGTATAGTGTTTCGTGTGTGTGTGTGTGTGTGTGTGTGTGTGTGTGTGTGTGTGTATAGAGGTTAGAAGACAACCTAGGATGCCATCCACCTTGCTTTTGAGGCAATGTCTCTCACTGTGCCCTCTCTCATTAGATGAGGCAGGCTGGCCAGCAAGCCCTAGCCATCTGCCTATCTCTGCTTCACTAGCACGGGATTACAAGCTCCTACCATCACAACCAGCTTTTAACACAAACACCACAGACCAAACTCGCATCTTCATGCTTGGGTGGCTAACACGGGACCAACTGAGATAGTCAGACCCACGTTTCACAATTTTCAAGGCACTTCATGAGCAGAGTTTGATTCATTCCAAAAATGACCAGCATGCTTCCATGCCCCCAGACCTACTTGAGGATGATTCTGAGCAGTTTCCCACCTCCCTCCTGTGGCTGTGGCTCTTTAGTTCATTTTCATAGCAAACCATCTGAAACTGAGTAATTTATAAGACTTATTTTTGTTAACAGTTTGGGAGGCCGGGAATTCATTGAACATAGACAAGGCTGCATTCTTCTTCCCATGGTGGGAACAGAAAGGCAAGCAGGTGTGTGTGTGGCGGGGATGAATTGTGAAGGGTGGCTTTACTTTTTAACAACCCACTGTCATGATAACTAGCTGCATCCAACCTGTGACAAAGGCACTAATTTTTTTTTTTTTTTGATGTCTAGTTGCCCCTCCAGGCTTCACCTCCCAACAATGCTCTAATGGCAATAAAGTTCCCATATAGGTTTGGAGGGTAAAAACTATTTTCAAATCACAATACAAAGGCGTCAGACTGCGTGATGTTATTGTGAAGGACACAGTGAGTCAGAAAAATGGGATTAGGAGCCCCATACGTCATCTCCAGAGTTGATTAGGGTGAGATTCCTAAAGGGTTCTAACTCTAACCCCTGTTTTCCTCAACATCAGAGCCCTGGATCAGTGGAGTATTGCCTGACAGTCAGGCAGGATTTCACACAGGATGAAGCAGAGACAAGTCCACCCTCTGTCCAGCTCACTTAAAATAATCTCACCACCCTTGAGTCACCAAGGTGTAAACACAAGAGAATAATTTAAAAGTAATTTATTGTTGGAGCTAAAATACAATTCCTGTCTGTTGTAGGAATCTGTTAAACAATAGCCAAGCATGGTGTGTAGTTCCAGTTACTCCAAGAGGTGGAGTTGGGAAGGGCCCTGTAAGCTGCTGGCTTAGACTAGCCTGGGAAGCATGCTAGACTCTATCGCAAAGAAAAATAAATAAATATGGAAAGGAATGGAAAGGAGAGGAAGGACGAAGTAAATCTGTAAAAAGAAAAATGCACAAAGACAAAGCTAAAAATCCTGGCTAATCCCCATGAGCAGTGGGATCCACTGTTCCGACGTAGGGCTCGCCACAGGCCTGCTTCCTTACTCCTCTCTGTGAGAACTGGTCGCCACGTATCGTGAGCTGCTTTTGTAATTATTAGGTTCCGGACATTTACCCATGCTGATAACTAGCATATGGCATGACTTAAGGTGGCTACAAATGTCCTGTCACCCTTTGTCCAACAGCTGGCTAGTAGACAACTCGTGTTGCTTCTAAACAGATCAGGCCATGGTGAGCTGCCTGATACGTACATCTTCGTGAGTCTCTCTTCAGATAGAGTATGCCTCCAGCGGTGTGGCTAATACCCTGTCTGTGCCTCTGCTCTCATTGTACACTGCGTTAAAGATTCAGTTGGGTGTTTCATACAGTGGGCATGTCAGAAGAGAGGATTTACCATAGAAGACTCTGTAATGGGCAGTGGAAATCTTGAGGTTAGGAACCAGAAAAGGACTCTGATACAGCTCAGACTGACTGTAGTTAACACTGGTCAATGTGATACTTGGATAATTTAACGATTTTATAAAGTATGGATCTGGTTGAGCTAAGATGACCCTCTGAACAAAATAGAAGTTACTATTGGCTCCTATTTAATGTTTCCCTCTGTGTCAAGCCTTCTGTACGGAGGTGGAATGGGCTATCTCAGTTCTTGCTTTAGATGTGGGGAAAACAGACTTTAGGGAGTGAAGCAGCTGTGCAAGGTCACAGCCTCCCAGCTGTGCAGATGTGATCTTACACATCCCTGGCTGCATCCTCGTGCTGTTGTCTGTCCCCGTTGCTGCTTCTGTGGTCTTACGTTACTATGTGGAGGATACCACCCTGGGCCCTGGCTAGAGTATTGCCTTGTTCATGCTGTCAGATCACTGGGAGGCTAAGACTAATTCCATCATGTAGCAGTCTGAAACCAAGCATCTAACAGAGGGTCAAAGAGGCGCTTGTCTCCACTTGGTGATCTGTATCAAGCAAACATTGCACCCCAGTCTTAGGGAGACTGGGCACAAAAGGCCCCTCCAGGTGATTAAGTCTCTTTTGCTACATTTCAGTGAACACCATCAAGGTCTCTACCACAGAAGGAGCCCACTCTGTACTTTTGACAGGTATAAATACTCAAAAGCGTGTGTGTGTGTGTGTGTGTGTGTGTGTGTGTGTGTGTGTGTGTGTGGTGTGCATAAACATGTATATTTGGTGTCTTTTGAGATAGGTTTTTTTGGTGTACCCTAGCCTCCTTGGAATTGACTCTGTAGACCAGGCTGACCTTGAACTCAGAAATCCGCCTGCCTCTGCCTCCCAAGTACTGGGATTAAAGGCGTGCACCACCACCGCCCGGCTAAGAGCACACATTTTTAATTTTGAAAATTTTCTTATATTTTAGTGTGTTTTGTGTGTGTGTGTGTGTGTGTGTGTACGTGTGTGTACGTGTGTGTATCCTGGTGCTTCTATGGAAATCAAATGACAACTTGTGAGAATCAGTTTCATGTTCCACTATGCTAGCTACTGTGATGAAACTCAAGTCTTGAGGCTGGGAAGCAAGCTCCTTTACTCACTGAGCCATTTCACTGGCCCCAAGAGTATATGCATTTTGAAGTCAGACAAACCTGACTCTGAGTCCTGACTCAGCCATTTCTTATTGGTCCTGTGGCTTTGAGCAAGCTGCTTGCAGGGCTGAGGCTCTTCTCTGCTGCTTCTCGCTGCCCATATAGAACTTTGTGGGCACTGACAATCCCCGCCCCCATATTCTGTGGGTATCTAGCTGACAGTATGGTCTTATAAGAATTCAGTCAGCATCAGATCCTATTACAAATCCTGCCTAGGTCCTGTGGTAGGAGTTCCAGAAGCGAGACCTATGAAGTAATGTGAACTAAAGATGAACATTTCATTTTGCACAGAGAGCTATGAAAATGCCCCTAACTTCATGGTAGTGACTTTTCTCCAAAGCTCATCTCATCTCAGAGATCGATGTTAGTTATGAAGTGGCCGTTGTCTGGAAACTCAGTGCACTGAAAAAACAAAACCAAGCAACAACAAACTAAAATGTATCGCAGTTGACGTCAGAAGAACTGCATTTACGATCTCGTTTGCCCCTTACTCTGTGATCTGCAGTGGCCGAGCCTCAGCTTTCCTCATCTATAAAATGTGCTCACACACGGGAACCTGGGCTCCTGTGTCCATCACAAAGCCATAGTAATTAAAGCAGCAGAGCAGAATGGAGCTCTAAAAGCCATAATTATGGGCTTGTTGGGAAAAAAAAGTCACCATGGGGGCTGGAGAGATGGCTCAGCGGTTAAGAGCACTGGCTGCTCCAGACTAGAGTTCAAGTCCCAGCAACCACGCAGCAGCTTACAACTGTCTGTAATTCCAGTTCCAGGGAACCTGACACCCTCTGACACCAATACACATAAAATAAGAATAAATAAATTATTTTTTAAAAGTGAGGAGCAGAGCGAGAAATTCAGATGCTATCCATGTGAAATCACATATGTAACACACCCCTGCATTGCCACCCATGTGAAATCACATATGTAACACACCCGTGCAATGCCACCCATGTGAAATCACATATGTAACACACCCCTGCAATGCCACCCATGTGAAATCACATATGTAACACACCCGTGCAATGCCACCCATGTGAAATCACATATGTAACACACCCCTGCAATGCCATCCAGACATCCGGCATACTGTGATGTGGGTCCAAGAGAAAGAATAGAAGCAAGCTAGAGCAAAGCAGGAACCAATAAAGTCAGCAGGGGCAGCTAGATGACTCAGTGTTGGGATAGAAGCTTGTTACAAAGACTGATGACCCAAGTTTGATTCCTGGAAAATGCCTCTGACTTCCACACTGATGTCGTGGTATGCACACACATACCCCCTTGCCCAGTAAGCAAATATAATAAAAATGGCTTTTAAAATGCAACCTAAAGGACTTGAACACATTTAGAGATAATTAATAGTACTCAGCCAATGGTGGGTTTCCAATTTCTTCACAAGTTTATTCTTAGGTACTGTAGAGATCAAGTGTATGAAAACCGAAGTTCACTATTCTTTCTGTCAAGAGCTCCATCTTGGGGAAAGGACCCGGTCAGAGTGAGACATTCCTTCAGCAGGAAGTTGTCACCAGGGTGGCAGCTACAAAGCAGGCTTCAGAGTCTGCTGGTGAGATGACATCAGAGCCCTTATTCAGGAGATACTACCTGATAGCATAGACAGGGCCAGACAGTCTGCTTCCATGGATCCACAGCAAACAGTCCACCCGAGTCCTCGGAAGAAGAGACCTAGGCAGATGGGCAGCCCGGGGGCCTCCACACCTCACAACGTCCGATTTGGAGACTTGGTCCTCTTCATTTTGGAGAAGAAGATGGGAACAACTCGAAGAGCCTTCCTCATGGAGCTGGCCCGAAGGAAAGGGTTCAGGGTGGAAAATGAGCTCAGGTAGGACAGCCCTGGACAGTTTGCAAGCATGCAGGAACCCTGAGGACATCCCCAAGGGACCCAAGGGGCCAGCTGGCTAAGGGAGACAAGATGAGTGGAGGGTAAATAAGATTATATAGAACTAATTGGTGCCAAGAGATAATATTTTTTAAAAAAAATATGGCTTCTTGTGACTGACTCTGAGATGAAGTATCAGGGATGATAACCAGAAACCGAGTCAGAAAACGTCACATTGAAACCACTGGATTCCATTCTGTACCAAACTGAACCAACACCATTGGGCTCAATTTTTTACATTGCTACTTTGGAGCAGGGAGAGGGGTCTGATTGTCTGCCTCTGACTTATACACACCTGCTGTGCTAAGGGTCTATGGTGGACTAGGCTGAGATGGCTTGCCACGGGTACCTTAGTGGCCTTAGTGATGGTTTTCCAAAGAGTGGTCCAAGTGGGCTTCAGGATGAGATACTGGTTAAAGATGTTTGTGTAGCATGTTTTATGCCAAGATATTTTTTTATTACTGATTTTTAGGACTTTATTGATCTTGACATTTTGGACATATATAATAGATATTTTATATATATATATATATATATATATATATATATATATATATATATGCTATACAATTCATACATATAAATACACATGCAATTTATAATTTTTAAGAGTTCCTTTTTACTTATTATTTATATTTTATATGTGTACATAAGTTATATGCACATGCTTCATATTTGCATATGTGTGAATATGAGTATATTCCAGAATCCATCCAAATGAAATTCATTCATGTGAAATATAGTTACTATTATAACCCAAATTATGGTTTATCTTTTCATTTTCTTGATCATGGATTTTGATAAATTCAAACTTCATACTTAAAAAAAAAGATGTTTGTGCAGGGGTGACAGGTGGCACTGCAGTGTGATATGATCAGGGTCTAGCCAGGGAGGTGATTGAGGCTACCATTTGGACTAGACACTTAGTAAGAACCAGTTATCACTGGTTTTTCTGACTGTTCTAAACATTCACTATCTTGAATCAATGAAGAGAATCAAAGCGATTTAGAAAGTCCCAGTAAAGGCCCTGGTGTACATGATGGCTGCAGACAGAAGTGTTGGGGTTACAGTAGGAGTATGGGGGATCCGCTCAGTTCACTGCCTGTGACTGTGCAAGCTGGGAGGGGATGCCGAACATGCTATGTCAGAGAGGATACAACTTTTACACTTTGGATTTGGGGTTTTAAGTCTTTGACTTTAAAAGAAAGTTGTCAAACATTTCTTGCTGATGAAATTCTGGCTTTGAAGTACTGTGGAGATACATTTCCAAGGTCAGTACTCAGGAATGCCACATGCCGCCTGCCCAGCAGAGGGGATGTTTGATCTTTTGCTAAAATGTCCCCAATCAAAAATTCCTGAGGTTCTGAGCTTCTCTCTTTTCTGAGTCTTTGTCACATGGTCTCCTCATTTTTGTCTTAAAGTCAAATTACAGACACTCTCAGCTCTGTTCCCTAATGTTCTTTTCACACGATCCACTGTTTCAACTCGTTGTTGAGCGTAACTAATCTGTGAGACTTACATACAGTGTTAGGTTTAAAAGAGAAAGAGACTAGATAGGTAGAGGAGGGGGGGATAAAACAGAAAAAAATGTTCAAAGAGAAATTTAAAAACAGAAATCAAAAGTATTAGCCGCTACAAAGCTACTTTTCATGGTAAAGGAACTGAACAGGGACCAGCAGGGAAGCAAGGGCCATCAGGCGAGATACCACTTACTCAGAAAGCTCTCTGGTAAAAGGTCCAAGCTTCTGGCGGAGCCCCACGGACTGAGTCCCCAGTGGAGCAAACTGGCTGAGGCAAGTGTCTGGGGGCAATGATCAGGAAGCGAGTGACTTTGTTGGTGAGGTGAATCAGCACGGTGGCCCAGATGCCAGATGCCAGCACCATGCCAGCTGCTCGGGAGGCAGAGGAAACGGGTGAGCAAGCCACCTCCATGCCCATGATGGAGCCAAGTTCTCAGGCTGAGAGCAAGGACACATTCAACACACGTGTGTGCTGTAGAGGAAGATGAACCACAGGAAGTAGAAGCCCCGGCGCTAACAGAATTTCTGTGCCCAGATAGAGAGTCATTAATTACTGTAGGGAGAATCTTTAGACTTCACCTCCTGGCTCTGGCCCTTCCCAGTTCAGCAGTACAAGCCCCATTTTCTCCCTAACCATGGATCAATGTTCTGTCTGACATGATGCTGAGGTGAGAGTAAGGATGTCAGAATCCTTTGATAAACTTCACCATAGTACAAGTGTGAGTCTGGTTAACTAATTAGATCCATTGGCCTGTACAGCCAAACCGAAAGAAGCTTGTTTCTCCACCATATAAACTAGGTCAGACTACAGAAACAAGCAGAACAAAGACAGGAAAGCAGCCCATGAAAAGGCTATAAGCAGTTTTCTGGTGTGGAAGGGTGTATGCTCATATTTTCTGTCTTCCATTTTTTTTTATGAGACATATATTTGTTTCTTTGTTGAGACAGGGTCTCTCTAGATATCCTGGCTGTCCTGGAACTCACAATGTAGACTAGGCTGGCCTTGAACTCACAGAGTTCCTCCTCCCTAGTGCCTCCATACCTGGTCTTTGACATGGATTTAAATCTGAGTACCACTTGGAGGCCTGCTGCACATGGAGGCATCTGCAGATGGTTGAGAGCTGCCCTGTGGGTGCAAGAACACCAATTGCTCTTCTAGAGGGACCAGCTTTGATTCCCAGCACCCACAGGGCAGCTCTCAACCATCTGCAATTCGAGTTCCAGGAGATCTGATGCTTCCGTGTGCAGCAGGCTTCCAAGAGGTACACAGACTTACATCCAGGCAAAACACGTAGACCCATTAAAATGGCTGAGCAGGTGAAGTCACTTGCTGTACAAGCCTGACACCCTAGATTTAACCCTTGGAACCCCAGTCAAGGAGGAAAGAAACCAACTCTACAGAGGTGACTTCTGACCCCCACCATGTCATATGTGCATGCACATTCCCAATGATCTCAATTACTATTAATGATGATGAATTAAAAGGAAAAATGTCAAGGCTACTGATTAACAGCAATGGCTACACTTTTTTCTTAGCTTGTAAAATTCAAAGCCTAAGGCAAAGAGAATGCTATGCTCTGGAACAGGCTAATGTCCATGGCTCCTGTATACTTTTGGCTGCCAAGAGGACCAGTCTTGGTTCCTACCTTACCTGAGATCCTCAGTGTACTGAACTCTCTGAATTGATTCTCTTCTCTCCAACACAAATGTGTCATTTTTGAGTGGAATGCCCAGTTAGTCTATGTCCCATGGGAAGCTGGTTTCTAAAGCATGAAAGAGAAGAGATGCTAAGTTGGTTGGGTAGTTTTGAACATCGAAGAATTTTGAATTTATTCTGTCACTAGCATCCTAGACTTTAGAGCACGTGGCTAACGTCAGCTCATCTAATATAGGCTTAAGATAAGAACCAAGATCTCCTGCTTTCCACTCCCTGATTGCATCCTGAGTTCACATAGAGTGAGATACTTGAAAGCTTTCATCTATTATCTACCCTTCTCTGTAAATACTTTTGCTAACTTCCTCCGTGTCTTGAAACAAATCATTGTAGTCAAGGCAGAAGGATATGTAGCTTAGAAGGATGGCGCTCCATCTTCTATCCATTCAGGAGCTTTATGCTTGCTAACACTGCTCAAGTTCTTGCAAATGCACCAGAGGACGGCATTGTCCTGCCAAGTCCATCACAGCTTGCCTGCAACGGAAGATGCTGCCTTTGCTGAAACCATCACAAAAGCCTCTGAGTGCCTGCTCTGCACAATGTATGTGGAACTCTGGAAAAAAAAAAAAAAACAGAAGAAGATGTGAGCCTTGTAAGCAAAGAGTTTACCATGAGATAAGGGAATCAGGAATTATATCTTTTATCTTAATTTCTTTTCTGAAAAGCATTTACTTTTATCTTTGTGTATTAATTAATGAGTTGCCCATATTTAAGTATATATGTATGTATATATACCACATGAGTGCAGTGCCTTCAGATACTAGAAGAGGGTGCTGGATACTCTGGAACTGGGTTTATAGGTGGTTGTGAGTCATGACACATGTCAGCTCTGGGAATTGAACCTGGATCCTCTACAAGGGCAGCAAATGCTCTTAACTTCGAAGCCAACTCTCCAGCTCCTTGGTTTCTTTTCTTGCTCCGATAAGGTATGCTGACAAGAACAACTTAGGGAAGAAAGGGATTAGAGCTCACAGTTTACAGACCATCATATCAAGGAAGTCATAGCAGCAGAAGCTTGAGAGAGCTGGTCACCTCACACCTGACCAGGTACAGAGAGCAGTAAATGCCTTATGTGTTGTCATGTGACTGCAAACAGAATGTGACCCAAAACTATCTTTAGCCTCCACAACAACTCATTCCTTTCAGACAGCTTGTAATGGGTGTGTGTTATCTAGCCTGGCTGCCTCTGCTCCCTATCTGTTTACCAGTTCACCTTTGTAACGTGACTTGTTATCTCAGAGCATTTGCCTTCGAAGCCCACGGGGATGTCATGGTAATAAAACCCCACATTTTCTGTTTCAAAACTTATAAGCTTCAAGTTAATGAGAAGATTTATAACACTGTTAAAGGTAGTTAAAAAATCGGGTGAGATCCCGGCCAGGGCTGGAATAGGAAGCTGTTGCTATTGATGCTACTGTGTGCAGATGAAAACCAACCTTAGCTGCCTTGCTTTCAGGGGTTCTAACACACAGTGGTTGCTCATAGAACTGGCAGAGCTGGAACTGGGGTGGGTTAAGCCGGCTTCTTTAAGCAGCTTAGTTTAACTGTAAACATGACTAATGTCATTGTTTACAAAATATTCGACATAACCTGCCCCAGGCTACAAAGACCATCTGCCCTGAGAGATAAAACTCTGAAAAGAGTTTGGATAACAATGGCTACCTCTCTAATTCATATGAAGCTTCTTTAATTATATGGAGTGAGGCACTGCCAGCCAGAAGTGGCAGAGTGGTATATGAGAAAAATACTCAGAGCTAAGATTTGTGAGTGATTTCCTGAGCTCCACCTGATAATCCTAGCAATATTTTGAACTTCTGCATGACATTATACTTGTCACATATATTCTAGTTAACATATAATAACTTCATATATCTATGGTGTCCAGAACAATAATTGAATACGCATATGCAGCATGTAAGAATCAAATTGTTTCTGTCTCTTTATAGCTCCATCATTTCTGTGTGTCTGGAGCCACCACGTAACTCCTTCCTAAGTCTCCACGATGTAAACAAAGGGCTATTGTGAACTGTGTGTGTGTGTTTCAGGAGGGTAAACATTACAACTTTTTTCTTTTAAATGCATTTTGGTTGCTTACCTCATATGGCTGATGTGAAGACTAAGTTTTATACAGATCCCCCTCACACCCCACACATGGTAGTTTGTCATACTTGCAAATGCTATAGAGACTTTATAGCGTGCTTTTTATGCACCCATTTTTTTTGTAGTTGTTGTTTGTTGTGTCCCAGGAGCTCCTCTGCCCCTGGGCATTCCCAAAGCCCGTGTCAGAGGCAGGGTTTACATAGAGGCAGACTAGACAAGGAGATGCAGGGCAGAGCCAGGCAGTGAGAATGTTTGGTGGAGGCAGCATTGCTTGCAAGATGGACCTCAGGTCTTCTGCACTCACCCTGGGGTGCAGGGCAAAGCCCAGAGAGCCCAGAGCAGTCGGTGGCCTCCTGCAGATCTTCCGCCTTGGTGTGCGACTACAGCAGCTATTTTTAGACTTAGGATAGCTCTAATCTCCTGCAGTCTTGTAGTGCAGACATTCAACATAAAATAGGAAGACAAAAATTATACCCAAGGGGGCTTCCTGGGCAGATATGTTACAGAGAGTTTCTTCATTCATATCTCTGCCCCTTGGAGGAACTGTTTCCCTTTCAGTACGGCACCCGTTCAGATATTCCTTCTCTTTCTTGTTGGCATGACATCTGTTCACATAACCCTTCTGTGGGGAGGATGGAAGAGAACTGAGCAGGGAACTCCTCCGCTCTGGAACTAGCACTGAGTCACGGATGCTAAACTCATGGCTACTCAAGTTCATGGGATTGGGTTAAGACAGATCTGTGACCAAATTTTCACCCTGCAGTTATTAGCAGGGAAGGGTTTTAATGTCTCCCAGGGCACTCTCCTCATTGCTATGTGGGTCTGATAATACTTGCCTCTCAGCATTATTAATAATTAAATGTGTGACATGTACATTTAATGTATTTAATATTTAATACTAGTACCTGGTATATGTCAGTGCTTCCATACTCTTGATATTTTCAATATTAAAGAAGCAATATTGGAGCTAAGATAAATCCATGTTTTTCCAAAGATACAGATAACTGACTGTGCATCAATAAGGAATTGTCAGCAGACCACACTAGAGGGAGCAAGTTGCCCTGTGATACTGTCTGGTGAGACTCAGGATTGAACATGAAGTGTTTAGTCAGAGAGAATCGTCTGCAGGAGGCCAGTGACAGTCACCAACCCTAAGAAACAATGCCAGCTCTGATTAGACACCAGAGAGACAGGATCGAGTGGACGCAGCATCTGAGATGAGAACAGAGACCAGGATGGACATAGCCACTAAATTCTTGTTTCTTAAATTATTTGTGGCTAATGACCAGTTTAACAAAAATAAAATCATATTTATCAGTGCTTTAACCTAAACATAAAGAATAAAGCTGGTTTGGCAATGTCAAGTTATAAACAGCTTCTAAATAGTGACTTGATACTGCTTCTTACCTGACTGACATCCAATGGCTCAGTATTGGACTCTGCATGATTCTAAGGCATCTTAAGCATCATCGTGACTATGATTTTTCTCGTTTCTCCTGCCTGCATTTGTGGAAGACTTACTACTAGCTGTTTGATGCAGCCCTTACTTTAGAACACCTCATTTTAATACTTTTCAAATTTTTCTGTCTTTATTTTATGTAGATGTGTACACTGTCCTCATGCACACCAGAAAAGGGCATGGGATCCCATTACAGATGGCTGTGAGCTACCATATGGTTGCTGGGAATTGAGCTCCGGACCTTTAGGAAGAGTAGCCAGTGCTCTTAACCTTTGAGCCATCCCTCCAGTCCCTCATTTTGATAATTAATCTTGATTCTTCTTTGAAAACTGCATCAGGCTTGAATTCTACTAATGTTCTTCTAGCTTGAGTTGCCCATCAAGAATGTTCATTACTCACAAAGCTGTCTAGAGATCTAAGGGTGTGTGGCTTCCATGTACAGTGTGAGCTGGGGCCTGCCTGTGATATACCAGGAAGTTCCAGGAAAAGAACACGGGATGGGGGCGGGGGATGGTAAGAAGGGTGATTGAGAAGGAGACTTGGAGGTTGAGCATCAGGACCCTGTCAGCATGTCTTTCACACAAAACTCCATTACTATAAGAGTAAGTATTAGTGTTTATTCAATGATATTACCACAAATTGTGATATATCACTACACACACACACACACACACACACACACACACACACACACACACACACGCAAGCACACTCCTCTAAAGGGCAGAGGGCAGAGGGCAGAGGTCTGGATAGACTAAAGCTTCCTCGATGAACCAACTAGTCCTTTTGTTGGTGCCTTAAAGTTTTGATGTTAAGGTCCTTTCAAAGAATCTATTACAAATAACTTTTGGAATTCTATGGACCTAAGCTAGGGATGTAGTCACCTGTTCTGCCTTGGCCCCTACAAAATGCTGTCTGATCTCAACTTACTTCTTATCTAAATGGTCTCAGTTCCAACCTCCAGCCTGTTTTGTGGTACCACTTTGAAGTCTCACCTGTCAATCAGTTATTTTCATTTTGATCTCTCTCCAGAAACACAGAACATCAGAAACAGTCTGTTTCTATCTCTCTGCTAAAGAGATTCAACTTCCGTCTTGGCCAGCAGGGCCACTATTTTGCTGTGCACATGTGCAAGATGTGGCTTCCCTCTTCACCTTTTCCAGGGCACTCTTGCAAGTTGCCTGTCTGTTTCTCCTTTGCGTTCTCTTCAAGTGTGCCAGCAATCAGTCTGTTTTTTCCCATATATTCTCTTTCCAACCCTCTCCCTTCCAAAGGTTGGCTTTTTAAAAATAGCATGCTAATACTACTAGTGTTCTACTTACAAAAGTCTTAGCCCAGCTCCCGAACAAGGCATTTAAGATCCCTGCCACTGATGGCTCAGCCATTCCTACAACTAACACACTCTTCCCAGTCCATCCCTACAACCCTCTCCCCTCCCCTGACTACTGAATCCTTTCTTTCAGGACAACCGCCGTTGGCTTCTCAGCTCATCCAAGCGCTGTTCTTTCTCTAGACCCCATTCAGATCTCACCCTGGCCTCCTGTCTTCAGAATGTCTACCGTAGGCTAAGACCCAGGAATGCCCCCTTCCTTCTGCGCCATTTGTGAGGGGCACGCACTCCTTGACTTTGAACTACTTGGCCCCCAGAGCCTCGTCTAAGACATTTTGCTCCAGCACGTCCGGCTGACGCAGACAGACAGGCGTGTGCACATTCACACCTATTTCTCTTTGCACTTTGAGTTCTCACAACACATTGAAAACTCAGGTTTCATCAGACAAATCTGAAAACTTTTGGGTTCAAGTCTTCCATGAGCAAAACTGAAGCAGCACACCAAAACTGCCCGCACTGTGCCAGACACAGCCGTAAGGACAGCTTCCTCCTCCGTCTTCCTTACACTTCTAGTTTACATGAATCACACTGACATCTCTCGTTTTCCTCATCCACCTGGGATGTGGTCCACTGCTGCTTCTTCAACTAGAACAGAGATGATTTCCCTGCGTGATGATCCACGGTCAGGCCCAGTGTGTGCCTTGCCTTGAATCAGCTGGGACTCTCAGAAACCTTTAGGAGAGGGGAGAGCGGGTCTCATTTTGGAAGCTCCTTTTACTGATAACCTTGCTTCCCACTTCTAGTGATTCTGTCACCCACATTGTGGCAGAGAACAACTCCGGATCAGACGTCCTGGAGTGGCTCCAGCTGCAGAACATCAAAGCCAGCTCTGAGCTCGAACTCTTGGACATCTCCTGGCTGGTTGAATGCATGGGGGCCGGGAAGCCAGTGGAGATGACGGGGAGACACCAGCTTGTTGTAAGTGTCTCCTTTGCTGGATGGCCACTGGGATGGATGTCAGAATCCACAGACTTGAGTTGATTAGTCTTTTCTCATGGGGTCCTCTTAACTCTGGTGGGCCTCCATTTGCTCATTTATTATATAACAATAACGCCCACCTCCAGAGATGCTGTGGAAAGTAAAGTAACACACGCATAAATCATGCACAGTGCTGACATGGTAATAGATGGGAGCTATTTTCTCTGCCTCCCAAGTGCTGGGATTAAAGGCATGCACCACCACCGCCCGGTGGGAGTTATTTTCTTAAAAAAAAATTATTACTTTTAGTTTTGTGTGTGTGTGTGTGTTTGTGTGTGTGTGTGTGTGTGTGTGTGTGTGTGTATCTGTGTGTCTGCGTCTGTATATATGTTTGTGCAGACATGTGTGCAGGTGTCCACAGAGGCCAGAAGAGGACAACAGATCTCCTGGAGCAGGTTATGAGCCACTCAGGTCTTTGGCAAGAGTAGCACTCACTCCTCACCACTGATCCATCTCTCCAGCCCCATAATGAGAACTATTTTTATGAACACATTCACACACCGATATTTCAGAATATCAGCCCTGAAATTCAGAAAAGTAAAGAGTTTCTTTCTTCCTTGTTCTGATAATTCATGAAAAAAAAAATTAAAGAATATGACTTCTTAAATCCAAATCCTTTACCAATAATGCTAGAGTCTCTGGGAAAGGGGTTTGGATCATCTGTAATAAATGAAGGAAACAAAGGAAATAAAATTTAATTGCTGGTTCTTTTTCATTCTTTGTGACTTCAAAAATACATATCCTGTACATACGTGAGAAGTCACAATGAAGTTCATTATCTGGTGTAGTTAATATGTACTAATAAGAAGAACAATTGTACATGTCTGTGTCTATACACTAGACAAGTATGTGTCACATTTTGAGTCCTCTGTGATTTTTGTCCTCTTCCAGAGACAATTGTCATGAATTGTCTTAAAGTAAATATTTTCTTTGTATTTGAGTAAATATTTATAGTTATATGTACACTTGCTATTGGCTAATTAACTGCCATTCAAAATGGATGCTTATGCCTTTGTGTAGGTGAAGAGAAACTCTTCCCTGAGTCCTGTCCCAGGCTCCCAGAACGTCCCAGCACTTGCTGTGCAAAAGATCTCCCAGTATGCTTGTCAGCGAAGAACCACGTTAAACAATTACAACCAAGTATTCACGGTAATGAAGTTTTCTTGAAACCCAGGGCAAAGCAGGGCTTGAGGCTTCTTTCCCTGGGTCTACAAGTTAAATTATGATTTTTCTGGAAATCTGAGAATGCTTCTGTATGCTTACCTGTGTAACCTGACCTCTGGTTTTTTGTCAAATGGGCTTCCTCTTTCATACGCTCCCAGCTACTCCAGGGTCAGGGTTTACCAGAGTAACACATTCGGTAGTGTCAAGCACAAGACTTCTCGTCTCTAACCTCCAAGCTGTGTCTATGAGGGAGAGCCGGAAGTGGATGGCAGCCACTGGGCCCTCTGAACTGCAGCTGCATTCTCTGCTAGTAAGGCAGTGTGTGTCACCTTAACTAACTCCAACTCTGGGTCTGAGTGATGGACACAACCTTCATTCCGCAAGCACCGGCTGTGTTTCCTGTCCACACTAAGAGACCTGAATGTCTAGGGATTGTGACAGAACCCTGGCTACTCCTGGCTAGTCCTGGCTAGACAGAACCAGTCCAGAAGACAGGGAAGGGTTATACCCAACACAGTCATGATTCCTGGGACAACATGGGCACCAGGTTACTACTTGATTAGATTGTTTCTAAATGTCTAACAATACTGAACTCATAATTCATTAGGCACGTACCTTTTCAGTTCAGTGACAATGTCCCACAGGGGAGAATGCAAAGGCACAGGAGCTAGATCCAAAGGCACTCTATTAGTACAGAGGACAGGAGGGACTTGCGAGTGACTCTCATGAGCAGACCTGCGGACCTGGTTTTATTTTTTTAGGATGCCTTTGATATCCTGGCTGAAAATGATGAGTTTAGAGAGAACGAAGGTTCTTGTCTGGCGTTCATGAGAGCAGCTTCTGTACTGAAATCTCTGCCATTCCCCATCATCAGCATGAAAGACACAGAGGGAATTCCTTGCCTAGGGGACAAGGCAAAGTGCGTCATAGAGGTAAGGGAGAGGTGGAATTTGCTACACCTCCAAAGAGATGAAGGAGAGACAGAACAGTTCACATGGGTACGGCTCTCTCCTCTTATTTATCTATAGATGGATCAATACAGCACAGAAAGAGATATATGGGTGTAGACATATAAAATCCATAATCCCAACATGATCCCAGTAGGACGACTTTCTCAGATGGTGGTTTTTACTGGCAGTGAAAGACTTAAGCCTTAAATCTCAGAGCAGCAAAATGTTCTGCTTTCCACCCCAGGCTGGGTGGGAGGCTCAGCCTCCATCAGCTCTTCCTGTCCAGTACAGGGTAATGTTCGATGGGCTGATTCTGCATCTATATGTTCTGGGAAGAGACTGGGCAGTGGTTAAACGTTTAGCAACATTTAAGAATTTCCTAACAAGGCACGGTTGTCATTTAGTAGCAAGTTTTAATTCTAATCAAATGCAAGGTACATTATTCTAGAAAAATCTCCCAGCTCAAAACAACAGAAACTAGACCTCATAAAGCTTGATAATGACTGGCCTTTCAGTGAGCCAACAATTAACCTGGTAGTTTGAAAAGTCCTCTTATTTCCACAACTTGAATCAGCTGAAAAGAAAATTACCAGGACTATTTGGACAATGCTTGTCAGTGAATATTTTGTCTTAGAGTCTATAGAGTCAGCTCTTTATCCTTCTGTATCCTTGTCCAAGATTATAAAGGTCTTGGATCTATGGTAAACTAAGATTTTTTTTTTCAAGATTACAGGGAAATTCTTGCTTTCTCCAGATCAGCCAGGGAAAATCTTCAAGTTTCATGAAAAACTAGTAGTTGGGGCTGTAGGTTTGTGACTGGCACTTCGATTATGCAGGGACACAACTCAAAATCTTTTGTTCAACCCTCCTTGCAGGGGATTATTGAAGATGGAGAGAGTTCTGAAGCTAAAACCGTGTTAAATGATAATCGATATAAATCCTTCAAAGTAAGCGACTGTGCATTTGTATACTGGGGCGCGGCTTGTGTATTATTCCTTTGTTCGCTGTGGTTAGTTACATAACTCAGGCTGCCATACCAAAATGGCATAGACTGAACTGCTTAGACATAGAAATTTATTTTCTGCAATTTCTGGAAGCAGAAAGTTTAGATCAAGTTTCTGGGTAAAGACTGAGTGGAGGACTTTCTGTTGTTTACAGTGGCCAGCCACCCTCTCGCTGTTGCCCTGGGATGGCAGAGTTAGAGATGGACAGATGCTTGGTCTCTGTTAGCTTTCTTTATTCTTACATTAGTGTATGAAGCATGACTCCTTGCTTAGGGAATGACACCTCCCACAGTGGACTTCCTACATCAACTAACAAACAGTCAAGCCATCTACCACAGACATGCCCACAGGTCAAGGTAATATAGAGAATTCCTCATTAAGACTCCTTTACTGGGAGATTCTAAATTGTGTTAAGTTGACAGTTAAAACTGATCAGCACACCCCACAAAGACTCCATGTTCAAAGACTTACCTATCACACTGAGATTACCCACCAAGAACTTGTCACTCGTGGTTACAAAAGTCAAAGGGACACAAGGATTCAAACAGAGCAAACGGTCCTGAAGCACAAACTCACATCTGAAAAGCCCTCGTTGTACCTCTGCTTCTGGGACTTAAGGTTAACCACCTTCAAATTTTTATTACCTTGGAGTTTATGGTACTCTGACCAGTTCCTTCAGTTCATAAGTGATACAAGGCCTAACATATGGCCAGAACAGGAGCCAGGCTCAGAGTACAGACAGACCAGGGTTGAAGTTTGTAGTTTCCCATTACCCACCTGTAGATGGGGTGAATGTGCTGAGTCTCTGTGAGCCTCCTTCCACCGAAGGTGTGGTTCAGGACTTTGTGTAAAAGACTGAGCAACCTGAAGACCATGGAGAGACAGCTTCTCATATAGTCACATAACAGGCAGTCTGTCTCCTTCCACAGATGTCTGTCTGTCTCTCACCTCTGTCTCATTTAGTGACACTCTGGTTATGAAAGGATCCTCCAGAAACAAAAAACCTCTGAAAGTTACCATCCCCAGGCTCAAGAGAGAACTCACTAAAGTGCAGAGAATCTGAGTAAGAACCCCAGGACCAACATAAAAAGCTGGATGTGGTGGTATGCCTTTTAAATCCAAGCACCAAAGAGGTAGAGACAAGCAGCTCCCTGAGGCTCACTGGCCAACCGTCCCAGCCTGAAGTTGACTTTTAGTCTCCAAATACACAGTTACGTATGCCTATGAATGTCTGTGCAAGTACACGTGCTTACGCACATGCACGGGCACACACACACACACACACACACACACACACACACACGCCACACTCACTACCCATTCCCTTGAAGTTTTCAAGAGAAACTGGGCCAAAGATTTGCTTATATTTCTTGTTCCTGGCCTGAGACTTTAGAAAGTGTCACTCTGTTGTCATAGCAATGATTTGGGGGCGGGGGTGGGGGGGTGGGGTGGGGGAATAATAGCTTGTCTTTCCCTCCCTTTCAGCTCTTTACCTCTGTGTTTGGCGTGGGACTGAAGACAGCCGAGAAATGGTTCAGGATGGGTTTCAAAACTCTCAACGAAATAAAGTCAGACAAAAGCCTAAGGTTTACACAAATGCAGAAAGCAGGTAACAGTCTTGGGGAAGTCATGGGTCACTCTGGACTTGTCAGGGTTAGGTGACATGGAAGACTTGGGACTCAGGTAAATTTTGGCTCTAGCACTTGTCACTGAGTGATCTTGAGCAAGCTAGTTAAAACCTTGTGCCTTCATTGCCTCACTGATGAACCTGAGCTAAGGGGGAATGCATCAACTTGCACAAAGCCTGGAGAACGTGAGAACACGGCCTCTTTCTGGGCTGTTGTGATTCCCTTTATCCAGACGTTAAAGCAAGTGGGCTCTGTCCTGATTCCTACAGACTCATCTAGACACTTGGGTCTGGCTGTCTCCCTGTGTAAGAACCATGCATGAAGAGTTGAGGACAGAAGGGTAAGCTGGCATAGGAGAGAAAGGACAACTGGACAAAGGACATTCTCAGTGGGTTGGTTCACACTGAGAATATGTGCTAGGGACTGGAAAATGCAAAAGAAAAGGGTGGAAATCTAGCTACAGGCTTGAACTATCTGACCAGAGCCTTATAGCCTAGGAAGAGACAAGAGTCCAGTGTAGAGACAGAAGAGCTCTCAGTATCATCTCAAAGTCTGGCAAGCCCCACGGCCACCAAGGTGGTCAGGTCACTGCTTTCTATGTATGGTGCCGATACCTTTTCCAGAAACAAGGAGATGCAATTTATAGGCCCTTCTAAATGTTTTCTTTTTTACATGTTTCTTTTTAATGTCCAATAAAATAGAGTAAAATTGTCCTTCAAGAGGGAGTCATTGCTATAGTTCCCTAACTTCTGGGGTTATGGAAAATGATGAAGTTATCAAGTTTTTAATATGGAAGCGATAGAGTCTTCTACCAGAGGATGCTGGGTATGCGTAATTAGTCAACACCTGTCTTCTGTTTAAGTGATAATAATAGACAGACAGACAGACAGACAGACAGACAGACCAAAAATGGTATCACAAGAAATGGTAGATGAGGTGGATCATACCTTGGGGGGGGGGGGTCCCACCAGTGACACTATAGAAAACCCCTATTAATCTCATAAGCCTGTTAATTTATTTTTAAAAACAGTTTTGTTTATTTTTTATTTTATGTATATGGGTGTTGTCTATCTTTTTTTCTTTGTACCACATTTGTCCAGTGTCCAAGGAGGCCAGAAGAGGGTATGAGATCCCTTGGAACTGAAGTTACCTGTGGTTGTGAGCTGCTATTGGGTACCGGGAATCAAACCAGGGTCTTCTGGAAGAGGAGCTAGTGCTCTTAGCTACTGAGCCAAATCTCAAATTTGCTAATTTCTGAGTGATTGTTAATAAACTTTATACAATGCCACACAGGAAATAAAAAAGTTTGAGGAAAAAACACCTAGTATTTCTACTCTGGATGCCAGAAAGTGTAGTCTAATAAGCATGTTTTACACCAGCTCTAGAGATGCCGTTAAGGAGAAATGTAGATAACAATCAAACCTAAGTGGCATGGAGATGGTTTGGAGTGATAGTGAGGACTCCTAACACAGCGGGTGTGAGGAGCAGCGTAATATTTTGCTCAGAAAGCCTTGAACTTGTGATGTCCTGTTTTAGCATCTCGAGTGCTAGGAATGTAGGTTGAGGTGCTGGCTGATAGCTACACATTCTTTAAAAAGTCACAACCTCAAGTTCATGTCTGTCACTGCGTGAGTGAATATAGGGATTTCCTGGCACCAACTGAGTTGTACTTGAGTGCCACTGGCAATGGCAGTTGCTGTATTTATTGGAGCCTAATAGAATATTGTTTCTTAGATCAAACTCATACACACACACACACACACACACACACACACACACACACACACACAGCAGCAGCAGCAGCAGCAGCCATGTCCCAATAAAAAGGCAACTGTTGACATCAGAGCAAGAAAAGTTTATATCACATCAGTCATCGATATGAAGATGGCAGATCTTCAAGCAACTGGCTTGGTAGTACAGTGAGAGGTGAATTAGCACCAACATCTTTTCCTGGTCCTGTCAACACACTTCTGCAACTGTCCCATTTAGAGATTACACATGACTTTGAACTCGGTAACTTTGTTTACAGTGTGCTCAAGCCAAATGACTTCCTGGTTTTGTCTCATTTTGGGGTGAGAAACAGGAGCCAGTCTGCAGCCCCTAGAGAGGTACATGTCCAGTTTGTTGAGTGGCATTTGGATCCCTTAAATAAAAGTTCAGCATCTCACATGGAAGCATGACTGTCATCAGACTCTGAGTCTCCCAAACACGCCCAGCTTCCCACCAGTACTTTACCCCAATCCTTAGAGATAAGCCTCCTTCCCTTTCTGCCCCCTTCCGACTGCTCTGTGGTCACAGTCAAATGTTCTGCTCTCCCTTGTGAAGCTGCTTCTGAACAGTCATTGGTTCATAGTCCTCAGGCCAGGAAGTAGCATGCCAGCCCCTCCAGGGCACTCTGCACCTTGCTTTGGACACAGACTCACCCTCTTCCTCCCATGTCTTTCCCTTTTCTAATGAAGCCTTCACTTCCAAGTCCTGAATTTTTCTATCCCCCCTTTAAATAGTAGAGCATGGCTTGTTGGTCAAGAAGGCTAGACACAATGCTGCACACATGGGATCTCAGCACTTGGGAGGCAGAGGAGTTAGGAGTTCAGAGACAAGACATCTGGGCCTTTCCTCAAAACAGGAGCAGCAACAGCAGCAAGAGGAAGAGGAGAAAGAGAAGGATGAGGAGGAAAAAAAGGAGGAAGGGGAGGAGGAAGAGGAGGAGGGAGATGAGGAGGAAGAGGAGGAGGGAGATGAGGAGGAAG
>JANHMN010000003.1:167047032-167059246 GCA_030674055.1 Rhabdomys pumilio
GGAGGAGGGAGATGAGGAGGAAGAGGAGGAGGGAGATGAGGAGGAAGCACTGGGTCTCTATTATAACATCTCTTAAAAACAGTTTAGATTTCAGAGGATCTGAATATTTTCCCCTTGATAAGAATATTTATTGTAGACTTTCCCATGAGAAATCAAAGCTCCTTTGTAACCATGAAAAACCCACAAGCAAATGGACAAGGTAATGCCACAGATCACTGTGCTCTATACAGTCTGCTCAGTGCCTAAGAGCACTGTATAAGACAGCATCCTCTCCCATCGACGGCTGGTCCTCTTACGTGTGCCTTTCTCTCCACTGGCCTGTCAAATGGCCTCTCAGGATTCCTCTACTATGAAGACCTCATTAGTCGTGTGAACAGGGCAGAAGCAGAGGCCGTCAGCATGTTAGTTAAGGAGGCGGTGGTGACATTTCTTCCAGATGCCTTGGTCACCATGACTGGGGGTTTTCGCAGGTAAGTGATGTATCTGTTTTAGAGCCCTCTTCTATCTGCCTCTGAAACGGTGCAAAAGGCCTGTTCTGGCCTGGTGCCAACCTCGCTCTTCAGCTTTGGCTCCTGCCTCCTGTGTTTTGTGTCAGAGCCTCAAATAGCTCGACACCCCCCTCACAGAGCTGTTCCTTGCCTCTGTGACTTTGCTCAGGTGAAACTTTCTCTACAGTTTTGTGAATTTGGCACTTGTTTGACTTCTCAGTCCCTTAAGACTCAGTTTAGATGCTGCCACCTCCAGGAAGCCCTCCTTGACTCTTTCTTACTGCATTCAGTATTAGGTACTTTCTTCTGTGTTTCCCAGGTGACTACTACACCATGTGTGCTTACCCTGTGGAGCTTAGTTCCTGCTGACACCAGGGTGTGAGCCTGATCACTAAGTAGATGCTCAAGAAACTGGCTGAGTCAAAGAATAACTCAGTGAACAAGTCTTTAGACATGAATTTCTTCAGTTGGATACAAACTGAAGTTGCCTCCATTTCAGAAAGGGACTTGTCCCTCCTACCTCTCCTTCTGAGACCTTACCTGCTGACTTGCATCAAAGAGAACTAAACCTAAGAGAATTTTCTGAGTTGGGTCCATCACTCAGCAGAGTGGCTACTTAGCATGAAGGAAACCTGGCTTTGATTCCTAGTATCCAATAACCAGGTGTGGTGACATATACCCATAATCCCAGCACTTGGGAAGTACAGACAGGGAGATAAGGAGTCCAGGGTGACCCTCAGCTTCACAGTGTGCTCAGAGCCAGTCTGGACCATATAAGGCCCTGTCTTTAAAAAAATTGACAAAGACAAATCTCTTAAGCCATCCCTTAATTCTAAGAAGGCTAACTTGTACGGTATTGCCAGAGCTCTTTGTTGGCTACCTATTGTCATCCAGGTTTCTCTATGTGTGTGATGCATGCAGATGTAATGCTTTGTTACATTCTTTCCACCCATGTACAACAACATACATTCTGGATAAAAAAAAATACATTAAAAATGTATGTTTTTTCTGTCACAAATTTATGACAAGAAGTAGAGTTGTACAACCAGGAATAGCTGCTCTTAAGATGTTGTGAGTATTTTGAACCACAAACCTCACACTTGGGACGGAATAACAAAGAGATTTGTTTTGTTTTGTTTTGTTGTTTTGTTTTTAAATGAAGGGCTAAAGTCAAACTGATTGTTTTGTGCTTTTTTTTTTTTCAAATTAGGGGTAAGATGACTGGACATGACGTAGACTTTCTAATTACCAGCCCAGAAGCCACAGAGGAGGAAGAGCAGCAGCTCTTGCATAAAGTGACGGACTTTTGGAGGCAGCAGGTGAGGAGGCCAGACGGCACCTGCCAATTCTACTTGTGTGTGTGTGTGTGTGTGTGTGTGTGTATTATGTATGTTATGTGTGTGTGTGCTGTGCATGTGTATGATACGTATAAGTTTGTGAGTATGGGATATGTGTGTGGTGTGTATGTTATGCACTGTGTGTATGTGACGTGCACATGTGTACATGTTTTGTATATGTGTAGGCACACGTGTGCAGGTGCATGTGAAGCCTGAGGTTCATGTTCAAAATCATCTTTGACTACTTCTCCACCTTATTCACTGAGGCAGGCTCTTGCAATCAGACCCAGAGCTCATCAATATGGCTAGTCCTACTAGCCAGCTTGCTCTGGGGAATCCCTTGTCTCTACCTTCTGGGCTGGCATTGCAGGCAGGCTGTCATGTCTACCTGTAGGGGAGATATTTAGAAAACAGCACCTGGTCCGGCTTGTTTCCAGGCAGCCACCATGTTCCTGCTGCTCCTTGGCTCTGACCAGGGCTCCAACTAGCCAGATGCACAGTTCCTGGCACCCATGAGACACCAGCGTGGGGGATGGCTCTGCCAATCTCCCACACTGCATCCACAAAGCTCGGCTGAACCCCAGACAATACCTGCCATTCTTGCAGTACCTGGTAGAAAGGAGTCTCTTAAAGCTTAATGATTATCTAAAGGATTTATATATTTAGAAATGTTGAATCAACAAGATGCCCACACAATTAGAGTTGTTACCCAATACCTAACCTTTTGATAGAAGTTGCTACCCAGGACAGCTTTCAACCCATCCGTGGTTCTCCATGGTGGATAGTCTCCTCTTTCTCCTCCCTTTCCTCTTTTTCCTCTCCTCCCCTTCTTCTCTTCTTCTCCCAGCTCCACCTCCTCTTCTACTGCCTATTAGGCAGTAGAGTAATCACTGAGCTCCACTGCGAACACAATGTAGCAGAATAAATATCCTGCTACATCTACCAAGCATTTATATGGGTTCTGGGGATCTGAAACTCAGGACCCTGTGTTTGCAAAGCAGCTGCTTTAACCACTGAGCCGTCTCTCCAGCCCCAAGCATTGTTAATTTCATGTGTTCCACCATCAGTGTGCAGTGACTACTATTCTTGTTTGTGACACCTCTTCAGAGCATCACGTGGCTGGCATGAGACTGACCAGCTTTGGGTCAACACTTTACAGGAATGCATCTTGTCTGAAGAAGGGAGATGATGAGGGCAAGCTGGGCCCTGCAGAGGTCATAGCCAATGGCTCCCACCGGATGAAATCAAACCTGCCACGGGTTGACCATTGTCAGTGGTCAAAGCTGAGTTAAGCTAACCCCGCAGCCAAAGACTTCTGGCTCCCTAGTCAAGCACCGTTTCCTAGAGAGACCAAGGGCTCTTTCCTGAGAACCTGCTGGTCTGACTGAGTAGAGGAGGCTGGACCAGAGTTTTCCTAGGACGGCTTCTCCATTCCTGGGTAGACAGTACCTGCTGGACATGGGCCGAGCTCACTGATGCGCTGGAGAGAGACCAGATAAAGTGAAAACTAGAAATAACCAGCCCCGGGCCCATGAGCTCTATAAATGAAAACTAGATTTCAGATTCAGATCGAAATTCATCTGTGAGACCATTCTACACCCCCTGTTCTTCTCAGGAGAAGGTGCACAGGATAACCAGAACCCCTTCAGAGAAGGCAAGGTAAGCTCACCCAGAAGACATGACAAAGACAAGTCGGGATACTTGCCCGATCCTCTGCCCCGGGCTTGGCGGGGAGAGCAGGGGAAGATTAAAGACTCACTGAAAGACCAAAGAATATCTCTCCCCACAGGCCTGTTGCCAAGGTTGGAAATTCATTGATGTTTGTTTTTGTACCATTGTTCCATGCTAAGACTGTCTGCTGGAATGGAGAGATGGCAGGGGAGCCCTCTTTGCAACGTCAGTTTTGAGGTAGTTTTCCTGTGGACCCTGGGCAGGGCAGAGATAGTCATTATCAGACCAGGCCCTGAAGTGGGGGCTGACAGTAAAACAGGTCTAATCTGAGACTTTAGAAGTGGTGGTACAACCTGGGATGGTTCCTAACAGTTCACAGCCCACTTCCTGTCTGTACTAACAGGGGATTCAATAGAAAGTTCCAGAGGTCTGACAAATGGTGGCTGTGATCAGCAGCAGCAGGATTGCTTATTGAACTCAGTTTGAGAGTCAGGCACTGGGCTGTAGGGAACCCAGGAGCCAGCAGGCCAGCTCCCCCCTACCCTAATGCACAGGGTGCCAAGTGATTTAGTGTCCCTGCCATGGACCTACCCCTGAAGCACTGGACCATCCCTGAAGCACTGGACCCATTCCTGTGAAGTACTGGACACACCCCCTGAAGCACTGGAACCATCCCTGAAGCACTGGACCCACCCCTGAAGCACTGGACCTATCCCTGAAGCACTGGGCCCATCCCTGAAGCACTGGACACACCCCCTGAAGCACTGGACTCATCCCCATGAAGTGCTGGACCCATCCTCATGAAGTACTGGACACACCCCCTGAAGCACTGGACCCATCCTCATGAAGTACTGGACACACCCCCTGAAGCACTGGACCCAGCCTCATGAAGTACTGGACACACCCCCTGAAGCACTGGACCCATCCTCATGAAGTACTGGACCCAGCCCCATGAAGTACTGGACCCATCCCCAATATCTCAACTGTGAAATCAGCAGAGTTCTTCCTATCTGGCTCCCACCTCCTCTTCACTCCCTTCCCTGCCAGTCTTACCCTGAGCTCCACTTTACAGATAGCTGTGGGCACAGCTCAGACAGTGCACACATGTGTACTAACAGGACACACACAACACACCCACAAGATGCTTAAATGTTGGAGATGTAGGTTGAACAGCCTTCAGTGCATTCTCCTATCTAAATGGGTCCTTTGGAGAAAACCCTTTGGTCAGAGGTAGGAGAAAGGGAGGGGAAGAGCTTGGAATCTGATCTCTGGGGAGGTTGTAATGCCCCAGACAGCCATTCTGCCTGAATTCCAATCTGGCTGCTGTGGGATGACTGAGGAATGACTGTGGGATGACTGTGGGATAACTGTGGGATAACTGTGGGATGACTGTGGGATAACTGTGGGATGACTGTGAGATGTCTGAGGAATGACTGTGGGATGACTGAGAGATGACTGTGAGATGACTGAGGGATGACTGAGGAGTGACTGTGGGATGACTATGGAATTACTGAGGGATGACTGTGGGATGACTGAGGGATGATTGAGGGATGACTTTGGGATGACTGAAATGACTGTAGAATGACTGAGGGATGACTGAAGAACAACCAAGGGATGACTGTGAAATGACAGAGGGATGACTGCAGGATCACTGAGGGATGATTAGGGAATGACTGGGTGATGACTAAAGGAAGACTGAAGAATGACTGAGGGATGACAGAGGGATGACTGTGGGATGACTGTGGGATGACTGTGGGATGACTGAGGAGTGACTGTGGGATGACTGTGGGATGACTGAGGGATGACTGTGGGATGACTGTGGGTGACTGTGGGATGACTGAGGGATGACTGAGGGATGACTGAGGGATGACTGAGGGATGACTGAGGGATGACTGAGGGATGACAGAGGGATGACTGAAGGATAACTGAGGGATGACTACCCCCATTTTGGAAAACTGACTTGAACTTGGATACCAGATTGGTTCCTCTGAGGAGAAGTTGGAAAGGAGTTGAAAACGAAGGTCAAGAATCCTGGCTGGAGGACTCCTCACCCAGACCCTAACACCCTTCCTGCTGCTACACCGTTGCTTGGGGCAGCCTGTGGTTAACTGGTCCACTAAGTTGGAGAAGTGGAGCCTCCCCCTTGTATGAAGCAAAGCTGAACTGCCCTACCCCCCCCAACTCCTCCAACCCCCATACCCTGGGAACAGAGAGAAGAAATGACAGGGAAAGCTGCTTCCTAGCCTAGCCACTGAGTTTCTAACAGGATGACAACCGTGGGCACCGATGGCCAAGCCTGAGCCCATCCCTCAGAGCAGTTCCAGAGGAGAGAAAGCACACTGAGAGCAGTGGGGACAGGAAGGGGAACTGCAAACACTAGGAATGGCCAACAGAAAGCTGGCCTGGAAAGCTAGGGCCACATCTGAGGTGGTACCAGGCTCCACTGCAGACAGCACCCAGAATCAGATGGAACACCCTAGTCAAAACCTCGCCAAGTTCAGGATTGATTCACCCAAGAGTGCCCCCCTCTGTTACCAGCCAAGTGCCACCCCTGCGAGTGGCACAGGAACTCCAAGGGGCTGGTGCTTGCCAGGCATTCCTTTGAATCACTTATTAATTTTCTGGACAGAAACTTGAGATAAAGCAGGCTTTGCAGGCCTTCTCCTGCTGTCCCCAAGATGGAGAAAAAGTTCTTTCAGAAGAAGCATTTGCAGGGCTGGAGTATATCCAGTGGTAGAGTGCACAGCTAGCAAGTGCAAGTCCCCATGTTCAACCCCCAGCGTTGCAAAAAACGACATAACAACAGATGGAGCAGGTCACCAGGCCCCACACTGGGCCTGGGTTTCCAGACAGGACCCTTTGATCCCTTCCAGGTGATAGACATGCAGGGAGGAGTGTGGCTTTCTGTTCACGGTGGCTTTGCTTTTAAAGGAGCAAAGTTGTTCTTCAGAAGCAAACAGGAAGAGATGGAGGCTCTGAACTTTTATTATTGGGGGGTTTGGGTTCAGCCTTTCTTGTGCAGAAATTCCTTTTCTGTAGAGAGAATCATTTACTACTTCCTCTCCCAGATGCTGGGTGAGGAAGAACAGCATCCGTGTCTGTTGAGCTCTGAAGAGGCTTTCTTGACAGCACTGTAATAACACAGAAGTGCCCCCCCCCCAGCTCCCCAGGACCCTTTCTAACCCCTCCCATTGCTTTTCAGGGCTTGATTTTGTACTGCGACATCATAGAGTCAACCTTTGAAAAGTTCAAGCTGCCTAGCAGGAAGGTGGACGCTCTCGATCACTTCCAGAAATGCTTCCTGATTCTGAAGTTACACCGTGAGAGAGTGCACACCGAGAAGAGCGGCCAGCAGGAAGGAAAGGGCTGGAAGGCCATCCGTGTAGATCTGGTCATGTGCCCCTACGAGCGCCGGGCCTTCGCCCTGCTGGGATGGACCGGCTCTAGGGTAAACGCAGTCTGCTATTAGCTTTCCTGGTTCAGGGGAGAGTTGACAACTGCAGGGCAGAAGACTGAGAGAACGAAGGGACCATGCCTCCAAGCTTCTAAACTGGGGCATGATATGGACACATGGTCACACGAGTTAGATTCATTTAGATTCTTAATGCATGGCTCACTAAGCCATCGGCAGTGGCCTTACCTGGGGGACAGATTAGATTTATAAATTCTCCCGCTGTATAACACTACATCAGAAGCTCTCGGCAGCTAAGCCCAGACACGTATGTTTGTAAAACCCCTAGGTAACTGAGAGGTATCTTAGGTGAGAGCCACCGAAACCCAGGAAGTGGCAGGGTGGTAACTCAGATGAATTCAGGTCCTAGACCTGCTGAAGGGCCCAACCCTGCCTCTTCCAGGAGTCTTGGACAAGTTTCCTAAGGTCTGTAAGACTGATGTGAGTGGCGCCCTCTGGGGGCAGCAGTGTGCAGCTGCACTGTGGTACTGTGGCTTCCACCTGCTGTTTACATTCCTTTGAAGCATGGGATTGCATCCTTGCACCCAGTCTTCAATGCTGCTCTAAGAAACTAGTGAGAGTTTTCAAAACAAACTTTGGGAATCAAGAGGCTGAAGCTGCTCTGTCCCTGGCTGTACAGCTTTCAGGTAAATAACACTCTCCCAGCTGTCTCTCCAACAGTGGCCAGCCGTAACCTCACAGGGCTCTGTGGAAGACTTCCTGAGACAGCAATTCACACGAATTCATCCGATACTCTTTTAGATGTCATGCCAGGCTCTAGTTAAGCATCTGAAATCATGCCAGCACAGCAAAAAATTCACAGAATAAAGCAGAGGGTGTCACTGCCTGCGCCACAGCATGGCCTTCTAAGGGTCTTGTTTGGTCCTAGCCTAAAGCCACAGGGTCCTGTGAGGACATCTCACATGCCTTGCCCCCCTGTAACTCAGGGCAGCATCCAAGATCACTGGTAGACCAGGAAGGCCTACAGGCTTTGCCATTTCTGCTCTTCCTTACTGTTTACTGCTGCCTTACAAACACACACACATACACACACACACACACACACACACACACACACACACACACACACAGCCTCAGGCTCTGGCCAACCCACAGTTCCTACTGAGGGGAAGCACTGTGGAATTTTTCTATGAAGGAAGAGGGAGTGTGTGTGCAGCCTGGCTCCCCCCAGTCCAAGAAGCAGGAGTGGGCATGGCCGTGGGTGACAGCTGATAGGAATCAGAGTGTCCACATGTTGTCTGAGGCCACAACATCTTAAAAAAAAAAAAGTGCTTCCCTGGCAGATTCAGTTACTAGCATGATGCCCATGTGGCAGCCTGACACCCCCTCTCCACCTCCAGCAACCCCCTGGGGCTCAGGAAAAGGACTGGATTCCTTAGTTAGGGTTATGATTGCATGATCAAAGAAACTTGGGGACAGAAGGGTTTTTTCTGCTGACATTTCTATATCACTATTCATTATCATAAGAAGTCAGGCCAGGAACTCAAGCAGGGCAGAAACTGGAGGCAGAAGCTGATGCAGAGGCCATGGAGGAGTGCTGCTTACTGGTTTGCTCAGCCTCCTTTCTCATAGGACTGCCAGTCCAGGGATGGTACCACGCACAATAGACTGGGTCATCCCCCGTTAATCACTAATTGAGAAAATGACCTACAGCTGGATCTTACCGAGGCATTTTCTTGACTTAGGTTTTCTCCTTTCAGATAACTCTAGCATGTGACAAGTTGACATAGAGCTATCCAGCACAACTCTCTTGACCATTCTGTAGCCAGTTTGGTTTTTAATCACCTCTTCCTTCAAGCCCTCGTTCAGTGATGCTGAGCATGGCAGCCCTGCTCAGTATGGCCACAGCACTGGCTTCCTATTAGCCCATAGTTTTCTTATTTCTTCTGTTATTATAAACCATCTGTGTCCCAGACACTCAGCTCTCTGAGGAACTGGCACTCTGCAGGTATTTGTCAGGTGAATTGAATTTCTCTCTGCATGCACAGAAACACTCTTGGCCTTGGACAAGAATGTTTCTTGCTCCCAACCACACAGGGCAAGGAACTGGGAGTAGCCCATCATTGACTGCATTTAGCCAACCCCCATTACACCTCCAGCCTCTCCAGTTGCTCGGAACCAGTGTTAGCTGTGGGCAGACACTGCCCAATCAAGAGCTGGGGTGAGCTAAGCAAGACCCACAACTTCCCAGACCAGTGCTAGTGACTCTGCTCCATGACAATTATTCCACAAAGCTGGTTCCACTCACAGCTGCTGCTATAAAGGGGTTCTGGGAGGCAATGTCTCACCCAGCCCCAGAAACTTTCCAGCAAAGAGGAAATGAATTCTTGCTGCTTGAGGGTGTGACTATCCCAGGCATCCTGCCTAATCACAGGGAAAAAGACAAACTTCTGGACCCGGGTTTCTCAGGAAACCAGCAGCAGTATTTATGATTTGCTGCCAGTGTTTCTAACATTTGCTGGTCACTTGTCCTAGGCTTCAGATTTGTTCCTTGAAGCCTTAGGGTGTACTCCTGATCATGAGAGATGTCACTCGGAGGCAAGTGGCTATTCACAGAATCGCAGTATGAATGGACATCAAAGAGGGAGGGGCCTTAATGTTCACTCCCTCCATCGTGGGACAAAGCAAGGTTCAGAGAGGCTAGGTAGTAAGAACACGTAGACAGGCACAAAATCTGGGCCAACATCTCCCCATTCCTCACCCTTTATTATAATAACAATACTAGAAACTTTTTATTTTATTTTATTTTATTTTATTTTATTTTATTTTATTTTATTTTATTTGAAACGATCTAGGCAGCATTTTCTCTGGACCAGGTATTGTTCTAGAAACAGTGCTCACACGGTCCATTTATCCACTCAACAGATATTCACACATCACCTGCTTCCTGTTGGACAGTGATTGACAAGGGGTCAAGCCAATCAGCTTCCTGTTCACACCGAGTTTCTGTTCTAGTACAGGGATCCCAGACCTCAGCCACCCAAGAGCTTCGCCCTGGGGAAGAAAGTCACTCCAAGAATATATGCTAAAGACTGCAGTTTCGAGCACCAAAGGGCCTTGGATAGCTCTAAACGCCATGTATCAGAAATAAACTGGACAGTAATTTGTTTTAATTCTCTCTGTAGCAGTTTGAGAGAGACTTGCGGCGCTATGCCACCCACGAGCGGAAGATGATACTGGACAACCACGCTCTGTATGACAAGACCAAGGTAGTGTTTCCTTCCTGAGATGGGTTACTGGCCCTTGCCCGTAAGCCCTTCCCTTCAACAGATTTTTAAACAATTTTTATACATTTATTCTTTTATAATGGGGGAAATGGATACGCATACAGCATGGTGGCATGTGGAGGTCGGGGGAATCAATTCTATCCTACCATGTAGGTTCTAGGGATGGAACTCAGGGCCTCACATGTAGCAGAGAATACCTTCACTTGCTGGGCCCTCTTACCTCATCCCTACCTCCAACACAAAATGATTGTGGTGCATAGGTTTGCTTCTTTTTGCTGCAAATGTTTTGTTCTCTGTGGATCACAGTTGAAAGGAGCTGGAAACGTTGCCTCAATCCCTGCTGGGCCCGGGGAGCAACTTCAGGGCTTCTGGCTCAGAGAGTAAGCCAATGGGGCTCTAGAACCAGCACACAGGCGAACAGAGTTGAGTTGGCTGGGTTCCTGATGTTTACAGTCTTTTACTCCAAAGAAAATCAGTGACACCCATAAATCATAAATGTCACAGGAATAATCATTCAATGCAGGGACGATCACCTTCTGAGTGGGTCATCAATGGGAGTCTCCTGCAGTTGAACAACACAAGTGCCCAGAGGGGGATGGGAAGACATCAAACCTCAGTCACTAACCATGGGGGACTCGAATGGCAGCGGCACCTCGTTCATATACATACACACACACACACACACACACACACACACACACGGTAAAATGAAAAGGAGCTTGGGTAACTAAATGGTGCTGTCTCTAAGGCCAAAACGGGCTTCAGGTACAGCTATATCCTGGAGCTCCAGCAGGTTTTCCGATGAATGGTTTTGATTGTCAGACAAGAGTTTCTCATGAATCCCATTCTTCTGGTTATTCCAACAGGGAAGCTATCTTCTATAATAGTTTTTACCTGAATTCAAACTGCTCCTTGACCAGGCTTGGGTCATGTGCTCATTTATTAATCCATTAATCCCTTGCCAGACTTCTGATTGTCCAGGTGTGGGTTGTGTGCTTTTTCCTAAAGATGGGAGCAGTCCCACAACTTCATGGATGGAGGCGCAGGATAATCCTCGTAGAGATTCAGGGTATCTCACAGAGGAGGAGGCAGGAGGTGCTGGCAGCATAGCCTCAGACACTGAGCGTATAAGTGGAAGCAACATCATAGAGTTCGATTCAGGAAGGCTTGCAAGAGAGCAGGCAAAAAATAATCCAACAAGTGTCATCTCTGGGCCCAGGGCTGTGCTATGTATTAGTCAAGAGAAGATGTGCCTAGTCTTAAAGAGCTCATGGGATGGAAACTGGAGGGTGGGGCCCATGGACAGTTGTGGGTGGCTGTAGAGAATGCAGAGCAAATGGTAGACTGTCGTTACCAGCAGTTTGCTCTTCTGCTGCACATTAGAATAACCTAGAACTTTAAACAGACCGATAGCAAGGCCTTTCTGGAGCTTTTGATTTCATTGGACTGAAGTGTGATTCAAGCTTCAACATATTTTATGAGGGGGAGAGGGGGAGGAAAAGAAGTGGTGGGGAGAGAGAGAGAAAGAGAGAGAGGAAGAAAGGAAGGAAGAAAGAGGAAGGAAGAAAGGAAGACTCCATCACGAGGTTCCAAAGAGCAGTTATGGTTAAGAAGAAAAGTCTAGACTGGGGCGGTCAGTGCTTAAGAGCACTTGCTGCTCTTACAGAGGATCCCTGTTTGATTCTTGGCATCCACATGGTGGCTCTGATGTCCTCTCCTGGCCTCCTCAGGCACTAAGCATATGTATATATTTGTGTGTGTGTGTGTGTGTGTGTGTGTGTGTGTGTGTGTGTGTGTGTGTGATAGAAGAGACCAATAGGGCTGGGGAGATGGTTCAGTTGGTAAAATATCTGCCACACAAGCCTGAGGACCTCAGTTCGGATCCTTAGCACCATATAAAAGCCAGGAGTGGTGAACACATCTGTAACTCTAGCAATTGACAAGGCCAGGACAAGCAGCTAGTCAGACAAGACAAGGCAAGGCAAGGCAAGGCAAGGCAAGGCAAGGCAAGGCAAGGCA
>JANHMN010000003.1:167059256-167092296 GCA_030674055.1 Rhabdomys pumilio
AGGCAAGGCAAGGCAAGGCAAGGCAAGGCAAGGCAAGGCAAGGCAAGACAGAGCTAGCTACAGAGAGCCAAGGAAATTTTAAGTGTCTCAGTGAGAAACCCTGTCTCAAAAATAGCAGGGAGGGGGAAAATGTTAGAGAAAGACATCCAGTGTTGACTTCTACCTTCCATATGTAACACACTAATGCACATGTATCCCTACACGCATGTACACATACATAAACATGCACTCATACATACAAACAAATAATAATTAGGGACTCCAGAAAAATATTCATGTGTCATTTGCTAACAGGGAAAGACTGACACATTTTCACCTTTGAATGGGAAAGTGTCAAAACTACAGAAAGCCTTGGTTGGTTGGTTGGTTGGTTGGTTGGTTGGTTGGTTGGTTGGTTGGTTGGTTAGGTGGTTGGTTGTGTCGTTTAAGTTAAAGGCTCAGCCCAAGCTCCTGCCTCTGCATCCCAAGTGCTGGGGTTCTAGGTGTGAGTCACCACACCTTGGCTTCCTCTGACCAAGGCAGGGTGAGATGCTTCAGCCACCACTCATTCTAACAAGACAGTTCAATAAGTCTGCACTGAGGTGCCAAAGGAAAATGCCTGAGCATAAGTGTTTCTTCTTGTGCTTCCAGCGGGTGTTTCTTGAAGCAGAAAGTGAAGAAGAGATCTTCGCTCATCTGGGATTGGACTACATTGAGCCATGGGAAAGAAATGCCTGAGAAGGAGTTACTGACATTGTTCTTTTCAGGTTAGACAAACTGTGCTCTGTGTTAGTAAAAAGATAGCCCTGGAAAGTCTGAGATTCTTTGAACTTAGAGGATGCTGGCAGTATAAGTATACTACGCAGAGAGAATATTCTAAAGCAACTTTGAAGCCTTGATAAGCCAGGATGCAGTCATGGTTCACATTCTCAGGCCATCTGTCCTGCTGCGGCATAGAATTCGTAGTCTGTTCTTTTGTCTATTTTGTTTTAATAAAAATGGTCTTGTCATCGGAGCATCATCCAGAAAAGTATCAAAGCCCACCTAACTCCTGTGTGCCTGAATCTCTGTATATCACCAATAAAAATAGGAAACAGAAGCATGAAGTTTTCTTTGCTTTGTTCAGTTAGTTATTTTATTTCTAATCACAAATGGAAACACAGAAGAGTTAGAGCTTGGGGTTGATTTTGAAGGGACACGTGGGTGTAATTAATATTTATAATGAATAATTAATATTTATAATTAATAATATTTGTAATTCCAAGAAGACCTGGGTCCCCTCAGAAGTGCTGGGAGGTAGGGTGTTAACTCCTAGTTGTCTCCACTCGTCTCTGAGCTGGTTCCTTTCTTATCCAGCCCCGGCCTCTAATAGGGAAACGTTCTCATTGCTCTCTCTTGGATGCAAAAGCAGTTTCCTAAACCACACAGGAAAGACTTCCTTTTCCACCTGGAGCTCTGAAAGAAAGCATGGGTTTCTTCTTCTCAAGGAACTCGTGGGAGGGAGGAAGCCTCTGGAACACCCCTTACCAGATCTGCTCTTATTTCCTGTTTCCTCCAGGAGGACACAAGACAGATCTTATATGTCCTGAAGGGACCAAGAGGCCACCTATTAAAGGGACATCACTGTCCTCAGCCTGCTGTAGAGCTGGAGGCAAACTGATGAGTATCAGCCTGTTTCCAGGAGTTGAGGGCTGGAAGGGAGTCCTGCTGAGGAAGTAAAGTGATGTCACATGAGAAACAAGGTCCCGCATCACAGGGACCCTCATAGGATTCTCCTGAGAGAAGGGAGGAATCTTGCCTCACCGGTTACTGTGCTTTTCCTCACAAAGGGTTAATCAGCCTGACCCAGATGCCTCTTCTTCAAGACATGCTTTGCCATTTCTTAAGGCCTGGTCAAAAGACCAGAATACCTCCGGCCTTGAGTGGCAACAGGACAATCTGGTCTGCCCCAAAAGATTAGACTATTGCTCCTCTCAGAAGAGACAACCCATCTGGACCTGTCAGTCACTTGACCAAGAGACCATTCCTTTGTAAGGCTGTTTCACCTAAAACTGTGCTAAAAATTTAGGAGGAATGACTAACTGTTTCTTTAAGAAGAGTGTGTACTTTTCCCTCCCAGAAACCCCTTCTGTGAAGTCGCTTATAGAGCTGTTATTGCAAGGCTTTATCAAGCCTGCTTTGTGAGATTACTCAGATAAGCCTAACTTTTCCTTTCCAAAAAAAATCTCTTTTTCTTACTTTTGGATCTAGGCCAGAGCCTGTGTCTGCGGTCTCTGGGTAACAGGGCATGCTGCAAACCCTTGAGGAGACAGGCCTTCCCACTGCTGATGACTGACAGATGCCTCTCCAGCCTTTCTAGCTCTATCCATCACTCCTTGAGTTTCCCATACCCGTGTTCGGAGATGAGAAAGAATCTGGGAACACTGGTTTAACCTATGCCATGGAGTTGGCTGCCATTCAGCCAATAGACAGGCTGCTGTGCTCATGTGTGAACCTTTGATATAATATCCCATGACTGGGGCACATACCTACATAGAGAGGTGCTGAGTGATCCTCTTTGAATGACTGTGGCCACACAGTCCTTCCAGGAAAGTCTGCTGTGGTCAGGGTGGGAATTAACACGGGGTCCCTTAAGGATAATGCAAACTAAATTCAAGGAGTCTGGGATCCCAGGGATCAGAGGCTTCCAGTCCCCTTCCCTACCCAGCCTAATTGGAGTTAGAGATGCCAGTCTTCCATGGGATCTCATGAATCCCTCATGATCAGAGAAACCACTTCCTCAAAGCCCACTGAGGAGTGAACAAAGCCAGTTGGTGAGTCAGAGCAGGGCCTGACTAGTGGTCCAAATCCTGATCTTTTCAGTATGTCAGTTGTCAAGAGGAAGAGAATGGAAGGAAGAAGGAAAGGAGGTCACAAGGCTGTTTGGGTTTTCAGCATGGAGTTTTCCCCACTGCCTGTTTGTGGAGTCCACTGCAAGGCAGGGAAGGGGCTTTAGCAAAAGTGGGGAAGCCTAAAGTGATAGAGAAAGCACATGGGTTCTGGCCAGCATCCGAGGAAAAGAGGCAGAGAAAAGTGAAAAGTTGCCCCCTTAACCTAGGGACAGAAGAGCCACAGATACTTTGTAGGATCATACAATGGTCATTTATTTTCACCTTATTACAAAATAAGTCTTCGTACCAAGAGAAATCCTGAACCTTGCAAGTTTAGTGAAAACAATTTAAAATGAAGATTTCAAGCAGTTGATTGTAAGTAGAATTAAAATGAAGAATCCCCCAAAACCAGTCATACTGTATTTTATACGTTGCAAGGCTTACTGATCTGAGTACTTCAATCAGGCCTCTCAGCTGCCCTCGGGAGTCAGTTTTATAATAAAACCGACGCTCTGGGTGTCCAACATTATAGGCTGAACCTGAAACCCATATATGTCAAAGCCACCGTCTCCTCAAGTTCTCAGGGAGTCCAAGGTCATCCCCCACTATGTAAGAGAAGTAAACCTTTAATGCCCCTGGGCATAGCTGATTGAAGATGTTCAAATGTGCTCATCTAAGACCTGGGCCCATGAAACAACAGAAAATGGATTTCAGAGGGGCTTTGAAAGGCAGCTGTTAACATGTGATGGTCGTTGGGTTTATAGAACCGTTCCCTAGATTGCTCAAGAAATTGGACTATTTCTGAACAACCAGAGTCCCCATGCAAGGAAAAATGGTTCTCTGGGATATCAAAGTGGCTCAAGGAGATTGTGGATGTTTCCAGAGATGCCTTGAGGCCTCAGCTCTCCCACTGTGAAGCATGGCCTGTCTCAAGGCAGTGCCTTGCACTGAAAGGTTCCAAGGACACTGTCTGGGGAAGTGAAGGCAGAGATCAGGCCTGACCTGGTGAAGTTGTTCCTAGATGTCCCTTGGATGGCAGGTGTGGATATACTAACCCATCCCTTTGGTCCTGTGTTCATTTTTGGTCCTCTTGCTGTCTCTCCCTCACAAACATCTTTTCTTCATGGTACTTCGAAACAAATGCCTCATTGCAAAGAAAAGGCATTAAAACATGAATATCAATTTTATATTAGTTACTCCTCTCAGTGTTATGATAAAATAAACGTATGGGTGGGATGGTTTATTTTGGCTCACAGTTTGAGGGTTCAGTCCAAGAAAAGCATGGGGGCAGGAGTGAGAGGCAGCTGGCCATACACTTTATCTGTAGTCAGGAAGCAGATAGTGATGAATTCTTCATGCTCAACTTAAATTCCGTTTTAGTCAGTCCAGAACCCCAGGCTGTGGAATGGTGATGGCCACATTCAGATAGATCTTCTTGCTCAGTTAAATCTTTCTGGAGGTGTGTCTCCTTGGTGATTCTAAATCCCATCAAGTTGACAATGAAGATGAACCACCCAGGACTTGAGCATGCTAAAGGTTAATGTGTACTTGTGATTTGGAACTTGGTTGACACTCAAGGACAAATAGTGTCCAGAGTTGAAGTGAAGAGACTGCGAGTGACCACTAGAGTTACTTTTAACTGTCAACAATTTGGATTGCAGGCCATGGAGAAGGTTTAGATTTCTTTGTCGGCTTTGTGACTATGGATAACAAGTACCGAAGAGCAGCTGCCTGATTGGACGAGCGGGATGGGAAGAAGGGGGAAGAACTGGGTAAGGAGGGGATCGATATCTCTAGTGTCTACTAAATGGAAATCGCTTCCTTTATTCCTTTTGTAATTTTTTCAATGGCTAAACGAAGCACAGAATAGTCTTCCATCTTTTATAAAGCCCCAAACAGGTAGGTGACCTCATCAGAATTCTCAGAAGTGCTCGGTGGCGTGTCTGACTAGGGAGTGCATATCTTGTTTCCAGCCGTAGGACAGGAATCAGCAATGTGCTTTCTTGTGTTGAGGCATGTATGGCTCCATGTGAACTTTATCCTGAGATATTCAAATGGCTTCTTTCACATGTCCTCTGTTAAGTTTAATGCATGTCCTAACTTGTACCAAGCTGGCCTTGGTCAATGCACCCACAAAAGCCAACTCCCAAAGTTTTATTATTATTTTTTTAATAATAATAAAATAATAAGTTGGAGCAGGTAGAGGAGAAGGCAGGACACTCAGGAGCCAAGCCATTTCTCAAAGGTAGACTTCTCTAGATTCAGAAATAGGACGTACGGGGCTCACCCGGATGCACAAGCAACTCACCCAGGTTGCATTGCTGCTTACACTGCAAGGTCTGAGATTGAATGAACCTGACTGCAGCCATCCCCTAAAGAGGCAAGGCAACCAGATGGGTCCTGGATCTATTAATGAAATTGATGTGGAATGAGAGGCAGCTGGCTCCTCACCATCTCCAAGCATGGACCCTGAGCACAAATCCCAGGTTTTCAGCCCTGTTCCAGCTCTGGGTCTGCTCCCTGATGCAGTGACATCATTCTAGGCTCAGTCTGGGTATGAGCCACCAAAGTCCTCTTCTTCTCTCTATTTCTTCAGGAGGACGGTAGGTGTCCGGCAAGGGCTCCTCACTTCCCGAGACAGTCTTCACATATATGTGACCTTCTTGGGTGCCTCGTGGGTTCATTTCATGTGTGGGTGACCGCCTAGGATTCTTGAGAACATATACAGATTTTTAAAATGATATAGCAAAGACTCCAGCTTCTGGCTAAGATGAACTCAAACAACCATATTGATCCTTGAATGGAAACAGCAAAATTCAGACAAATATTTGAAACAATGGTTGGTAAGACAGTGGGAATTGGGAGAGTAAAGACACTGAACCTTGAGGGGCAGGAAATGAGTGACAATTGCCTGAGCTTGCTGTCTTCAAGGGGTTTTCAGGCCATGCAATTATTGCAATTGTATCTCTGGCTAATCATTGTTGGCAGACTGTCTTCATCTCTTAACTTTTAATCTATTCAAGTGTTTATATTCAGAAAGTGTTTCGTGGTGTTTTATAAAGTTGGGTCTGCTTTATAGCCAACCAGACTCTCTCTGCCTTGTAAGTGAAGCTTCTTAGTGTGTGTATTTATATTCAATATGATCACTGGTCTGGGTGGATTCCAACCACCTCTCTTGCTTCTCTTTTGCACTTGTCCTATGTGTCCACATGTCCACCTCTTACTGTTCCTCTTGGGCTTTGTCCCCTATAAACTTCAGAACCTTACTACATTTATTGAAAATGTGTTGGGATTTATATCACAAATATATTTATTTTAATTTAAAATTCTCTATGTGTATGAATGTTTTGCCTAAATGTACATGCCTGGTATCCAACCAAGGAGGTCAGAAGACTGCAGATATCTTAGAATTTGAATAATATAGGTCATTGTGAGCTGTCATGTGGGTGCTGGGAACTAAATCTGGGTCTTCTGAAGAAGCAGGAAGTGCTTCTGACTGCGGAGCCTTCTCTCTCGCTCCACAGTTACACTGATTATAGAGATGCTGACAGTACCATGAATTCGTGGTGGCAGACAGCTTTATGCTGCTGAGTCTTTCTATCCAGGACCTCAGTATATAACCATCATAACTTAGCTATCGTTGAATGTCTTCTACTAAGTTTTATTATGTCCGTAATAGGTTTAGACATTTGATCAGATTTCTTCTTTAGCATTCCATGTATTTTATTACCACTGTAAAATAGGATTTTATAAAATTCTCTTTTCTAACTGGTAGCTATTAATATTAAGAAATACATATTGCTTTTGAATTTTTTTCAGTGCTGGAAATCAAACCTAGGCCTTTGCTCATACAAAGTGGGTACTATACCTCAAAGCTAAAGAGCCTATGTATTGTTTTTATATACAATAAGCATATTTGACTATTTTTCTAAGTCCAATAATTTATCTCTAGATTATTAAGTTTTTCTATGTTGACAACCACATATCACCTATAAATTACAATAATTTTACCTCTTCCTTTTCAATATTGTATTTGCTTTATATATATATTTATATTATTATATGTATATGTTATATTTGTTTATATTTCCTTTCAGTGTTATATTTTCCTATCCCATTGTCCCATTGTGTAGGTTAGGACCTAAAGTCCAGTGCTGAATGCACGTGATGGACATTCATGATTGATTTCTGATCTTAAAGACATATTCCCCTGGGTGTAACTTTTCAAGTTAAGTTCCTGATCTTCCTTAGCTTTGAAAGTTCATGTCAAGGGCTGGGAAGAAATGGTGCTTCCTAGCAAGTGTAAGGATCTGAGTTTGAATCCCCAGTGCCCACATAAAAACCAGAACAAGTACAAGCACCTGCAATCCCGGCACTCTTTCAGAGAGTTGGGAGGCAGAGTCGGGAGAATCCCTGGAAGCTTGTGGGCCAGCACCAACAGAGGAAAAAAACAACAAGGAAATCCTTCTTAAGCAAGGTGGGTGGGAAGGACTGACACCTGAAATTATCCTCTGACTTCCTCTCACATTCCATAGTATAAATACCCAAACACACCCATGTGCACTCACATACATTGTATATACACTAAATAAAGAAATAAATATATAGCAGCTTCATCACAAGTTTTAACAAAACCCCATTTTTTCTATTAAGATAGCCACATATCTGTTTCTTTTGTCCATTAAATAAATTATATTAAGTTGATTTCCATCTCTGCTTCTGCTATATTAATTTTCAGTGCTGGGCACAGAACCTGCTCACTTCTGCATGCTAGGTCAGCACTTTACCACTAAGCTACAATCCAACCTCTGATTTTCTAATGTTAAATCAGCTTTGAATTCCTCTCTGGTCAGTAGACACACCAAACACCTCCTATGTGCTTTACACACTTGGTTGTCCTTCCTGCCACAGGGTGTCACCTTTATACAAGTGCACACTTAAAACTCCTTACATTGCTACACTTTCAGTCACTTGCAGGAATTATAATCAAAAGTGCTTACCTCGGATATTTTGGGATTGTCATAGAGTTCTGAAATTTCACACGGTATCTCAGTCTCCTAAAATGGTTAAAAATAAAATCATAAATAAATAATAAATGTATGTATGTATGTATGTATGTATGTATGTATGTGAAGGGTCACAGCTGTAACCATTCAAATCCTTGTGTTTTAAATCACCGTGCACATCAGAATTGCCAGAAGCCTTTAAAACAAAGCAAGCACACATATAAGAGCCCACCTCGAGCAAACTTAACAGACCCAAGAAGCATCAGTCCAGGACTGGCATTGGGAAGAAGTGAACAGGAGCAGACGCGAAACCAGACTGGCCATGAGTTGACATGGGTCCTCTGTACTCTACTTCCACAGCAACGTATGTGTAGTTACAGCAATCCCCCTGTGCATTTGCAACGGTTTCAGGTACTAGTTGCCACCGGGGATATTAAGATGTTAATGGGGCTTCCAGAAGCCAAAAGTTTTAAATGCCATCTTGAACAGAGTGACAAAGTCTTGAGCCACCCTACCTCATCCCAGCCCCTTGCTCAGTGTCTCCATGCTACGTATGCTTCCTGCCTGTGAGAGTCGACAGAGAGGTCAAGAGACTTCATTCACGTTTATTGTTCTATTTTAAGTCATTCCCTTTTATTACTAATTAAGGACGTTAATCTATCAGAGTGACTAATCTATTGCTATCATAGTTCGGTGTGTGTAGTACCTATAGGGTTTAGTAAGGGTCACGGTGTCGAGTGACCAGTAGATGGCCTTGACTACTAGATGATCCTTTGTGAATGATATGCAGGGAACTGTGGGGTGTGTGTGTGTGTGTGTGTGTGTGTGTGTGTGTGTTCGTATGATATGATAATATACATATATATATATATATATATATATATATATATATATATATATGATAAAAGTATGTGTTGGGTTGGGAGTGCAGCTCAGTGGTAGAGTACATGGAAATACTTGGGACATCCTGGACTCGATCTCCACTACCTCAAACAACCAAACCAAGCCTTCCTTACCCTGCAATGTTTTTTGGAACAATGACACATTCTGCCATCAGACATTCATTCATTCATTCATTTATTTTTGTTTTTATGTGTTTGAGTGTCTGCCTACATGTATGTCTGTATGACACATACATGTGGAGGCCAAAAGGTGTTGGCTCCCTCGTGACTGAAGTTACAGGTGATTGTGAGCTACCATGTAGGTGCTGAGAACAGAACCCCAGTTCCCTGAAGATTGACTAGTGTTCTTAACCACTGAGCCATCTCTCCTTCAGCAGAAACTCCTGATTTAAAGGGCACCAAAAGTTAAACTATTCCCTGAATAAATAATGTCACCATTGCCCACAATACTTCTTAATGTATTTCCAGTTTACAGCTTGTCAGTACCCATACTATAATGACAGTTATTGCCCATTGTCTTCAGCCATTCTTATAGTGTCCCTACCTCTTAAAATAGGGAGTGTATACATTTATGGCTAGGTTTCATTATTGTTGTTTGTGGTGCTGGGTTTGAATTCCATACCCTTACATATTTTAGGCAAGCACTGTATGGAGAGTAATATCCCCAACCTGAGAGGGAAGTTTTGTGGCACTTTTTACAGCACTGAACTAACCAAGGCATAGAAGATGTGGAGCCACCTGTTCGGGTTCACATAAATCATAAAATTTAGAGCCTGGTTTGGAAGCCAGGCTTTCTATCCCCCTATGTTAATATCTACCGGTATAAAATCAGCCATGATTGTTCATAAGTAGAGAGTGAAATTGGAACCCAGAGGCCATTTGACACAGGTATATTCTACTGTGAAGCCTCGTTGGATGGGATGTTAGGGGTACAGCCTCTTGCAAGTCAAGCCCGTTTAGACACAGGAGTGGGCAAGACTATGGTCTTATCATACTTCTCCCAGTGACACTTCATCCCTCTTTGTCACTTGTCTTCTCTCATGTTCTTACCATCTAATGATGAGACTTGTGCCCTTTCCCTCCCTCGGTGTAGATGACACCCCACTGCACAGACATATGTTTGTATGGCACCAGTCATCGCTCTCCGTCCCATTTTTTGCTACCCCAAATGTCATTTTACTGCCAGAGATTTGCTCAAGCAACCAGGGAGTTATGTGCAAATCCTGAAGCTACTGACAAAGGACATCACAGAGCAGAAATGTTTACTGCCTCGTCCTCAGAAACAGCACAGGTCCTGAGTTCTGACATGCTTGTGCCAGACAGAGGCCAGTGCACTGAGGTACCGATTAAAGCTATGCATTCACATGCCAAGAAGCAGCCATCACCTCGACGGGCTCATCGATGGTTCTTCTTCGCTGGATCAAAGTAAACAGCAAAGCCACCAGCAGGGCTGTGGCCAGCAGGGATGGGATTCCCGCTGCTAGTCCAATAGAGGGACCACAGTCCTGTCACAGAGAAATAAAATGGAGTCAGAAAAGCCCAGATTCTTCAAGAATAGAGGATACAGCAGGCATTGTAGCATATGCCTTTAATCCCAGCATTCAGGAGGCAGAAGCAAGTGAATCTCTGTGAGTTTGAGGCTGGCCTGGTCTACAAAGCAAGTCCAGGACAGCCAGGACTGGTTTTACTGAGAAACCCTGTCTCAACAAACAAAACAAAACAAAATAGAGGATACACTTAGTGATTAAAATAAACAAACAAAAAAGGTGCCTGGGCCTTGGCTGCATTGGAGAAATGAAATATTTCGAAAGGTATGTGTACTGTATATGACTGATGACTTGCTCTCCTAGGATCTAAGGATCTAATTTATATAGTTTACGTCCCTTTGGAATGGTGATCATGTGCTAGAAAAATGGACAACTGATTTTAATTAGGGGCCTCATAGGACAGAAGCACAAACTACCCTTCAGAAGAAGAAAAGCCAAGGAATAGTTCAGAGTCACAGTTAAATGCCATGCTCGCCTTCAGTCTGAAAAAGTCAATGCTTTTTTTTTTCCTGTAGAGATTTACAACTAGCCAAAGTGCAGAGGACATGTGTCTGTGGAGTGCTTGGTTGTAACTGCGATTTCTATATTTTGTCTCCCCTGAGGCTCAAGGAATGTTTAAGAAGAGTGGAGAGAAAATGTAGAAGAGACAGACGTCAAGAGACACCAGGGAAAATCAGTGCCTTATGCTCAAGACAGGAGCACCCCACACATGTGCTCACAGGAGCACCCCACACATGAGCTCACGGGAGCACCCCACACATGTGCTCACAGGAGCACCCCACACATGTGCTCACAGGAGCACCCCACACATGTGCTCACGGGAGCACCCCACACATGTGCTCACAGGAGCACCCCACACATGTGCTCACAGGAGCACCCCACACATGAGCTCATGACAACTGTGTTGTCTGCACAAGATCAAGCTAGTCAAGGGTCTGAGCTCGGGGTAGTCCACACGAGCTCCCACAGCTGGCTGAGGAGATGCTGGCAGCTAATGGCTTTCAGCAGAGGGAGAGCCAGTTTTCTCTGGAGGTTTGGTCCCTGGTATGTTGGCTATACTCCAGTGGTTGGCTCCAGGACTAAGTGTATAAGGTCGGTACGAATTGGATTTAGCAGTTATTAAAAAAAAAAATTAAAAAGACATGAGGTTTCAAGGGGGATGGGGGGGAATTTAAGGGGAGCTGGAGTTGAGAGTGGGGCCTGGACATATTGAAATACATTGTGTGCACTTACAACATTCTAAAAATATATATATATTATACTAAGAAGAATAACCTAGACAGAGAAATGAAACATCAGTGCTGTTCATACATCCCAGGCCATCTGTTATTATTTTGAAAACATTTATATTGGGTGCATGATCCAGCTTTTGAGTGTCCACTTTGATCTGAATGGTAACAGATACGCTGGTATCACCACAAGGTTTTAGGGTTGCAAATTTTTTTCCTGGAAATACTAAAGACGATATGTAAATTCTTATAATTATGCAACAAGCATAACGCTAGCAGGGTGTGATTTTAGGAAGGCATAAAAACACATCACAAATACGTGGACTGTTTGTAGAATGTCATTTCACATATAAAACTGATGCTCAGATCAAGACCTAGAATTCTCTCCACTTCCTACAGGTGACCACCATCCAGGAGTCTGTCACTGTAGATGCGTCTTGTCTGGTTTCCAACATACAGATGCAAACATCGGTATGGACTCTTCTTTCCCTGGCTGCTTTTCTCCATGATCTGTGAATTTGCCTGTGTGTGTGTGTGTTTGCTTACTTACATTTTATTTACTTAATTATTTATTTAATGTGTATGTATGTGCGCCTTATGCATGCAGGAGCCTTCAGAGGTCAGAGGAGAGCATAAGACCCTCAAGCACTAGGTGACAGGCAGTTGACAGTTACCATGTGGATGCTGGTAACTGAACAGGGGTCTTGGGTAAGTGTTCTTTACTGCTGAGCAGTCTCTCCAGCCCCAGGGCCTGTGGTTTCAGTCTTTCTGTTGTTTTGGGGTAGGGATGGTTATGGGAATAATTATTGAGTCTAGTCCTGGACTTGAGAATACCTCATAAGTCAAACTTTAGTCCTCACAATGAATGCAAGCGATAGGAAGAGCACTGTCCTCTCATGCTGTGGACGGCAGAACCAAGGCTTGGTCATGGGAGTGGACACTTACTGTGGCTTTGGCACTCGTGGTAACCGGAGAGGAAGTCTGTGTGAAAGGAGAATATGCTTTATAAGAGAACAAAATTTGTTGAGCACACATCATGCCAAGCATCCTGTCAATCATAAAGTCAAATTCCTGAAGAACACCTCTCCTCTAACAATTAACAGCAGCAACTGCAAACAGAGCCTTGTACGGCTGCTTCCCAAGTAAGAATCAGAGTAAAATTAGGCTACGGGGAAGATGAATTCCAAAAGTCAAGTGACATCGCACTATCTACCCGGTGAATCACCGTAATACATTCTACATCTCCTGTCCCTGGCTTTCATGCTGGGCCAGCATACTTCAGCCTGCTTGTCCCCACTAGGAGAAAACATAAACACTGTACTTCCTAAGGAAGCTCCTAAGGAAGTCATGTCTGCTTCCAAATACACAGCAGAGCAGGTGGCATCTGCAGATCATCCATGGGCCTGGGTTGTACCCACACTGAACAGTGTTTTACATCATTCTGGTTGACATCTCAACTTGAGGAAGGAGAGGTGCTACCTGACACTCCTGTTTGAGGTAGTTCAAGTATATCTTTGGGAACAAAGCGTTACATGAACAACTGTGTACCCTGTTACATGGAATCCTCCTGGGTCCTGGGGCCTCAGTGGTAGGGTACTGGCCCATAGTACATGAGATTCCTATTACAATAAACAGGGCTATAATGATCACAGGTTGAAAGCTTACTCTGCCTACAGTGGAAGGCTTCTTCCTCTGCACAGAAGCTGCAGGGTCTCCTCTCGATTCACCAGCTAAAACAGGGTAAGCAGTGGCTAAGGGGATAACTCAGTGACTAAGCTTTAGGACCAGAGTTCAGATCCCTAGAACCCCTGTAAATGTCTGGTGGAAGTCATGACCTTCCATAATTTCAGGCTCAGACGGCAGAGAAGGGATCCCTAGAGCATGCTGAAGAGCGAGACTAGCCATATCCATACCAGCAAGCTCTGAGTTCGATTGAAAGACCTTGCGTCAATTAATAAGGTTAAAGAGTCATGGAGGGTGATTCCTAAAATCAACCACGAGCTTCCACATGCACACACATGTGCATGTACACACACACACACACATATACACATGCCCATGTACATACAAAGCATGCATACACATTAATGCATACCACATATAGAGACATGGAAATGGAAGAAAATTAAATAAAAGAAGGACAGTAATAGCTACCTCTGGGGATTTTAGGGATCACAGGAGCACCGCAATCATGACCTTATATCATCCCTTTAAAGCATTCACAGTACTAGTAGGGTCTATTTTTATTTAATCCTCTCAGTGACCTTGATGACCACAATGGCCAGGGATAAATCTGACCTGAACTTGAGCCTTTGAACTCCAGAACAGGCCTGTGTGTCCCCTCACAGATGGTGGCAGCACTGTCTGTTGTTTATGACATGACTGCTTTCACAAAAAACACAACCCCCCACACTCTCATATCCTTGGGATCCTGCAGTGTCCTGGTATAAAGTATTGTCTTTCTGAGGATCTTGGAAAGAGACCACTGTTATTTCAGGTAAGGCATTCTGTCTTCAAAGTACAGAAATTGACTTGGGCTTTTTAGGGCAAAAACTACAAATGTATCAGGCATAGTGGGGTACACACCTTTAATTTCAGCACTTGGAAGGTAGACCTTGAGTTCAAGACTATCCTGGGCTACAGGCAAGATCCAGTTTATAAATAAATGATATTTTTTTTCAAGATAGGATTTCTCTGTGTAATAGAGCCTGGCTGTCCTGGACTCACTTTGTAGACCAAGCTGACCTTGAATTCGCAGAGATCCACTTACCTCTGCCCTCCGAGTACTGGGATTAAAGGTGTACACCACCACCACCTGTATCTAAATAAATAATTTTAAGGGAGTTGACACCTAGAACACAGAGGAGCCCAAGGGCAGGTGAGAAGCTGGCTTCTCTAGATCCTGCAGGTAAGGGAGGAGAGCTTGGAGTGAGGCTTCCCTCTCTCCAACTCTCCTAGGCAGCATGGCTACCTTCCTGTTTACACCCTGTTTCTCCTGATGGGATTTCTGCTCCCATGAGCACCTGTTAATTGCATGTGTAATGTGTGTGGAGCATCCACTGGGTGCTAGGTTGTCCAAGCCATTCTCCCGTATTGACTGACACACAGTTCACAATACTGAGCCAAGCAGGATCAGCATGGCCTCCATTTTACAGATGAGAAGAGTAAGGCACAGTGAGGTGAAATGTCTTGTGTAAGGCGTCACAGACTTGGCAATAGCTTTACCCACTGAAAATGCTCATTCTTGATGAGCCCAATCACTCCCTTCCCACACCCACACTAAGGAACCAATCTGTCTCAAAGGCAGATGCAGCCAGATATGGTGGCACATGCCTGTTATCCTTACACTAGGAGCATTGCAGGCTCGGGGCCAATCACATCTACACCAGGAACTCTTGTCTCAAAAAAAGAAACTACAAACAAGTCTCACCTATAACGATGTCCATCACATATTATTTCCATCTGAGTTCATTATATAAACAAACCTCTTGAAGACTAACATGTGACTATCCTCTGTTGTGGTTATAAATACTGATGGAAAATATTTAAGGTACAAAATTATGCGTAGGGTAAGAGCACGCAGAAGGAAGAACAATTCTGAGTACTGTAAAGTCAGACAGCAGGGGGCGCTGCTACATATGTAAAGTCAGACAGTAGGGGTTGTTGCCTGTCCCAGTGTTTTCTGTTGATGGAAATTTAGCGATTTTTCTTTTTCAAAATGTACATCTACACTTGTTGTTGTTGTTGCTGTTGTTGCTGTTGTTGTTGTTGTTGTTGTTGTTGTTTAAAAACACATAGGGTGGAAAGAGAGAACTGATTCACTCCAGTAAGTTTTCTTGACTTCCGTACACACATATCATGGCACATGTACACTCATCATGCGCGCACACACACACACACACACACACATACCAGAGAGGGAGGAAATAATTTAAATTAAAGCAAACATTGCTCAGTACAGACTACACTTTCTATTCAGTGCACATGGGCGACTGTAAATCCTTTGACCTTTACTGACTTGCCGGGAGACAGGGGTCTACTCTACTTACTGTATTCGATGGCAGTGTAAAGTTCAGTGAAAAACTCTGCAAGAGAGAAAAAGAACATTAAAACTCCCAGGAATGGTTAGCAACCTCCCGAACCTCTGCCTCCAAGCTATAGCAACCCGGGGAGGAAGATGTACTGAACCCAGAGATGGGCTCCACCAGAGCCTCTCAGTTCCCAGTCTCAGAACAGTCAGTACAGGAGCTGGAGGGTGGAGAGCTGTACCCACAGTAGTGAGTCTTTTCTTCTCCCTCTCCAGCTCACCAGCTCACCAAAGCACTGTAAATTGACTTTTCCCAGAATGCCTTTTTTTTGGGGGGGGGGTTGTGAGAATTTAGAAGTACTTAGTTCTGTTTTCAGTGTTGAGCAGATCAGCTGCCCCAAGTGGAATGGTTTAAGCCCTGACTATTAATCACCTTACCGAGAGAGTTAACCAGAGAGAGATTATGCTGGGAGGTGGGAGACATTCCTAAGTTTGAGCTGAACCAGTCAGGGTAGCAGAGTTGAACTTAACCCAGCTCTCTCTGGGATCCTTTCTGTACCTGCTTACTCTTCCCAATTGTGCACGATCAATATATAAACTTTCCACCCCATCCCACAGCAAACTAAATTCCTCACAAATGCCTCTTATTAGGATCAGATCCTGCCAAGGTCTCCAGCAGCTCCTTTCTGCTCCCCCATCCCTCTCCATCATCCCAGTTTGGACTGATTGACATATATTTTTCTAACTGTATCAAGTCCCTTCCCTGCTGCTGGGAGCAATGGGTGGACCCTGTCATGGCTTAGCCAGTGGCCTTCCCTGACCCTGTTTCTTCTTCTACCTTCTGGACTTTCATTTGTCTTTATTCCTGGCTCCTGGCTGAGGCCTCCTCTAGTCCCATGGCTCCTTCTGCCTCCCAGCTCTTGATCAAACCTGCAGCATCTCAAGACTGGATGTTACTCAATCAGCAAACATTCTCTAAGTTTTCATATTAAATGTTTTCCAATTCTGGCCCCTCAAAAGGGGCACCTGTACTCAGGTGAGGTCAGGTGGAATCTTAATTAGTCAGATAAGACTAGAGTCTGTGATTGGGCAGTGGAAGGAGGGGGCAGATCTGAAAGTTTTAGAGAGGGGGAGAGAGAGAGAGGGACAGAGAAGAAGACAGGAGAGACAAGATGGAACCTGAGGGAGAGGATGATGAACCAGAATGACACGATCTTAGGATCCATAAGTAACTGGGGATTTCATAGACAGACAATTGAGTAATGTAGGGCACATCTGTCTAATCTAGGTGTGCAGCTTGTATCTATATCAATTGAGTTTTGAGTTCTTAGTGTGGGCATTTTGGGGATTGAGGATTTACTGTTATAAATCTGGCTGATAAATTATAAGCTTCTGGAGTTTCCATTTTATGGGGTTTGAGGATTAGAGCCAGCAGGGCGGGTGGCCTGGGAAGTGGTTTGGCAGCAGCTTCCCATGTGGGTGTGAAATAATGAAAAAGATTAAAGCATCCCAAATAACACAGGAGGCCTGATGTGCCACAAAGTGTGACAGAGCTCATGGCATAGGAGAGAGAGAGGGTGGCCAGGGACTCACAGAAGTCATGGCATGAACAAGTGAGAACAGTTGCAGCTTCTCTCTGAAAACAGGCATCTTGTTCTGGTCCTGGGTCCAGATCAGAGAGCTTGAGGCCAGGTCCCGATCACAGAACCCCACAAGTGCAAAACCAAGAAAACCAACTCGCCTGTGAACTGGAGATCACATGGGCTAAGGAGTGGGAGCTTCCCGACTCCACCCTAAAGACTGGACCCTTTATTAAGATGAACCCAATCTAGTTCATACATCAATGCTGACTTTGCCCACTGCTCCGCCACTTGGTAACAGTGCATTTTCCCTTTACAAGGGAAGCTCCCAAGGTCCAAGCGTGGCAATGAGTCCTCACACAGCTAAGTCAGCTGTCACCAGTACCAGAGTTCTCTGATGACACTTCCCTAACAACCCACAGGGGTTCCCTGCAACACCTCCATTTCTGCAGGTGAATCAATAAATTTCTGAACTGCTAGAGCCAGGGTAGCACCCGAGACTCTCAGGCCAGGGCTCCTTGCTGCCCTTCATGCTGATGCTACCCGAGCCTACAGGTGCCCAAGGACACTTGTTGACCACCATGGTTATGCAGCTGTCCAGACTTATCTCATTAGTAGTGATGTCAGGAGGCCGCAGACAAAGCTTCCTTTGGAGGAGATGGAGGAGAAAGGCTGCAAACAACAAGCAGGACTTTGTATGCGTTGTTTTTTGACATTCAGATGACAAAGGTTTTGGCCAATTTCAGAAAGACTTTCATATTTTGTAGAAACAGTGTCATGCTGTCATGGTGAGGAAAAGATGGCACAGAGCCCTCTAGAGATGCAGTTGGCAGGAGCGGGTGGTGCTGAGGCAACCCTGGGCTCTGAGCCACCTGATCTGGGTGTGGATACAGCCTCTGACACTTTGAAGTTGTCTGGTCTTGGAGAAGGTGAACTTTTGGGTCTCCATATACCCATAGCCCCTTCTATCCTTCCAGGCTCAGTTTTTTCATTCTGGAAAAGGGTATTGTTCATCTTGCTTACTCCCAGGAAAAGCTCAAAGAACATACTGTCTGTGGCAGCTCCTCCCAGCCTGCAAATGTTCTGGACTGATAGAGCTCACACGATGTCATGTTCTTTAAGGTCTATCTAGCACAGAGCTGGCACAGGACAGCCACTCAGCAGGTGCTTGTCGGGTGGGATTGTTAGCATCAAGCACCCATAGTAAAGAAAACAAATTGTCTATCAGCGTCATGGCTATAGATTGTTTCTAAGGGCCCTTGTATTAAAGTGTGGTCTTTTGCTATGTACTGTAATGTAACTATTGGTCCCCAAGGTCTGGTTGCCCCCAGGGAATAAGAGAATCTGCACATAGACAAAGTAATGCTATGTGACCTTTCTTCTTAATTCAAAACTATTGGTTGAATAAAGATGTCGGCAGCCTATAGATGGACAGCATAAAGGGAGATGAGGGGGGCGGGGTCTGGGGGGAGGGACTGGAGAGAGTGTCAGAGGAGGATGAAGAGAAAGGGAGAGGAGATGGAAAGAAGATAAGATGCCATGGTGTAAGTGAGTCATGGAAACAAGGCCATGAGGGCTGACCGGTTGGAGTCAGGAATGACACAGATGGAACATGGCAAGTCATATCCTGGGGTTATTGGCAGGAAAATAGACATTATAACATAGAGGGTAGATATCTGCCCAGCTCTAATGCTGCTTATTATAAATATAAAAGTTGACCATCTTTTATCTGGGAACTGAATAATCAAAGGTGGAGTAGAAACCCTGATTTGAGATTACATTTTTACTAGAACACCCTTGGCCTCTTCTGTGGCAGAGTAACCCTCATGAGTTTACTACTTATGAAGGGAAAGAGGCAGCTGACAGTGACCGCCATGGACACTGCTCTGAGACTTCCCATGAGGGCAGCGCTATTATCCCCAAAGCCCAGGTGAAGAAACCTAGTCCAAGGTGAGTTTCCTTCCAGAGGTCAGTGGTAAATACTGGGTCCAGTTTCAGGTCTTTCTAACTCCTGTGATGGCTCATCTCTTCTCTTTAAATCCCATGTGAGGTCAGCAGTAGTTGCTTATGGTATATGCCCGTCAGCATAATGTCTTCCAAGCCATCCAGGGCTGTGGCAAACCTCCTCGGAATCTCCTCAGTAAAGGCTGGATAATATTCAGCCAGGAGTATTATATGCACACACATTCGTGCACACACATATATGCTGAATATATTCAATACAAATATTCTACATCTATACATACACATATATAGAATATATTTAATGTAAGCACTCCATATTTATACACACACACATATATATTGAATATATTTAATATAAGTACTCCAGTTGCTCATCCACTGTCAGTCACCTGTGTTATTTTCAGGGAAGTTCACAGATTTTAGTGGCATTGAACCAGAAATGCTCTAGTACATAAACTCCCACAGTATACGCTTTAACAACGTGAACTTGGCTCACACTGACTCTGAGATTATTGTATCAATGAGAGAATCGATCCCTTATCTCAACCCATCTGAGACACTCTGCTGAAACAAATCTAATTTCCAGTAATGGGGCACTAAATAAGCATGATTTGGCAAGAGTTTGGTATATATGTATATGTATATATCTTTGTGTTATTTCTCCTAGAATAAGTAGAAAAAATAATTAGGGCTTATAAACTAATGTTTATAACCAAAGCCATCCTAATTTTTAAATTGTATATAATATACTATATTTATTATGTTACATACTATTACATTCTTTTATGCTATATATTATACACAAGGCCATTTTTATTTACATATATAAGGTACTTTAAGCATGTCCTGCAGCCCTACTCTCCTCCCCTTTCACCACTTCCAGGCAGTTTCATGTCTACTTTTAAGCCCCCCCACACACACACGTATATATGGAGAGAGAGAGAGAGAGAGAGAGAGAGAGAGAGAGATGATTTTATATATCTATAAAATCTAGAACTCATGCACACAAAAAGGCCCCCTGATTTTCCCTTTGATTTAACAAACTTCCTGGCCAAGTTACAACCAGACACGCATCACAGTCAGTAAGAAAAGGTGGAGCCCACACTGCCGGGAAACCAATCGCAGAAGACTGAAGGAGGACAGATGAGATCGTGCATCTGAACCCAAGGCTTCCTTCCTCCAGGAAATGAAGAGAGCTGAGCCGCCTCTCCCGTATCCCCATGGGAGGAAGAAAAGCTTTGCAGCAAGTAAAAGGTGAGCTCAGCACATATTGGATGAGATTTTTTTTAATTAATATTTTTCACCTAGAAAAATAATGAAAAGCCAAGCTCCAAGACTTTGTTGCAATAATATGATATATATATATATATATATATATATATATATATATATATATGCATATATATATAATAAAAGTCTTGCTGTAATAATATAAGTTATATATGTATATGTGTAACATATAATAAGTTATATGTGTTGACCTGGGAGACTTGAACCTTAAAGTCTTGGAATTGGTTCACAGTGAGAGAAAGGTCAGGCTAAGAAAACATGCTAACTCTTACTTACCATTTCTGACAGGCTCCCTTGGCAAGCTTCTCTCTCACTGGCTCTGGTGTTCTGTGTCTCCCATTTGTAGGATACCAGCTGAGAATGATGGGAGGCAGGACTAGAGGTACTCCCAGGAAAGCCCTTCCACACCATGTATGGTCAGGGGAGTAGCCAAGCCCTCAGCTGATGAGCGTTCCCTGCACACTGCATGTGGCCCCAGTCTTGTCTTCCTTCTCCTTGCCTTTATTTTCTGTCCTTGTTACTTTGCAGCAAAGAAGCCACAAGCTGGCCTGAGAGCTTGGAGCTCTGACAGCTGCACTCATTAGAAGCAGTGGGTGACGGGGCTAAAGAGGTGGCTCTGTAGTTGAGATTGCACACTATTCTTGCAGAGTGGTGTTCCAACCATTCCCTTTGGACAATTCACAACAGCCTGTAACTACATTCCTAAGGGACCCTGCACGTTCTTCTGACCTCTGAGGACACAGTCACACTACACAGTGTGTGTGTGTGTATGGGAAGGATTGTGTAGAATAAGAAGACTGAGGTGAACTGCTCCACCCTCCAACAGTCAGGCGTCACACTAAATACATCCCCAACCATGACATTGGCAACATGACATCCGTACTAGCAAAAGAAATGGCTACCTGAGAGGTACTGAGGATGCTCTACATGAGGCAGGATTTTGGCTACAAAAATGAACAGCACACCCAGTCCCTGGCCAGCCTGGTGACAGGTTTGACTTCCAGCTCTCATGCCTTGCTTGAGTGCAAGTTTCCTAGAGTTGAGGCTTCGTTCATGATTTCTGTCATGAGTTTGCCTCTTAAAATAGTGAGTTGTAGGGCTGGGGAGACAGTTCAGTCAGTAGTGTGCCTGCCTAGCACTGAAGGAAGATAGGGGGCAGAGACAGGAGATCCCGTGTCCCTGGAACTCACTGACTGGCTGGCCTAACTGAACTGACGCACACTCCAGACTCATTAAGAGACTCTATCTCAAAACCTGAGGTGCAGAGAGATAGAGGAAGCCACTTCACATCAAACTGACCTCTAGACCTCCACATGTGCACACACACAAACACAAACACACACACACACGTGCACGCGTGCACATGCACACACGCAAGTATGTACACCATGTGTATGCAAGCACACAGAAATAGTGAATTGATAACAAAAGAATTATAATAAATAGCCTGATCAGTTCATAAAAACCACCAAGAGAAGACTACAGAGAGAGGTAAAGAGAGGTGGGACACAGAACTGTAGGCTTGCCATGCGTGTTGACTTCCACTTGGTGTATGCTCAGAATCACAGGCTGGTGTGAACACAGGCACAGACTGCAGGCTGGCTGTGCACACAGGGCAGTTTGATATTACACCGGAAGGGACCTGGAATGCCTTCAATTGGGTGAGCTTTTCAGCCCACCTGTATACCTCAATCCCATGGGGGGCGTAGAAAAATTTCCAATGCCAAGGCCTTCAGGTTTACCTTCAGAGACTCTGATTCACTCTGACCAGAAGGGGTCAGGGTGCCTCCTGGATGCTAATGAATAGTCAGGAGCAGCCACTGTTGTCACCAGTCAGTGTGCAAGGCATCAGCTCCCTCTTCTCTCTCTCTCTCTCTCTCTCTCTCTCTCTCTCTCTCTCTCTCTCTCTCTCTCGGGGCTTCCAAAACAACAGTGAGTGTCTAAACTAAAAATACTGGTATCTAGAAGTCACAGAATCAACATAGTGAGACCCGAATGTAAAGTCACAGTTACCTCTGTAGGAAGTGGATGCATTTACCCAGTCTCCATCTCTTAATCTATAGATTGGATGGTTAATCAACACAACTGTTCCAGACCAGGCTGCTAAATTTTCTTGCAAGACATAGAATTATAGGTGGACCCAAGAACTTTAACCAATAGCCAAGCCAGGAACCACATTCTGTCTCCTGTGTCCTGGCTATGGATCTACAAGGCTACTCAGGTCCTTTCTGGCTGTCTTCACAACGTGCTTACCAATTCCCAGCTCTCCTTCTGATGCCTACACCATCTCTTAAGAAGAATGGTTGGCACCTTTAGTTAAGTGGTACCTCAGCTTAAGCATCTTACATCAGGCATTATTGCCTGGATGTAGTGGAGCGTGCAGAAGAGAGTCAAGGGACCAGGCTCTGGGAGACAGTGGGTTGCTCCTCAGGTTTCAACAACAGGGATTCCTGGACAGTCAGTCTCCTGAGGGTGTCCTTAGGAAAGTGTGCTCCAAAATGTCTCACTCATTTGCCAACTGATCAAGACTCTGGTTCTCGGAGGAGGAAGCACTTGGTCTGGAGTGAACCACATGAAGGAAGACTGCTTCAGGGTCTCTCCAGTGCATGCTCAGAAGTGGGTTTGCAGAGTGCACTTGGAAGTGTTAAGCCGAGGAAAGGGGATGCGTGAGGTGAACAGGCTCTCCTCCTCTGGATGGACTTATCTACAGATGCTCCATAATGTAGGCGACAGTTATGCCCAACAGCTCTACTGTAAATTACAAACAGCATAAGTCAAAACTTCACGAAACATGCTAACCTCCCAAGCCCCATAGCTTGGTAACAATATTATAGTGCCATTTTGCCAACACTTGTGACCACATGGTGCCATGGAAGAGTATCTTACTACATACTGGTTGCCTAGTACAAAATGAAAATTAAACATTTGAAAGCATGGCTTCTGCTGAATGCATATCATTTTTATACTATTGTAAGGTTTTTTTCTCCCAAACCCTGTTTAGTCTAATCATTGTAACTTTGGGGTTTCTGTATTGGGCCAGAGAGGCATCTCCTTAGAAGCAGCAGAAGGAGTGTCCTTAGTGAGGTTGGGGACTCAAACTCTGATTCTCTGATCATTTACATTTTCCAGTATTAAAATCCAGACACTCTAGTCAGACCAATGACTGTCTAAATGTTAAGTGGCTGCCTAGATTGAGAGAATTTCATATGCTGGGCATCTCATAAACAATGGGATGCCTTAGACAGATGCTTGTGGTACCTGTCAAGTTCAAGATCAAGATTCAGCAATGCTGGTGTGAGAAGGGTCTATGTCTGGTTCATGGACAGCCATGTCTTTGCCTTGCTCTCATGGTCAATGGGGAAAGGGAACTCTCATTTCTCAAAGACTCATCCCCTAAAACCATCACATCGGGGCCAGGATTTCCCCGTAACACAAATGCAGAACACAGCACCAAATCCACATTCTTTAATGAAGCCATTATTTTTAAACAAGGCTTATCATCTCCCCATATTCGTGCCGACTGGCATTTTACATGAAATGTAAAGTTACTCAAAATAAAAAATACCTTTATATTTATAGATAATGCTTTTCTATTAAAAAAAAAGAAGAAGAACATTTTTAGATATTTGGAACTTTGATCACAATCCGCAAAGCAAACTTTAAAAACATCTCTGGCTGCTAAGGGGCCATCGCTTCCCAAACTGCATGAACAATACCAAGAACCCTGAAGAGCAACGGGGCCAAACGGACAGCATGTTCTTATGTAGATTTTCTGGTTAACTGTGTTTATGCAATTATTTAAACAGACTGGGAATTTTATGAATACTATGACTGTGTAGAGGGAAATACTGAGAAAGATACTTTAGAGAAAATAGTGAATACACGGCCTGGCTTCAGCTGTTTGGAGAAGTTTTCCACCCTGGGGGACAGACTCTAGATTCTGCTAACAAGAATAGGTCAGCCTGGAGTACCAAGCTCCAAATGTGTCCTTACGTCATTTGTCCCAGAGGCAGTTCTTGGGTCTTAGAGCTCTATGACACCCCCAAGCCTGGTCCCACATAAAGGGGACGATAAACTGAAGGGCTATCCTCAAGCCCCTCTGTCCATCCACATGACATGTCCAGAAAGACCACTGAGCAATGAAAGGGCCAAAGTGGGCACCTGGTTCTGTCTGTGGAGTGGACTATTCTTGGAAGCCAGCCTGTGGTTCTTTGCGGGGCCTGTGTCATGTGCAAATCCCTGTGGGTGTTGGCTTCTAGAGGAGGGACTCTCAAGCAGCCCTTGTTGAATCAGAGCTTGTCTTCTGGGAATATGTCACTCACAGGCCTAAGTATGAGCTTTCATAAGAGCCCCATTGTTGTAAGCTGGCCTCTGCTAAAGCTGTGCGCTTCTGACAACATTCACACTAAAAAGAATTAGCAATGTGTCACCAGGGTGACAAATGCTGAAACCAACCCCAATTCTCCCCAGCTCCTATTTACCATGTGATTTGCCAATTAGTTACATTTCTAAAGGTTAAAAATACAGAATTTTTAGCTGTGTAGAGTGAGATGGGTGACAGATACCTTATGCATCCTGATTTCCATTCCACCCTTGACAGACAAGATAAGGAAAAAAATAAAAGCTAATCACACATACACACATGCACATGTACATGCACCACACACACACACACACACACACACACACACACACACATACACACACACAAGCAGAGAAGTGGAATCTACCCCAGTGGGCTGATGGGACAAGAACCCTGGCATAAGCTGTCTCTTTTGCCATATGAAGCTCCCTGGGTGTGCCAGCAATCAGGACATGATGGAGGCTGAGGCTTACAGTTCAGAGCCAAGAGAAGAGAGAAGAGGTCTCGGTTTTGAAGGGAGAGGCATAAGGTGTGGGGCCAGCACCAGAGTCTGATGATAAGCCACAGTCAGTGAGTTGGCACTGTCGCGATGCCCTGGTTAAGGCATTGATATCTGATCCTTACATACATACATACATAGATACATATATACAGACATATATTAATAATAGTAATAATACTTGGATGCATTTCTTTCTCATTTCTTTGTCTCCTTCTAGTTTTTGCTCCCAGCACTTATTTCAGTTGGATGTCATCCTCTGATTGGGATAGTGTGATTTTTTTTTTCTTTAAAGTAGAACCTTTAGCCTTCACACATTCCTTGTTTAAAGTGATGGTCCATCACATAGGGCTTCGGGAGCTCGGGAGCTCAGGAGCTATGCCATCTCTGACAATACTCTCCCGTGCCGCCCTGTGTTCACCACCAACCCAACAGGACTTGCAGTTGTGTAAACATTATTTTAAAAGTATTCCAACAAATGTTCTTAAAAAGCTAACATACCACAGCTTTTAGCTCATAATGCCCAGAGATGCCTTAATGAAATGCCATTCAAAACTACCTCACTATTTCAATTATACCTTGAGGCGTTAAAATTATGTAAACATCACCCTTAACACTTCTCTAGAACAAGTGCAGGGTGTTGAGAATTCCGAGGCCAAGTGGATGGCTGGGTCCTGGTTAACCCCAGCAAAGCTGCCAGTACACTCTGACCTGTCTGGTTACATGTGTGCCACAGACCAACTTATTCCAGAGATGATGGCTCTTACACAACTTGGAATTACTAGTTTTCTTGTAGTGAGACCTGAATTGGTCCTGAGATGACGTGGCACATCTCACAGATGCTGTTTGAACTGGCTGTCCAGGGGGTGAGGTTTGATAGACTAGGTGCCTTCATAGATGGAGGTTCCTGGAAGCTGGTGGGGAACCCCAGCACAGGTGACATCTAAGCCTCTGAGTGGAGGGATGCTGGATGAAGCTGGGTGTCATCTCAGCAACCTGGGAGTGCTCACCGACAAATGTTCTGCTAGGAGTGACAGTTGGGTTCTCTTTTCTGAATGGGGACTGACAAAAGGGGCACCCCAGAGGACGTAAGGACAAGCAGTGACAGGAAAATGCTCAAGGACTTCCAACTCCATTTTGCGGTTCCCAGGTTGAGCCTCCTCTCTGTGCCCCGGGATGCTACTTAACTCTTGGTCCACAGTCTCAGGTTTCTTGATTGGCTTGACTCTGGGAGAACTACATAAAAGCATTCAGATATACCTGTGAGTAACGTCACAGCCATTGCCAATCTTTAATCTTTGATGCCCAGTACTGTCAGAAGGCGGCCAAGTCACCAGCATGGGCTCATGTCACCTATGGAAGCCAGTCCAGAGTTGAAAAAGAGGCAGCTTTTTGCCCCAGGCTGGCCTTTTACCCCCAGGCTGGCCTTTTGCCCCATAGGAACAAAGCTTGGAAACAAGTGTGAAGAAACACATCTTGTTTGGTCACTAACTTCAAACTTTGACCTCCTCCAAAAGCTGCAACCGATAACACCGCAGACAGAACCAATGGGCCTCTCTTTCTCCTCCTGTTGGCCAAAGGCATGTACTGTCACCCAGATATATAGTTTCAAGAATGTAGTTTGAGTTTTTGTTGTGGAGAAAAACACTGTACACTGGGGGCTGCTCATTCACAAGTGTTTAAAACATCCTTAGTCTCTTTATCTTTCCAGAACTGAGGCGCTACTTCCTCATGTGCAAGGCATCTTGGAACTTGGTGCTGGTGTATTGGGCGTGAAAGCCTTTCTTGTTGATGGTGTCATCTGTGTGGAGGCGAATCATCAGTGAATCTCCTGCAGAGTAGATTTCCTCTAATGGCTGAGGAAAAGAAAAAAGGAGAGCTGGATTTTAGGTCAACTGGGATTCAGAGGAGGGTGTGCAGAGATGGTACCTGAAGCTGACTGTAGCTGCCATGAGTTTACCAGATGCTCTGAGAGACATCCCAACAGGCTCCTTCTCAAAGGAAGACACCCTGGACCCTGCTTTTACAAAGCTGAGCCTAGACTCACATCTGTCACATGTCAGGGCACAGGTGGGCCAGGCACTGTGCTGACCACATTCAGATCTCATGCGACACAAACTTCACAGAATCGAGATCACACAGGGTATCAGGACCCACACTCGGGCCTTTCTGACTGTGAAGTTTGTTCCATGGATCTCCTGCTCTGTGATTTTTAACACTGTGATGTGTCTGCCAGGAAACCTGGAGAAAGACCATTGTTCAGTCTACATTCTGTTGTGGCCAACAAGTGGGTGGAGCTGCTACATTTGTCAGGAGGCTTCTGCCAGGTCGTCTGCAAGGTAGGAGCCAGATGCCATGGCCACTGCCTGCCAGATCCTGAGGATGCCAAACAGGGCTTCCCACTAATTATGACCTCTAAGGGGATCCTTTAAAGGGAGGTCTCATTTGCTTCTTTCTTTCGGGGAGGACAAAGAAAGACAGAAGGATAACCATTCAAAGACATGATTACTGGGCTGGATGTCTGTTTTATACTAGGAGCAGTGGTGACTCCAGAATGATTTGCATATGCCCAGGCATTGGCAAAGAAGCCTGCATGATCAGCAAAGACAATGGTTGAAGCCCAGGGCAGATGGTGGATAGTGATGTGTGTCTAGAAAGCAGCCAGGGCATCGGTCTCACCGGTTCCTATATGCCCACTGAGCACAGACTACTGTATGTCCACCCTGAGGCAGGTGCTGGGGATACAGTGAGCCCAGGAAGTGGGCAATACAGAGGAAAGTAATGACCTTGACATTACGTTTATACCAAGAATGACTTGTAATCTTCAAAGACGCTTGGTTTTGCTTAGAAGAAGAATTGTGAATAAGCCAGGTGGTGACACATGCCTTTAATCCCAGCACTTGGGAGGGAGAGGTGGCCTGGTCTACAGAGTGAGTTCCAGGACAGCCAGAGCTACACAGAGAACCTTGTCTTGAAAAACAGGAACAACAAAAAGGATTGTGAATATAGGGAATATATGCAAATATAATGAATTCATAAAGCCCAAATAAAAATTAAGAGGAATACTCCTTTGACAAACAGGGACAAAGGCAAAAGAATAAAGTCCTCTTCACTGACAATGTCCTTTGTGTGGCTGGAAAACACCTGGCTGCCTCCCGACCCATCTCTGGAGATTCCCCTTTCTTCTCTGTCCCAGTCAAACAGGCTCCTGGCTGTGGCTCACAGTGGTGGGACTAACTAGGACTCCAGCTCATGTATGCTCTTCACACGTCCAGAGGTGGCCTGGACATCCCTCAGACTCACCCCTGAGCCACAGAAGCGGCCGAGCCTGGGTGCCGAGCTGTCATACCCATCGTAGGCCTCCATGAAATCGTAGCCACAGTCAGCTTCCTCCTCAACTTCAAAGGTCCGGAATACCAGCTCCACACCATAGCCATCTTCTGCCACTATCACCCAGTCACAGCGGGCCTGGCTCGGGTAGTTGTTGTCCCCGAACTGGGCATGGGAATAGAGCTCTTTGGTCTGCACTTCAGCCTCCAGTCTGCCCCCACACTCTGCAGTAGAGAGAGGACAAAGGCTCACCCTCTCCCCTGGCACCAGAGTCTGGACATCAGCCCACTGCTTCCCACCAGCATCTCCACAGTCTGTTGTGTGCCTGGCTGGAGGCGATAGGCAACCTCACCATCCTACTGTATGAGGAGCAGGCAGAGGCCAGTGGGGCACAGGGCAGGTTTCCCTGAAACATCCAAACTGGCCAGTGGGGCACAGGGCAGGTTTCCCTGAAACATCCAAACTGGCCCCAAGAATGCTGCTGAGAAAGACTAGCTACTCCTTCTTTCCCCACTAACCAAGAAAAGGAGCTGATGAGTGGGTTGCCTGACTGTTTGCAGGGATGTGACTGATCTGACTACTTTAAGCCTTGGAGGGACTGGAAGCAGAAAGGGCTCGCAGGAGTGCCAGGGTATACTGTAATTTGTGGCATCTGCCAGCAGAGGGCAATAAAAGCATATCAGAACTGCAACTGAGCCCAACAACAGGGAAACCTTCATCTCTATTGAAGGGGACTACACTGTGGGCTTGGGAGTAGGGTGAGGTGGGGAAGTGGGGTTGGGTGGGAGGGGAGAAGTCAGGGGGCAGGAAACTCAGTGCTGCTCTTGGTGTAGATTGTGGGCAGTTTGGGTTCTTAACATCCCATCTAGAGTTGGTTACCAGGGTGGGCCTGGCCCCGTCCAACTTGAGTCCTTATTTCTGTCTTTATTTTATGTCTGGCCTGACTTTCAACTCATGAGACATACAATAAGCACAAGAGGGCAAGATGCCTCCTTTCCTACCTGCTGTGCCACCACCAGCACCCCTCCACCCCAGCACCTTCCACCCCACCATTCCTTCAATCCTCCACCCTACCATCCCTCCAACCCTCCACTCCAGCACCCCACTACCCCACAATCCCTCCAACCCTCCACTCTACCATCCCTCTAACCCTCCACCCCAGCACCCCTCCAACCTCTACTTCAGCACCCCTCCATCTCACCACCCCTCCACCCAGCACCCCTCCACCCCCGAATCCTTTCAACCCTCCACCCTCCACCTCTCCATCTCCTCACCCCAGCACCCAGTGACCTGCCACTTTACAACTGAATTCAACCATTGACAACACACAGGTCAGAAGGAACTTGGGCAGTTTGCACCCAGGACCCCCCGACCTTTCTTCCATTTGCCCTCTGACTGGGGTGACTATAGCCTTGTGGTTCTCAAGCTTTGTCCTGTCCCTTGGGGTATCCCCACACTCTCCCTTTATTAAAGTCTGTAAATATGTCTCAAGTATGACCCAACTCCCCAGAGCACCTATGTTTATCTTACTTTGCTCTGTGTGTATGTGTTCTCTGTGTGCAGGTATGCATGTGTTGCATGTGATTGCAGTGTCTGTGGAGGCCAGAAGAGGGTATAGGCTCCCCTGAAACTGGAGTTACAGGCAATTGTAAGCTGTCGTGTGGGTGCTGGGAATCAAGCCCAGGTCCTGTGCAAGAGCAGCCAGTGCTCTTAACTACTGAGCCAATTATCTGACCCAGAGCACCCAGAGCTCTGTCTGAAGGGACAAGAAGGTGAAGAACCTCCTCAGTGGCCCTAAACTCCTATGGAGGAAGCATAGATCCTTAAGAAGCTAGAGAGGGTCTCATGAAGTGTGTGGTATCTGGCTAAGCACGGAAATCTATACTGGTTAGACATAGGGACTGCCATTCTGTAAGCTCTGAGCCGTTTTCTGGCTCTGATTTAAGGGGATGGGATGGGGCTATGGGAAGGGCGTAATTAAAAAGAGTCATGGTGGGAAAGGGGGCTGATAAACGGAATGACAGTATCCCAGGATCGTGACCTCCTGTTCAACGCCACAAACAAAAGCCTGTAGGTTCTTGGTCAGCCTCCGGCTCTGCCATGACTAAATGCCAGGACCAAAGGGCCTATACTCCTCACAGGGCTAAGGCTGAAATGGCAGAGTGGAGTGTTCTTCCTTATTGGCCTTCTTACACTTAACAGTATAGGCAAGTTAGAAGCACACACATTTTCTTCCCAAGGACCCAGCAGAGCTACTGATGTTTGGAATGTGAGGGAAAAAAAAATGACAAGAAAAAGCAACCTTTTCCAGAAGTGGCCCCTCAAGAGTAAAATGGCTGCTCACTTCCATTCAGTTTTCAGACCTTTGCACTTCACAAGCCAGCAAAATAACACAGTTGAAAGGGGAAAATGCATGAGGGAAACAGGAAGGTGGGAGGGAGAGGGGGATGACGGCCACACAGCACCAACCAAGCATAGCCCACATCCAGTTTTGTCAAGTAAGACAGTGTAAGAGAGCAGCTGTTGGACCTCTGGCAGCTGCCCATGCTTCTTCAACCAAGACCTTTGAGCTGGCTACTCCCTCGCCCTTCCTGAGCCTGTGAGATGCTCAACCTAAAGCCATCAGCCCCGCACCTGTGCTGTGCACAGCCTGGAAGCCTTTCCTCTGCACCGAGGCATCTGAGTAAAACCTGAGGAACAAGCTGTTGCCTGTAGCCACCACAGGATCCGGCTTCTTGCTGCCACAGAAGCGGCCGAGGATGGGGGCCAAGCTGTCTGTCCCGTCGTACAGCTCCAGGTGGTCGTAGGCACATTCCTGATGCTGCTCAACCTCAAACTCACTGAATGTCTGGGGAAGGAAGAGCAGAAAGTGAGGCAAGGATCTGGCATTGAGAAGGGAGGGGCACCCAGGCCCTGGAGGTGTCTGCCTACATTTTAGGAGCGACCACCATTGTCAAGATATGACATCTGGTCCCAGAGCCAGCTGCCCAGATTTACCTCTTCCCACCCTTCCTCTAATGCTAGGAGCCAGCTAGTACTGAGCGCTCACCCATGCTGGCAGCTGTATTACAGGCTTTACAAATGTCCCCTCATCCAGTCTTTGCAACCCTGTCCAGTGCCCAACCCCTGAAGAAGACATCAGATGACATGGCCAGCATCCTCACTGGCAGAGAATGTATGTAACCCACGACCTGTGGCTTTAGAGGTGTTGCTGCTAGCCTGTGCCCACTGCCATACACTTGAAATCACAGTGGCTTTGAGCAAGGCCACACTGATCTGCCATCATCCCTCAAAGTGGTTGACATTTGTTGGGTGTTTTTTCCATTCCAATAAGTGATGAAAAATTTCTCACTTAAATTCTAATGAGGTTATGAAGATTTATTATTATCCCAAGTGAGCAGAAGGAGAAACTGAGTCATAAAGACGCCAGTTGGCTTGCTTAAATCTGTTCAGCTGGAGTAAGAATTGAACATGACCCAGAGCCAGCTTTCTGCAGGTCACACTGTTAACCATAATGAGATTCTGCTGCCTCCTTTCTTCCAATCCTTCCATCAGCAGAGACTGTCCCCAGTTGTTGGCCTGAGGAACTGAACAGTTTCTGGCCATATACAGCTTGTTGGGTGTTGTGTAGATGCCTGGCTGGTAGAGAGCCTGCCTGTGCTGTCATGATGAGTAGAGAGTGTTAGGCGAAGGCTTGGGTGGGGATAGAGTGGGAAGGGGGGATGCTGATTGTATGCAGGGGTCACTTTATATTAACAAAAGACAGAGTTCTGTCCACATGCTCACCAACCATTTTCAAGGAAGTGTTTTTTTTTTTTAAAGAAAATAATAATTCTTGTATGCAGACACCTCAGAGAGAGGCTTCCCACTTTGCAGGTTTGAGGTCCCACTGGAAAGGACATTGTAGAGCAACAGAGTATCCTTCCAGCAGATGGCAGTCTAGGGCAAAGCTGGCCCTTCGAAGGCACTCCTAACTCACCCTCATCCCGAGTCTGCACTGTTCTGAGGGACCCAGGGCACAAGAAAGCAGTTTCTACATAGGCAGCACTCGGCATGTACAGGAGGAGTCTAAGGAGCATGCCCCGTGGTTTGGGGTCCCTTCTGTATCTATAATGCCTTGGGAACCTGTTAATTTACCCTTGTACAGCAGGAAACACCCTGATTATCATCTACAAATCACCCTTTCTTCCTCTGTTCTCTTCCCTCTTCCCTGTGCTTTTCAGTATGTCGTTCATAAGGTCCATCTTGCTCATCTCAGCAGTCTGAGGGATGTGTGCGTGTGCACGTGTGCGTATGCATGTGTGTGTGTATTTGTCTATGAGGATACATGTGCATCTGTGTGTGTCTGTGTATCTGCAAGCGTTCCTGTGTATGTGAGTGTGCATGTTTGTCTCTGTGTGTGAGAGTGTTCCTGTGTATGTTTGTGTGTATATATGTCTGTGAGTGTGCGTCT
>JANHMN010000003.1:167092306-167141014 GCA_030674055.1 Rhabdomys pumilio
TGTTTGTGTGTGTGTGAGATTGTTCCTGTGTATGTTTGTGTGTATATGTTTCTGTGAGTGTACATGTGCATCTGTGTGTATCTGTGTGCCTGCAAGTATTCCTGTATGAGTGTGCCCCTGCATGTGCTGTGTGTGTGTGTGTGTGTGTGTGTGTGTGTGTGTGTGTGTGTGTGAGGTGTTTTGCTTTGTTGTTGTTTTGTAAATAAAGACATGTGCTGTGTGAGACCACACATCAGATATATAGGTGAGACTTCACACGATTTGTAAGGCAATTGTTTTTAACTGAAGGATGAGTTAACGCACTGTCCTGTTGTTAATTGATAAAGATGTAGATTGCAAAGAAGTATGAATAACTGTATTTATTCTATGCAAGTGATTTGAGTAATTAAAAAAAAAAAAAAAAGGTAAGCCAGGCAGTGGTGGCACACACCTTTAATCCCAGCACTTGGCAGGCAGAGGCAGGCAGATTTCTGAGTTCGAGACCAGCCTGGTCTACAGAGTGAGTTCCAGGACAGCCAGGGCTACATAGAAAAACCCTGTCTCGACTTCTGAGGAGATTCACAAATTTCTAGAGTGGGAACAGGGGACCTGAGGACCCATGGCCTTCCCTCTCAACATTCTATGTAAGTTAAGTCTTCTGTTTTTGTTTTCTTCTTCAAGAGTAAAATATTCTATTAGAGACCAGCTCTGGACACAACTGAATCACACACAGCACTGCAGGCCTGCGTGGTGGCCGCCACCTCACACAGTGCTGCTGTGAGAAGTGCTGTTACAGAGCTCTGAGCATGCGCCCTTTATCTGCTCAGAGCACCCACTGCAAGATTCACTGCATCTCCCCATTTCTCAACAGGAAAACTGAAACCTGGACATGCTCCATGCTGATCATGGGGCAGGGACTTGAACCCATGTCTGCCTAATGCCAAAGTTTGTGCTCTTAACAAACTAATGAGGTGACTCACAATTTTCACCCTGTGGCCTGCAGTTGATGAAATATTCCAGGTACATTCCTTCCGGCTGGGGTATTTGTCAGGCCAGTTGGGGCTCATCAGGGTCCCCTCTGCATTGCTGATCCTGTATGCACAGCCAGCTGGAGGTCACAAGGGGACACACAGAGGGATCATTCAGCTAGAGGCAGCAACACAGGGGAGTCTCAAGGTCAACAGCCAATGCAATCAGCCTGCATCTCATGTGACCTGGCATTGACTTTGCTTGAACCGGCACAGGAGGAGAGACATCTCAATGACTATGACTGTCTACATGGCGGTTGGCACTGGGGATGCAGCCGACTTAGTGTCCTGGTGTCAGGTGGAGTTCAGTGAGAGTACTGAATCTACAACTTATGGCATCAAGACCTCTCATGTCCTCATGTGTAAAAAGGGTTCCAGGCTCCCACATGCAGGTTAGCATCCCATGTAAAAGGCCCAGAGACCATCCATGGTGGATTGTAACAGAGATCCTCATGCGATCTCTATGCCTTCCCCTCATCAGTCCCACCCAGGTCACTCATTATTGTCCCCAAGTGGCATACGGCCTGCTTGGTGACAGTATTTTAACTTTGTCTTCCTCTGTGGTAAGTGGTTTGCATGCACCCGCTCACTTAATTTCCCCAGTCTCCAAATGAGGAAACGGAAGGAGGTAGGAGGTCTTCCATCATCCCCATCCTCCCTCTCCCCTACTACAGCCAGGGCAGGGCAAGGCCTGAAGCTATGTTGATCACAGATACACAAACTCCCTTCACTGGCCAAGGGAAAAGCTAAGGGCAAGCTTTCTTCACAATGGCGGCATATGCAAAGCCATCTGACTCTGGAAGACCCTCAGCAGACACTAAAGGCAAAATTCCTTCTACTTCACGCTCAGTCCTACATGTGGTGCTGTTACGATAAAGACATGGGCCTGATATTTATTGACACTTAGAGTACACAGTATGGACCATCCTGTCTCACACTTCTTAGGCAGGCTTTAACCCTTATAGAACCCTTAGGAAAGAGGTATGTTTGTTTATCTTGCTTGTCACAGAAGAGGAAACTGAAGCTCAGAGTATTTAAGTAACTAACTGAAGGTTGCACAGCAAGGGGATGGCAGAGCCACGATTTAGATCGATGTGTGCTAATTCTGAAGCCTACTGAATTAACTAGTCACTCATAGTGGCCTCCTGAAGAGAACAGCTGTCCCCCAGGAGGGTCACCAGAGTGGTATCCTGCTGGAGGGCACCTAGACTGAAGATTCAGACAGAGATCTCATGGCATTCTGCAGATGGTAGCTCCCCAGGCTAACTCCCACCCAAGCCTCTATTCCCCACTCACACACCTGGGGAAGCAGATGCAGCCGCACACAGTACCCACCCCACAGCTCCCACTCACCCTCTTTACAGTCGTGTCCATTCTCGTGCAGCCGGTACCCATTCCTGCATCTGCACAGGTAGCTCCCAAACGTGTTGACACACTCCTGCTGGCAGCCGCCATTGTCTTTGGCACACTCGTCTTTGTCTGCTGGGATCAATGGACTCTCCTGAGAAGAGCTGCCAGCCTGCCGCTGTTCCTCACGGCTCAGAACCTGCTCAAAAGTGGCTTCCTCCAGGGAGCCTCCCAGATCACAGTCCCTTAAAGGGGTGTTGGTCTCAGAAGGAGCATCTTTGTTTGGGATGTTTGGGGCATCCATTGGTCTCTCGGGGGCTCTCTGTGCTGCTAAATCACTTTTGTGTATGGAACATACATTCTTATCTTGCTTCCCACCCAAACCAAGGAGCTCCCTGGAGGACAGGATCTCGTGAACAGCAACAATAATGAAAATGCCCAACATATACTGAATAGTAACCACAGGATGGGCCCCTGACACTTCTTTATCTAAGTTATTGTCATCTAAGTTAATTCCCACTCGAGCTTAGACTAGCATAGCTGCACCCAGCAGCTTACACACAAACAGGCCGAGGCAGCTCATACACCTAGTCATTCAGCAAGAAGTAGATTATGACTCAAAGGTCTGGACACACACTGTCCCAAGTGTGTGGAGAAGGAAGGGCAGGGCGGTGATTGAGGTTGTGCCCTCCCTAGGATGCTGCAGGGGGAAATGAATGAGAATGGGGAAAGCCCTTGGGAGAGTGTCTAGCCCCCCAGGAAGTGTCATTTGCTATCATCACAGTCACATGTGACCTCCAGTGTTGGCTCTTATCCTGTGATTCCTGAGGCTCTGACTGTGTGTACTCTTCCATGGCCACCTGCCTTCTGCAGTAAATGAGATTCCGTCTCCACTCCATCCTCCCCCTGCTTTTATCCCACTCTATGTGTGCCTCGGGGGCTATTGGGTCACCTTTCCCTCACTACTCTCTTGCCTCTCTAGATGTGGTGTCCTAGTTGTTCATTCTGTAGCTTCATCCTTGTATTTCATGGGGACAACCAAGACCCCATCCACAGCTCTTAGATGCAAATTGACTGTCACAGCCCATACAGGCCTCTCTTCCTCTTCCTCCTCCCCTTCCTCCTCCTCCCTCTCCTCTTCCTTTGCTTCCTCCTCTTCCTATTCTTCTTCTTCTTTCTCCTCCTCCTCCTTTTCCTTCTCTTCTTCATTCTCCTATTCCTCCTACTTTTTTCCTCTCCCACCTCCTTTTCTTTTCCTCCTTTCCTCTTCTTTCTCTTCCTCCTCCTCTTCCTATTCCTCTTTCCCCTCCTCCTTTCCTAGGTCCTCTTGCTGACATTCATGGATTACTACCCTCACATATAGCTTCTCTGCCCCTGGGTTCTGTGTGCGAGCATGGAACTGTACCACCCATCAGAGCCTTGCATCTTCTCCTCTGAGGAGATTCCCAACCCTCTCAGCTCCATCCTGCCTGGCCTGGTTTGACCACATGGCATTTTTAGGCCTCCTTGCTCGGAACCTACAGAGAGCTTTATATCCTGGTTCAATGGCTCTCAAGCTTCAGCCACTATTCATGGTTCATTATGACCAAGCCTGCCTAACCTGGCCCATCTGTGGCCTCCCCAGACAGGCGTGGTCCTTGCCAGTCTGGTCTTATCTCAGTCTTTGAGAATACTGAGACCTCCTAAATCCAAGTTTATGACATCCCCTCTTCTCCAGACTTTGGTCACTAGGCATACTAGCTGTATTTCAGCCCTTCAGATCTGGCCCAGACCACATGCATCATGCAAAGAGCCTTTCCCCATTGCCTCAGATCCCCTGTCCTCCAAATACTAGCTCTTGTCAAGCGTGACCTAAGCTGGGTCTTAGTAAGATGTTGTCTTTCTGGCCTTCCCAACAAGGAAGAAGCTTATGCAATGCTGGGTACCATCCAGGCATCCTCTGAACTCAGGTCTGTGTTGTGCCCAAAACACAAAACAGAGCTTGCTCAGTGAGAGACTGCCTGGCTCAAAAGTCAGAGACAGAACGCCGAGTGCCTGTAAAACCAACAAATAACAGACTTGCTTCAATGCTGAGCACTAAGACTGAGAGATCCAAAAACCCCACTGAACAGTTCATACACCAGTGGGATGTGACCAATAGGACCTACTACGTACTTTGTGGTGTCCTTGAATCCTGATTTCTGGCTCATAGAACCTAGAGTAAAAGTTCTTTGTTTTAAGCTGCACTTGATATATGGTAACTTGTTGTGGGGTATCCCTAGAAGATGAACTGGGCCACAGTATAAAGGCTGCTATCGGGGTAGAAGATGGAGAGGAAGCTGGAGAAGGCAGGGAGGAGGCTGCAGGAACCCAGAGTTCAGGAGCCTCACGAGCCTCTGTAGGCCCGCCCCACCTGCCTGAGAAGAAGTGAGCCCTGAAGCCTCGCTTGGAGACGGTGTTGTCAGACTTGAACTCCACGCGCATATTGTTGCTCTGCGATGTGATGACCTCCGGGGTCTCAGAGCCACAGAACTTGCCATGAAGCTTGGCATCTGGGGACAGGCCGCTGCGCACCTCTACGAAGTCATACTTACAGACCTGTGAAGGAACAGGGACCAGATGCTGCCCCTCAGATACTCCATCTACATATCTCAGGAGCACTGATGTCCCCTCCCCTCTGTGCCCTCTTGACACCACAGTTGTGGTGTCCTTGGACTCTTGGATTGTAGCTTCACCCTTGTATTTCATGGTGACAACTAAGACACCATCCAGAGTACAAAACAGATGCCACAGCTCAGAACAGCCCTCTCCTCTCCCTCCTCCCTCTGGAAGTCTTCCTGCCGATATTCATAGGTCTTCATCAGAGAGAGGACCCATTGTATTTTGTAATTGTGTAAAATATGCCTCCTCACCCCCAAACTACACCCTTCCCTGTGGTCAATGGGCCCCATCAGTCTTAAAGCTTGATTTCTCTGGATTGTCACTATGTCAGTGAGCACCAGAGGGTGACAGGGACTTTGGCCTTGAGCTGAGGCTCTGTGAGGTCCCACTGCCTGGCAGCATAAGGCAGGATTCTTATTTGCTTCTCTACTCATTAATCTCTTGGGCAACCACAAGGCTTGGCTTCAGCAGTGGCCCCTGCTGTTAGGAGGTGGCAAAAGAGGGACAGCATGGGAGAAAATGTCTTCACACTTTGGCCACCATCCAACTCTATCTTAGCCTCCTGCAGGCAAATTAATGGCCAGAAAGTAAAAGACTTTTGTCTGAAGTCACCTGGCTCAGCAGTGGTAGAGGGGGAACTAGAGTCCACATTACCTCATGTGCCTGCTTTGAAAGAATTTACTTTGAAAACAACTTAAATGCTGCATGTGTGCTCAGTTCCTTTCAAATGTCTAGCTTTTTTTTCTGAAGTACTCACTTTGAGGTTAACCTTGGTGAGCTCTAGAGCCTTCCGTCCACTGTCTTTCCCCCTTTTGTTTGTTTTATGTTTAAAGATGTGTTTTATTTTTAGTTATATGTATGAGTGTGGATTTGCACACGTGAGTGCAGGTGACCACGGAGGTCAGAAGGGTTATGTACAGTTGTGAGCTGCCCTATGGAGGTGCGTGGAACTGAGCTTGGGTCCTCTGTAAGAGCAGTACTTCCTCTTAACTGTTCAGCCACCACTTGAGCCTCCTGTCTCAGGATTTTGTTGCGGATGTCTCTCTGGATAACCTAAAGGACTATGGCGTGGGTAAGGGCTGGGCTGCTGCTGCTGTTAAGGTGTCAGTCCCAGCTGGGATGTGGCAGGGGTACATGGAGAAGTACATGTAGTCCCAGGGACTCATACTATCCCTAGGTGCAGACATAGGATGTTCCTGTCACCACTCTGGCTGTGAACTACTATGTAGCCCTCCTCTAACTTGGTTACCCATAGCCACTTCCAAGAGAGAGGAACAGGGTGTGTTTAGTATTCTTGTCCTCAGAGCCTCAGTTGGACACTAGCCAACTCCCAGCTCCTCTCATTGGAGTTTAGATCTGTCCTGACTGCTCTACCCCAGCTCCTGCTCTTTTATTCTTGACCCCATCTTCCTTAGACTCAGTGAAAAGGGCACAGTGAGAAACAGATGTGAAACACGCCCCCTTCTCCACAACCCCACCCTCTCAGTTCTGCCTAGTCTGCACCTCAGGTCTCCACCCAGAGGTAGCAACTTCACCCAGGCCACCCTGATGCCTGGAGAGCCTGTTCTAGTTCTGAGTCACTTCTCAACAGAGCCACAACCCAGGCACAAAGGCAGACACAGCAATCACAGGGCTGAGACGTACGTCATTGCCTTCCAGCTCAAAGGCTTCGAACTGCAGGGAGATGCGGTACTGTATGGGGGCCACCACCTGCCAGACACAGTTCTTGTTTGTGGGGTACTCCTTCGGCCATCCAGGGCTGGTGATGGTGCCGTTTAGCTTGGTAATAAATCCACCACAGGCCACTGCATGGAGGGAAACATTTTAGATTCATTTGTTTTGGGTTCCAGGTGACTGCAATTTCCCCCAGGCATCAGGGAGACCTGCTGTCCTTTAGTAATCAAGAAGAAGTTAGACAGTCTGAACTGACTCAGATTCTTTTTTTTTTTATTTTCCTAGTTGAACGGTTTCCACTGAGGCTTTGGAGGAACGAGTTGGGGACATGTCTACTGCTTTTTAAGTGATGGCTGCACATTTGACCTGTCACACAGTGGCACAGTCAGTGTCTCCACAGGTCTTGGACCAAAGGAGAATTAGAGATGTCTGCGTCAAGCTCCTTACTGTGCCTGGATTGTGTGAGCATTCATGTAGGTGGGTAAGTGGGCTGAACCCAGGCCATGTGGGAAAGGCTATCAACTGAGTCATGCCAGAGTGATCATAGTTCCTTGTGGTCTTGCCATGACAACCACATGAATGTTACACATTCACAGCAGGCCACAAGCTGCAGCCTGTGTCTCACAGTTTCAAGGGTGGCTGGAACCTGTTATGTTTGTGATTGTCCCCCCTTGTCTCTGCCTCAGAAAAGTAGGCATCTCTTCTGCACATTGTTATTTTATAGCCAACCACCTGCCCATCTCTGTCCCCACTTCTTAAACTTGTCTCTCATTCCTTGTCATTTCAACTTGACAGATCCAACACCAACCTTCACGCAACACCAACCTTCACATGTCTTCTTGTCAGCAGCCAGCTCGTAGCCAGGGTCACAGGCACAAGTGTAGCTTCCGAGTGTGTTTACACAGCGCTGCTCACATCCGCCATGGTCTGGCCAGGAGCATTCATCCACCTCTGTGGGGAGGAAGGTGACAGGGCTAAATTGTCACCAAGATGTACAGTCCACTTTCTCCCTTCTGTATCCTAGGACTCTCGGTATATTCCTCTATGACAAGAGCTACTTCTAGTGGTCACCTCCTAGAACCTCCCTTGTCTACACTCAACAGTCACATGCAGCTACAGTCAAGGCTGAGATCCTGATCACATAAGCAGGGGCATCTAGTTATCCAGAATGGAAAGGACCAGGCTTGGAGAATAGATTTAAGCAAGGTACCCATCCAGTATACATGGCTGGTTTTATAAATCTCACCAGGTTCCACACCAGGGGCTTCATCATTTTAGTGCCACAGAACTTCTTAGAGGCATTCAGTAAAGGATGATAGAGAGGGATGCATTTCTAGATGAAGATGTACTGGTCTCTTCTAGATGAACTAGAAGTCTGCTGTGAAGCATTTTTAAAGTAGAAATTCTTAAGATGTTATATAAAACACTGGGCTCTCAGGTTAACTACGGTACTTGGGAGAAATTGTTGGGTAGGCAGGGAGGAGGATTGGGGGTGGGTAGCCTGAGACATTCAGCACAAGCAGGTGTCCAGTAGTATGCTCAGGGCATGAAGCAATAGTGTGTGTCAGATACTATGAGCTCTGACCATGGACAGAACACAAGAGTCACTGGAGAATCCCTCAGGAGGTGTTAGCTAACAAGTCATTGAGGTAAGGGAAATCCTTAGCACTGCCCATCTCTAAGACAAGTATTAGAGATAACAGGAAAATCATGGTATGTCGATCCATGACAGATAGCACATAGGGTATGCTCTGCCTCATCCAAAAGAGTCTAATGAAGAGACCACTCAACATCATTAAAAATGCAAAGTGGGCAAGGCAGGAAGGGGCGTGCCGATCTGTGGCGCCTGAGGAACGTAGAGGCAGAGGAAGTATGAAGCTGTTGGGTAAATCTTGAAAGAACAGATTACACGAGGAAATGAAAGAAATCAGAATGGCTAAGGGTTGGGAACAGCCTGAAAAGATAGATAGCCAACCTCACCACCATGGGCAAGACCTCTTTAAAAATATCCTTGATGGGTAGCTTCTCAGACCCTTGAAAATTCAGAGGTTTCCTTGGGTTATCTGGCTCCACAAACTCTCAGCTCATTGGTCCTCCACAAATGCAACGCCTTCTCTATTTTTCCCTCTCTGCTTCCCTCTTCCAACTCAAACGAACACACGTTCTGCCTTCTTCCTTGTCTGTTTTGCTCACATTCCTTATCAGCTTGATCGCCCTTCTGCAGGGAGAAGGTAGCTTGTCAATACCCCAGTGTTTCGCTCAGTGAAGAGCACACAGAGTAACTCTAAGTGCCAGGTGTTCTTGGGCTCAACAATGACTGAAATGAGTTGGTCACTGGGTGCCAAAAGATGCTGTAGGCAGGGAGGTGAAGTTGTCTGTGGCCATTAACAAATGTATCAGGAAGCATTGTTCAAGCAACTATTCACTCACTGTGTTGAAATATGCAAAGCACTTTCTTAGGCATCTAAAATATTTTTCAGAAATTTTGAAATAAGAGAAATATATAGGATAACATGGAGCAATAGAAAGAGTCCCAGCTTCCAGGTGAGCTGGGTCAGGCTGGACCAACCAATATGATCCAGTCATACAGACTTGGATGCCAGTTGTTTAGATTCTCTGAGCCTTCCTCTACTTTTAAAACAACAAGAGCAGCCTTGGCTTTTGTGGTGATTGAAAATTATGCCCACGAAGAACTGGCATATTGTCTGTGCAGGGTGGTCACTTCAGACAACTCTGATGTAGTTTCTTCACCTTCAGGAGTTGGAAAAATGAGGATGGGAAGGCCAGATGGAGAAACAGCCTGAACTAAAGGACAGTGAGCAGGAGGCGAGGGGAGAAGCAAGGGCTTGTGAAGGGAGGGGCTGCAGTATGGGTCAGTGAAGAAGGAACAGACAGACAGGAGGGACAGGGGATCACCATTTCTTAGCCTAGTTATTGCCAGATGGAGAGAGAGAAGCTAGTGGAATGGGCTTAAAGCAAAGAAAACGCCATTCCTGCAGAGACAAAAGGACATGTTAGCCAGGGAGCTGGAAAAAAGCTTCAGGGCAGTGGGCTGTGTTGTTGTCTGTGGCACCACACCATGGTCAGTAAGTGGCAGGCAAGCAGGCACCATTCTTGCCAGGGTCTGGCTGGCTACATGGTCTCCACAGTGCCACTGGCCCACTGGCTCATGCTCATTGCAAACAGGGCACACCTTCTAAGGAGATCTGGGATCATGCAGGTAGAATGGGCTGCAATCAGAGCTTAGCTGGATCTGGCTGCATCTCTGGCTTCTTTCTACTTTCTAGGCACTCAGGAAAAGAAGGAGCCATTCTGTGGCTCAGTAATGAGGTCCAGAAGAGATCTTAAAAGAACTTCAGAGAAAGTTAAGGGACATTAGAGCACGTCCCAGAGCTTTGAAGAAATACCTAGAAGAAAGCCTCCCCCACCCTGCATCCCCTATGGTCCCTCTGCACTGGAATGATATTGTGTAGGGATTCAAGATGGTTGTCACACCCCTTGGACCAGCCAAGCCTCGAATGCCACCATCCTCTCTTGAAATAAGCAGACGTGTAAGGCTCTGCCTGCTGCCTAGCCAATTGGCTCTAAGAGGAGCTGCCATCTGGCACTAGGAGATCAATGTTGAGGCCAGCTGGCACTCCTGCCAGTGTTATGGGCCAGCTGGGCCCCAGGCAAAGGCTGTTGCCAACTGGCATCAAGGCACAAGGTTCTCTGGCTCATGCCAGCTCTGCCACAGGCTTTGTGGTTATACTTCCAGTTCCCTCCTTCTGGCAAAGACACATGAGCCAAATACTGCGCTCTGGGGCATCCTCCTGTGGCCTCGATGGTCAGAGGAAACTGGGCGTTAAGATTTTCACTCTTCCCTGTAAGCCACAAAAAGGAAGAACAGTAATCTTACATGGAACCCAACAGCTTACAAAGCATCTCCAAGCCACCGTCTCACGGGAGCTTCACAACTCAAGACATTTTCTTTCTTCTGTTCTACAAGGGGAAACTGAGGCTTCTGTAAGGAAATGAGGCTGTCTAGCAAGGTGGTTTTTCTGGACATTAGTTCTCCTGATGTCAACCCTTCAAGGAGAACCTAGGAAAAGTACCTAAGAAGAGGCAGGGCCAGGCACAGTGGCTCACATCTATAATCTGAGCATTCAGAAGCTGAGGCATGAGAATACCCAAGAGTCCCAGTGAGTTAGAGGCTAGTCTGGATTACAGTGTGATATCCTCTCTCACAAGCTAAAATAATAGAATAAAAATGAGGAATGAGGAAGATGGGGAAGATTGAGATTTTTGTCTCTCACAGCCAGGAGACAAGGGAGAGGAAAGAGGGAAAGAAACAGTCTCCCTGACGTGGGTATGGGTGACTTGGACATCAAGTGGTACCATAAGAAGAAGTCACGAAGAAGGAGCTGCAGGAACCCCATATCTCTACCAAGGACTGGTGCCATGCTCCTGGGGACCCAGCCACAGTGTACCAGGCCTGGGGAATGCTCCTGTGTCCTTCTTAGGGGTGCTGTGCATCCTTTGGGGGATCCTGGATGCCCTTTCAGAGGAAACATGGAAGCCCCTCCTTATGCTGTATGGCCTCTGTGGTCTGGGTCTGGTTCCATCAGAGGATATTTGTTCTCTTACTGTCCTCATGTCTCAGTTTCCTGGGCACCAGCATGAGGGATGGGAGACAATGCCTTCCGAGTGGAAGTCCTGGGGTGCTTCTCGGGCTCATACCTAGGAGTGTCAGGCAAGATTGTAGACGGTCTGGGGTCAGACAGGATTTAGATCCTTAATCTGTATTCATGTCCAAGAGCGACCCTGAGCAACATTTCTCAGTGCTGGTCAATGTAATCCAAACCTAACTGAAAGGGTCATCACAGGAACAAAATGATATCAGGTAAAGCAAGTATCTTACACAGGCCCTGGGACGCAGTGAACTCTCAGTTAATGAAACTGCCAGGCATGTGTTATTATTAAATCAGGGTTTCACTGTGTATAGTTTGACCTGGTAAAATCACTAGGCCTTGAAGGCTGGCTTCAGTAGGTAAAGGGCTTGCTGTGTTAAGTGGGAGGACCTGAGTTCAAATGCCCAGCACTCACATAAACACCAGGTGTACATGTATGGATGGATGGCAGCCTGCTTGTAATTTCAACATCAAAAGGTAGAAGGATCCTTGACGCAAGCTGACTAGCTAGGTTAGCTAAAATGAGAGACCCTGTGTCAACAGGTAGAAAGTGTTTGAGAGAGACTCCTAAGGTCACCCTTGGGCCTGCACATGCACACGTTCACTGGCACACGTGCACGTGCAGACACACCCATCAAAAAAATCACTAACTCTCATTTCCCTGAATAGAATAATTTCCTTGCAGAAGCCAGTTGGAGCCTTTCCCCACAGGTATGAACCCCACAAAGAGGGCCCTATCAGCGTTCAAAATGAACAGCCCCCACCCTGTAGGAGCTTTGCTTGCTGCTAAGGTCTCATACAGATTTTAGAATTCTTAAACTGGAGAAAGCAATATTTCTTCCCATGAATGAACACAGGAACAGACTGCTAAGCCATACCCTTGAAGAAATTGGCTGCAAAGCCCGCTTTATTGATGGAGCCATCGGATACAAACTTCACCCACAGTCGGTTGGCACTGGATTTCACGGCCTCTGGCTTCTCATAGCCACAGAAGTGGCCAATCAGGGTGCTCTCCTCTGTGGGACCATCTCGGATCTCCAGATAGTCATATGCACAACTGTCATGCCTTTCGATCTAAAGAGGAAGACAGAGGCCATGTGGGTGCTCCTGGCTGGTTTGGCTTCAAGGTTTTTAAACTCAGAATCAAAACCTAACCATCAGTCTCAAATCTAACCTGACTGAGTTCAGACTCAGCTTGTCCAATCTGTCTCTGATGCAAAAGTAAAGATGAACCAGGCTAAGGAGGCTCTAAGAGAAACAAGGAAGATGGGCTTGAAGTAGACTTTTAGCTTTCTGTTCTTAACCAAAAGTGGAAAGTCGTCTCTGTGTGTGTGTGTGTGTGTGTGTGTGTGTGTGTGTGAGAGAGAGAGAGAGAGAGAGAGAGAGAGAGAGAGAATGTCTTTGTATATATGTGTCTGTGTGTACATGTCTTTTTGTGTATGTCTGTGTATCTGTGTCTATATGTGTCTCTCTGTCTCTCTGTATCTATCTCTCTCTGTCTCTGTCTCTCTCAGTCTCTCTCTCTCTCTCTCTCTCTCTCTCTCTCTCTCTCTCTCTCTCTGTGTGTGTGTGTGTGTGTGTGTGTAGGCCAGAGGTAAACAAACCTTGGGTGTTGTTCCTCAGAATACACCTACTTTGTTTTTGAGACAGGCTTTCTCACTTCTCTGGAGCACACCAGTTAGGCTAGGTGGTCTGCTAGCAAGCCCCAGGGGTCTGCCTTCATGGCCTCCCCACCCTAAGGTTACAAAGGATGCATGGGGCTTTATGGGTACTTGGGACCAAACTCAGGCCCTTGTGCCAGCAAGACAAGAAAACATTTCACTGACTGAGTCATCTCCCCAGATGCCACCCCCAATCCCTTCTTGTTTGTTTTTTGGTTGGTCCAGTCTGGCCTAAAACTCACTTTCCTCCTGCCTTGCCCTCCTGAGTGCTCAGGTTACTATAAGAACCTGTCTTTATAGAGCAGAGAGTATGGAGCAGATATCAGTACACACTCCGGAAAACATCCTAGCAGCGCTTACCTCAAAGGACTGGAAGGTGAGCCCCACGTGAAACCCATCCGACACCGTGATCCTCCATACACACTCCTTGGAAGGCCTGTAGTCGTCAGGGTAGTTGGGAGATTGGATCTGGCCTGCATCTTTGGTTATGTCTCCCCCACACATGGCTTTAGAGAGAACACAAGAAAAAAAAAGGGGGGTCCTCGTCACGTCTTACAAACACAGCTGAATGGCTACTGATTGCCACAAGGTGGCTCCAAGAGCCAGCATTTTCCTCTGCGTCTAACAAAACTGGCTTTGGGAAAGTTGTGTTTTAACTCTGAACAGCCATGTAACTACCCAGAGAAAATCTGGACTGTCCAAATTTTTAATGCATCAGGGCAAAGTGAGGCTTTGCTGTGCTTCCAGCTCCATTCCTTTCTGAGACGGGAGAATTAAGACACACAGAAGCTGCCCTAGGGTGACTTCACAGCCCTTCTCTTGCGTGAAATGGGACATCTGAGTAGCACCACAGTTTCTTTTCTCTGACGAAGCAAGAGTCCAGAGATGTCAGGGCCCTGCTTGAGCTCATTTAGGGGTCCAGTCCACTACCATCTCTACAGGACTCTGTCCCTCAATACCTTTCATATCCCAGCTGGTCTGAGAAAAGAGCTCACTGGGTTTGTGACAGTGGAAGGATTGAGTGGCCTTTGCCTTCCAGGTGTGACAGAGGGAGTGTGCAGTCCTTAGCTCAGACCCTATGATAAGAGCTTGATTCTCTAGCAAGCTGCCCCATACACCTGGGAAGGAAGCAGGCTCTAGGACAGATTCTTGTCAGTGGCCTCCTGCCCGACTGTTTTATCAGGAACAAACCTTCGTATAGAGCAAAGAAGCCCTTGCCCAGGATGCTGCTGCTGCTACGGAATTCCACCCAGAGTCGGCTGTCCGAGGAGACGAGGGGCTCAGGTACCTTATCGCCACAAAACCTCCCTGGAAAGAGAAAGGACAGTTAGGACACTGCGGACATTGGGCTCACCTCACCACAACCTGAAAGAAATATGGGAAGTAGGCAATGACTCTCAAAGTGACAGCTGCTCCTGCAGTCCACAGAGAAGCAAATATGGGCTCAAGAATGGTACATCTGTAAGCCCATGAAGGACAAGTTCAGATTCCAGGTACTCAAAATACAAGACAGAGGGCAAGTACCTTCCCTGCCATGCTGGTCCTGTGGCAGATCTTGTGGTGGTCCCAGCAGTAGAGAGATGCTGCTGGGCTATGGATGATGGTTATTTGTTTGTTTGTTTTGTTTTGCCTGACAATTCTGAAGACACCCCATCCTTCCCGTTGGGGCCCTGGGCACTCTGTTACCTTTGGCTTGGGAAGTAGGGCTAGAGACCAAGAAACCAAAGCTTCCTTGCATTTGAATTAATTCAAGGCCAGATGCAATACTGAAGGTTTGGGGTTGAAAAAGAGTGGATTTCCCAGACTGATGGTGCAGAGAGACCCGGAGGGGAAGAGAGAGAGACTGAGATGAAGAACTTTAGAGGTATATCACAGAGCCCCTTGAGGATTGATTCCACGTCCTCTTCCTCCAAGCTAAGACTATGACTCAGGCAGGTTGATAAAGACCACGATGAGACTTAAAGATCTGGGAGAAGAGAAAATAGTGTCCCTAGTCCCTGGACAGAGCCTAGCAGGATAACAAGGCCCAAGAGCCCTCTGTTCTTTCTGGATCCAGTATGGAATTGTCTATATGGCTTGTCGAGACCTTTGTCCATGACACAGCCATGCAAAGCCTCATGCCAAGCCTGATGTGACATGGAAGCATGACTGCCGACTCCTGAGCAGGTATGGAGGCCACTTTCCCACAGTTCACAGGCCTTGGGTAGCCATAGATTATCTCACAGGCTTGGGGGAAGGTCTATGTGAACCTGGATGTCACCTGAGCTGCCTCCAGTTGAGACAATATGCAAACAGCCACTGAGCTACAGTTTAAGCCCAGGGTCTCACTATGTAGCCAAGGCTGGCATTATAGTCACTAAGTAGTCCAGGCTAGCCTCAAACTTGCTGGATCTTCCTGCCTCAGCCTCTCAAGTACTGGAATTATAAACATGTACCACTATAACCAGCTCTCAAGTTTTAAAAAAAGGCAGTTACTTTAACCATCAGTGCATGGAAAGTCCTGGTCGAGGCACTAGACACCACAATTATGTTTTATTCTTCTGAGAAAAGTGGAAAGACATAAGGCTGGGGAAGAACTTGGTGCCGCTGTGGCCTTTTCCAGATGGTCAGCCCTGGTTTACATTCTTTGAGGACAAACAAGGTTGAGGGCCGCCAGGCGTCCCTGCTTCCTCCTGGTTCTGGCTGTCTCTAGCCATTTGGATTTGGTGGTCTTCCTATTTGGCGAAGTAAAATTTTTGTCAAGACTTTGGCAAGGAAAACTACACTGGAAGGATTGGGGAAATGGCTCTGTGTAAGCATATTAGGATTTAAATTTGCACCCCAGAAGCAGTGTAAGAAAGCTGGGCATGGTGGTGTGTTCTTAAAATTCTCACACTAGAGAGGCAGAGTCTCACTGGCTAGATAGCCTAAAGGCGGGTGGTATCTGAAGAATGACACCCAGTGGGGGTCCTACCTACATATGCATACATGCTCCTGAATACATGGTCACCCAGACACACACATCATGCACATGCACGCGTACACTCTAAGAAAAAAACAGATCGGAGGCCTACACACTTTGGGAGTGGCATCTATGGTATGGATGATTATTGTGATGAGTTTCTAGAAAACAACAGGTTAGCAGGAGGGAACACCACGTTAAACATGAGGGAGCACCACGTTTTAGCAGGAGGGAGCAGTGTGTAGTCAGACCACAGCAGCCCTAAGCAGGACTCCTCCACCTGGCTCAGGTTTCCAGTCCGCATCTCCTTTTTAAAACCCTGGCTGCCACAGCCACTGAGGACTGATTCTAAATGAGAGTGAGAGGTCTACATTTTGTTACCTATGGATCTAACTCAAGAGAAGAACCGTCTGTCACCCCTGCCACGGGGTGATCCACCCCTGTCCAGCCCGAGTGGGTGTATTGTTCTGCCTAGGCAAATATCACACATCTCTCTGTAACTCTCAGCCTTTGTCTTGTCAGCATAGAAGCTGTAATCAAAGTATCCCTTTGTTACTGACTGTGTCTGTGTAAGATTCTGTCTGAAGCATTTCACACAGACTGCCTCATTTCATCCTCACTGGTCACGGTTTGGACCCTAAATGTGCCCAGAAAGCTCCTGTGCGGAAGGTCTGGGTCCCAGTGTAGTAATGATCGTATGTAGGGCCTTGGGGGGAGGAGATTCTGAATCTTGAGGTCTCAGGCCTTATCAATGGATTAATCCATTCATTGATAGACTCATAGCTTAAGGGCTACTTAGAGGTGTGTGTGTGTGGGGGGGGGAAACTAGATAAATGAAAGCTTGTCCTCAAAGAATATTCTCTCCTTGTCCCATACTCTCATGTCACCATGAAGCACCAGCAATTCCTTCCCCTGCCAGGTGCTTCTGGTCTTGTCACCAAATTGAAAGCAATCAGGTCAAGTGACTATGAACTGAAACTACAAGCTCAAATAAACCTTTTCTCTTTCTGGTTATTTCCCCTCAGGTATTTTGTCACCGAAAGGCAAATTTGACACAGACACACTTTTTCCCTGAATTGGGCACTGTTATTATCCCCATTTCACAGATGAGATAAGTAAGAATGAGAGCATTTGTCTCAAAGTTGGAGGTGGAAGCGAGATTTGAAGCTTGGCAGCTAGAGATCCAGACTTTGGGGGCCACTGTCACCATTGCCACCACCACCATCAAAAGGAACTGGGGTCTAGTTCTGAACGTTGTACAGTTTGGGATACGATACCAAAGTGCTTCCTGGGAATGAAAGTGCCATGTTCCCTTTCCAGCTCAGAATAAGACAAGCACAAAAGATTACTAAGCACATTTGTGCCGGTGCCAGGCTTGGCTGTTGGCCTACGCTCTCACTTCTGTTCATTTGGGAAACTGCCCTTGCCCAGGAAGCCTCAGTAGTGGGGCCACGCGACTCGATGGACCAGCCTGACCTTTCTAAACTCCCCTCCCCTTTCAAGGAAACAGGATAAGCGGCTTTTGTGTGTGTTGTGGAAACACCAAATGCCAAGGCAGTTCTGCAGACAAAAATATGATGCTTGGGGCTGCTTCCTCAAACAGCAACAGGGGAGGGGAATCCATGTAGAAGGACAGTGTTTAAGATTATTGGCTGGCTCTCCTGTCACCACCCCCAAGCCCTGACACATACCCTGTTAAAGGTAAGTGGCTCCTGGCACAGAAAGACCATCTGTGATCCTTAACCAGCTGTGAAATATTCTCATCTATAATTTTCTTTTGAACCTAGTAAGTGCAAACCTGGGTCACAAACAGCCTCCCTCGAAAGAGCCTAGGCAGGCTGTTGGAAAATGGGCAGGGAGAGGTGTCAGTTCCTGGACTGAAATCTGGTTCCTGGTTTAGAGGCATTTAATAAGGATATCAAGAAGAGGAGATGCAGATGAGGACACTCCAAGTGGGCTCTGCAGGGAGTCATAAAGGGTCCATTCATAAAAAGTTATGCACGCATTATGCCTGGATTTTTGCACACTGCCCTGGGAAAGAAAATGTGATGCAGAGGTTTTCAGAGCAAAGATGCCTACTTTACAATCCGCCCTAATCCTCTCTCCCTCCTGCCAAAGGGGCCTTGACCTGCCTCCCCGCAGCAGATTTCATGGCACTGACCCCTCCCAGGGACCAGCTTAGCCAACACAATGCACTTGTTCCAAACACAAAAATTCACTAACGACTGCATTTGGAAACATCAGAGCAGACCAAATAGTTGGCAAAGGAGGGTGCCTGCAAATGAAGACTGATGGTCCAGGCACCCGGCCATGCCTTGGCTGCAACACTGTGTGTGTGTGTGTGTGTGTGTGTGTGTGTGTGTGTGTGTGTGTGTGTGAGAGAGAGAGAGAGAGAGAGAGAGAGAGAGAGAGAGAGAGAGACAGAGAGAGAGAGAGAGAGAGCACATACACACACACACACAGAGAGAGACAGAGAGAGAGAGACAGAGACCGAGAGAGAGAGAGACAGAGACAGAGAGAGAAAGAGAGGGAAAGAGACAGAGAGAGCAATAAGTCAGGTAAAATATGACTACTAACTCCACCCTCTCCCAAAATCAACCCGAGCCATCACCATTACCAAATAAACTGACAAACCACACAAGTCCCATTCCAGTACTGAGCACAGCAGAGACACCAGGATCCCCACAGAGAACATTCCCGCTTGCCATTTGAGCAAAAGGACCGCCTGGAAACCAGCCCGTGTCCACTCTCTGGAACGTGCCTTGGCTCTCTCTGGGAAACGTTGGCTCCTTCCTCCCATGGCTTTAGTCTAGCCCATTCCTGGGGTGTAGGGCTGCCAACGTCGGCAAGCAGAAATACAGGAAGCCTGGTTAACTTTGACACCCAGACAAACAGCACATGGACTGTTTCGTCTGACAGCATGGGAGGGAAGGACTGTCAATATTTAGCAGTTACCTGTCCCCTTCACCGGGACATCGGAATTCTGGTTTGACCGCAGTCACTAGCTAGCTGTGAGGCCTTGCAAGGAGCTTGGCTTTCCCGCACCATGAGAAATTCAGCGACTTGAAGGTATCTGTCAGGTTGAGGGTCTGCAATTTCTGGCACTGATGAAGCTCTTCTCACATGGCTTTTGTAAAGTGTTGTGGAGGACCCAAACAGTGGACGGGTGTACAAGACACAGCACAGTGCTACCCACCACGCTAATGCTTCCTGCTTGGAGGCCACCAGCCCATCCCTTGAAGGGCATCATTTCTGTGTGTTTGGTACTAGACAGGACACACGAGAGGCCAACTCAGTCATTCGATGACCCACTTTTGTGGGTTCTACTTAAGTTGTATTCCAGGATTCTTACCCAGAGATATTTTGCAGTTTAAAAACCCCTGCTCCCAGGATCCCAGCCTTGTTGGTAGGGGTTGGGGGGCTGGGATGTGTACATGTGTGTAGATGTACTTGCACATGTATATGGATGTGGTTGCAATTTAATGTGTATCTAGGTACATGTGGGGCCAGAGATCAACATCATATGTCTTCCTGACTCTCCACCTTATTTTTTGGGAACAGGATCTCTTGCTGAATCTGGACCTCATTGGTTCAATTAAATTGGCTGACTTGGGGGTTCCAGGGACCCACCTATTTCCAGTACTACCCCTAGTACTGGAATATAGACATAGACTACAGTGCCTGGTTTTTTATGGAGGTGCTAGGGATCCAAACGCTAGTCCTTATACCAGTGCAAAGAGTACTTTCCTTGCCAAGTCATCTCCCTGCTCCATACCCTGCCATTCTGGCACACCTGACCAATGCTGCCTGTGACTTAGATCTCTGACTGCCACTTCCACATCTGTTCCTTTTAGGCAGGAAACAGAACCCAGTGCAGACCGGCTCTACCCTGTCTTGGGCAGTATAATCACTTGCCTATGCCCACATTCCTATGCATACTTCCGGGTATGCACACTTCCGGGCATGCACACTTCCGGGCATGCACACTTCCGGCATGCACACTTCCGGGTATGCACACTTCCAGGTATGCACACTTCCGGGTATGCACACTTCCGGGCATGCACACTTCCGGGTATGCACACTTCCAGGGAGAACTTGACTTGTGCATCTGGATCATGAACTACCTGATGGATTTTTTTTCCCAATAATGGCACACAGACCTAGCTGCTCCTAGCACTTTGGAGCATCTAAGGACACAAATTTCCACCTGTTTATACCCTTGGGAAATTAAACTCACATCTTTCTAGATACAGGCACTTGTGGGCTATCCCCATTGATAGCTGAAGGCTACAGACTACTCATGCAGAAGGTTACAGGTTCCCTAGAGACAGACAACACTGTATGGTGCAACTGTCTCATCCTGGTCCCGCAGGATCTAACACATCAGGGCATTCTTTCTCATCACCATCTGCTGCCAACTTCCCTGGCAACAGCTCCTTCCCAGGTTCATCACTGGCAGCATGGCAAGTGTGGCTTTTCCACTCACATAAAGGAATATGGAGGACCAAGTTATCATACTTATATTATCAAGTCAGCTCTGTTCTGCTCATCTCTGCCTGATAGCCACTAACTGCAATTCCTGTATTATACACAATTTTATGTACATGTATGTGTTTGAAATAATTCTGTTTATTCCACTCTGTAACATACTGTGTGCAGGTTAGAGAGTGCTGGGAAATCTCTCTGTATAGATACACACTCCCCCCACCCCCAGCTTTACTTTTATTGGACGGGAATTTTCGGTTGCAAAGGTGCGTCACAATTTACTCTCCGCTAAGCCCTGCTGCTGAGCATTTAAATTGCTTTGACTCTTCCCGCTTCAGTGCATCTCCCTGTTGCTAGAGCTTCGCACACTTCCTTAATTAGTTCCCTAGGAGACATTCCAAGGAGTGGAATTGCTGGGTCATAAGGCGCTGACAGTTTTTAAAAGCCTTTAACATGTGTGGCCAAATGGAGTGGTCAGCGTTTTACAATGACAAGAGCGCCCGCGAGCTTCCTGTACCAGCTGCCACATGGAACTTTTCCAATAGGAAGAGCCTCCCAGAGAACACACCCATCTCTCACTCTCTGAAGGCTGATGTCCACTTACCCAACAGGGGGGCCTTTCTCCAGTAACCATCCCGGATTTCCACGTAATCATACCAGCACAGGCGGCTCTTAAACAAATCCATGGAGGTGAAATTTAGGATGATCTGTAAAGAATTACCATAAAGTAGGTTTGAACAACAAAGCCTGAAGAGTTCTGAAAGGCGCATCTTACATGCCGATGTTCTCATGTTACCCCTTAGCATACAGAGCCCTCAGACCGCAGTAGGAGCGTCTTCTCAAAGCACACACACACAGGAAGTCTCCTGACATCAAATAATAAACCTTAGGGGGGGATGGGGAGTAAACAGGGGGAGATGGGTCCCTTAGTTCTGTCTGGGGAGTCACTTGAGCTTTTGAAGCTGCTAGGTGGTTTGCAGAAAGCAAGATGCGTTTAAAGATAGGCAAGGGCAAGTTGAGACTAGGGGGTTGGGAGGAGGTAACGGGTCAGTGAGGGTCAGAGATACAAAAGGATCTTGTAACATCATCAATCATCCCAGAGGGTCTGGGGTTAGTTCAAGTGCATCTGAGCACAGCTGCAATCAGCATCCCTCAACCAGGACATCCCATTCCTGAAGTGGTGTCATCTCTGAAAGCCTTCCTGAAGTCAGTCCACCCGCTCAATTCTGTCATCTCCTTATTCTTACTGGTTGGCCACTTACTGTGTGTTACTGTGCCGTTTCTCTTCAATGTCTCCTCCTAACGGCTACCATTGGCATGCTCCTCAGACTATCCAGCTTTCCACAGCTTACACCTCAGGTTTTTCAGACTGACCCTACCCCACGCTTAGAAAACTCCTAAAGAAATCCCTATACCCTTATCTTATTAGTCAAACCTGCCTTGTTTTCTAGACTCTCCAAGGCCAACCTGTGTCTCTTTCTCAGTGCTCTATAGGTTACAAAAGTCCTCACCAGGCCCAGGTAAGTGCCCCACGGTAAGTCCGTGCGCAGGTGGAACCATATGATATTTAATCTTTAGGAGTCCCCATTCTCTTTCCCTTTCAGGGGTGTCTAATCAGACAGGTTTGGACTCACACCTCAGCTCCACCCCTCACTGGCTCTAGAATCTTGAGGAAGTACTCGACTCTCTCATCTGGAAGACGATGTGCACACCACCAGGTTGCGGAGGAGTCTGAGAGAACCTGCATACAGAGTGGCTAGTGCTATGCCTGGCTGTGTCTGGCATGCAGGAAGTACTCCAAAAGCACACTTTTAAAAGTCAGACTATACTGAGTGTGCCCTTAGCATATCACAACTGACATCCCATAGTCCCTCACAGGCCTCTCTTTCTATCGAGATCATCACTGAGAGCGCCCACTCCTTCCCCAGGGCCAATCCCCATCCAGTGAGATTCTTCCACAGAGCCCAGTGGTCTCCTAGGAAATAAAGAATGAGTACCAGGGAACAGCAGATGGGGTTGCATGTGGATGTGTGAGTGCCATGGGCGTATCTGTCAGATGCCTGGGGAGTGAGGAACCCAAGCTGAGCGGCATCTTAAATTGGGGTGTCCCTGGGTTTCTCTCAATTCCACATCATGCTTGTGATGAGGTGGTGAGGTTCAGGAATGCTTATAAGCTGCCCCCACAAGAATTCTTTAGCCTCTGCTCTTTTAAGATTACAGTGAGGAAATGTTAGTAAAACTTCCTTGGAAACACATTCATGGTCTGACTGAGAGGGATAATTATTCAGGCTGATTATTTTAAGTATGTTAGTGAACCATAAAGACCATCGGGGGAAGAGGTGATGAGCGAGAGGTGCTCCGAGAGTCAATCAGTTTGCTAATTACCAGCAGGCTCTGGGGAAGGCTGGCTGAAGCAGAAATGGGAATAATTGGAGGAATTTCAGCGATGTATGTTCTCTGTGCCCCCAGTGAGCACTAATAATTGAGACTTAGTGAAGCTTACATGGTTCAAACATATCACACAGTCCTGCTGTGCAGCAAGTCAACAATGTGGGGATTACTAGGCCCCTCCTTCTCCTCTTCCTCCTCCTCCTGCTTCCTGCCTGTTAGCATCCCTAACAGGCACAGTCATGGCCATGCAAAAGGTCTATATCTTAGGTTCAAGAAGACAACCACGCTGTGCTTGCATACGTATGCAAGTGTGTGTGTATGCATGCACACACTCTGCGTGCCAATGCACACACATGCAGAAGGCAGAGAAAGATGTCATTTGTCTTCCTCTGTCTCCCATCTCCTGATTTTCTTGAGACACTGCTTTTCACTGAACCAGAAGTTTGCCATTCTGGCTGTGATGGTTTGCCAACAAGCTCTCCGAATCTGCCTGTCTCTGTCCCCCTATGTTGGGGTTGCAGGCATGCATAGGCCATGCCTGGCTTTTCGCGTGAATGCTGGACATTTGAACTCAGATCCTCACACTTGCATAATAAGCACTCTTACCCACGGTGCAGTCTTGAGCCCTGGCATTGTCTTAATACTTAATTGTGACAGTGCCTATGTGCGTGTAAATGTATGTGTGAGTGAGCTCTGTCTCCTTTGTATAACATGCCGATAGTCCACTATTGGGGTAATCGGGTCCTCAGTAGTGTGGGTTTGAGTCCCAACTCTTTTAGTCACCTTGAGTAAGTCCAATTTTCTACTGTGATAGGCAGGGTATCACCATCTAGCATGTGGAGTTGGTACAAGGATGTGATTAAGTGACTTACACTGCTTACTGAGGAAAGAATCTAGTGTGTAAAAAATATTTTTCAATGGATCATGGCCACTCTCTGGTTCTCACATTATACTTAAAGTTATGAAGTAAGAATATCTGTAGGCTGGCTGAACATATCTAATACATCCCTCTTCCTCTAGTTGTCCAGGCTTGGCTCCATCCTCATACATCTACATATCCACTGGACAAGGGCTCATTGTGCCATGGCTGGGCTATTCAATGTGGGATGCTGGGACATATGTGGATAATCTCTGTCCCCAGTGTGCTTAAGGACTATAAATGATAGAAAACAGTAGTGATGACACTGAGACATGCTATGACATGTGTGGGAACACAGGAACCAAAAGCCTGAGAAAGAGGGTTGATCTGAGACAAGCTAAAAAAATATCTGAATTCTTTCAATGAAAAGATAAAGACTGAAGAGATGGCTCAGAGGTTAACAGTGTGTATTTTTCTGGCAGAAGACCCTAGCTCAGTTCTCCCCACCCATGTTGGGTAGCTGATAACTGCTTTTAACTCCAGCTCCAGGGGAATCTAGGTTTAAGGAATCTGGATCAGCTCCAGCTATCTTCTGGATTCCATGGGCACCTGTACTCGCATGTGCAACACAAACACACACACACACACACACACACACACAAGCACACACACACATATAACTTTAAAAAAATTTAAAGTCTTTTAAGAAAAGATAAAGTTCAGAGTTCAAAGCCCCATTCTGTATTTTACTATGTGGATGGGCAATTTCCCCTCAGATTCTTTGTTCACAGAGTAGACATAAGGTGCCCTGTAGTAGAGCAAAGCATATCCATCCTTGGACTAAGGAGAAGTTCTGGTCATAAGCTCAGCTCTAGAGGGCAATGGAATCTTCAAGGCCAATGGATACAGAGCTTGCCAAGCCCCTAACATCGTCTTCCAGAGGCTTAGGGCCTCGGCACTCTATGAGCCCAGTTATAAGACAGTCCATGGCTTCCTTCCTGGATCTGACAGCAGACACATGACTGACCAGCCCACCCTACTAGAGGGCAGCCATGGAGCAGCTGCCTGCAAGGCTGGAGTGGATGGTGTGGGCTGGACATCAACACAGCTAGAAGTAAAGGGCTGCCCATATTGCCACCTACCAACTCACTACTCCAGTATGTCAACAAATTCTAGACTAGACACTCGCCCTCTAGAGTATCTTGACAGTCAGGTAGAGGACAGAGTGTGCTTCACCTGACAGCTTGATTAGCCTGTGTGGACATTTAGTACATGCCAGGCTTGCATTTATATGAGTAAGACTGGCTTTGAAGTCATAAAACAGGGGATGCAAAGCAAGCAGGTGTGCTCCTGGCACTTAGTAGGTACTCTGAACAGCTGCTATTATTAACAGCACAAGGGTTGGGTCCTCCTACTCTATTCGGCTCAGGGTGCTCACTATTCCCGATGAGGGTCCAACCTACCTTTTAAAGGTGATGTTAACTGTTCATGTGTATGGGGTACTGTGTGATGCCCAGGGGTGTGTGCGGCATGCATTGATATAATCAAGAGTTAGTGTTCTCACCTACCTTTTCCCCTGGGGTGACAGAGATCCTCCAAACGCAGTGGGAATAGGAGGGGTAGCCATTTGGGAAACCAGGTGCAGAAAAGTTTCCTGTTGTGTCCTGTAGCGTCTCCCCACATGCTGCACAAGCAAAATGACAATTCTGATGCAGGCACACAAGGCGCACACACGAGGCTCCCACCCGAGCGACCCTACCCAGGCCTGTGGAGTGAAAGCCTTTCCCAAGCCAAAGCCCTGTGGATGACTAATGGGAAGTGAGCCATTTTTCCGGCCAGAGAAAGCAAAAGTAGCATCTTGGTGCCAAGGTGTAGCGCCCAGAGCTCCTGCCAAAGGCTCTCGGGACTCCGTGTGGCTTGATCTAGGTTCAGGTCTCAACTCTCCAGCCATGAGCTGAACCAACTCAGGGGCCAGTGAGATCACCTGCATCACACTGAATGGGTCCACTCAGGGTTTGGCACCCACAGAGTGTTTCAGGGATTGTAGAATTGATTTGCTGATTGGTTATGAGAGAGGTTGAGTCCGGAACCTTGGGCATGCTAGACAAATGCTCTAACGCTGAGCTACATGCATCAAGTCACACTGGAGCCTTCGTGACTGCTAACAACGACAACCACAACAGGGAGAACACAGAAGTATAAGCCAGGAAAGTCATGAGAACATGTGCTTTGAAACTCATCTGTGTTTTTAGCTTTATCTTGCCTCCTTCCCATTTCTTTTCCTTTCGCTGTTTACCTCTGAGAGAGCTACCAAACAAACAAGAAAGCAGAGAAAAATGAAGGGGTACAGGTAGCTACACTAGCATGGTCTCAGGAAGTGTGCCCTTGGGCCCTTTCCATCTCTGAAGGTTGTTCAGCAATGAATGGGTCTGAACCACAGAACCTGCATGGGAAAAAAAATTACTTCTTCTAGTTTGTCCTTAAAAGAAATGAAGAAGGGGGGATTCCTGTAGCTTAGGAGCAAAAAATACTTGTATTTCCCAAATCATGGAGACAGACACCCCATAAATACTAAGTCAATGACTTGCTGCGTGACTCCCACCAGGGAGTTTCCCACCAAGTGCAGGCAATGGGCCTCTTTAAACATCTCTTCCCTCTCTTGATGCCATCTCTGCTTGCAGGGACCCCTTGGAGCATCCTCTGCTGCTTCTGGAGCTACAGGAAAAGGCATGCGGAGGGCTGCCCATCATTTGCCTCAGGAAATCCTGGCTATCGAGGCCTCAGTGTCACATTACAGAACAACTGCCAGGCACAGAGAGGCTCACTCCCAGCAGTCAACACCCCCGAGGGTTCCATGGAAATTATTTTAGAATAGTCATCAGCATTCTGCAGGAATAGATACATTACTGTGTGCTCCAGGATATTTACCAGCTGCCTGGGAGCCTTCGGGGAAATGAGCAGCTTATACAGTGTAACTAAATAAATAGTATGGCATTTCCCAGGGAATGCTCTAAGGTTTCCCTTTGAATTTAGAGGGTTATATGATATGTGTGTCCTGCATTTCGGCCCCAGCATGCCCCCAGATGATTGAGAGATGGCTGAACATATTTCCTTGTTTCATGAGGATGCAGCCTACATTGCATTTTGAAGCCCCCAAATGAAGACATTTGCAGGGCAATGTCACAGCCCAGATTTTCTCCAGTGGCCCCAGTTTCAAATATTCCACCACAAATCCACACACATCTTGTCTGAAGGGTATGGAAAAAGCTACTGGAGCTATTGGTGATGGAATTTCCTTCTGTCTTTCCTAGTCCCTTAAAGTTCATTCTGCTCCATCAGTGGCACAAACTTTGGCTGCTACAATTGATGCTTTGCAAAGATTTAAAAGTGCCTTGGGGCATTGATCCCAAGATGACATGGAACAAGAAGATACCCAAGCAGGTTAGTTTTAATTGTCAACTTGATACAAGATAGAACCCCTGAGTCCTAATGCAGAATTATCTAGATCAGTTGGCCTGTGGGCATGTCTATGGGAGGCTGTTTTGGTTGTAATTTGATGTAGGAAAAAGACTCAACCTAATGTAGGTGGTATCATTCCCTACGCAGGTGGTCCCAAGCTATATAATACAGGAGAAAGGTCCATGAGTCAGCAAACAAGGAAGGATCCACGCATTTCTTCTCTCTCTGCTCTTAACTGTGAGAATCTAAGTTCTTGCCTTGGCTTCCCCACAATAATAGATTGAAACTTCAAACTCTGAGTCAAAAAAAAAGCCCTTGGTCTCCTGTGCTGCTTTTTGTCAGGGTATTTTATCACAGCAAGAGAAATGAAACCAGAACAGAGATGAAGGCACAGAGGGTCCATCTGAGGGACCGCTGCCCTAGATCAGAACAAGCCTTTGCTCCACCCCTAAGATACTCTTTGGTCTTTAAAAGCACGTATCTGGTAACCAATCCCGAGACACAGCACAGAGACTTGTTCTGACTGTAGCTTTAGGAAACCGGACCCATACCATCCCCAAAGCATTCCCCTTGCTCTTTGTCTTCCTGCCAGAAGCTCTTGGTTCTTCCTTTGCCATATTAACATCCCCCAGTTCCCTAAAAAGAAGAGGGGCTCTCAGAGCAGTGTGTCACGCTGTGCTGGTTCCGAGTGCTCTCTTCTCTCTTCACTCAGTGCTTTGTCAAGAACTTCAAAAGCCTCTCATAGTCAGGCTATGGGCTCTGAGCCTGCTACACACCTCTCTCAGCTTTCTACACTGCACTGCATACTTCCTAACCAAGACACAAGAAACCACAGCTGCCAAGGAGTGGTCCTTTCAGTTCCTAGCAAGGGGGTGGGGTTGCTTGCACACAGCATGCATTGTGTAGCATGGGATGCTAGGAGTCCCCGTGGCTCACAGTTACCTGGGCACTTGTACAGCTTCCTGGCTTGAGCTATATCTCCCTGACTGAGCCGCACGCGTTGGCCAATGGTTGGCCTGACGCCATTGTCGTCTCGACGGGGGAGGATGGTGTCTAAGAAAACTCCTCTACAGGAAGAAAAAAAGAGAGAGAGAGGGAGAAAAGTCAAGGCTGCCAAGCTCTGTGTGAGGAGACTCCCAGTCTTTGCTTCTTTCCTGGTAACCCAAAAGCACCCTATCCCCATTGCCTGCCACCCTGCCCCTTGCTGCATGACTGAGTAACTTCTTTCACTCAGGATGCCTTGCAGTATTCCATCTTATCTGATCTGCCTGCTTATTTCCCAATGGGAAGGCAACTACCAAGTTGAAAAATATGCCCTAATCCAGTAGTGGGAAGCCTGCCTTGTTTATGTGTACTGAGTACTTCCATGAAGCTCTTGACAGGCCCTTGCCAGGGGGCTGCCTTGTTGCACAAACCAGAGACCACCATTTGGAGATCACAGTGTGAGTGGCGCCCCCTGGAGTTGTGTACTAGGCAGCACTTTGTGTAGATAGGTCTTGGAGCTGCTTCAGAAGAGCCTGAGAACTGGTCCAGCAGCTAGATTATAAGCACAGGTAGATGAGCTGATCAATCAGACGCTGAGTGCTTTTGCTGGCTGGATCAGATGGACCGGGAGCTAAATCCAGAGCACTGGGGTCAGCAAAAGATGCCAAGCTGCATGGGCCTCTGCTAGGCCTGCCTTTGCTATGTGGATTAATTTGACAAGCCCCTTCTCTTCTCTGAACCTTTCTGAGCCTCAGTTTATGCCTCTGTATAATAGGAGTTTGTCTGGTTGGTCATAATGGCTCCTCGTAGCCCTAGCACCTTACTCTACACTTGTGTAACTAAGATCTAAAATTTGAGGGGCATTTTTAAAACACAAGAGGACCCCCAGACGCCTGGCTGAGCCCTGGATTACTCACAACTCAATGCAGAGCACGAGACCCCTCCTCTGCCTGTAGACTCTTTATTTGGGCCTGTCCTACAAGGTGTCCCTTCTCCAAGTCTCATCTGTTCCTTTATTAACCAACTTTCTGAAGAGTTGTCTCTGTCCCTTTTTGGTGCTCAGCTTTTGCTCACTCTTCTCTCTGACTGAGACCTAACCAGATCAGCTATGTTCAGCAGGGTCTTCTCCTTGTCATCAGTCTCTCTACATCTCTGGGAGCTGTCAGCTTCTCTTTCTTCACTGTCCTCCCTGGACTCACAGGCTTTGATGCATGAACTGGGAGAGAGAGACAAGAAAGCAACCACATCGACTTCCTGCTTAGACGAAGCCCCTGCCTCTGCTCTCTTTCCATGATGTACCTTAGAGTTTTAACTACCCACAGAGAATTGTTTCCTGCTCAGAATCATCTAGTAGACTCCAAAACCTGGCACCACCTCCCTGAGCTGTGTCAGGGGCCTAGATCCATCCCTAACTTTGGCTAGAAACTGAACTCATCTTGCCTTTAGATTTTGTCTCCTGACATTTGTCTCTGGAGATCGCGTCAGAAAGTGCTCTCAGCTTCTTCCTGTTCCTCACTCTCTTCTTACTGACAGGAAATTAATGACCAAGTTCTTTCCTGTATCCCTTGCAGGCATCCCCTGACTCCATACCCTTCTCCTGGGTGCCAGACAACTGCCTGAGTTCACATGCTCAGCGTCTCTTCCTGAATTTTCTCCAGAAACTTCCTCACTGTATCCCCTTCTGTGGGCTCAGCCTCTTTTGCTCCTGTCCTACAGTGCTGCAATATGGGCACCTCAGCAGGCAAGGATAGGTGTGTGCTTAGCAACTTCCTGTCACTTGACTGCCTGGGCCCTTGGTTCATGGCTTCTGAACTCCTCTCCAGCCATACCTCATGTTTTCTCCTTCTAGATCCCAAACAAATTCCTTCATACACTGTCATCTCTCTAGGATACTCACTCCCTACTGCCACACCCTTGTCTCACCTACCCACAGACTCCTATTCACTCTCTAGATTCCCCATCAGCTCTGTTCCCCCCTTAAAAGCCTTCTGGGATTCTTTCTACCCCTCCCATATAATGTTGCCATATTCTCTTGACTAATTTTCTGTCATTTTATTTTTTTAAATATGTAATGATATTTTCTCCTCTGTCAAAAGTAAGTTTCTCAATACTAGGTTTCTCCTTTCTATCCTTAGGGACTGGGGGGAGTGGGAGAACACAAACACTGCCTAATTCTTTAATTAAATTATGCAGCCACAATCAGGAACTATCTTCAAAGAATTTCACAAGATAGTTATTTACATGCAGCAGAATCAGTTAAAACATACACAGCCTAGTTACTTTTTATTTTTTATTTTTTGTTTTTTTCAAGACAGGGTTTCTCTGTGTAGCCCTGGCTGTCCTGGAATTAACTCTGTAGACCAGGCTGGCCTTGAACTTAGAAATCTGCCTGCCTCTGCCCTCTGCCTTCCAAGTTCTGGGTTTAAAGGCATGTGCCACCACTGCCAGGCTTCACAGCTAGTTATTAAGTGTTCTTTCTGTGTCTCTGTCTCTGTCTCTGTCTCTGTCTCTGTCTCTCTGTCTCTGTCTCTGTCTCTCTCTGTCTCTCTCTCCAACTCTGTGCTCTCTTAAATTCTCTGTCACACTGAATAATACATATCTCCATTTCTTTCTGCTTATGTCACCTTGTTATCTTTTTTGGCTGTGAAAGCCTTGTTTTTCTCAGTCAGACTCCCAGCATACTTTCTCTCCAAGAAGCAGAGTTAAGTCTCCTTTGCCCAGCATTTAACCCTCGGTCCTGACTTTCTCTGAGTCTCATGCCCTCATTTTCCAGAGTCCCCCTAAGACACTTCAGTGGCACCCCTGTTCTCCCATCCTGACACCAGGTTTGAAACCCAAAATCATGACCCCTAAGACAACTAAAATTCTGAAATTCTGAATTCAGTTCCCTGCTACTCAACAGAGACACTTCTGCCCTAACAAAAGACACGGCATCTTATGACAGCTTCCTTGAAAGAGAAATTTTGCAAACAAATATCTGCATGTTGTGGAAGGAATAACCCGGGCTTAGCGGATGCCTGGTAAAGCCACCAGTGGGCCTGCCATGTCCAGAGCATGTTCTCTCCTCCACTATTCTTAGGGCCTCTCGACGTGCCTTCCTGTCCTTTCCTCTTTAGATGACCCTGGGAGGCAGGCCTATTGTCACTAGGCTCCCAAGTGACTTGGTGTGGGAACACAACTAGAAATGGGGAACCAGCCCCAGCACCTACACAGGCCTGGAATCATCGGCCAGAGATTTTTATCTTTCTGCCCACTGTGCACGGAAGTCTTTTGCTCCTTGAGCAGAACAGGTGATGGTCTGAGTGCGGGGTGTGGGGGTGATGGCATGGGGTGTTTGAGACAAAAGTCGCAGGCTGGACACTGGCTCACGGCTGGTCTTTGGTGCTAGGACATCAATGCAGTTCTCTGAGTTACAGACAGACAGCTGGATTCTGGAGAATGCCCACTCTCAGAGCCATCCTGTATGTAGTTCTAGAGGACTGCACCTTTTCCCTTTCTGGATAGACGGTGGGTGCCCAGCACTGACTTCTGGGCAAACAGGGAAGGTTTAGCAGATGCTTTAGAGAATAAAAATGCCAGCTCTGAGTTTTCCAAACAAAGACATCCCTGTACCAGAGAACTGTCTCCTTGTCTTCTGGACCTGTGCCCAGCAAAACGTCTAAGGACATCATTCCCCACTGCCTGGGCCCAACCAACAGGGAAAGGAAAAAAAAGGCAATAAAACCAGAGGGAAGAGAGCTGAAAGGAGAGAGTTCAGGCCATAAAGAGACTCAGAGACTCAGAGGCTTAGTTTCCCATCAGCAGGAAGGGCTTTGTCCCACAGGCCTGTGCTCTGCAGGCGATCTTCTGCTCCTTCACAAGCTAAAAGGCAAGGTACAGTGAGGCTCCAGGAAAGAAGTGACCCAGAGGAATGAGTTGCAGTTAGAAGGGGTGAGGCATCTAACAAAACACCCACAAAGCCCGCCAGTAAGAGCCTATTATACAAAACAACCTTCTAAAACCTCATACAGAAAACCATCACAAACACCAGAACAGGCATCCACCTGCAGCAAAACATATTGGTGGAGGGAAAAAATTGCAAACTCTAGGGCAAGAGCTGATAAGAGAGCTGGGGGAGACGGTTAAGATAACACACCTCACCATCTTGATAGTGATATGTCTTAGAAAGAGTGTTGCCATTTCCCTCATTCAGAGGCAGAGTGTATTTCTTCTCTTCCCTGATTGTAGCCTTCTGGGTTGCTCTGACCAATAGAATGTGGCAGAAGTGATGGTATGCAGGTTCTAGAGCCTGGCCACTGAGAGGCTCGCACCCACCCAGGCTGCCCTCTAACAGCCCTGAGTCCTTAAGCAGAGAAGGGTCTGGTCAAAACCACGGGAGGATGGGGGTCATGGGAAGGAGGACATGGGCTATGGCCAGCTGGTACTGAGTACTGGTTGTGTGCGTGGCCATTTTGGATTCCCAGCCCAATCAAGCTCTGGGCAAGACTAGACCAAAGAAGAAAGAGTTGGGCTGACCCAGAGTATCAGAAACAACAACAGTAACTTGTGGTTTAAGATGCTAAGTCTGGCGAGGAAATTGCACAGCAACAAGTAAAGCAGCAGTAGCAGAAGTCTGCCTGGGGTCATGGCTCTGCACCCGTTGCCCATCACACCCTGGTGCTGTCTCTTGCCAATCTCCCTCCTAGGGATTCCAGGCACTTTGGATGAGGTGTGATTACTTCATGGGTTTGGCCCAAGGGTTTCCTCTGGTCTGTGCTGATAAGCTAGTTCATGCTGACTTTGGAGTTCGTCAAGGTTTCCTCCTGAGGGACAGAAGCGATCCGATTATGAGCCAGAGATCACAGGAGAGGAAACGATATTTAGGAAAAGAAGAAGAAAGTTAGGCAAAGTAGAATGAGCCTCTGCTTGGCCTCAGGCCCCAGAACTTAGTGCAGTGGATAGCAGGGAGCAAGTGAGAGGAAGGTGGCTTCGTTCCTATAGCCCTGCAGGCTCTACGCAGCAGAGGCTTACAGCTTCCACTCTGGAGAGGAGCAACTACCATGAGGATGTAAAAAGACTCAGAAAGAATAACAGACAGGACTTTCCTCGCCCATTCCTCTGCAATGCAGCTCTCTAGGCCTCTTTGACCTCACACATTCACTTTAAAAAGTAACAAAAATCTACTAGGAACCTAGTTGGGAGCCCACCGGATGCTAGAGACTCAAAGACAATGAGATAGTGTCTTTGTCCAAAGATCTCAGTCTACTGGGGGAGGGAGGAATGTCACAGATAAACAGAGATGGCTCAGCCACTGAAGACCAGGCTCACGACCAAAAATTATAAAGTGATATGAAGAGCTACAGAAGTTACAGAAATAATATCCAAGGCACAAGCTTCTCAGTTGGGCCAATGTGACAATATATCCTTGACAACTGATATTGTTTCTATATACCAGCCCATAGCCTCTGACTGACAGGTGGTGCCAGGTTATTCCTTGCATGTTTTCCAAGTTGAGTCTCAGTCCAATCCCAACACTTATATTCCCACCCACCTCTCTTATCCCTGGTTAGGTTTCAATCTACCCACTCCACTGGCTTCCTGGGACTCCCTCCTTGTTATAGTTAGCTTCGCCTATCAGCTTGACATAGAGTAGAGTCATCTGAGAGAACTGCCTAGATCAAATTGGTCAATGGGCCCCCTGTGGGAGCTGTGTTGATCGTTAATTGATGGAGGAAGGCACACTCCACTGTGGGTGGCACTATTCCCTAAGAAGGTGATCCTGGGTTGTTATAAGAAAACTAGCTCTGGGGCTAGAGATATGGCTCAGTAGTTAAGAGAACTTGCTGTTCTACAGAGGACCCAGGTTCAGTTTCCAGAACCCACATGGCAGCTCACAACAATCTATAACTCTAATTTCAGGAGATTCAATGTGCTGCCTCTGAGGGCACCAGGTACAGATGAGGTACACTTAGATACATGCAGGCAGAACACATATGAAATAGAAGTACATAATTGAGAGAGAGGGAAAGAGAGACAGAGACAGACTAAGTATGAGCCCGTTGAGTCAGCCAGAAAGCAGTATTCCACTATGGCAGTGGTTCTCAACCTGTGGGTTCTCACCTATCAGATGTCCTGCATCTCAGACATTTACATTACAAATCATAACAGTAGCAAATTCACAGTTACGAAGCAGCAACAAAATGATGTTATGGTTGGGGGTCACTATAACATGAGGAACTGTATTAAAGGATCGCAGCATTAGGAAGGCTGAGAACCACTGCTCTATGGTTTCTGCTTTAAGTTCCTAGCCTTACTTTCTTCAATAATGCACTATGACCTGGAAGTATAAGATGAGATAAATTATTTTCTCCTAAGTTGCTTTGGTCATAGTATCTTATTACAGAAAAAAAATGGAAACTAGGACACCTCCCAACCCCAGAATGAACCTCTCAAGGTCTAGTTTACCTGTCCAGAAGAGGAAGCCCTTTCACTTCAGATCTCCTGTGTGGCAATGCACAGAATCACCGGTCCACCCCTCATCACCTATACTAGACTCAGAGACTTCTGCACAGAAGGCTGGATCTGGAAGGGGCTCAGAGAGCAGCTGCTCCAACTGTCTCCAGGAGACTCAGAAACTGATTTGAGCAACACTCTCTGGTGAGAGGGCTGGGACCCCCTACTTTGGTGCTGTAGGCATGTCATGACTGGAGCAGATATGCGGCTAGAGAAACAGTGTCCCTGAGGAGCTTGGGATTTACCAGTTTGGCAACCTCATGGGTAGGATGCCTTGCCCAAGAACCAAAGAGCTCTCTCTCAGTAATCTGTTTCCTATTCAGAGCCAACACAGCCAAGTCAATGGCTCCCTTCAATGGTGACACATGTGGAGACTCAGGATGATCTGTTTTCCTTTTTGCCTTGCCTACTAGGAAGCACATGCAGGATTTGCTGCTTGCTCTGAGAAGCCTCCACATCCTGCTGACGTATATTCTGAGCACTGACTTCCAGACTTCAACATGGCTGCCTGTTTTCCCATCTTACTCTTGTGCGTGTGTGAGCACATGCGTGCATTGGAAGTCCCCTCAACACTTTAGAGAAAGGATTAGATAAATGAACAGACTGTTGTAGAAGGATGCTTAATGGCTTAAAGGGGGGAAATATTTGCAGTGTGTCCTTTTAACTGTTCCCTTTAAAAGCTGGGAAGATTACCAGCCGGGACTAGTATGGATGAGCTTCTGTGCACAGACACTTATGTGGACTAGAAGTAGGAGCAGTGTGGAGAACACAACATCTCCCTGAACAACCCCACACATGTGACAGACCCCAAGTGTACCTGAGGTAAAAAACAGCAGGTTCAGCCCTTCTCTGGTGAGTAGCACTCATTCCCTGGGACCTGAAAGCAGGGAACCTGAGTCTTTGTTCTCACTCTGATCTGAGTACCTGAGCTCGCTCAAGATGGCTGGAGCCTAGTTTTCTTTGTCTCTGAAAACCTGTGATTTACAGTCCCTGAAAACCTGTGGTTTACAGTCTTTCCATCTCTGATACAGCCTAAATTTTAATAAACAGAGCCTCTTCTAGGACAATGGCAAGCGTCTCCCAATTTGTTTAGGGTCTGCACTAGTCAGAGATGCCCCCACCCAATGGGAATTCTACAAAAAGCCTTTAGGTTATTCTCTCAGATGACCTTTCTCTTCTCCAGTTGCTCCTTGTGACATGAGGGCATGATGGAATGCCAGCTTCACAACGGGACTCAATCTCATTAGCAAGAACATGATTAGATTGTATTTCACGGCAGCCCAGAGGCCACTGTATTTCAAGGATGGACAGGCCAGCCATGGTACAAGCATGCCCAGACCCACTCACTCTCCACAGACCTCAGGACTCCTACCCAAGCCTGAGGCAGCTGCAATAAAACGGATGTCCCAGCAAAGGTTCCGACCTTGAGAAGGTGTTCCGGGCATAGTGCATGATGCTGTCGAAGTCGTAGGTCTCTCCCAGAGAGCTCACCTCGCCGGCTTCCATTTTTAAGAAATTATACTCCTGACCTGTGACACAACACTCAGTTAAGGACTGTGGAAGTAAGACAGCACTCAAAGGGAAGCTGTGGGGAGGAGGGTCCAGGATAACATCCTGCTGCTCCTGTTGCCTGAGCAGCCAGAGAACAGGACTTGTAGGGCTTCTGGTTAGTGTTTGGAATAGAATAGAAATTTGAAACATAGGGCAAGCCCTATGTTCTCTTTACCCCACAGTCCAACACCCCTCTCCAAATGCCACTGAAACTTTCAACTATGCTTGCAGAAAGATTAGCACTCAATCTGCTTACCCAAAATATTCTGTTAAAAAAATTTCCCCCTTTATCCAGCAGCCAACGGAGAGATGCAGAGACTCACACCCCAGCTCAGGGAGTTTTATGGAAGGGTTGGGAAAAAGACTGAGGGACCTGAAGAGGACAGGAACTTCACAGAAATACCAACAGAGTCAACTAACCTGGACCCTTGGGAGTTCCAAGAGACTGAATCACCAACCAAAGAGCAAGCTCGGGCTGAACCTGGGCCCCTACACACATGAAGTAGGTGAGGAGATTGGTCTTCATGCAGGTTCCCCAGAAACTGGAGTGGCGGCTGTCCCTGAGCCTGCTGCCTGCCTGCCCATGGATCCCAAACCCCTAGGTGGGCAGCCTTGTCTGGTGCCAGTGGGAAAGGATGAGCCTAGTCCTGTGGCAACTTGATGTTCAGGACAAGGGGGGGGGGTGTTGATACCCAGTGGGGGTCTTCCCCTTCTTAAAAGAAAAGAGGAAGGTGGAATGGGGGATGACTTGCATGAGAGGTTTCTAGGAGGAGAGGAAGGGCTGATATTGGGTTGTAAAGTAAATGAATAAATAAATTTAGTAAAAACAAAAGCCAAAAAACCCCCAAAAACAAAAATAAACCCTCCCCAAAATTCTGATCTTACAATGTGAAGAAACAAGAAAATAATTCAGAAAGTTAAATCCCAAATGCTTTGTCGTCTGAAGCAAGTTTAAAGTGGTCTGTGGAGTTTGGTCTGGGATGTGCTCTCCTCACAATCACAATGACTTGAGCTCGATTCTCAGAACCCATGTTAAAAAGCTGGCCCTGGGGACAGAGATGGGTAGGTCCCTAGGGCTTATTGGCAGCCATTCTAGCTGGCTTAGCAAGTTCAAGGTTAATGAGAAATTTTGTCTCAAAAAGAATAATATGGAAAGGCCCTGAGGAACAACACCCAAGGTTGTTCTCTGGCCTCCACATGCCACAAACATGTGAACACACATGTACAAATACATACACAAGGCAGATTTAAGGGAGCGATATAAGCTAGCTACTTTCACGTTTAATATTGCCTTTTGGGTTGTAGATTTTTGTTTGTATTTTTTTGTTTTGAGACAGGTCTCATTAGTTGACTAAGAGAGATTTGAACTCACTCATAGTCTAGGCTGGCCTCCAACTTGTGATCCTCCTGCCTCAACCTCCCTAATGTGTGGCTTATAAGCCAATACTACCTCACCAGGCTCCAATATGAACTTAAATTATTTGACATGAGAGGATGTATACATGTTTGATCATGTATGCTGTCTGCCCCAGGGCAGAATATTCTATGCAGAGATGTTGTTTCTGCATGCATTGGTATCTTAATCATGTTACGTACAGTTCAAAAGGTAACATTGCGTGGCAAAAGTGACTCATAAAAGTTGCCAGAACTCCTTTTGGCTAATCATCTTAGACACTGCCACTTAGGAACTGGGATTGAATTTCACTGCCCCTTTCAACATGGTGGGAGAATCATGGTTCCTATTCTATTGTAAGCCACACACTTTAGCAGATGTATTCTCAGGAAGGCCACAGGCAGACAGTGGCAGACCTCATAGCAACAGCCTACAAAGTGGGATTGCTGCCTCCACTGCTAGCCATGAGCCCGAGAGGCTTCCAGAAGGCCCTCCTCTCAGTGTTTTAAAGCCTGTGGATGCCCAAACTTGCCGGCTTCTAGATTCCACCCAAGATCCCTTACCTGGCTGGATGTTTTCTCTGATGATGGTGACATGCTGGTCTCGGTCTGGCCGAGTGTGTTCATGCCAGAACCCAACTACATGGCCCAGCTCGTGAGCCACAATGCCAAACTTGTCACAGTTTTTCCCGATGGATATAGCCTGTGGGCCACCTCCTCGGCGTCCCACGTAGGAACAACAACTGGGTGATAAAAACATGCAGATTAGCAGGTCTGAGGATATGAAAATAAAGAGACACGTTCCATCCCCATTTTACCTTCCTACCCGTGGTATAAAGGTGCATTTGAAAAAAGAAATGCATTTTAGAGGTGGGAGATTTCCACTGTTCAACTCCCTACAACAAGGCCACAATTCCCTCAAAATGCATCTCTGCCTTTTGGTGGTCACATATCCCGTTTAGAACCTGAAGGCAGAAATAGGCCTCCTACCCAGAATGAAGTGTGCCTACACCCATCTCTCTTCTAAGTTTCACGTCTGTGGGACCTTCTTTGAGGGGTAGGTGGCTGAGTTCTACAAAGGATGCCTCTGGATGTTATTGTCAATGGGCTTCAGTGAGAGTCTGTATTGGGTACAATTATTTTTGTTCAAGAAATGTTTATTCATTATCCTAATACACAGGTAAACACTGGTTTTATGAGACTGTATTATTTTGCTGTTGGGTGATGAGAGAGAGAGAGAGAGAGAGAGAGAGAGAGAGAGAGAGAGAGAGAGAGAGAGAGAGCATATTGACAGCATATTAGTGTAAAGTTATGCACACCTTTGCATGTACATGGATTTGCTAAAGAATAAAGTGGGTTCTCAGAATTCAAGTTTTAGAGCCTAAGGCTTCCTTACCCACTGAGGTATCTCTCTAGCCTGTTAGTATTGTTTAACTATGTAGCCAAGGTTAGCTTAGAACTCATTATGTAGACCAGGCTGACCTTAAAAACGTTGATATCCTAGCCTTGACCTTGGAGTGCTAGGATTGCAGGTGTACACCACTGCACCAGGCTTGTCAGAGTGCTTTAATAAAGGCATAAAAAAGAAATCAAAGGTGCCGGAGAGATGGCTCAGTGGTTAGTGGAACTTGCTGCTCTTGCAGAGGAACTGGGTTCAATTCCCTGCACCCACATGGCATCTCACAACTACCTGAAATGCCAGCTACCAGGAATCTGATGCTTTCTCCTGGCCTCCAAAGGTGCCAGGTCTTTGTAAGGAACACATATATACACAGGCAAAACTCCCATACACAATAAGATAAATATTTTTTTAAATTAAAACATTGAATGATCCCACCTGCCACATCATGTATTGAGCATGTAAGCAAGCATGTCCGTCCATGTTGCAAAAGACTGAGCTCTCTCACCCTACTCCAATCCATATCCAAAGACAACAAAAAAGTAATAATGTTTTCCCGTTCTAAAAACCTGTCAGACAACACATGAATAAAGAACATATTTAACTTTTTATTCATTTTGTGATCTTAGTCACCTTAGTAGAGTCGCTTTGGTTTTAAGTGTCTCATTTGACTTTCTGGATTTTCCATGCACATGGTCACATTAGCTCTCAATAATGCAACCTTGGCCTTGTTCTTGCCAATCTCCACTGTGTTGAGTTCACTTCCTGTCTAGGCATGTTAGTGCTTCTGGAACAGTGTTAAATAATTGTGCGGGCCAGCCATCTCTTTGAATGGTTCCTGATTCTAAAGCAAATACTTCTAGGATCAGTGTGTTCTCACACATACAAATATATAGTTATCTGTTTACATGAAAATTTGCACTTTTATAATCAGCATCTATTCCTGGGATGCCTTGGTTACTTTTTAAAACAGAAATGTGTGTTGGTACCCAGATGCCTTCAGCATCTGCAGAGGTATGCCCAGATCTCTCAGATATGTCAGCTATGTGAGTAAACTTTCTGGATATAAACAGGTCTTGTGTTCTAGACAAGCGGATGGGTAGGCTTCCTTCTGATCTCCCACCAGAGTTCTAACATCTTAGTTGGGCTTTTGCATAGCTATTCATGTGAGGTACATCTGTACTTGTGAATTTCTTCATCCATTATGGATGCTTTCAGGACAGCAGGCAAGTCCATGATGGTTTTCTTAAAAGTATTGGAAATGTTTCTTTCTCTTACACATTGCAACGTTTCAGTATCAAAATAGTGTTGAAAGATCTAAAAGAATTCGTCATGTGACTCTGGATTTGGGGCTTCAAGGGAAAGAATTTCTTCATTCTGTTTATCCATTTCTTTAAAAGTTACTGTTCTACTCAGCTGTATCACTCCGGAACATATACCCAAAGAGCCTTGTATCCCACCACAGGGATGTTACAGTCTGTGTTTATCACTGCTTTCTGTGTTCATGATAGCAAGGATACAGAACCAGTCTAGGTGTCCTTCAACAGGTTAGTGGATAATGAAAAACTGGTGCACAAATACAATGGAATGTTATTCAACTGTGAAGAAAAGTAAGATCAGGAAAATGAATGGATCTAAGAGGTATAATATTAAGTACAGTAATCCAAACGCATGTTCTCCCTCATGTGCAGATCCTAGCTGATAATGTATGCATGGAAACAGGTAGATAAGAGTAAATTACCAAGTTAGAAAGGTAAATAAGAAAGGATAATGTTGGGTGATAAGAAAGGATGGATCGTTGGCAAAAGGGCACATGGGACATGAATGAGGAAAGTGGTCGGAGGGGAGGAGCCTAGGAGGAAAGAACGGGGATGGAAGGAGATGGGGGAGAGGAAGGGACAAGAACCACAAAAATGTGCTGCTTTCCAACACAGTAAGTGCCAGGCATTGTGGTACTCACATTTTAATGAAAGCCTAGAGGCAGAGTCAGGAGAGGCCAGCCTGGTCTACCTAGAGTTCCAGGTTAGCCAGAGCTATATGGTTAAACCCTCTCTCAAACAAAGAAAACCAAGTTATGAAGTGAAAATGTTTTGTTTCTTTGGAGACTTCAGTTGTGTCATGTGATGTTTTTCTGGAAACTGGCTTAGGAGAAGATGATTTTGCTGAGGCAGACATGTGGGAAGATGTTTTGCTGAGAACAGACATGTGGTGTTCGGCTGGAGTGAGCAGATGCTTGAGAGAACATGTGATGTTTGGAAAAGATATAAATACAACCCAACAGACAGTGGACGGCGTGGTGTGGCATTGGTTCTCCTTGCCTTCTTTTGCTAATCTTTGTCGAGATTTCGTAGAGAGAAATATACCAAAGATCCTCTGGCAGTGTTCCAGTGGCTTCTTGCAACTTCTCAGACTTGGGCCAATTGGCAGAGCCTCGAGGTTTCCTCTAGATCAAACAGTCATTGCCAATTTGTGAATGGTGTTTGTGAGTGGATTGAGCTACCACTTCTGATTCACTTAAACTGAACTGCTGATATCTTGACAACAAAGAGTGGAATTGCCCCAAAGAACTACTTCTAAAGAGGTCCACATCTCCCTTTGCCCTATTAACCTTTTCTTTCCACTGCCTCTGGTGGGTGGTGGGCTAGAAGGGAAGTTGAAGCATTTAAGAACCCTTATTAAAGTAGGTTGTAAAAAATCTAAGCCTACAGAGTTATTGGTCTGTGCCAATGCTACATATTCACCTTGGAGTTATTCACATTTCTTACTCTCAGCGTCTCAAGAACCATTCATGATTCTGCTGCTGTTTCTCTGGCAGGTTCCTTTGTCTCTTTCTAAGTTTGTGTCTTTCTGCACTGTTGATTTTTCTTGCCTGAAGTAGTTATCTACTGTTTTTATTTGGTCAAAGAATTCACTCTTAGGTTTATTAGCCCTATAGTGTTTTGCTTTGTGTGTTTGCTTGTGTTCTCATTGGGCTAATTCTTTTGTGATGGTATGAATGCGCGCGCGCACACACACACACACACACACACACACACACACACACACACACGGTGGGCAAGATTGCGAGATCACCAGCTTCTATGAATTAACAATGTCATCATCATTTTTAATTAGCAATGTGGTTTATTTTGTGGACATATCTTTAGCTTTATCTCTTTCCCTTTGAACTGTAGTGATTTCATTACTAGACTTTATGCAGATCTTGATTATCTGATAAAGGCTATAAACCAAGTGGAGTTTTTGACAAAAGAGTAATGTTTACTCTTATTACCATGCCATTTCATTGCTTTCCTCTGTTTGTTTGTTTGTTTGTTTGTTTTAAAAATATTTATTTAATCTATATGAATACACTGTCACTGTCTTCAGAGGGCATCGAGGATCCCATTACAGATGGTTGTGAGCCACTATATGGTTGCTGGGAATTGAACTTAGAACCTCTGGACAAGCAGTCAATGTTCTTAACCACTGAGCCATCTCTCCAGCCCATCATTGCTTTTTAATATGAGAATATTTTAATGCTGTTTCTAACATGTTCTTAAAATTTATTGTTTATTTTTGCTTTTAAAGTGTGTGTGTGTGTGTGTGTGTGTGTGTGTGTGTGTGTGTGTGTGCGCGCGCGCGTGCGTGTGCATTCACAGGTTTGCAGGCATATGTGTCCCAGAATACACATGTTGGTGTCAGAGAGTGGCCTAGGATGTTGGTCCTCACTTTCTACCTTGTTTGAGATGACACCTCCTGTTGTTCACTTCGGAGTTCATTGGACTACCTGGTCAGTGAGCTGAGGGTTCTTCAGTCTCTGCGTCTCATCTCATTCCCCTTCAGAACACTGTGATTAAAATCATGCCCTGTTCTATCCAGCTTTAGGGAGTCTGAACTCAGGTCCTCCAACTGGTATAGCAATCACTTTATCTATAAAACCATCTCCCCAGGCTACAGAGCTATTCTTAGTATTTAACAGATAAACATGTGTCTCAGCCTTCCTCGTGCTTTTAAAGACGTTATCAGGATATAAACTAACAGACCTGCAGAATCAACCCTGTTAACTGCATCTTCCAAATCCTCTACAAACCCCTAATCATTTTTTGTCAACTTGATGCCAACGTATTTGGACTTACTTTGGAAATAAAGCAAGTATCTCAGCGATTTTTTTTTTCATGCATTTCCCTCTTGGATTCACTAAGCTTGTCTTATGATTCCTAATGCTCTGTATATGTCTGACATATACACAGTAAATATGTATGCAGCCTGACCCTCACCGTAGCTTGCACTGTTTCTCATTATGAAGGTCCTATTCTTTTATCCTCTGACTTTACAAACAACAGTGGGGTGTAGATCACTTGCCTAATGTGCACAAGTCCTTGGTTTTGATGTCCAGCACTGCAAAATTAATTAGATAATCAATTACAAATGTTAAAACAAAACAGTAAACATCTTATTTGTAGATGAACTTGTTATCTGGTCTTTTGTCTCTGCTCACACTTGCTGCCAACTTACTTGCCTTTCCCTTCAAAGTTCGGTCATTTCTTTAATTATCATCCATGTGAAGAATGTGTAGATGGGATTTTTTTTTAAAAAAAAAAAAATCCAACCTAGGAACCTGGGTAAGAGAGCATACCACTTATATTTATCATCATGACAGACATTTTCTGTGTGTATGTGTGCATGTATGTGTATATGTGTGTGTATGTACATGCATGTGGGTATGTGCGTGTGTGTGCTTTTGTGTGTATGTGCACATGTGTATGTATATATATATGTGTATGTGCATGTGTATATGTGTGTGTGTGTGTGTGTGTGTGTGTGTGTGTGTGTGTGTACTTACCCTAGCATTCATGTGTACAGACCAGAGGTCAGTGATGTCAGGTGCTTCTTGCTATTACTCTGCACTTAGTTTTTTAAGACAGGGTCTCTCACTGAACCCAGAGCTCACCATTTTGGCAAGCCTGGCTGGGTAGGGTTCTGGGGATTCACTGTCTCTGGGCCCCTCCTCTGTAGTTATAGACATGTCCATCACATCTGGCTGTTACACAGACTCTGGGGGTTCTGAACTAATGTCCTCGTGCTTGCCCGGCAAGCTTCTTCCCAATGAGCCATCTCCCCAGCTATCCTAACAGGTTTCTCCTATAATAACCCAATTATTGTACATTATGGTTTCTGAAGGAAGTCTGTAAGCCTGTGGGGCCTCTAAAATGGCAGAAGTTCATCCATTCAAAACCCACAGTGAGCAAGGAGAGCCCACCACTTCATCAGCTATCAGTTCTTCAGTGGAGTCCTGACCTAAGCCTCCACAGGAATCATCAGCCATGCTGTCGTGGTGACAGGACCCACCAACAGGGAGTCTTCCTGGAGCCGCACTGTGAACTCACCTGCTCTGCCATTTCACTGAGGACAAAGAGCTCCCAGCAGATCCTGTCCTCCCGTAAATCACAGCTCGGTGGAAATGTCCAGTGACAGAAACTCAGAGCCCACATCCTTCCCTCTGTCGCCTCCTCCCATGCTGAGGCAGCCTTACTTACCCACAGGTCCTGTAACTGAAGACAATGAAACTTTCCTCATCTGTCCTCTCTACGAAGGTCACACAGGTGTGCTTCTCCCAGTGCCTCATGGCCTGTTTGAAAATGGCCCTCTGGGTGCCTGAAATGACAGGGCAATACTGGTCACTTTGCTCCTGGGCACACCTTCTTCAGACATGAAGGCACAGACTTAAGACAAAGCTTGCTCTGATTTTTAAAAATCTTGTTGATAATGCTGTGGTTTTTGTACCTGATGGTTGAGAGAGGTTTGAAGTCTCATCATCATCTAAACACACACAGAGACACAGACACAGACACAGACACAGACACAGACACACACACACACACACACACACACAACTAGGAAGGTGATGAATGTGTTCATTAATTAGGTTGTGGGGATCATTAAACAATGTATCATTATACATTATAAATATATCAGATGACCACTTGTGTGTGTGTTTGTGTGTGTATGTGTGTGTATGTATGTATGTATATATATATATATATATATATGTTTGTCAAATATTTTACATTGTCTTAAAAAGCCTTTTTAAGTAACACAGAAAAGAAATCCATTGGGAATCACAGTTCCCTTTGCTGAGGGTGCTGGAGCCAGTCGTCAGCCTAAGCACTAAAGAATCAGCAGCAAGAGCTGAATCACCGTAAGTTCAAGGCACACCTCATCCACATAGTGAGTTTCATCCAGCCAGGGTGAAAAAAATCTTGTCAAGGGGCGTGTTGTGGCTGGAGAGATGGCTCAGTGGTTAAAAGCACTTGTTGCCTTTCCAGGGGACCCAGGTTCAATTCCCAACACCAACAAGGCAGCTCAGAATCACCCCAGACTATCCAATACCCTCTTCTGGCCTCTGAGGGCACTGCATGCACATATGTACATGTAGGCAAAACATTCATTTCAGATAGATAGATAGATAGATAGATAGATAGATAGATAGATAGATCTCCTGAATAGAGACTTGAGAGGATGTGGCATCTGTGGGTTGAAGGGACACTAACAGAAGACAGTGTCCTAAGCTCCCCAGCTTTTCCTTTGTATTAAAAGTATTTTTTCTTTTTTAAAATTTTTTATTGGGTATTTTATTTATTTACATTTCAGAAAAGTATTTTTCTACACATGTGTCTTACCCAGGTTTGTCTCAATAGGTGGTTGCAGGTTTCTGGATTGGAGGGAGTTCTCTCTCCAGCACAGCATTCTGATTTCATTTTCTGTCATGCCTGCTGGAGAGTGTGTACCAAAGAGCAGTGGTAGCTGCTCTCAGGGATGCATTTTTAATCTCTCAGTGTGTGGCTTTCTCTGCCAGGCTGCTTGAATGACAGGGAGAAGACCTTCATTTTCTCGGGGCAGTTCCTGATTAAGCACATGGAAGCTGGAGTAATGTCACCAAGCAAAAGGGTAACCTGGAATAATGTCACCAAGCAGAAGGATAGCCTGGGAAGGTACCCATCTCTCCCAGGTTCTGCATATCTACTCTCAGGCCTGCTGATCTGCCACTAGCTAGCTCATTCACAGTTCTCAGTGGCTGCGGCAAGTCATTGAGCCATATTCCTCATTCGCCTACTTCTTACAGAAGCCACAGCGTTCCAGGGATACAGAAAGCTAATGAAGATACTGAGAGGCTGGGATGCTCACTCAATGGGCCTTTTGTTCAGGCATCTAGCCAGTGATGTGTTGCAGCCCTGCTGTGGGCAGATCTGGGGAGCTCCTCCTCTGGACCAGGCACTGTCCTAGGTGCTGGACACATAGGCATGAACAAAGGGTTATTCCTGCTCCCATGGAGTTGGGCAGAGATAAGTAAACACAAATACAAGCGGAGAAACTTTGGATCATGGTGAAAGCTGTTACAGTTATAGAGGGAGCTGTGCATGCACAGCTGGTGGAGGTGGTGAGGTTCCAGGAGGATTGACCTTGGGTATATCATCTGATCAGAAGCCAGCCAGGTAAAGCTCGGGGGTAGTGTCCCAGGAGACAGGACAGTGCACATGTGCTAGGGACCTGGAGATGGGTAGCACCTAGAACAGGAAGGTGGCTGGTGGAGCTGATTAAAGAGAAAGAAGGAAGGAAAAGGAGAAAGGGTTCTGCAGGGAAGGCTCAAGGTCGGGGACAACAGCCCCAGCTTCAGGCTAGGTGATTTCCATAGTGCAAAGATAATACCACGATACACTGGGCACAGTTCTTAAGTTCCCATCTGTGTTAACTCATTTCATTCTATCACCAACTTTCTTTCTTTCCTTCTTTCTGGTTTTGTTTTTTGTTTTTGTTTTTGTGGTTTTTTTTTTTTTTTTTTTTTTTGGTTGGTTTGGTTTGGTTTGGTTTTTCAAGACAGGGTTTCTCTATGTAGCCCTGACTGTCATGGACTCATTTTGTAGACCAGGCTGGCCTTGAACTCACAAAGATCCACCTGCCTCTGCCTCCACAGCACTGGGATTAAAGGTGTGCACCACCATGCCCGGCTACCAGACCTCTTTAAAGAACAGGGAACTACATAAATGTTAAATGATTTGTCGGAGTGGAGCCAGGATGCAGACCAGGGAGTCATGCCACGTTGTGTGATACCTATGTGCAGTCTCTGGTTACCTTGTGGGGCACTGATCCCAAGCCGAGGGACAGAGGCCAGAAGCCACCATGGACAGCTCCGCGCTTGCCTTCTTCCTGCTCACTGTTTAAGCCTTTTAAGACTGACCTGATGAGACTCCCTGCTCTCCACCAAGCCTTCAGAACAGGGTGACCTCTGAAGCAGACACAGCCCCAACAGAGGCCTGATGTCAGGCTCCACCGGCCCAAGGGAACCTTAGCTGGAGGGACTGCTGTGGTCCTGGCATCCGCGCATTCCCACGGAGTCCCAGTCCCATCTCAAGCCTGAGAGACCAAACACGGACTCCAAAGGAGTCACATCCAGGGCTACTGACCAGTAAAGTTCCCTCCGATGACATAAGGAATGATGCCTCCAGGCCAGATCCGCTCTGCCCTTGAGGTTGTAGCTCTTCGGACCCGAGCAGAGAAGGTCTTCGCTGTGGTGTTTGAGGTCCCAGGGACAGGCAAAAATAGGGTGCCATCCTTGCTATCTGCAAGACAGTCAAAGGGTCAATTGCCCTGCCACAAAGTCTTCTGCAAGTTATGCTTAAGCATGGGATTGCATTGATGGTAGACTGACACAGGGGTGGGCAAACCTGTGTTCTAAGGGAACATTTTACCCACAAAGGTTTTTTGAGAACCTGGTAGGTTATGCTCAATAGCTGGGTTTAAGTGAACTGTCTAAGATCAAGTGGCTCCAGGGAACCAACGCCCTCTTCTGCCCTCCACAGGAACTACACCCACATGCACCCACCCACCTACTCCACCCCACCATGTACCCCACCCCACCTCCACACATATACATATAATTAAATATTTAATATTTTAAAAAAAGGTTCTAAGTCCAAAAAGGACCCTGAAAATAGCGGGGATAGACAGAAGGGAATGTTCAAACTGGGATTCCCTTATGGAATCCATACCATGCTGGACCTCCATAGGGTCATCCCGAGTGTTTGCTTACAACTCCTCCTTACTCTTCCTTGGAGAGCCTCCTCTCCAGTTTTTACATACTCCTCTCTCCGAAAAAAAAAATCCAGCTACTGAAAATTCACTTTTGGGGGCTGGAGAGATGGCTCGGTGGTTAAGAGCACTGACTGCTCTTCCAGAGGTCCTGAGTTCAAGTCCCAGCAACCACATGGTGGCTCACAACCATCTGTAATGAGATCCGATGCCCTCTTCTGATGTGTCTGAAGACAGCGACAGTGTACCCACATATATGAAATAAATAAATAAATCTTTTTTTAAAAAAAAAAATCAGTTTTTAAATTTCCTTTAGTTATTCCCTTCTCTCTTCATTTTTGTTTCTTTTCTTGTTTTTTCTTTCCTTAATAATGAGTTTTAATTCATAACCGTAACATTCACTTTCATAGCGTACAATTCCTCAGGGGTTAGTCTACGTATCAGGTGTACAGCCATCACCACTGTCTAATTGTATGAGCTTGTCAACGCTGCGGAAGGAAACCCTGTCCTCATTAACAGTCACTTCCGGTTTCTCCCTCTGCCTTTGACAGCCTGGGATCTGCTGGATTTCTGTGGCTCTACCTGTTCTCCATATGAGCAACCTCTGCCTTCTGCCTTCTGCCTTCTGCCTTGCTTCTGCCTTTTTCTGCCTTCTTTCTGCCTTCTTTCTGCCTTCTTTCTGCCTTCTTT
>JANHMN010000003.1:167150433-167172693 GCA_030674055.1 Rhabdomys pumilio
GAAGAGGAAGAGGAAGAGGAAGAGGAAGAGGAAGAGGAAGAGGAAGAGGAAGAGGAAGAAGAGGAAGAAGAGGAAGAAGAGGAAGAAGAGGAAGAAGAGGAAGAAGAGGAAGAAGAGGAAGAAGAGGAAGAAGAGGAAGAAGAGGAAGAAGAGGAAGAAGAGGAAGAAGAAGAAAAGAAAGAAGATTCTGAAGGGACTGAAGGGACTGTCTGTTCCTGGTCCCAGCTACAAGATGTGTAGCTGAAAACAGAGACTCCTCCAGCAGCATGGTAGGAAAGGGGACGAATCTGCTGCACTGTAAAGTAAGGCAACTTGAAGAAGGGAATCAGCATCCCAATAGGGACATAAGCAAAAGATACAAAGAGGTGAATACCATTATGCACACCGGGATCATTAGCAAACCCAGGAAAAGATGCTCACAGCCGCCAGCAGCCATAAAGGAACACAAGCTAAGTAATAATAAGCTATTGCTTATTGGTTAAAAATACCTGGTACTATTGAGGCTCTGGGGAAAGAAATAACCCTCAGAAGTTACTATGGAAACATGGATTGTTATTCCTGCAGACACTCAATATTGCAACATCTATTAAAAACATGCTAAGTGGGGCTAGAGAGATGGTTCAGTGGTTAAGAATGATGCTCTTGCAAGGGACACGAGTTTGGTTCCTAGCATCCAGGTCAGGTCAGGCTGCTTAACAATTGTCCACAACTCTAGTTTACATAACCTCTCACCCCTACCCCCAGGTCTGCAGTCTTTTCTAGCTTCATGGACCCTTCTCTGAGATACATAGTTTCCCATACCTTGTCATCCCAGCTCCAGGGGACTCAATGCTTTCCATGGGCACCTACCCATAGCTACATACCCACACAGATGAGTACACAAATGCATGCATAAAAACATGTAAGGGAGTGGAGAAGTGTTATTATCTGGGGAGAAGAGAAAGTTGATTGTAGGGCGTGAGGGAGGGGAGGTAGCCAAAATAAGGTGGAAGGGGAACACTAAAGAATAACACATGATGGTATCAAGTCGTTTGTACATTTGTGTGAATGTATATGAAGTTTTAAATATTCACAGTGTAGGAGAAAATAATATTGAAGCAAAATCATAAACTACAACAACTAATGATTTCTATTTCATCCCTACAGAGGGATTTTAGCATTTAAAAAATTGCTCCTTTGCTCTCCAGTTAACTCTAGCACTGCTCTGAACGGGAAATGCACCTCTAAGATTGACATACGTCCAGACACCACTAGAAGCTCATAGGACTGCTGGCCCCTGAGCCTCTGAACCTTCACATGTAGAGAGGCCATGGGATTACTTCTAGGAAGGCTCTAGACTGGCCACAAGCAGCCACCTGCCTCTGTTATCCTTCCCTGGGTAGACTCCAGTCTACGGTGGCTGACCACTGCTATCCCACATCTACTCTCCTTTCTTGCCTTATGGAGCCTCCTCTTCTCTGAAACACATAAGCCTTGTCATCTCCCTTCTCAGGCCTTCAATGCACAAGCCAAGTAACCAGAGAGAAGAAACAAACCCAGAGGACACAATTTTCTAGCAATCTCCAACCAATAAACCCTACCTTTCCATACCTCCCACCCCTGCAGAAAGACAGCTTCTCATACCCCCATTCCAGCAAGACAACGTTCCATGCCCCCTGCGTGAAGCAAGACAGCTTTCTGTACCAAATCTCCCCGACACAGCAAGTCCCCCCACCCATCCACCCTTCATTCCACCAAAGGAAGCACTTGCCTATTCCCATTGCTGTCTATGTGCATGCCCAGCCCAGCTGCTGACAAAGGAGGTTCCAGAAGACACCCAAAGCAGGGGTCTGGAGTACGGTGATACCAACTAATAGATACAGGGTCTCCTTTGGGAGTGATGCTAACGGTCTGAACAAGATGAAGAAGGTCATGCCACATTGTTAATGCACCTAACACCACTAGACACTACACTTTGAAATGGTTAAAGGGTTTAGGTTATTTATCAAAATTTGCCACAAGTTTAAAGAAAAATAAAACAAAAGGTCCTCAGAGCCCTGATATGGCCTCACAGACATTACCCTTTCTTGGCACCTGGATGCTGGTATTAGAGGCTGTATCATTTGGCCACATTGCAGATGTCTCCTCAAGGCCACCTGAAAAAAAGAAAAGAGGTAAAGACATACTTTTCAGTAGCATCAAAGGGGCAAACCTGGCCATTGGGTGACCAACAGGGCAGCAAGGATTTGGTCAACCAACGTTTATTGTGTCCATAAATGCCTCTTTTATTTTAATAACCACTCATAAATTAGCAAAACTACCATCCTCCTTGGTCAGTCAGGGATGCTCAGAATGGAATAAACAGAGTTCATGGGGAGTCCCAGCTCAGCTCCTTATCCACCTAGAGAAGACGGAATGGGTGCACAAGGAAGTTCTAGAGTCAAGTCCATGCAAGCGGTGTCCAGCATGGCTGCTGAACTTCCGACAGCTCCATCATTGAGATGCTGCTGTTCTGGGTTTTCTCCTTTTCTTCTGTTTTCCCCATATGAAGAATCGTCTTTAGAAAACTGCTGTGTTTTCTTTATAAACAGGACTCTGAAGACACGGTAGAGCAAGGGCAGCATCAAATGTGTGTGGGGGAGGCAGCCATGTCTAGACATGTTGTCAGCATTTACCTCACTCAGAAGGTGTCAACCTCCAAAGACTACCTGTCCTACTGTGTGCTGGGTCCAATCCCAGGACTACAGATTCAACCACAGACAAGGCAGACAGTGTTTCTGCTTCAATGCTAGCACTCTCTAAATGGAGAGCTGGATGTAACCGCAGAGGAGCTAACTGCAAGTTCTGAAGATTAAATTTAGCATGGGCTGACAGGAGGGGTCGGGGCTTCTGTGGGAGAGTAAGAAGAGCCATCAGTGGGTGCTGGGTAGGGCACCAGGGAGCAGATCTGTACCCAGGGGATACAGTGACCATGAAACCATATCAAAGCCTTCAAAGAAGGACTTATCGACAAACAAGAAGGTGTTTCTTTGCATAGGTTGAGAAACCTGAAGCTTATGAAGCAACCTTCCCTAATCCCCCTGCCCCCATTAGAACTCTGGGCTAGGTAGAGTGCAACCCCATCTTGGGAAAGCCAAGGTTGAGGAGAATGCTAATGAACCCAGAGTGGTCTGGCTCAGAACATCCTGGTCAAAGATCCAAGACCTACCCTAAGCCACCAGTGCCCAAGGAAGGTTTACATTTGGCATCACACTTGTCCAATGAGTAGCCCGTGTCCAAGTTCACACCAGTAGAGGCAGCGGGTGGCCATTCACCAGCTCCTGAGTGGCAGGTTGCCTCATCCATTGCTGTGACTCAGGCAAGGCCTGCAGCTGCCCTGGCCTCCTATAGAGAAAGGACCCCCAACACCAGGCAGGGACAGGAGACTCCCTGCATCCTGCCTGGCTGGCCAGCTAGGAATGTGCTCACACGACTCCTGCAGCTGCTGGGGTCTGCGCTGCCAGCTCTCAGCCCTTGGGTATTCCAGTTGCGATATCATTTCCTCTCAGGCTAAAGGTCAGGGGAAATCCTGACGGTATGAAGTCGTTCCTCAGCACAGGAATGTGCCATCTGCAGAGAGAGGGGCGGGTCCCCGCCAGGCTCCGAGTCCAGCTCAGCCTCCGCCCTGCAGGCTGCGCAACTGCTGCCGAGAACCTGGGCGTTAGCATCTTTGGTCTGTCAAATGGGCTGCTGTGGGGACCAAATGAGGTAATGGGTTTGTTTAGATGTGTGTTCATTCAGAAAATATGTATCCGACACCTGCTATGTGCCAGATTCTGTTACTACTGCTGGGGAGAGACTTCAGGAAATTATAATCTGATGGAGGGAGGGGAAAGGGGGGACAAATTAAAGTGAAGTATTTAAGTTGGCTGCTGGTAAGTACGAAGGGAAAAAAAGGAGATTGTACAGTGCCATTTCATGTAGGAAAGAAGAGCGGAAATTTGAAGAGAGACGAAGTCTATAGATATCTGGCAAAGAGCATTCCAAACTGAGAAATAGCAGGTGCAAAGGCCCTAGGGTGAGAAGATGCCCAGCAGCAGGGAGCTGGGGTGCCAGGGATGGAAGGAAAAGAGAGAGAACAGCAGTGAGCCTGCCAGCCATCAACTGCAAGACCAGCTAGTGTGGGGCCCTGCCGGCAGGCGTTCTCTGGACTTAATCTTTGAGCATCCTAGATCAGATTCAGGCATTTAACCGCATCTGCTTTTTGCATAACCGGAGTTGTTAACACTGGACAAGAGAGAGGCACGGGAGCTGAGATTTAAAATAAATGTCTACAAGCAGCGGGAGTCCAGTGTAGATATCAGCCAGTTTCATCCTATTCTGCTTCCTAAAATGAAGCAGGGGAGGGAGCAGGAAGAAAGATATGTAAGAGATGTCTGGACACAGCCCTGGTTCAAGACGAGCTGGTGCTTCTAATGGAGGCACCCAGGGCAGTGGTAGAGGCTGGGGCTGTGGGCAAGGCTGAGGCTGTGACGGAGGGAGCCAGGTGCCCCTGGGTTCTACAGCAGGAGAGGATTCAAGCAGGGTTCTCTGGTTCCTTTGGCTCTCTGATGCTGGGGCTAGAACAGGGGAAAAGCTTTGGAGATGAGAGAGACACAACGGGTAGGTATGACTAAAAGAATCTGTTAATTAAAGTGCCACCCAAGGTGTTAGCCACAAGCTAAAAATGCACAGGTTTCGGGGTTCCAGCCTCACAGACAACCAAGGAAGGATCACACCAAGAGGCAACTTCCTTGAGGGCACCATAGTGTCAGTCACAGAAAGTCCTGTGCCCCTCAGACTCCCCATCAGAGCAAGAACAGCTTACTCTGTTGTCTACACTCAGAGCTACAGGCAACTCCAAAGAGCCCAGAGCCTTGTCCTGACAATCTGTGAGAGGACACCTGACATTAACTGGCAGCGCTGTGACAGTTAAGAACACAAATACTAGCTTTGAATGGAAGCACATGTCTGTCATCCTAGCCCTTGGGAGGCCATGTAGCAAATTCAAGGCCAGTCTGAGCTACACAAGCTCTTGTCTCAAAAGACAAAAACAAAGCAAAACAAAACCTACCACCAAACCACAAAGAGCACAGTCCCTCCTCTGACCTCATCCTCTGAGGGACACCAGGCCCAGGCTTCCTGTTCTGCCTGGGATCCACCTAGAGTCCATGAGTTGAGCAGCCTTGCACTTTCTGGACACAAAGCATCCCACTGCCTTTGAGATGCGTTCTGCTCTGCACATGGCTGAGACCTTTAGTGGCCTGGCCCTCTGAGGCTCCTCTGCCTCACCTCTTGCCTCTACTTCCACTAACCACTAACTGAGCCACCCTAAGCTGTAGGGAGTGGATTTCTATTTCCTTTATTCTCCTTTATTTTTGTTGAAACAGGACCTTATTATACAGACTAGGCTGACCTTAAACTCAAAATCCTCCTGCCTCTGCCTCCTAAGATACTGAAATTACAAACATGGACTGCCTTACATATTTAAACATCTTCTTAAAGCTTGCCCTCCTCTTGGGCCTGGCTACATCTTACTGGTTTCTCACTCTCTAGCTGGACCCCACTTCCTCTGGAACACTGCAGGCTGGCAGCCCTGCTCTTCCAGGCTATAAGCCTACCACCTCTGAGCTTCCTCAGCTCCCTCCCTACCCTGGGAAATCTTTTAGAAATACTGAGGCCTGACCCCCAATCCCACTCCTACCCTCAGAAACTCCGCTTTAATTGACCTGGGGCTTGCCTGGACATAGGGACTTTGAAAAGCTTCCCAGGTGATCTGAAGATTCAATCAAGATTGATGACAGCAGCCAGGAAAAGAGGCCTGTACTTGTAATTCCAGCTGCTACAAGCCTGAGGCAGGAGGATCATGAGTTCCAGGGCAGCCTGGTCTATAGAATGAGATTCTGTTGCCCCACCACTGCCTGCAAAATAAAGTTGACCATAGCTACTCAGAACTGTAGAAGAGGCCTCATCTTGAACTATATTCTGTTTTTAAATGTGTATTGGTGGTTTTCCTGCATCCATTTGATCTGCAGCAATCACAGAGGCCAGAAGAATGTGTTGGATCCCCTAGAACTGGAGTTAGAGATGGAGTTACAAAGGTGTGAGCTTCCATTGAGCACTGGGAATTGGAGCCTGCTCTCCCAGGAGAACAGCAGTTGCTGTTAACCACTGAGCCATCTCCAGTCCCTTGGTGATTTATATGATTTTGTTTGTTTGTTTGTTTGTTTTCTTGGTATTTTGGTGAGTGTTTGTTTGCTTGCTTGCTTCCTTTCTAAAAACAGAGTTTCTTTGTGTAGCCCTGACTGTCCCAGAACTCACTCTGTAGACCAGCCTGACCTCCACCTGCCTCTGCCTCCCAGGCATGCTCCACCACTGCCAGGATGATCTTGTATGATAGTCTTAACAACTGAGGCCTTTCCTTACTGTCTCACTAGGACCTGGAGATGTAGCGTTGAGATTAGACCCACACAACCCCAGAAGAAGCTGTGTTACCCCTAAAATGACAGCAACTATTCCTTGACAGATGTGGCTCAGGCTGAGACTACAGATGTAAGTTCTGTAGAAGAATGACTGAAACTAGACCAGGCTTAATCAGGAAGGTGCTTGCTTGTCTTGCAAGCAGCAGGACATGAGTTTCACCACAGAACCCATTGAGGAAGCATGCTGACAAACTAAGCCCAGCATTCAATGGGCTGAGATGGGAGATCCTGGGAGCACACTGGCCAGCCAACCTAAACTACTTAGCAAGCTCTGAGCATGTCAGAGAGACTTTGTCTCTGAAGGAAAGGCAGACAGTGTTGGAGGAATCACACCTGAAGTTGTCCTCTGGCCTCCACATGCACATGTACACACATGAACAAATGTGTATACATACACACACACAAAACAAACAAACAAACAAACAAACAAACAAACATACTTGGGCAACTGGTTTCATTCATAGTACAGGGCTATATTCTTCCTAAGGAATTGGCTGCAAGACAAAAAAAAAAGCACACATGTATATGTGTACACGTGTCCATACACACACGCACATACGTATGCACAGGTATGTATGCACATATATACTAACACATCTCATACATTTGGCTGTTGTTTAATTACCTCTTCAGTGTAACAATATGCAAAGCCTTGTAAATTTCATTAGTCACAGGGGTTTATTCAAACTGTCTCCTTTGCATAAGAAACCCAGGCTTACAGCTGGTCTCTGGGAAAGAAAGCCCTCCAGGCCTTGAAAGGAGAGCTTGGCCAGTCCAAACTCTCTCTGAAACACAGTGGAGGTCAGTGGCCTGTGATGCATGAGGCCAGGCTGAAATGTCTCTAACCAGCATCTGCAATCCAATCCCACAGTTTCCTTTATGGAGCAATTCACTGAATTCCAAGTTGTTCTTTTTTCTAATTCACCATATAATTCACCTCCCAAGTTCAATTAAGAAGCAATCTGTTAGCAACTTTGGGAGCAAGCTGCTTTTCTTTGGGAAAGTCCAATTTTCTTCCGCTCCCAACAAAAAGTGCCTTAATTACATGCATCAGAATAGACACTGGTGTACACACAACGCCCTTTCATCTCACCATAATTAATGAAATATCAACGATACACATCCAAGATATCCAGGCAGGAAGAGACAGGCTCCTTCAAACCCCAAGGGGACCTTGTTTCATAAATCAATATTGCCCGTTTGAATAATAGTGACTATGAATATTCATTATATGGAAATGCATAAACAAAACTTTAATTATTCCTTCTATTTTTCATTCTTAAAGCATAACATTACTTGATCCCTCATTTTCTTAAACACAATAGCTACTGTTCTTAACTGCAGATTGTTTTAGGGTGCCCTTAATAGACAATTATAGCAGAAAATGCCTTTGAGTCAATCAATGAAGAAGAAGAATTTAAAGAAACCCAAGCACAAGATCCTAAAACCCAGTTTACTAGCAGCCTGTTCACTTCAGAAAATCCTGGTTGAACACCTGCCCTGGGCAGCAAAACGGTGCAGGCTCCTGCCCATGTAGCCTGCCTTCATGGTGTCTGAGTTCTAATGGATTAGCAGAAACAATAAGCTCTTTTTTTTTTTTCAGGGAGGAATTAAGGACTTTGAAAAAACTGTAAGCAAATTTTGTGAAAGACTGTAGGTGGTTGTGAGCTGGGATGTAAGAGAGGGAGACACCTGTGTACAGAGTCACAAAGAAACCCAAACTTCAAGTCCCTGTGTGCAGAGAGTAACAACAACAACAACAAAAACCCCCAAACTTCAAGTCCCTGTGTGCAGAGAGTAACAAAGAAACCCAAACTTTAAGTTCCTGTGTGCAGAGTCACAAAGAAACCCAAACTTCAAGTCCTTGTGTGCAGAGAGTAACAAAGAAACCCAAACTTCAAGTCCCTGTGTGCAGAGTCACAAAGAAACCCAAACTTCAAGTCAAGGTCCCAAGAAAGACAGAGGAATCTGTGGTTGGAGTTGGAGCTCAGCCTAACCCTGTCAGGCATAACACTGAGAGGGATTATCTGGGGACATCTCACCACCTTGCCTAATGGTCCATTTAACACATAGCAACCCTCTGAAGAAGGGTTCCCATTTTACATAAGAGAGAATGGAGTTTTGTAATCCCCGAACCAGGCAGTTAGTAGTTGGATTTGCATTCCTATTCCAAGGTTGGCCCATCAGACTCCAGAAGTGACACCATATTCCATGCCTTCGCCCCTCACGTGGATAGGTGTGCCTAAGCTGCCATGCCCAGACAAGGCCCAGTGGTGCACACCTCCCCAGGAACTAGCAAAAACACAACTGCTCTACTGGGGCTTTAATAATTCACCAGGGGAAAAGGCAAAGCCCCTTTAAAAGGTCGATCCAAGAACAAACAAGCCGGTCACTATGGTAATCAATGTGTGATCTTGAGGGAGCCCATGCCAAGGAGCTTTCAAATCCCAAATGCTACAGAAGGGAAAGGGAAAATGAGTTAAAAGATCATTGCCAGATTTTGTCAATGAAATGATTTAATCCTGGCGAGGGAATAATGACAGGAATTCTGCTACAGTTCCGGTGGAAGAGAAACATAAACCAGTAGCATTCTGTAATTCTCTAAGATAGATCAGTGTCTTCTAACACAGGCAATGCTGTGTCTTTAAGGTGTCTTCACTGAGAAACGCATAGAAATGCATTGGCAGGAAGACAGGGGGCGCTCATCTCAACTTTGAAAACAGTCCATAGCTTCTGTACCCACACTAGGGGAGTGCTAAGATTACCAACTCTGATACACTGTAACAATTTGTGACCTTTTAAACTATTCTAGTTCGCCCAAATAGAAAACCATAATACTGTAATATTTTAAAAAGTAACATAAAAACCACAAACCAACAGGTTAAGAAATAATGCCTGGTATAACTCAGACAGAATCCAGCATGACCCATAGTCTCATAAAAAGCCCAAAATACATGGGACAACCATGACTGGCAAAGGCCGCACGGACTGTCGTGCAGCTCTTTGCTTGGGGATTGTGAAGCAGGCTTTACATTCTTATATGCTTTTTTTAACTTACAAATTTTTCCCCCATGATGCTTTCATAATAGAGAAATAATTATTTTTAAAGAACTCCGTTTCAATGGATATTTGCCAAAAAACATGTTTTATTCACTTCTGCACACATATGTAAGTACAAGTATACACACACACACACACACACACACACACACACACACACACACACAAGTTGCCAGGGAAATTTTCTGGGTGGGGTGAAACATGGTTGTGTTTATGCAGATGGGAAAGTCATAGGCCATCTCCCCATTTCCTCCACCACACCCCACTTCTCTCTCACCACCGGAAGAAACAAAGAGCCCATACGTTGGTGGGCAGGCATCTCATTGGTGGGATCCAGAGAGAAACTGTCAGCACCCTCTCAGGCTTTTCAAGACCCGACCCTCTTTTTTTAAGTTCACAGACAAAATATTTGTGTTGTGGCATAGGTCGATGAAACCTAGAATTTGGTCCCGTCCCTAGGCAGAGCATCATGGGAGAGGATATTGAGAGAGGACAATAACCTGTAACCTGTAACCCAGGCTTAAATGGAATGTACTACATAGCCCGAGCTGGCCTCAAACTTAAGATTCTGACCCTCTTTCCACAACCCCCTAAGAGCTGGGATGCCAGGGTAGAGTCACCATTTTGCTTGGTATTGGGCTTCCATTCATCTTGACTGCTGTATCTGCCTGTGTCTGTTCCCTTATTGGCAGATGAGTTAACACAGACCCTTTGCTTAGGTCTGCCTCACACTGCCAGATTCCTCCTGCCCCTAGGCTTCTTTGTACCTTTGTCTATCCAGCTCACCTTAGTCACTGCCAGCTTGGCCTTGCCTTCTTGGCTGTGTCTATTTTCTTTTAGTGTACAAAAACTACCTTTCTTTGCAGGGTTGTTATGTAAATTGAGAGAGAGAGAGAGAGAGAGAGAGAGAGAGAGAGAGAGAGAGAGGAGAGAGGAGGAGGGAGAGAGGAGGGAGGGAGAGAGGAGGGAGGGAGGAAGGGAGGGAGGAAAAGAGAGAGAGGGAGGGAGAGAGGGAAAAAAGAGAGAGGGAGGGAGGGAAGGATAGAGGGAGGAAGGGAGAGAAAGAGAGGGAGGAAGGGAAAGAGAGAGGAAGGGAAGAAAAGAGAGAGGGAGGGAGGGAAAGAGAGAGAGAGAATACATGCAGTACACAGAATGACACCTGGCACACAGCCAGCACTCACTGAATCGGCTCCTATAACTTGGGATGGGGTGCTAGAGACCAACCCAGGGCTTTGTGCATATTAAGCAAGTGCTCTACTGTCAAGCCTGAGCCTCAGCCCCCACCATCATTGGTATCATTGACTCTCCATCTCTTCTTCAAGTCTGAAGGAGTAGAAATGGATGGAACAGCTGACCACCAAGGCAGAGCATTTTATACCAGCATCACACACCAAGATAAAAGTTCACATTCTCCTTAACAGTTAACAAATTCAAGTTCAGACCGAGAAACTCTTGCTGGAACCAACAGTCATTGAAACAAAAGCCGTCACTGCGACTGTGATCGTATCTCTTTAAGACTGCTCCATATGATGCTTGTTTATAACCATGTATAGGTTACAGATACAGATAACAAAAGGGAAAGGCAGGCCTTAAGGAAAGACCCCAGAGGCCAAGTTCTGTATATTTATCCTGTTACTCCTGGAAGAATAGTGCAGAGTGGTCAAGATTCTCTCTGTAGTTAAACTGTAGCCTAGCACTCATAGAGGTAACTGTTGGGGTCTTTTAGGTACTTTGCTGAGTACCATGCTCCTGTGTGCTAAGTACTATGTGTTTTCTCATTTGCTTCTTGGCATGGTTGTATGAGGTAGGCATTATTGCTAGCTTTCACTTCACTGAAAACTGAGACTTCAAGCACTTCAATGTTACCTGCAGGCATACAGCAGGAACCCAGAGGGCAGTCCTAGTGCCACCTGCTTCTCCTGGTGGCCTTTGTACCTGAGGACTAGAGATGCCAACCTTGATCATGAATAGCCAGTGTCCCAGTGAAAGAGATTGGAAAATCCCTGCTCCCTGGTCAGCCTAAAGATGTATCTCAGAGAAGGTTCTGGAGGCTCCAGGGAGCCTTGTGCATACTGTGAGATGTGAAGTCCCCGTGTGACAGAGGCAGGCCTCCAAAGAAGGGGAGCAGAAGGAGGAGGGCAGGGGGAATAAAAGCAGGTGAAAAATGGAACCCAAGACTCAAGAGAAGTTGTCCACTCCTCTCTGCCTCCTTAGGGGACCCTACCGGGAGCTGCCTGAACATAGTTGCCTCAGCCAGAGCTCTCAGTCTCCAAACCAGGGATCAGGCTAGGCAGCCATGAAGACAGCCCTTCTTCAGGAATAGAGAATGGTCCTCTCTGGGTATAAAGAAAGGTTCTCCTCACTCTCGTTTGAGATCAGAACCACTCTAGAACTCCTCCAGAGCTGCGCAAGGCACCCCCACCATGGCCAGGAGTCACCTCTTGCTTTGATTCAAGTTCTGCAATGCAATTAATCAGTTCCCAGTGTGCGAGAGACACAGCTGTGGAGCAGACATAAGAATAGCCTGGGGAAGGACCTCTGGCTCCCAACCTGGAAGTCCAGGAGGGCTTCCTAAGGATGACATTGGAAGACAGGAAGGGGTTTAAGACTCAGGAAAGGGAGGGTCTGGCAGGAGAAGATGCAGGGGCGGAATGTAATATCCAGTTATGCAGCAGAGCTTTGGACCTAAGTGATCTTTGGTAGATGCTTAATCTCCCAGGCCGTTTTCTCATTCATGGAATGGTTTGTAGAGGATCTAACATCTCATGTGTCCGTAGCAGGAAGATGTGTGGGACGTAGCCTCACTGTCATCTTTCAGGTTGCCTCAGGAGGCCTCAACCTCTTAACCTTCATGACTACACTCAGGCTAGGACCTTGCTGGGACCACCTTCTGTCTCCTCCAAAGGAGGCTCTTTCCAAACAGCCTGCAGTCCCAACTCACGCTAGCTTGCCCTAAGCCAAGGCTGCCCCAAATGCACAGATAGAATGCTAGCCTTGATCCCCAGGGTGTGAGATGATGGTGTAGTTTCACTGAGATGGAGCAAAATGAAAGTGGGGGGAAAGCAGGACAGCGGAAATGAATGGCCATTTCCCTCACAGAAATGACGCTTCAGTTTGGGTTCTTTGGAGCCCCAGAGGGAAACTGCTACTTCTCCATGGTCCTTTGCTGGAACCATGAAGAAAGCTTCTTCTGGAAGCTTCCAAGAGTCATTTATGAAGCAAGGACTGGCTGGTGTGACAGCAGTGAGGAGATTAGTCCTAAGGACCTCATGAGTGACAGGAAGACAGGAAGAGAGTAGCAGGGAACCACAGAGTACCAAGAATGCACAAGGCTAAAGCAGGCTACGTTTGAAGATGTGTGAGCATCTACGGGCTTCCTAAGAAGGGCTGGTTGAGCCTGAAGGAAAGGCAGGTTGAAATGGGAAGAGGAAAGGAAGGATTCAGACCATCCAGGCATTGCTATGGGAGTGGGGTAGTCACCAGTCTGATCCCACCCACTATCCAACTCACCTCTCTATCTTCATGCCCGCAGCTATCCACCATGAGCCATGCTTCCTGGGCTGTTCCATCTCACGGTCCAGTTCCCTCCACCATGAGTGTGTTTGGGCTTGCTTTCTCCTGTGATGTCATCCCCACTGCACATCCAATCAAAACCCCCCTGTGCCCATACCTTATCCTCTTTCAGGAAGCCATGTCCCTTCTATATGTTTCATTCATGGTTCTACACTCAATTGTCCACCCCCAGCCCCAACTTAACAAATTTCTATAGTACCTCACATATATAAGTATGGAGTTATGCACTCCTATGTTTGAGCTTATGGAGGTCAGAGAAAGACATCAAGTATCCTCCTCTGTCCCTCTCTGCCTTGTTGCGTTGAAACAGGGTCTCTGATTGAACTAGAGCTTAACATTTTGAACAGGCTGGATGACCAGCAAGCTCTTGGAATCTACCTGTGTCCACATACCGGGTTATTTGTGTGGGTACTGGGTATTAAAACTCGGGTCCTTGGACTTACAAATCAAGTGCTCCTATCCACTGATGGTGTCCTCCTCCCTGGCCTATGAAACAACTCTCTGTGAGTAAGTTGTCAGTGTGCCATTCCTACAGATCTGTCTACCCCTTGAGGACCAAGAGAACAGCTTGGATCCCTCCAACCACACGGTAGTTACAGCACATGTTCAGCAAGTCTGTCCAGGGGCTCGAAAGCCGGCTCAGTGGCTAAGGGCACTTGTTGCTCTTGTGGAGGACCAATGTTCAGTTCCAAGAAACCATGCCAAGCAGCTCCCAATAACCTATAACTCCAGTTCCAGAGGATCCAATGCCCTGGCCTCTGTGGGTACCTGTACACTCATGGTAGTGCCTATACAAACATGAAAGCACATGCATATATACATACCTACACAAATAAACCATACCCATATACAAACATATAAGCATACAGATGTGTCCAGCCCAAGTAGACTGAATCAGACTGAGCACTATTTACATGTGTCATCACAACACTGCATCTGGGGCAAAAGCATCATTTCCCCACCCCCACCCCCACCATCCCCACCCCCACCCCCCACCTTCCACACCCCCCATCCCCGGTTAGCTGAAAGCAAGGCTCAGTGAGGCATGGTCTGCAGACACCAGCTGCTGCTTGGAGATCGGCGAGTGCTTGAGCTCAGCCCCTGCCTCATTGCTCCCTGGTGGTCTAGCAGACCATGGAGACACATGGAGGAGGGAACACTGGGGCAACGTGGCATGTGTTGTCAAGTGCTGCTTGGTCTTCAGAAAGAAGATCTAGTCCACCCTCATTAATCCAAGTGATGTTCTTTAACATGGCTATGAGCACTAAACTCGTGAGTTCCGAGTCCAGTTCCTAGGGAAGCGAAACGGGGTCTTGTGCACAGCATGGCACTGCCAGCTACATACAACACAGCACAAAGTATTTTGTGTGCTATCCTGTTTGAGTTTTCAACCACTGGTGACTGTAATTCCATGTGTATTTCTGTCCAGAGACACCTATTTACTATCTCGTACACATTCACCGGCACTGACTTCTCAGCTAGTGGTGTAACTTGGTCCTTAGTGCCTCTCCTGGGTCTCACTACAAGGCCCACTGCAACCTTCTTGGGACCAGGAGGTGCTGGCAGCACTTCAGTACCATGACTGGGTACTACACTAAACGGCAAAATCACCAGCAAGAAGCACAGAGACTCCAAATGAGCTAAAAGCAATACATAGAATACAGCTACACACCCTGTGGGAGCTGACCCAGGGGGCAGGAGGCCATCAGAAAACATAAGAACACAGAAGCCCCAAAGAAAGGAAGAGAAGATCCTGATCACTCTCTTGGGAGCTGGAGGAGCTCAGAGCTATGTGGTGGGAACAGGGAACAGGCCAGACGGACAGACACCTTCTCAACAGAAGCTTTTAGAGCATGAACTGTCATTGCTCAGGCTGCCCTGCACCTGCATGGTGCTAACGGTAGTGGATATGATACACCGCTCAAGTGCACAGGCCACCTAGAGTGGTCAGCCAAGTGGCCACTAGATAACGTATCCAATGAGTAAAGTTTCCTGGGAGATAGATGCTGAAACGCCAGCTTATGGGCAGTGCCCAGTCTTGTCCTGTAACGTCTATACTGCCTGCTTTCAAGTGAAGACACATCCACAATGCATGTTTAAATACAGAAATAGAAAATGTTCCTGCATGGACAGAATGCAAACAAATATACATCTAAGCCAATGTGCCTACTGACTGGGGTTAAATTCTAAACTGAACCCTGAGTTTGAACTTGGAGGAGCAAAAGGACTATGAACAGGCAGAGACTAGGACTTTCTACTGCCCAGCCAGAGCTTCAGGAGAAGCTGTAGAAAAATTTTACCCCATGCTCTTTGCAGAGATGCCCAATAAAAATTACAGATATCTCAAAGGGCAAGTTCCACGTGCTAAATCACAGAAAAAGCAGCAAGAGTTCAGGAAATCAAAGAATTTGAGAAAGAAAGCAGACCCAAGCCATCTCTTGGGCAGGAGCATCTTAAGACCATCCTAGATTACGTAGTACACATGTACACAAGAGAGAGGCAGACAGACAGACAGACAGACAGACAGACAGACAGACAGACAGACAGGCAGGCAGACAGGCAGGCAGACAGACAGAGGCAGAGAGAAACAGAGACAGGGACATCAGAAGGTAGAGGTTACCATAAGTGATACTCTGGGTACTGGCATGTTGGAGAAATGTTGCAGAGACATTGATATATACTCACAGTCACTTTCCCATGGATTCACTGAGACAAGAAGAGCCTAGTCTGCTGCCAACTTATATGCAGGGCCACAAGCCCTTCAAGCAAACTACTGAATGTGTCTCCTCCACCTGCATTTTCTGTGCCCCTATTGTCATCCAGAGCTCAGGAGGTAGCATGTTTTATTACCAGCAGGTGCCCAAGACTGAATACTCAACAGAAGGAAGAAAAGAGGCCCCAGATTAAGACCTTTTCTCAGGCATCCAAGTAATACCTGAAGTTCTTGCACTAGGGCCCAAGATTTTGCCTCTTCCTTGCTGGGTCACTGTGCAAGCTCAAGTGAGCAAGGCCAGGGACCAAGCCAGTGACACAGGTGTCAAAAGAGGATTCTGAAATGATGGGACTGTGGCAACTCGCAGAGAACCTGGCCCTGCTGAGCTCAGTCGCGTTATGCAACCCACTGATTGTTGCCATGTGGCCTCTGGGCCGGTGTGACTGTATCTTCCAGCTCTTCAAGACAAGCCAGAGCTCCGGGTTTTCATGAGAAATCTGATTTTCAAATGTTGGCAGTAAATTTTAAAAATGTAAGCACTTACAGAACAAACAACACACATCTGCAGACCAGATTTGGCTGAGGGGGGCTGACAGCTTGGGACCTCTGGGCTGGAGGGTGGAAGGGACAGTCATGCCTGTAGGCAATGTTAATGACAGGCCGGAAGCAAGGCCCTGGGCTATCGTCAGAGGACTGGGAATGAAAGGGTGTTGGAGAGCACAGGACATAGAAGCAAATCCCTTGGATATCTGTAGTCAAGCAAGCATCTTAAAGAGGACTAGAGAGACAAGATGGCCAGATCATAGTGTGACTGCCTGATAGCAGTATTGTCACCTTCTCTCTGGATCTCCTTGGAAACCAGGGAAATGATGACATACCAACCTTGGTATAGGGAATCCTTTAAAAACCACAGCTTGGTTCAGGTCGTCCAGAGCATCATCCTGGAGTAAGTGGGCCAAAAGCCTCATCCCAGACTCACACCAGCAGACCCACCCACCACCCAAAGCAGTGTCCCAGATCCCTCAGTCTCAGGAGGTTAGTTCCTGTCCCTTTGTGAGAAGCAGTCTGGGCTTTCTTTGGCTCTTCTGTCTAGCTCATTGATGTAGTTTTCTAAGAAGGAACAAAGCTATCCCACAGTCACATGCTCCCGACCTCTGGGAGCCCCTTATAAAAACTGGGAAGTTTTTATAAGGTGCTATACTAGATGCAGTTTAAACAGATGGTTCTGAAGTTCCACAAAGCATCAGATGAAGGCAAACCAAAGATATTATTGTGGGCCAGTCTACACCATGAGCAGCAGAGGCCACATGGCCAGTCCTCACAGTGTTCAAGAAGCTTACCAGAATAAAAATAACAGTAACAGCAAAACACAAAACAAACAAAAAGCAAAATTAAATCAAAACAACAACAAAAACCCCAGTTCCTGGCTCTCAGGAGGAGTCTAACTATCTATCATGTAGATAAAAGCCTCAGATGTCCTTGAAGCCTGCTCTGTCACAGGGAACTCCAAGGCTGTGACAAAAGCCTGTTTTGCCTGTCATTGTGCCCAGAAGAACATGCTAGGTCGCCAGGTGTGTGTGTGCCCCAAGGAGAAGTTTCCACTGATCACGAGGAGCAACTAACTTGAGAGAGGCAGAGACAAAGACTCAGACTCCCAGGACCACATTGAAGTGAGACAAGAAATACCAACTGAGAAAGTTTCAGAAAGGCAGAGAATGGTGGTACCTGGAATCCTAGTACAGAGCCAGGGGGATGGCAAGTTGGAGACCAGTTTGGCTACACAGTTAGACCCTATACAAAACCAAATAAAAAAATAAGGAATAATCCTTCATTTTTACCAAAAAGACTTACATTAACATTCTTTTTGGTCAGAGAGAACTTTTTTTTCCTACCTAGTCCACTAATCAGGGGACTACACAAATAAAATACCTGTAGCGGGGTCATTTCATTTTATTCTGCTTTAGAAATCTGCTACTACTTAAATTAAGAATACCATCAGTACAAACAAAGCACATCCACAGTTAAAGGAGAGGAAAGACAGAATCCGATTAAGGAAAGCCAAATAATTATATTTGAGGCACAATCTTTCTGATGCTTAAAGTTACATGAAGCAGCTGGCCTGAACGATGGTCCGAAATTCAATGTGTTGAGATGGCCGACAGAAACTCATATTTTTCCATGGAAAATGGCATTGCAAATGATATCCCGTTAGGCTGGATGTTGAGGCTTGGCCCTAAAGGCCAGGTTAACCCCAAAGAAAGATGAGCCTCTGCAGGGGGATCCCTGTTTCCTCCTCCAGCCCCAGAGATTGCTGCATCCATTTGTTTAGCCCACAGACATGGGACCACACTGTTTTCAGTGTCTGTATCTAAGTCCCCAGCCCTGTTGTCAGCCTACACTGAGTCTTTCTGTAATTATTTTGGTAACACCCATAAATCTCAGCAGTTTCACAGAACCCCTACATAGGTAGGTGCCATGGTAGGAGACACTTAAGTTTCATGTGAGGCTATATCTGACCAAGTACAAAGACAGGGCATTTGAGGTCCCTGAAAAATGAAATCGGCCTTATTCCTCTCTTTGGACCACTCAAGCCCTTCCCTCTCTCTCTTTCCCTCCTCCTTCTCCCACCTATCGGTTATCTATTAATTGTGTCTCATCTTCTGTGTATGCATTTGCATCATGGGTGCATATAAAGTGTATATATGATTATGTATACGAGTAGCATGTGTGTGTGTGAATGAAGACACTTACATGTCCCAGCACATCTATAGAGGTCAGAGGACAACCTCAGCTTTAGGTCATCTTCTTCCAGCTTATTTGAGACAAGTCTCTTGGTTGGTCAGTGCTGCATATTCTAGGCTAGCTTTCCAATGATCCTCAGGGGATTATTCTGACCCATTCCCTACACCTCCTCACTCATCCTCCCCGCTTCTCACAGTAGAAGTCCTGGGATGACAGATGCACGGGACCACTCCTGGTTCCATGTGCATTCTGGGGAATCTGAACTCAGGTCCTCGTGCTGGCACAGCAAGAAATTTATTCACTGAGCCATCTCTCTATCCTTGGATAGATTGAGAATACCTGCCTGGCTGGCTCAGCACCCACTGAGGCTCCAGTGAGGTGAGCTTGCTTTCCCCTAAACTTGAAATTCTCAGTGAGTGCTGGCTGCTGTCCAAGGTGTAAGTCAGTCTTGACTGAGGCCCCAGAGGAAGAGATGATAGGATCCTTATGTTGCATCCTTCCTTCCTTCCCAGAGAGCAGATGTGCACTTTATCAAATGCCTCTTTATCATTTCGAACCATCTCACCAAATAAAAGAATTCATGGGTAGAGGCAATGCCAAGGCTTGGTGGTTCTAAGGCTGGAGTCCTGGTCCCCGTGTCTGCTGACCACCAGCCCCAGCAAAGTGCCGACTCTGGGGTATTCTGACCTCAGCAGAGGCTTCAGGAGCAGCTCTTCCCTCATCCCGATTTTGATTTGTGGACTTTTGCTTTAGTCTTGACTCTTGTCCCTGTTATATTCTCTTGGGCTAGCACTTTCCTATGTTCTCTCCACCCCCCACTTTCCGTAAGGACCAGGGTCTGCTCTGCCCTGTTCTTTACAGCTACCAGCATGGAACTAGAAAGTCTGCTAAGGGTCTTCCTAGTGCTGTCTGCCTGGGTCTCTGTATTCCCAGGCTCACACTCACCCCTTGCCTGGAAAGCAGTCTTAGGGGAGGTGGGTGGCAGCTATGGTAAGGGAAGCTTCTGATGCCAGCTCCTACCACCCCAGTGCTCCACAATTGTGACAACAATCACTTGTCATTTCAGCTCACTTCATGGTGGAAAAAGCATGGTCATAGCCGTGTCTTGGTGCTGAGTACAGAAGGCTCCCCAGTGCGTATTCCTTATATGAAAGAAGGGAGGAAAGGGAGAGCGATGAGAATCATGGCATCAGAGAGACAGCAGAGCTGCGTGACAGCGCCCAGGACAGGGTGTGGAGGACAGCACATGAAGATCAAGTTCCATGCTGTGGAACTCCAAGAGAAGTCTCCTGGGAGAGCAGGCTGACCATGGGAGGCAAGCCTGAGCCGTGGGCACGAACCTGGATGCTCTGTCTGTCTCAGAGATGTCCTGAGGACCATGTTTTCCATCTGTAGAAAGGGACCAATGAGATAAGCCACTGCCCATGTGACTAACGGACATCATTTTCAGATACTCCATGAAGGTAACACAGATTTGCCCAGCTCTAGACTACTACTCTGAGGGTGAGACCATTCTCTGAACTTGTACTTACTCCTAGGGCCTTTAGACAGGGCACAGTCAAGCATAAAAGCCTAACCCTAATGGCCTCTGGGGAACTGGGGGAGGTTGGGGCAAGCCAGGAAGGCCACTCTGCAGTTCTGAGACCCTGGTCAGATCCAATCAGTATATAGAATCTATCGTCCACAAGTGGCATCATTTATACACCCAGCCTGATACTAAGGAAGGAAGGGCAAGACTAAACTAAATGAGTCAGTACAGTTGGGGTCCGACAATGGAGAAATGTAAGCTAGACACAAGTAGATGCTGACTGGAAGCAAGAATTGTGTGCGGGATGAGGAGGGCTTGCCCACGTGCCTGCAGAACTCACATTTTCTTTGAGGATGGTAATGGAGGGACTGAGCGTTTAGCAGCTCAAGGGGACAAATTGGGGATAACACTTGAGGCTGTTTCTAGAAGCAATAAAGTATAGACCTTAAAATTCGACCTGAGATAACAAGAGACATCATTATCTTGGGGGCTAACAGAGATTTTCTACATGTTAGTTGGATCAAATCCAAGAACCTGCCCACGCATGTTGCCACAGACCTGGCTCTAGCATTCACACTGGGTCATGGTAGGGCACTGCAAGGAATTCCTGGGGAGCCCAAGGTCTGGGACACAGATAAGGACCAGAAAGACTAGGAGACAAGAAAACAGCAAAATGTCAACCGAAGGGGATACTACAGGGTTTTTGTGACACTCTAGGCTAATGTCCCCACTGACTACATTTACCTGATTTTCCCATGAGGTAAGAATTGGAGCACAGACAATGACACATAAAGTGGCCCATCTTATAAATAGAAGATGAGTTAGTCTAAAGCCACAGCTAATCAATACAGAGCCAGGGATGCAAACTTGAGCCTGCCCAACTCTTACATCCATCCACAGCACAGATCCACAAGGTCAGAGGCCCAAGTGAACATCTTCAAGGGTATGGAAGCACCCAGAAATGGAAGGGTGTAGGCCACAATCTTACAACTTAAAGATCAATAGTGTTTAAACTCCTTGAAATTCCAAGCAAACCTTTGTGTGCGTGTGCGTGCGTGCGTGCATGTGTGCGTGCGTGCGTGCGTGCGTGTGCCTTTTTCTCAGAGAACTATTCATTGATGTTCATCAGACTCCCCCAAAAGTCAATATGAAAAGTGCAACATATTTTAAAAATGAAAGTCACCAAACCTGTTATTCAGACCCCTCCCCACCCAGCTCTAGGGATCCAGTGGGAGGAATATGGGTGAGAAAAGCTCCCTAAGCCCTCTGACCCTCTCCAGCTTCCCAAGCCAGAGGTACCAGCAACAAGGATCTCCAACAGCCAGGTGTGTCCAAGATGGTACCTGGCAGTTTCTAGTGTGTGAGCAGACAAATCTGAATCCTGAACACTGCTCTAGCAAGAAGTCAGAGCAGCATTCCTATACTTAGGACATGGATCCTCCACAGAACACCACAGGAATCACCCACTTACCCACCTTTCACCTGGACCTGTGTTATCTGGGGGCACTCCCACCCAAGTTGTGGTCAGGATTAGAAGTAGTAATCTAGAAGCCAAAGGGATGATGGCTGAAGACTTTATGACTCAAAGATGACACCCAGAGAGAGGACACAAGCTGTTATGTCTTAGAATCACTTCTGCTCATTTATTTACTTTGAGCCCAGAAGCCAAACTGCTGGGGTTGTGCAGATGCTCTGCACAGATGGCAGGAGTTAAGGAAGTAAGAGGCTAGCTTGGCCTCTTCAATGGGAATGGACACAGCCCAGTGGCTCAGAATGGACACGACGGGAAACATCGGTTTCCATCAGTGCCAATAAGTAATTAAAACTGCTTCCCCTTTCAGAGTTCTTATTATAGAGATCAGGAACTCAGATCCATTATCCCAACAGAGATAACTGCAAGATAGAACTTCCTCTCAAGGTACATTTGCAAAGATGGAAATGTTCAAGTCTCGTCAGCCCTTCAGGGAGAGAGGAAATAAACAAAAAAATGCAGCCCGTTGACCACACAGGCTTCTGCCAGCTTGTGTTGTTAAGAGGAAACTCAGACTCAGAAACAGGGCAACCAGGTCCTGACAGGCATACGGAAGAAATGCAAGAAGACTGGAAAGTGTGTGCGCCTGTGTGTGTGTGTGTGTGTGTGTGTGTGTGTGTGTGTGTGTGTGTGT
>JANHMN010000003.1:167172703-167204376 GCA_030674055.1 Rhabdomys pumilio
TGTGTGTGTGTGTGTGTGTGTGTGTGTGTGTGTGTGTGTGTGTGTGTCCCGCTAAGTACTTCCTTCACGACACAGCTAATCCGATTAGCAGCTTTAGGAAACTCCACAATGTTAATTCAAGAGCTCCATTCACAGAGCAGCTAGGCCCATGCCTGCCCAGAGCTCCTTTCTTCTCCTAGCAAATCAAAAGAGTACAGAGGAACTCTCCCTGAAGGATATGCTCTTGCCTCCTGGCCCCACACACACCCAAATGCCACCGCCACATCCGCTGGCCAGCTAGCTCCCAGGGCTGGGGAATGAGACCATCCAAAAGTGGAGAAGCTAGCGCTCTTTCCACGGCACACTCAAATGCCTCCATTTCAACAGCACTGTCACTCAGGTGGCACGCTGCAGCTGGCAGTTGTGCCGAATAAAGAGGTGTCACAAAGGCACACAGTGGCAGAGCTAAGCATGAATCACCAGCCTTCTGTGGTCTTCATTTCTTTGTCTGTAGAATGGGGACTTAGAGCAGAGTGAATCTCTGGAAGAGAAGACTGGACGGAAGGAAGCTCAGGGTGTGGACAGACACGATGTCATTGGGTTGGACACAGGACAGAAGGGGAAGGAAGCCTGTCTCTGTAGACTGTGGACTGGGAAGCTTTCAGAAAAGCAATGGGAACATCTGAAGGGGTCTAAGAAGCCGAGTTGTGTTCTGCCTGTGGCAGCATCCCCATCCCTCTAGGGTCTGCCTCCATCCCACATGTCTTCCTTCTCTGTGTCCTGCATCCTCTCCTCCTCTTGTGAAGACTCTGGTCACTGACTTTAAGGGTCCACTCTAAACCAAGAGGATCTCATCCTAAGCTTCTTAACTAACTAGATCTGCTAAGTTCCTCTTCTATGGGTCACTTTCTGGAGTTCTATTAGACATGAATGAGGGGAGCACGATTCCAAACAGTACAAAATGGTACAGTGGCCAGGATGATGATCTGGAAGCAGGATGAGGAGGGAGAGAGCTGAGGCAGGGAAGCACATTAGGACTCAATTCAAACCTGTGGCCTAAGTGAACAGCAATGGAAGTCCCTGCTGGGAGCCCCGAAACCTTCAATAGCTTATGTGCCCATGCAGAACACCGAATGTGCTCCTAAACAAGAGCATGGCTCCTCAGTATCCAACCATTCTCCATTCCTTCCTGATGACAAAATGACTGCGGGATGGCCAGGGAAGGATGCAGTAAGCTGGGAACTGGGATGCTGCCACTGAGTGAACTCAAAATCTTAGCACCTCCATGACACCGCTGGACAAAGAAGCTGGATGGTCCACCTTAGAAGCAATCAGCGTCCCTGTGTTCTGAAGCCTGGAGAGTAGCTCCAGCTGCACAGGGTAAAGCCAGGGAAGTGGCCTGTAGGCTGCCCTGCAGTGACAGCCTTTTCCCTATTGCCCCATGCAGGGACTCCAGCTCTCTCCTGCTGGAGCTCCCTTCTCAGCCTCCAAGGAAGGAAACTGCATTTAGCAAAGTGTAGAGACCAGGTGAGCTATCATCAAGACTGCATCCTTTCCCGAATTTGAACTAGCAAGACTGGGCTAAGGAATGACTCCTTTAAACTTACTTTTTTAACCCAGAAGATGCTTAAAATCTATGTACAATCTTCATCCCAGAAACACCATTTAAAAATTAAATGAAAAGGGAAACAGTCTTCACATTGATGCTACAGAACATGTAGACTATACCAGCACATTAGCACATTCCAGAAGTAAAATCTTTATGTTTAAAAAGGGTGTGTGTGTGTGTGTGTATGTGTGTGTGTGGGGGGGTGTGGTGTGGTGTGTGTGTGTATATACACAAGGTCATGGTACATCAAGACAGAAAGATATCCATCAAGTAGTGCTAGTGATCCCTGGGGCTGAGATAACAGGATTTTCCTTTTCCATTTATGATGGTTTGCACTTAAAAAAAAAAGTCAAGCAGTATTAGTTTAATCAACAAAATCAATAAAAAATATTCCCAACCTGAAAGTAAAATAACTATTCTAGATAGTTACAAAATACAATTGACCCTCAGAGAAAAGTAATTGGGATAAAAATTCACCTTTCCACAAAAACACACTGAAGAAAAAAAAAGACCCTTCACTACTCTGAGAAAGGAGGAGATATCACTGGTTCATTCAGAGCCTTGGTGTCCAGCCTCCATGTCCTACCCCCAAGTCCTGCCATATGTGGCAATTTCCCCTGGTCAGACTTGGATTCCAATCCTTTTCTACATCAATCTTCTCTCTGCAAATATGAAGAAGAATCAACACGTAATGAACATTTATCAGGTGACAGACACATCACATTTATGTTTGCCTGCGACCTCATGATCTTACTCTGAGGTAAGAATTATTTCTATTCCCATTTGGCAGATGAAAAAAACTGAAACTTGCCTCTGGGATTCAGCCCAAATAGTAAGAGCTTGTGACTGTGATCAGTGCTCATAGCATCTTTCTGAGGCCAAATCGCCATTGGCACCTGTGACCTGGAGAAGGCCAGGGTTTGCAGCTTCTGTTACCACTGTCTTCTTGTCCCCAGCAACACTGGTCAGCACTTCTAGGTCCAAGGCGCTGGGGAGTCCAAAGCTGAATGTGATGGAGCTGTCCTCCATTAGCTCACAAGATAAGGACAGAGCAGAGAGACATCCCAGTCCCACATCTATCCTGAGCAAGCATTCTGAAAAAGGTGAACCACTGGACATCCCTTGCCCACAGCATCCTTAGTAACCTTCCGTGAAGGGGCCTCTCTAGCAGCTATGCATGCTACTGTGTCTGACCACCGCCTAGTCTCTCTGGAGCCTTTCCCTCACAACTGCTATACCCTAGTGAGTACCCTAGGAGCAGTGAAAGAGAGCTGATGGGGAAACCCTGTGAATTTCTGATGGCACATGGGCCAGTTGTGTGAGCCAGAGGGTACAGGAGAGCCAAAACTGATAACAGACTCTGCGTGGGTACCACTCCTGCTTTCCAAGGCAGTGTGTTCACACCTGGAGTGTGAATTGGCACAACCACTTTGGAAATTGATTTGATAATATCAACTTGAACCCAGTACCCTACCGTTCCACCCAGGGCAGCTTCTCAAGGGGCAATGGGTGCTTAAGGCAATCCATTCTGCTTTTATCACACTAATATACAGCAGGAGACGCTGAGCTGCCCAAATGTCTGTCAACAGAAGATGTAGCAGAAGAGTTCACAGCCCGTAAAAGGGATGAGCTATTTCATCAACGTTATGGGTGTATTTTGTAGTAGTGCAGGCGAGTACAAGATACAGAAGAATGCTTGAGCAGGGTGTGGCCTGCACAGGCAAAGCAGGGTGATGCCGAGGAGGGTCAGGTTAGTGACGATCCTGGGATGAGCACTGACTATGAGGGAGAGTCTTTGGGGTCTGAAACGTACCACACGGACATCATAGTGTGAAGTTCATTACAGTGAGTGTGCAAGAGATTCAGTGTTCACTAGTTTGAAACAGTGAGTGTGCAAGACATTCAGTGTTCACTAGTTCGAAAAAAATTGCCATGAACGAGGCTTAAGAACCACCTTAGACACACATTCATTAGGCCATCTTCTCCAGACCCCTGGGAGGGGCTGAGGAAGAGGGTGAATAGAAGTTTCGATAAATCATGAAGAGATGGCTTGTTATGCTGGAGTACAGCTGAAGCAGTGGATATGCTGTTATTGAAAAAAATAAATTCAATTCTTCATTTGAACCCCTAGTCAGTTTCTCAAGCCACATAGAAAAGGCCACACAAATGTTAATGTTGCTCATAGACTCAGACACCACAGAGGAAGTCTGATGTGTCCCCAGACACTGGCAATGGCTCCATGACCTACTGACAACACTGGCTGTTCATCTGACAACCCCTGGGGGGAGCTTTGTAGACAATCCCACTAGCCACTCATTCTCCTCAGATAACCTTGGAGCCTCTGACTCTGGACACATCTCATCCTCCTCTCTCTGGTTTTCAGAAATATTCCTAACATCACCAAAAACATCTTTAGGGATACACCCATGACATCACTACCAGCAATCAATGTGACCAGTTGTTTACATCATCAGCCAGGACTCGGCATCCTCAGAGCAGCTAATAAGCTACGGGAAGTAGAGGATTGGGCCTCTCCACCAAGGAATGGCCAAGTCCATACTTAGCAAGCTATATATAGTTTTATTGAGACCCTCCAGAGAGGACTCCTGTTGTACACAGGCTAAGCTCAAGCTCATTAGGGTAGATAGTAAAGAAGTTTTGTTTCTTATCTGTCCTAGCTATTCTCTCCAGATGTCTACCTAAAGGAGTCTGCCAAAGGGCCATCCTCCAGTGATCACAACTTACCTCTGTTCCATACAGCCCCCCTCTTGTGTTTCCTAACTATGTACCTGTCTTCCTCTTCACCTGAAGTCTCCTCTCCCACTCAGGGCTCCTAATTCTCCTTCACAACACAAGATGAGGGTGCCATGTATATGATGCCCCAAGACTCCTCCACTCTTGTCTTTTCTCACTGCTCTTAATTTACTACATACTCACCATAAATCCCTCCCATTTCTTGAGATCTTACATGCCAGGCACTGGCATGTTACCATTGCCAGGCACATGGCAGGTTACTAACTATTACCTTTGTCATCAACTTCGAAACCTCTATGGAATGAGTCCGAGTTTCACCCCTGTTTCACAGACAAGGACATGGAACCAGATCTACACCCATCTGCCTGCTCTGAGGGTTCCCATGAAGGGAAAGGTCAGACTGTTTTCTGTTTCTCTCATCAGCACTGAATGATGATCCAGGATGTGTGGAGAAAAGGTCCACAGACAGCAGGATGCTGTGAGCCTCAGTCATCAAATAGCAAGTTACCATCCACGACATGAGGATTCCCAATCCCATACTCAGTGCCCTGTATTACTTCTAAGGACCAGGAGGGTACAAAGCTAAGGACACTTGAGTCTAGTGTATGGAGGGTGGGGGGTGAGGAACACCCAGGGGACCAGCCTCATCTCAAGATTGGCATACAAGAAAGAAAGAAGAGAGAAAGTAACCACAGAATAAAAACTGGGTGGGTCTCCTGGCCCAGACAACATAAGGACTTGCCTGGTTGTCAATCAATCAAGTACACGATCTTCCATGGGCAAACATCTCATTTTAGCCTGGTCATTATTGTTGACAATGTTGTCAGAGATCATTTAAATCCAGTCCACTTAGCAATTCTCTCCAGTCTAGGACAAACAAGATCTCAAGCTACAGTCTTAAGAACCAACACTGGGATCCAGGTTGAACCCTCCAACAGAGGCAACTGGAGATTTTCTTAGAAGAATTAGTTAAGTTTGAGCTAGGACAATGGCTCTGTTGATGAAGCACCTGCTGTGTACATCATGTAGACCTGAGTTTGAATGATTAGCATTCACATTAAAAAGCTAAGTGTGGTAGCACAATGCTGGGAGCACATGCCCCTGGGCCAGCCAACCTAGCTCAACTGATGAGCCCCTGGTTCAGTGGGGGACTATACCTTACAAAAGATAGAGAAAGAGCTAGGTAGGCACCTGACCTTGACCTCTGACCTACACACACACACACACACACACACACACACACACACACACGCACAAATGTGAACAAGTAGATGCTACATACACACACACACACAGACACACACACACACATACACACACACACACACACACACACACACACATATATATATATATATATATATATATATATATATATATATATAGAGAGAGAGAGAGAGAGAGAGAGAGAGAGAGAGAGGATAGATAGAGAGAGGGGGGGCTAAGTTTAATGTCCCAGATCCATGCCTTCATCAGAGGAGGTAGTGTGGTCATCCACACAGGTCTCTAGACATACAGGTGAAAGATACTAAAGATTCTTAATGGAGTGTAAAAGCCCCGTACTGCCCCACATTAGGGACCAAACTGTAAAAGACCCGAGTTGCCCCACGCTTGGGGGCCAAACTGTTGAGGACCACTCTGGCCCACGTTTGGGGGCCAAACTATACCGGCCCGCTCTGTTCCACAGGTCCGGGTTTAGCAAGAGAGAGAGGGGGGAAGAAGGGGAAGAGCCGCGAAGAATAGAGACAAGCCAGAGGATCTGTAGTCAAGTCTTCTTTACTGTCTCCACCATACACACACCACTACATCTACTACTACTACACCCCCATACACACACACACACACACACACACACACACACACACACACCAACAAGGAAATCTTGGGTATTTATAGGCTTTTGCCACGTGCCTTGTAGGCACGTGGTATTGTAGGATACCACGTGCTCCTTGCAGCTGTGGGCACTAAACAGCAAAACAAGCTATGTGGGATATCAGAGTGTGCTTCAGCTGTTGTAGGCTGTTGAAAAACCAAGTCCCATGTCAGGGTATATGGCTCAAGATGGCTGCAAAGCTGATAGTTGCTTTCTAGCTGCTTTCTGCTTAAAGTTGGCTCCCAACAATGGAGCCCTCAAGCAGTCCACTGGGACCCAAGCAGATGAGGGGGCCAATACTTGCCAGTGTCATGTCCCATTTTTTCCATGGATGTCTTGGTCCAGTCTTCAGCCTTTTCGATGTGAAACAACTTGAGATCATCTTCATCCAAGGCAATATCTCCCCAGAAGACAGCTACCAAGAGAAAACACAGTGGATCAACTAAGCCTGTAGGTCAGGAAAGGGGATGTGGTAACTAACCCTCCAGAAGCTGTCAGATGCAGGGAGCAAATCCTAGGAAAAACAGAGCTGACAATAAAATTTCTCCTGGAGTCTCGGAGATCATTGTTATTACAGCCATAGTATCTGGGCCAAGCACCTTGGGAACCCAGAGGCTTGGCCTATAGAGAACTTCTTCTCACCCTAGCCCCAGGCAGATATGGGCAATTCAGGTAGAGATGGCTCTTTCTTTCTTCTTCTGTCCCCAGAATATAAACAAAAAGCCACAATGCCATCACTTACATTATTGCTTGCTGTATCTGCTGCCCTTCGATGTGAATGACTCCCCATTCTACATTCTCAAAGGACAAGCAATGTTCTAGATAGCCAAGTCCAGCACCTGGCATCTCGAGCACAGATGATGTCGAACACAGAAATGGCTTACAGGATGCTATGGCATTCTACTTTGGAGACATGTCTGCATAGGCCCATGTAGTAAAGGTACAGACATAATCAAGATGAGGTTTGCTAACAGCCGCACAGGACCTGGACACAATGAGTACTTGGTGACCCACAAGCCACCCTGATTCTCACTGAGTTCTCTTGGGACCTGTTTCTCCCTCTTTAACTTCTATCTTGAGGACCCCTGCCAGCCACAACTCCCACATCTGCTCTGGTGAATTCTCCTCCCACCCCGACACACCCCTTCCTGACTCCATGTGGCTGTAAGAGTAAATTGTGTCATCTACTCACCCACAGGTGCCAGGCTTCAGGCAGACGTGCAGCACACTAGCATTGGGGTTTTTATGCTTTACAATGATCAATGGAGTCAACCTATATGTCCATTTCCCCTTTCTTATATTGATATTTCCATATTGATTATGTAGCCTCTTATAAACCAGAAAACGGAGTCTCAGTAGAGAAAATCATGCTGGGGTCACATAGCCAGCAAGGGGCGGAGCTGACTCCAGTCCTGGTTGCTCTTCAGCCCCATCCCTCCACCTCACAGCCCCCTCAGCATTTAGATCTATCCAGCTTCCCCCACTTTGCAAGATTCTAAATGTCTCGAAGACAAGCTCTGGTTTTATGCACACACGTTTCATCTATCAAAGACCACATCCCACACTAAGAAAACTGAGCCAGAAGCACGATGTATGGAACAGAATCACACAGATACTGCCTGTGAGAAACCAGGCACACAACTTAAACTCCCTCCGTCTGAGCATCTTCATCTCTCAGATGGGGATAAACAGTGATGTTGCTTCCTTCCAGGGTTGCTGTGAGCATCCGGTGAGGTGGTGTGAACAAGTGTTGAGCACAAAGCCAGTACCTGGACCCACTAAGTAAATGTGATAATATATCTCTGTCCTGTAGACCTCAAAATCCTCAGCAATGTCCACATGAGTAGTGATACATGGTCAGACTGAGTTAGGTGGGACACCCCCCACGCCACCCTCTGGAATGTTGCCCTTCACAAATGCCCAGCCCAGGGTAGACCTTACCCACATCAGCCACAAGAGGGTCCAGGGCAGGCTTTGAGGTATCACACAATTGGCAAAGAGAGAATGTGATATAATTGCCACAGCCCTGTCGTGAAGAATAGTCTAGAACCACACTCTAGATTGTGTAAGAAACCCCTGAAAAATGAGGTCTCACAGAGTTGTGGAAAACAAAAGCCTCTTCCATGGCTTGTGTTGAAACAAATGACTTAAGGAAAACTTGAGTTGACTTGGATGGAACTGTGTTCCCCACAACAAAAATAAATCCAAACAAATAAAACATTAAGATTGTTTCAATAAAATGTAGAAGTCAGAGCCTATAGTCAGGCCTCTGCACTAATGGTTCTATACCTGGAATCAACCAACCATGGATCAAAAACAGTTTGAAAAAAGCCATTGTGTCTGTACTAAGCACATACAGAATGTTTTCCTTCTCATAGTCCCCTAAGCAATAGAGTATAGCAATTATTTAGAAAGCCTTTGCATAATGTCAGGAATTCTATGGGAGCGAGTGCACAGTCCTACACACCAAGCACAGCACCATTTGACCTAAGAGACTTGAGTATCTGTGGATTTCAGTCTCCATGGTGAATGCTGGGATCAGTCCCCACAGATATCAAGGGAAAACAGTATATCTAAAAAACACAGCCTCTGAAATATCACTAAAAGACAGATATGACCCATGAAACCGTTGTATGAGAAAATTCTCCAGGCATGCCCATGACCTCTTCCACTGCCAACTGCCACTAAGCCAGACTGTCATCCATGGACCAGGAACCACTGAGCCAGACTGTCATCCATGGACCAGGAGCATTGATGGCATCTTGGAGCTTGACAGAAATACATAACCTCAAAGGCCATCCTGGACTCGTTGAGAAAGGACTTACATGCTTAAAAAACTGCTCAAATAAATTACATACACATTAAACTGCATAGCACTAGTAATGGCAACAAGAGACTGTCTCTAACACCCATGAACCTGGAGTCACAGGCTCCCTGACATTTCTTCTGTGTCTTTCATGGCTGTAATGAAGAAATCAAGCTGGGCAACCCCTGTAAGATGTGGAACTTGAAAATGCAGAGTCATAGAAAGAATCTCAAATGCATTTCCATGAAAATCCCTTCTGCCCTCATCTCCAATTGGCTGACCTTGGTAGAGCTTTACCCTGCAATTCAGGAAGCTGTCACCAGGAGGCACTGTTTGGTTATGGCATCCTGTCGCATAAGGTCAGGGCATTTCAGGAAGAGATGGTGAATGACCTACAGTAAGAAGAACGCTTTTCAGATATAAAAGTTAGAAACTTGGAGCTGGACATGGAGGCTTGCACCTGTAATCCTAGGACTCAGGAGGCTGGAAGAGAAGGAGCTCCATGCAAGGCCAGCCTGGGGCTAGATAACAAGTTCTAGGCTAGCCTAGGCTATGAAGAGAGACCCTGTCTCCAAAGTTTAAAAGAAAATAAAGAAGGAAAAAAAGAAAGGAGAGAGGGAATCTCTACAAAGCAGTTGAAAGAAATTTGTGTATGCATATGTATGCGGTGTAAGCACATGTTTGTATAAGTGTGTGCATGTGTGTAGGTGATGGGCAAACACAGATAGGTACCTATGCAATAGAGGTCAGAGGTCAACATCCGGTATTTTTTTTCCATCACTCTCTTTTTCAAATATATTTTTAAAGTTGGTACATGTCAAATGTAGAAATTTTTAAAAAAGAGATCAATTTTAAAGGTATTCTTTTTAAAATGTTTGGATTTGTTTCACTTATTTTACTGTCCATGTGTGCATGATGGAAAGGCACACACACGCCATGGCATGCACATGGAGACCAGAGGCCAGGTGTGTGGAATCAGTTCTCTCCTCCCATCTTTATGCAGGCTCTGGGAATGGAACTTGGGCTGTCAGGATTCAGAGTAAACTCTTATATCCGCTGAGTCATTTCACCAGCCCTAAAAACAAACTTCGTACTACTTCTCAGTAAGTGGTATGTACATGGTGTTTAGTCCTGGGCTGGGGCAGACACAGCCTTGGTTAGTGATATTGGCTGATTCCCTGGTGTAACGCTGCTGCCATGGCTGATGTTAGTCACTAAAGGTAAAGTAAGAGGAGTTGAAGAGGATCTCACCAGCTGGTGGGGCAGTATGTACATACCATGTCACAGCTCCTAATTCTATTCTTGCCTGGGGTTATCATGTGTGCCTGCCCTTGTAGCTATAAAGGAGGAAGACCCACAATATGACAGGGACAAGTCGCTGGGACAGATGCCTGTTCAGCATCCTCCGCCGCAGGGTGTGCTCAGCACAGCACTTCACCCTGTCTGTTCCTCTCCATCCACAGTCGCACTCGCTCTGTTCCCAGCCAGGCAGCGGGGGACCTCCTTCCACTCTGATAGCATCAGTAGCCTCATTGCTAAGGTGTGGCTCCTTTAGCATCAGACAGAGCATCAAAGGGTGGCACTTCGGCATGAGAACGGAAAATGAACAGAACCTGGCCAGGGGGGCACAGTTAAAAGCATGCTGGCCAAAGGAATGATGTTTGCAAAGATACGACAGATGGCAGTGCTCTGTCAGGGCAGGATCAGAAGTGGTCCCAGTGAAGGAAGGAAAGCTAACTGTACCGTGGGACACAGTCATTTGGATTCCTGAAGATAGAAGGTCATGAGGTCACAGGAACCAAGAGGTTGTAAAGGGGCAGAGAAGGAATAGTAGGCATGGTCCATGGCAGAATGGAGATCCAGGGCTGGGTGAGAAGCCAGGATGCAGAGGTTCTGAGGAGTCCCTCACTTTGGCACCACACGTCATGGTTTGCCACCCCTTCCATGCACACATCCTCCCCCATCTCCCAGAATAGGACCTGGCCCTGACCTAGCAATGGCCCTGTTTGATAAATGAAAGAATGAATTAATCTCCTAGAAGATCTGAGGGAGGCTATTAGTGAGAAATCAGACCTTTGGCTCCAACTTCAGAATTGAGCCCAATTCTCTGTTCCCACACAGTCCCAGCTTCTGACACTAAAATTCTGCGTGGGCTCAGCAGTCTGCTTCAGATGAGCACCTGGCAAGGCCAAGACTGGACATCCATCCAGACAGGTGCTTAGAGGGGACAGAGTGAGGGAAGGTGTCCTAGAGGTCCCTCACAACCCTTCCCATTAGAGTTTCTATGAGTCTTGGAGACTCTGGGATGCTGGAAGTGTTTAATGAAACCAGGTGCCTGACTAAGGGCGTCAGACCCACAGAGCTGGAAGTCTTTGAGCCAGGCAGCGGCCCAGCCAGTCAGAGGAAGACCCCCCTCCAATGCTGTCAGCACCAGCCACCCTGGACAAGCTACACCTCACTAGCTCCCAGATAGCACAGACCTGCACGCCCCTAGCCTTCTCAGAGCCTGTTGGCCACATGACTCACCCAGGAACTCTCTCCAAACCCCAGGAAACCTGGCCTCTGCATGGAGGAGCCCTTCAGCAGTGAGCCCCCCCCCCCCCCGTCTCCTCCCCTCTGCTTCCCTCCTCTGTTCCCCTCCCCTCTCCTGACCAGCCATTTCTTTACTCTCTCATGTACACTTAGAACTTACAGGACTTTTCAATCCCCATCCGGCCTAACCACAGATCTCACACTATGGGGCTACATCTCAGGATGTCTGTACCGGTAAAGATGGCACAGTGCACACTTCCACAACTCACACAGGAAGCTGTTCATGAGCCCATATGAGGAGTAATGTTTGCCTTCACTGGCATTCCTTCGCCAGCACGTGAGACAGCTGAGCAGCTCCAAGCTGCTGGAGGTCTGGCCCACAATCCACTTGTAGTGAGCATCTAAGGAGGATGTTGATGTTCGGAACTCCGAGTCTCAACCAAAGTGATGAAATCAACACCTCCAGGAACAGAGCCCGGGAACACACATTTAAATACAGGCTCTGTCGAGCCCTATTCTGATCCACACTCAAGTTTGGGAACCAACAGAGTCAATGGTCTCTAAGCCCCCCACCCCATATCAATAGTTTGGTTCCCTTCCTGTGTCCTTTAGAGATACAGTGAGATCTGCCTCCGGCTTGGCATTTGCCCATCCCTGTGGCATCTCAAGCAGCGAGGCATCTTGCTGTTGCGCACCTGGGGATAAGCCTAGGTTTCTGCAGGAACTAGATATGGGGAGGGGTTCAAACTACTGCCATTCCTCTCAGGAAACTTGCAGAGGTGGGGTGGAGAGGCCAGAGGCAGGAGAATTACAGGGAAATCCTACCCAGGGATGCTTTTAGTTCTGTGAGTTTCCAGTAGAGGGATTTACCAGGTTTGAAGCAATTTTGTGTGAATCTTTGTCAGGGAAGTGTATGTACAAACAAACAGGGAGGAGGTTTTTTTAGTAAAAAGTTAATCGGCTTAAAGTGTGCAACTAAATCAGCAAAGCTTACATTAAAGTAACCCACAGAGAAAGGACCCCATGGAAGGAAAAGCTCCAGGAATACAATATGGCCTCTGTGTTCTTTTGTAGTTCCCAGCTATAAATATTCATGGGACAGTGTTAATGGGGTCCACAGCTCTATGCAACCACAATAGTTTTTTTGTTTATTCTCAGGACCATGAACTTTGAAACCATGACCCTAAATTTCAGGATTCCGCATTCAAGCGCACTCGGTAGCAAGTGGGTGGGGAGAGATTTGGCTTTCAAGGCCAGGGAGGAAGCAGGCAAGAGTGAATCGTGCCTCCTGGATCTCTGGGTGCAGATTAAAGGGCAGGATCTGTTTAGTATGGGAAGCCTCCTGTCTGCAGAGTCCACAGCTGCTCCTGGAGAAATGGCCTTCCCGAGGGATGGATGGCTAAGCTATGTGAGCATACGGCAGAGAGGAGTAGGAAACAGTAAATATTTTAATTGGGCAAAATAGATTCATTGTGAGTTTTTTTATTGAAGTCTTAAGGGGAAAAACACAAGTTTTTTTTTGGATCCAGAAATTTCTGAGATGGTAAAAATGTAAAAGCCATTTTAAACAATGTACTTATTCCTCACTGGAGGAATCCAGAGAGGCAAAGCATTGTATTCCCATCATTCTCTTCTTCATATGAGGGATGACAAGTAGCACACACACCTGGACCTCTTCTGATTTGCTCTCACCCAGGACAAATGTCCCTCATTGATCTCAAACCTCCTATCCATTGAACCTGAACACGACCTCTTAATCCATCTTGGCACAGAGCCACCTAGGCCCATTGATGCCCGAGAAATAGCATCCAAGTAGACACTTGTCCTCTCCACCCTCCACTGTACCAGAGCCCATTACCTGCTTGTTCCAGTTAAGGATGATCTAGCCACTACCCCCTAAAGTCTGACTCGGGGGTCTGAGTGCACACATCAGAGACCCTGTAGGATTCAAGTGTCCACGGGACGCCTGGGTCGGTCAGGACCTGGGAGAGCGCCCTACACAGCCAGGTCCTATAGAACAGCTCCAAGCTGTTGGCATCTCAGAGCAGCTGAGCCAAGAGCGTCTGGCTGGAGCCTGTACTGGTGACTGCATTGCTCAAGGTAGCTATTGTGTTCTGCCTTGACTCCTCCAGTCACACCGATACTTCAGTGGCTACGCTACAGCTTGACTCACTGAAATTAAAAAAAAAAAAAAAAAAACACTAGTCAGCAAACTAAACTATATAAAATGTACTCCGCAGATGGATGTGGACAGGCTTGTCATAGCTGCAAGGGTACCTATGCTTTAAAGCTCCAGACAGACTTTGTCTTGTGAGCCTTCCCCACACAACTGGTGACTTCTTAGACACACTGCAAAGAGCTAAATCAGTTAGCAGTGTCTGTCACCAGCCCTGGGGCACTGCATTTTTCCACTCACGGGTTGCTAATGTGTTAAACCTATCGTGATCCCTGTAAATGAATAGCAGAAAGATGAGCTTTCTGCTCTGTCCTTTGCCCAGTAGGCCTGCTCCTGTACCTGCCTCCCCAAGTTCCCTTGTCCACTTTTACTGTGGTTGCTTTAAACCAAGGAGGGTTAAAAAAAAAACCAAACAAACAAAAACACTGCAGACAGTGCCAGGGGTGGGGTTGGGTGGAAGGTCTGGGTATTTCTTCTCTGTTGTGGTACTCCAGGCCTGGCCTTGGTATCTCATGGGGCTACGTCCCCTCCTATGTGTTCTGACGCCAGTAACATTGCTTCCTCGCTGATTCTTCACCTCAGGGAGAGCTTGCTTCACTCCTTAAACTCTGTGTCCCTCGCTAGCTCCTTCATTAATATGAAACATGCACGCTGACCCTGTTTCCCACAGGACATCCTCGGTCACGTAGCTGTTGTGAGAAAGCCTTTTGGTCATTTCTGCAGCTAAGAAAGGAGAAGGGAGCTCAGCAACCCTTTGACCTGGACAACACTCCTCATTACTAGATTCCAGCACGATACGATTTTCTGCCATCTCACCCCCCACCACCTCTCACAGTAGAAACCCACACGGATTCTACTCAATAACAGCGGGGAAGATGCAGTTTACATCTTAAAAGCCAAGAGCATCTTGGATTTTAATGGTACATCATGTGTGTTTGACTATGGGACCAGGCGCATTTCATAAGTCCTAATCTCTCCACTGTGGAATGATCTTTCATAGAGCCATAAATTACAGGAGCAATTGTGCGTGACTCATTCTGAAGCTGAAGGCCACTGGAGACCTAAGCAGTGAGCAGAGCGGAAAGATATACTAGGTGGAGAGAAGAAAAGGCCTGGGGCCTCTCTCCAGCCCCCCCCCCATGACTCCTGATAAGATACTGCTCCTCTCCTCCACACCACAGGGTTCTCACTGGGAAAATGAGACATTTAGAATAGACACCCCCAAGGGTTCCTCCCAGCTCCAACATTCCATCAGTCTTGGCCGAACTGCTGGTTAACCTACAGCAGTGCCTGTAGCCTGTTATCTTAACAGAGCCATATGCATAAAAGCTCAGCACATTTGGCTGCTTGTGGCGAAAGCTATTTCTTTGCTTCTACCAATTTCTTTTTCTGCTTCTACAAGAAAAGAACCTTGGATTTGAGCTCAAGTGCTCTTGACAATAAAACCTCCAGATTCCAAGGTATCTATGGCCGTGTGACTATGTTCCAGCCAATAAGATGGTGCACACGTGGCAAACAGGAAGCCTCTTCCCAAGGTCTTTATGCAACTTCTCCCTGCCTCTCAAGGCCAGACTGCCAGTGGTGGTCTGGACTCTGGCTGCCATCTTGGACTATGAAGAGAAGGACCTCTCTCAGGGAGAGATGGAGGGGCTTAGCTCCAAGATGGAGCTTCCATGAGCCTGGATTGAAGTCTCCAAAATCTGATGTGACAAAGAAACAGATGTCAAGCTTTTTCCAGCTGTGGTAACACATTACCTGTCAGCTCCACTCCTCCTCGTTCCCTCGTGTTCTGCTTTTCTGGAGCTGGAAGCTGTAAAAATTCCCCCTCTCCCATTTGTCACATGGGGAGAGAGGCCTGGATGCCACTGCATAATAGAGAGAGAACCTTTGCACAATGGTTCTGCTGGCCTCATCTCTTGCCCCTGCAGGAGTTGCTACATTCAGAAGAACCACCAGCTTTGACCACCTGAGGTTTCCCAGTCTCCACTGGGCAGCTCCTTGCCAGCAGGCCTTTTCCTGATGAACATCTGCCCACTTCTCCACAGCCTCACTTACTCATAATCAACTGTACTTGAAAGAAATTAAATGGAAAGTTCCAGAAAGAGATGATTAGTGTTTTAAACCACATGCTGTTCTAAATAGTATAATAAAATCGTACACTGGGATATCCTGTCCTGTTTGGCGCGTGACTCTTTATCACATAAATGCTGTACACACTACCTGCCCATTAGTCATTTAGTGGATCATCTCAGTCATCAGATCCACCATCACAGTATGTCACAGTATCTGTATTTCCATTATCTGTATCTTCCTTGACCATAGTCAAGGGATTGAGCTCAAACATGGTAAGAAAGATGGTCTGAGGCATGAAGCCTGAGGCAGATAAGCTTTGGCACTGTGGGAAACACAAGTACAGACAATATTCTGTACTTTCAGTGGCTCTAGTCATTCGTTGGAGGTCTTGAAGCATAAATCCCAACAATAACAGAGCCAGGTTATCTCCATGAACGTCAACCTCCATGGGCCATAGCCATGCCCTCTCCCAAGAAGTTTGGATTTCAGCCTGTGAGATGCGAGTGGGGAGCCCATGTCTTTCCTAGTACTCCCTTTGTACACCCAGCATCCCTGCTCTCTTCTGAGTTCTCTCTACCTTCTCTTGTCTCCTTTTTCAGATTAACAGTGCCTGTTGTGGTTGGAGTCTCTCACCTGAACTATGATAAACAGGTAGACTAACTTGGGTTAGTAACTAGGCACTTAATCTTGACTGATACAGTCATGGGTGGTGGGGGCCAAAACGGTTTAATAGTATGAAGTGCTTTTTCTGCTTTCTAAGTAAATAAATAATCTCTCCAGAAATGACCTGTGGCAAATATGACAGAGAACACTTGACATTCTTACTCTTTACAAGAGCCCACTTAATGTTAAAGGCATTTCTGAGTATTCAAAATCATTTGGAAAAGAAATACAAATCAAATTATAACTGCAAGTTATATATATAAAAAAAAATAACAGAATGTTTCTCTCAAGCAGCACTGATCTTCAAAAGCTAGAATACACAGTAGCAATCCTATGGGAATGCAGGGAAGGAAAGAAATGTGGCTGTTTGATTCATTTCGATTTGGCTCTGCCGGGAACTGCACCAGAGCCTTGGATGTCTGGGCATGTGCTGTACCACTGAGCTATGTCCACAGCCCAGACTCCAAGAGCATCTTACTTCTATCAACTCTATTTATAGGAATTTAGTATAAAGATCTAATTAGCTTAGTGTTGGTTTACACATAATCCTATCTATTTGGGGAGGAGAGACAGAAGGATCACAAGTTCAAGACCAGTTTGGGCTACATAGGGAATTTTGAGGCCTACCTAGGCAACTCGGTGAGACCTTGTCTCAAAATAACAAAATAAGCCGTGGGTAGAGTGTTTCTGTAACATGCCCAAGGCCCTGCCCAAGTTCACTCTCTAGCATGCAATAAATACACACCCAGCCACAAGGATGACTCTAGCATCATTGCTTACAAAAGATGAAAACAACTGGGAGCAGGAATCTGTGTCTCTTACAAAGGGGGACTTGTTAAGCAAATGACAATGTATCTATGCAACCAGGAACACAACTTAAATTGATGCTATCTATGCAAGTCTGCTTGTTACATAAGCATCTTCGCTGCCACAGACAGAGGTCCATGGCAATGAGGAAGTGGAGTAGAAGGTTTGGAGCTATATAGTATATTCAGGAAAGTGGAGCTCCTGTTACAAGCATAGAAAGAGGTTCTGGAAGCAAACATGTCCTGCTAAGGGCAGTCTTGTTTAGGATGCCGTCCACCATGATGTGTAACCCAGGAAAACAATTTATATTAAAGCACTATCTCTCCTTTCCGTCTCAAAGATGTCCCAGTGCTTGCTGAACATGTCTCAACAGCCTCATCATGTTGCTGTGAGGGCCTTTCTGCACATCGAAGCTCAGGGCCCTCACAGCAGCGAGCACACGATCTTGTCCCTTCCTCTCTCCCTTCCTGCTCCCAGGATAATAATGGTCCTCCTCCCCCAGGGTTAGCTGTCCTGGCCAGGCGCTTCTTGTTTCTGTAGATCCTAAGCAGTCTGTGTATCTCCCCTGAAATAATCCGCCACTCAAAAGCAGTCAGTAGCTCCCCATTTCTGTGAGCTATGTCTCAAGTTACTCCACTTCACATTCCCTTTTTCCCAAGGTTATTTCAATCTTGTCTCTGCTGTTCTTCAAAATAAGCCAGGGTAAACCCCCAGCTCCAGCACATCCCAAGCACCCCAAGGCTTCCCCTTGACTCGAGCTATTCTCTCCAGAATTCTGCCTGCATCCCAGCTTCTCCAAATCCCACCCATGCTTCCAGTCTAAGCTGGGGGCTTACCATACCCTTTCCCAGTAATCTTTCCTTAATTATCCCATGGCGAGTCTCAGCTTTTGGATGCCTATGGTATCCTTTTACTAGGTTCTCATTTGACAAATACTACTGACACTATCTAGGTGCTGACACTATGCTGGTGACAGGAAACTGAGGGAGCCTTGCTTCTTTCCCTAGTAGTTTATTGTCTGGTGCGTGGATAGTCACTGAGCAAGTTGTCACACGCCAGTAACTCTAATCAGTTCTATTTAGAAAAAAATGCTATATGGAAAAATAAAGGCATTTTATAAATAATGAGCAATCTACAAAAAATATCCAATATTATATGGGACTGGGCAGGCGGCATGGAGAAATGTGCAGGCTGAGTCTTAGAGAAGCTTGGGATGCCTGCATGAAGAGCCCTGAGAGGTTGCCAGAAAGACCCTTCCCCAAGGAAGAGTGGCAAGTGATAGGGAGGCGCCTGCAGGAAAGGGCAGGCAGCCACAGAGGGCTCAGAACTAACAACCTTCTCACTCCAAATGCCTGGGAAGTTCCGAACCGTTCTAAACTGGGTCTGATTCTGTAAAAGTAGTCAGATGTGAGTTTTAAAAGACCATACTGCCTGTGGCTTGCAAAACAGATTTGGGGAATGTACAAATCCACAAAGGAGCTAAGGAGAGGGAGGGGACGGCAACGGCGGCGGGGGCGGGGGGAGCTTAGATCAAGTGGGCAGCAGTAGGGATGGAATGAGGCAGAAAGGCTCAAAGTTGGACCCAGAGCAGGCAAGACTTGGTTTGGGCTACACGGCAAAGTGCGGAAAGTCAATGGCTTGCAACCAGTTTCCCTGCTAAAGCATCCGGGTGGACCCTTGCACCTGTGACCACTTTTGAGCCCATGAGGAAAGGCAAAGAATTTGATGGAGGACAACTGGCCCGAGGCCTGGAGAAGAGTTAAAGAGCAGGCAGCTTGGCAATTCCGTGTGGGAACAGGCTTCAAGGACTCCCATCAGCATCCACCAGTAACCCAGGTGGGAGGAAACGGAAGTGTGGTGGGCAAATTGCAGCATGAGGCGGCGAGCTAAATGGCCCAGCTGGCGAAGCAGGCAAACCCAGGCTGAACACCAACACTTGAGTGATCGTGCCGGCGAGCCTGAGACTATCGATTGGCAATTGGCAGGAGCAGTTAGAGGATGGCATGATTACAGATAGGTCGCTAACCAATCAGCAGGAAAGCTGGGCTCCTGTTGCTAGGCTTGCATCCAGGCAGAAGTAGATTGTGAGCAGGCTGAGTGGGTACAAGAAAAAAAAACTCTTATGCATATTGGTATCTGCCACCCTCTCCTCGCTTCACAGTTAAGAGCCAACAAGCAGTGGAAATTAACACTTGTCACTTGCTGTGGATCCCAAGAGAACTCTGTGGCCTTGAGAGGGAGAGAGAAGTACACACAAGAAACTCAGCCTGTCACTCACAGGGAAATTCTTAAGGGGGAAAGACAATGCAACTGCATAGAAGAGCTACCAAGGACAGCACACTAAACTCAAGGCAGTGATGGCCACATTTAATCTCCAAACCATCGTGATAGACTTGAATGCCATTCTTATTTCCCAAAAGAGTAAACTGAGGCTCTGAGAGGTTAGGAAATTTGGTCACATCACACAGGTAGTAAGGTTAACCATGGACTGCAAGCCACAGTCTGCGTCACGCCAACAACAGTGCCTTCAATGGGATGTTGGCTCCTCCAAACAAGGGCTTTCCTGGGAAATTGGCCCATTTCCATACTTTCCTTCTTCAGGGGGAACATGGCTGCATCTTTCTCTCTCACCTGACTTTCCACTCATGTTCTGTCCCAGGACCTTCTGGAAGAGGGATGTGGGGAAAAGGAGATAGATACATTTCAAGATCTTGCACTTATTAGTTGATCTTTTCCAATACCTTGTGACCAAGAATATCTTGGGGTCAGAACTCTCTCTCTCTCTCTCTCTCTCTCTCTCTCTCTCTCTCTCTCTCTCATTTTTATCAAGATCTGAGCCAAGGGAGAAAAAAAATCAGAGAAGACTTGCCTATGGCTTTCTGACCACCTTGAGACTGGGTAGAATAGAGGTGTGCTTGTTGCCTGTGGGTAGAGGGAGGATCCTGCAGGGATTTGATGTCCTTGTCCCTATGCTAACCAGTTAAATGTTCCAGTCCAGGTTCTTACCTGGACAGAACCTAGACCATGGCCTGCAAGAGCCTAAAAGCCCAGATCATATCCCAGGGGCTTCCACAGAATCTCCCAGTCTGTGTAGAAAGCCAGCATATGGTACTTTATGAAACATCAGGTATGGACCGAGCTCAAAGGCAGACCTGCAGTGGAGGGTTAGCACCCCCACTATTCCACTCAGAGCCATGGTAAGGATGAGAAGCCATGGTCTGAGGACTCATGAAGTGACAGTTTGACAAGGTCTCTGAGGGAAGATGCACACCGCTCTCAGATGTGCCACGGAAGCCAACCTCACTGGTACCTAGACTCTTGGGAAGGTGGAGGTCACAAACACAGTCCTGGAGAAGTCAGGAGGAGCCAGGTCCCACTGTTTACCCCTAGACTTGGGACTGGTTTCTCAGATGGCTTTCTGGCAAGCTCTCAGCTCAACACCTTCTTGGGCTTATGAGATTCTCAGCTGACTGCAGTTTTGAGGTAAATCTCCTTAAACATAGAGGGGCTACACACACCAGAATGGCAAGAAAACACAGGTCTTTTAAAATCTCCAGCCACTGGGTTTCCTGCCACTCAGAAAGCTTGCTGGGGTTCAGTGAGTGAGAACAGTGCAAGCAATAGTAAATGGTTTTGGAAGTAAAACTCTCCCATGTTCCAAGCATTGTCCTAAGAGCTATGTCTATGTGAAATCATATAATCTACCTACTAAGAGACCTTACGTGGTCTATATTTATATAGTGTTTTATTTGTCCAGGGAGCTAAGACAGGTCTTCTCAGAGGTTTTTACTCCAAAGTCAGACATTTCCCAGTACAGGTACTCTTGCTTTGTCCTAGCTGTCTCCCGGTTATGGAGACAGTGATCACATGAACAGATCCAATCTGTACAGTTGGAGACAGGACAGGTCATTAGGGAGCCACAACGTTATACAGCTGTGCACGTGTACTGAGTGAGACTCTGCTAAAGTGTGGGCATGGAACACTGCAGGAGAGGGTCCTGGGGGTAGTGACCAGCCAGAGGCCCATAGCTGATCTCAGAAGCACTATGAAATGATATGTCCACTTGGCTTCCATCCAGAGGCATCATTCTTCAGAGCCAATCATGTCCAGCCTGGGTGGCAGTCTTCAAGGGACAGTCTAGCAAGCTCTTAGATCTTTAACACCCATGCCAGGGGACTGCAGAGCCCAGGTTGTTTGCATTATCACTCCCTGACCCCTGTGCTGAGCAGAGGAAAAAAAGATGTCCCCAGGAAAGTTCATGCAGAGCCCATCAGGATGGGTCCCAGTAAATGTAAGTCCTGGGAGCCTATCTCTGCTGTTTCACAGTGCACATTTCTTTCTACTGAGTCCATAGAGATGGTACTGAAAACCAATGGAGTATCAGAAAGGCCAAGCCTGAAACTCAGTTTCCCCCGTATGCAAAGTAGCAGCCACCATATTGCACATCTCCTCTGGGGATGAGACTGAGGGGGACAGGACAGTGTTTCTTATTATACTTTGGCTCCCCAGAGCAGCCCCATCTCCAAGGGGAGGGGTCTGACAGGCTCCCCCATTCTAATCTCCCCCTTTCCCAGACACTGCTTATCCAGCAAAAGTCTTGGCCATTGTTGGGAGCCCTGGATTCCCGTTGGCATTTGATGCTACATGAACAGCATCTGCTTGCCTGAGCAGATGTAAGGGCTAAGCACTGAGCCGATCGGCTGACCCTTACACAGAAGTCAAAGTAGTGACTCTCCTCCCTAGACACATGTCCTTCTCTTGGTCTTTGTTTACTTTATTTTTATTGAAATATAGTGAATGTGGCATAAAACTTACCCTTCACTAGCTTTCATACTTCTTTAAAAATTGTTTTTATTTTTGTGTGTGTAGGCATTTTGCCTGCATGCATGTCTGCACATTTCTTGCATGCCTGGTGCCCACAGAGGCTAGAAGAGGCATCAGATGCCCTGAACTGGAGTTACAGATGGTTGGGAGCCACCATTTTGGTCCTGGAAATCAAACACTAGTCCCGTGGAAGAGCAGCCCTGCTCTTGGCTGCAGAGCCATCTCTCCAGCCCCAACCCCTCTGACTTTTGAGACACTGTTTAACAATGGTGAATCCCCAACTCTGACTATGCAAATATGAGACCACTTATTATTGCGAGCACTTCCACAAGTGCAAAAGGACCTCTGAGCGCCTGCTCTATCCTCTGATGACATAGATGCCAATCACTGGGTAACTCCTGGTGCTAGAAACAGGGCTCAGATACTGATGGAATGACTCCCACTTAGTCCCTGTGGCAATCCTGAAAGCTGGATGAGTTCTTGGCAACTGAGAAAACAGGGTGAGGGAGGTTCAATAACTCCTCACACTCGCATAGCCTTGCAAAAGGGCAGACAGGTGGACCAGATGCTGCTCCTGCCTGGAGACTGTAAAGGCATTTAACGCACAAGGCCTTAGAGAAATTTAATTCCATTAAATCAACCATCTGCCCACCAGCAAGGACCTTATAGGACAGGAAAGGATATAAAGGAAGACGTAAAAATGCCAGCTGCTCTCACCAAAGTCTGAGTCTTAGGAGACTCATAAGGGACAGAAAGACAAACTTCCAGGAGAGACCACTTGACCCTACTGTCCCCTGCCTCCTCTCCTGAAGGTCTTAGGTAAGGGCTGCTGCATGGCCCAGACTGAGGGAAAACATATAGTTCCTTTAGCCATGAACCCAATCCCCCTAAGGTCAGCATCCTTCCTACCTCCCTCATTCAGCAGACACTAACAAACGTCACAGTGAGCTGGATGCCGCTCCCAGTACCAGGCACAAAGACTGAGGCCCAGAGATCAGAAAGTTGAGTGTTCTGACCTTACTTGAGGACCTGGAAGGCTGATGACAGTAGCTTCCCCAGTAAGGTCTCTAGGTGAACCTTCAAAAAGACCTCAATGGTAAGATGGGTGGTGATGAACACCTTTAATCCCAGCACTCAGGAAGCAGAGGTGATGTATCTCTGAGTTTGAGGCCAGCCTGGTCTACAGGGTAAGTTCCAGGCCAGTTTGGTCTACAGGGCAAGTTCCAGGACAGCCTGGGCTACATAAGATAACTTGAAGCAAATGAGAGGGTAGGGTGAGGTCTAAACTCTAGACAGAAGTGAGATTTGAAATCACGGGCAGGGGCCAAGGATAGCCCAAATTGAATGATGAGCCATTTGTCACACTGTTGCTCTCCCTTTGGCTCCTGAGCCATCAACAACTCCACACATCACATTTGAATCCAGCATTCACAGCTGTCCAATGCCTTTGGCATTTGCCAAGCCACTAGCTAAATAGTAAGCAGGTGTCAGCAGGCTGGTAGTCAGTTCCTGTGGATTTACACAGGCTCCCCAAGCATCTCTGCATCAGGAAAGCCTCATGCAGGCAGTTTTGGTGACCTGAGTCCCAAACTCTTCAAATTAACCCTGGGAAGCTGCATGTGTCCACTGCCTGTTCCCAGTTTTCTACTTTAGAACTTTGCCTAAATCTAGAGGACCCAGTTAATGCCCCCCAAGAGCGTGGCAGGTCAGTTTTGCAAATCTGGTTTTCAAGGTTATTTTTACAACTCTCCCACTGGTGAAAGGGAGTCATGCTCCAGTTGGGGCAGAGCCTGGCATCATGCTGGGTGTGAGGATGTGAGCTGATCAGCAAACTCCCATCCAGCTCTCTTAGAGGAAGAATCAACAACAAAGCCACATGGGGAGACGACTATCTCCAACAATCCCGTGAAAGAGCAGGCTGTGGGTAGACACAAGAGTCGGGAGCCAGCAGGTGGATTGCAGTGCCTCATTGTCCATCCTTCAGGTCTTTCTAGCTGACAGACAGACACCACCCTACCTGTTCTTAATCCACTAAGGTGTGATTATAATGGTGTGCCAGTCGGGCTGTTGTATACTAAATTAGGGGTGAGCGGCAAGCAGGTGTAAACAACAAAGGGCTACAAACTTTGGATTCATTTCAGTCTTCCATTCTCTAGATAGATGATTCTAGGAGGTACTTGGAAGCGACTAAGAGGCCCTGGAGGGTTCAAAGCTCACCACCTAGAGCAGCTATCTGAATCCCACTCGCCTCATTGAATTCTTCCTTCCCTGCCTTACACTCCAAGCTCCTCCCCTGCTGTTCCTTGGTTCACTCTCCAAATTCTCTGTATACACGCAGGTCCTTGTTTGTGGCCCTGCTCCTGGTTACATTATAAGGCAAGAGATGTTGCTATCACCTCCATTTTGCAGATACAGAAAGTAATGCGTACGTAAACAGCACCATGTGTTACCAGCCAAATAGACAGGAGGGGCAGGGATGGAGTGAGGAGCCAGCCCCTGGCTTCACTCAGCTGAGGACAAAAGGATGAGGGCAGGCAGACAGGGAGAATACAGCCAGCATGGAGATGCAGAAAATGTCTGAGTTCTTGTATAGTGCCTGCCTATGTGGGCAGTATCTAAGGAAAAGCCAGTAATAGACCTATGGACCAGCAAACACTGTGCCCAGAAGCCCATGGCTGGCATGCCAGGAAGGTTCCCACTCCCCATCATCTGACTTAGTAACCACCCTCTTTGCAGAGTCAACTGTTAGTAAATTTAGAATTGATGGCTTAAAACAACATTCAAAGCTTCAGGCATGAAGATGTTCTTTCAACACATCTCTGAAAAAGCTGTTTATAATGTGCCCAACGATAGACATATCTTTCTTTCTATGTACTCTAATCTGTCATAAATTATTCCTGTCCACAAATGAGGACACAGAGACACAGGGAGAGCAAGGGACTCGCCCCAGGTCATGCAGCTTGTACATAGGAGAGTAGGTGGGAGTTGTTAATGGTTGTTAATGGCAAAGTGGTAGAAACGTTAAACAGAATGTGGTGAGGTGGTAAGTATACCACTGGGAATGGTTGCAGCACAAACTGTAGTCTATATCACTTTGATGGTTAGGCTGGAACAAAAGTCACAGAAACACAAAACACCGAACAGGGAGGAGGTAGGGGACTCAGCCCAAGTCCCTACAGGTGTCATGTGGGTTCGGGGTAAGACAGGTGACACATCAAAAGAGGAGTTTCTTGGTTAGCAAGATGTCATAATAGGCAAAGGCACCTGCTGACAAGCCCTGTCACCTGAGTTCAATCCCAGGACCACACAGGAGAGAACCAACTTCCGAAAGGCGTCCTCTGATCGCCACGTGCATGACGTGGTATACCAGTGCACCCCGCCCAGACATAAAATAAATGAAAAAATGTAATTTAAAAATGTTTAATAAGTGAGAAGCTCCCCAGACCTGTCAGTTTGGAGTCTAAACAAATTCAATATGTTCATTCTATAGGGGAAAAAACCACAGCCTAGAGCAGACAAAACTTGTCCACTGAGGAGTAGGGAATAGAGCCAGGATGCTCCCCTCCGCATAGAGGAATGGAGACCCACACGGGGAAGGGACAGATGGAAAATGGCTTATATGTGAAGCTCTGAAGCAGGGGTCAGGAGCTGGCCTTCTGACCAGAGCTTCTAGGGAGTTAGGGGTTCCCTGGGATAAAGGCCCTTTCTGAAGGTAAGCATTAAACATGCTACCAGGAAGTGCAGTTCCCCCTAGTGGGGAAGCTATCATTCCACTAAGACTTTGGCAAAGTGCCTCTTGCTTTTTGGCCTTCCTTAAGGGTGCTCCCTACATGACAGAATTCAGAGGAGGATCGGCAGCCTGAGTTGTGTTCTTGCTGCAGGTCTCCTTTGCCATCACTCTCTTCCGGCTGCCCTTAGCACCAGGTTAGTCCAGGGAGAGGCCCAGGGTGGGAGTGGGGGCTGCAAGGCTCCAAGGACAGCTGCAGAGGATGCACTGAAAGCAGCTGGACCACACTCATGCTTCTTACTTCCCAGCCCTGCCTGCCCATTCCATCCAGTCTATCAACAGTCCGAGCATTTGTGTCTTTGTTCCCGACATTTTCTCTAAAATCACTGGACAGCCAATAGGCAAACTTGCCTTAGGGTTGTCCGTGGAGGCTCAGACCAGGTGAGAACTCGCAGTCAGATCTGCATCTTTCCCTCTGGATCTGCAGCATCTAAACTAGCATCCTACATACATGAGGCACCCAGCCCGTTCCTCAAACCAATCTCCCTCCTGGCCCCACTGGCCCCCTACTACCTCCCAGAGGTGGCAGGTGGATCTGACAGCGTGACTCTTGTTCCTGATCACCTCTAAGTTATTTCAAGCTTAGTTGCTCTCCTTTTAGGACCAGGCCACCATTCTAACCGTGCTCAGACCATCCTGGCTAGATATCACAGTCGAGCCATGGTGCCTTCATTTATCCGGAAATCAACACCCTTTCTATTTCCCACCAGGGCCTCATGGATAGGTGGATTCCTCAGGCATCTTTCCCGTGTAAGACCAAGTTCCACATACCTAGCTTGACCTTCAACATTCACAGGCCCCTCTGGTCCCAAGAACACCTGAGGCCTTCCCAGGAACCTCATCTTTTCCAGAAAACATGCACTGTGAAGTAACTCAGCCTACATACTAGAGCCACCTCAGTAATGGTAAAAATAAGGACAACACTCTACTTGATTCCAATGGCAAGAAACTCCCACAGGAGCCCTCCTATTTATCTTCCAATTTATGGATAGGAACCTGAGGCTGGGAGGAACTGAGGGAATGAAATGCATTGGCCCAGACCTGGTGGGCCACTGTGCCCAGAAGAACCACTCTGACCACCTCAAGTATCCTCAAGGCCTCTCTCTTGCCTCCTATCCCTTATTTTTGTCCACCGGAAGTAAAACAGGTTGGGCAATGGACAAAGGAAAACACTGCTGGCCGGCTCCGGGCCACCATCCAGGAGCAGCCTCAAGGTGGTCTGAGTCCTGCATCTCCCTGGGTCCCAGCTAGTAACTGCTCCTGACTTTGGATACACTTGGGTCCTTGGGGGACAGACACTTAGAAACCTTTGCAGCGATGCTTCATCACCACCATCTACCTCACACACATCCCAAACAGGGCTGGTAGCTGGAGGGAAGCAGACCCTGTAGCTGGGCAAAGGTTTGTGCTCAAAGGCTGGTGTGCTCGGTGCTGTCCTGAGGTGCAGCTTCCTGGTAGAATTAGAGCACCTGCTGACTTCCATCTCAACCGGGTGCTGAGGAGACTGCAGGGGGTAGGGATGGAGGTGGGGGGAGGCTGGAGCAATTCAAGTCGTTGGTGTTTGCCCTAGGGGACTCTTCCTTCTGCCTCCCGTGAAGCTTTTCTGTCTGTCTTCTAATCTCTTCCCAAGAGTAACTACAGATCTTGGGAAACTTCGCGGGAAACTTCCAACTGCTGTGAACTCCGATGAAGCCAGCTACTCCATCGGAGCCTGGAGCGCCGCGCCCAGCCAGGCTCGACTCCTGCAGTGTCTGGAGGTAGCGGGTACCTAGAAGCTGACAGGCGACCTGAGCCTACTGTGACCCACACAGGATTTGCTTGCTACATCCGCCAGGATTCCCTATGGACCGCTCCTGCGGCCGCTACCCGATGTGCACTGCTAACCTGGGACCAGGGTGTCCTGGACTTGGAGGAGTATTAAATAAGCAGTTTCCCGCAGACATCGTCCTCCCTCTCCCGTGGGAGCTGGGGACATCTCCCAGGAGCGGAGTGGCCCGCCTTGCCCACCACTCATTTGCATTTCAAAGGCAAACTTCTGCCCGACTTGCCCAGAGACTGGGACAGCGGTGGTACCTACCAGCTTTGCAGGGGTCGTGGTAATGCAGCTGCTGCTCCATGCCCTCCTCGCCTTCAAAGGCTCCGTAGTCCAAGGCGACATTAGAGTGGTCCCCAGTCACTTCAGCACCGCGGGGGAGTGGTAGCAGCAACAGTAGCACCAGGGTCCCAAGAACGGCCGCCTGGGGCATAGTGGCAAGGGGTCGGCGGGACCCGAGGGACTTAACGTGCACCGAAAGCTCAGATCCAGCGAGACACCACGTACAGGGTCGGTTGTGGTGGCTGCTGCTTGACTGCTAGGCACCAGTAGGGTACGGAGCAAGCCCAGTAAGGCGTTCCCGTCCGGCCTGGGCACCCGGGAAGCCGCTGCTCAACACGACTTGCCCAGAGGCCAAGGCTGCGGTGGCTGTGATCGTGTTGGCGGCGGCAGCAGTAGGAATAGTGGCCGCTCCGCCCCTCTCCGCCAGGGCTGGACCACACGCCCTCTCCAAGGGCCCCGGACAGCCAATCACTTATGCGCCCAAGGCGAGGCCCCTCCTCTTCCCTGCACCTCAGTAACTTTGGAGGAACCCAAGCAAATCGAAGATGCTGACAAGTGCTAGGCCCCCCGGGGCGCGCGCCCACCTCACCGAATAGAATCTTGTTTTGACTCTGTCATGCGGGCAACACTGCTCCTCAACACTGAGACTAAGCTTCGCGCCCTACCTCATTCCTGTAACTCATCTCACAACTCCCAGATGCACGCGTGGCAGGACGCAGGAGGGCCAGCAGCTTGGTGTGAGCAGTCCTGTACACCTCTCAACTTCATGCTTTCGACACTCTCTACTCTGCTGAATGTAGTGTGTCTTGCCTCACAAAGGGAGGAAAAAAACCCAAAAAACAAAAAAAACGAGGAGCAGGGTTCTCTCCACTCTTTCAACAGCCCCGGTCGTACCAGCACAGGTGCATGCCGCAGCATCCACCAGCCCGTAAGTTGTGAGTGGAACTTGTAAGGAAGGATAAGAATGACCTTACCCTCCGGTAAAACTGTCCCAGTCTGGAATGCTTTTGGTAGTCAAAGACTCACAAATGAACAGCACTATTATTTAAGTTACAGACATACCAAGCAAACCTTGCTGTTAGTTTGATAAAATAAAAACGAGTGATTCTTTAAACCTGGTTATTTTTGTGCCAGTGAAAAACATGCACCCAAATTATTTGGGGGTGGGGGGGATAATCAGACGTTATTTGAAACTCGCTTATGTGATGTACCTTCAATGTAGAAACTGTCAGAACTGATCCACTTTGACACACACTATTACTGGGAGGATTTTCAAAGATCTTTTTATACAAGTGAATTGCCCTAATCAAGCATTACGGAACATCAGTGTACCATGAAGACTGTGAGCGTATCACATCCAGATTTAAAAAAAAAAAAAAAACTTAACTGCAAGAAGATGAACTACATTTCTCTTTGAGGCTTGTCACCACATGGTTTCATAGCTGCTAAATGACAAAGCAGTTAACGGATCCAAAGCAGGGCTTTACACCAGGCTCCAAGTGTCTCACGCTATCATCATCTGCCTTGTCTTTCAAACAGGGACAGGTAGTGATTAACCAGAGGAAGAATGTACATGAAGTATTTTATTTGGTTCTGAATCTCACATAAAAATGGAGGGCTGACCCTGTCTGAGGCTGTCATCAAATGAACACAGAAGTCATAGCCAGGTTGGGCAAGATCTGCTCTAGTTGGCAGGTGAGAGGAGGGGACTTAAGGGGGAAGACATGGCACCAAATGGCAAGGAAGGCCAAGTGGCCACTAAAATAGACCCTAGGTGTAGGAGCTTGAATGGCATTTCTGCCTGACATCTGGAAGGAGTCAAACTCAACGCCAGTTCACTATATGCACTCCAGTGAAGGTCACCACCTGTCAGTAGATAAGTCCACAAAATCGACATCTAAAGGGCTAACAAACTTCTGTGACACTTCCAGGCTTCCAGATGGCCCTATGAAAACAGCCAATTGGCTTCCTCATTAACAGAGAATTCTGGAAAACAGACATTAGAGACTGGTCTTTGGCATGCACAGAAGCTGGAGTTTTTATTGCCCCTAATCACCACCTGGTGGGTTAGCTGCCAGTCTTTTAATCAGTTCCCTTCATCCAAATATTTTGAAGACCCATGCTCGTAGATAAGCGAGCTGCTCAGCTTTGTGCCAGGCTTGTTTGGATGTTTCTCTGGCTGCTGACCAGTAAACCGGTTAAGCAGCCAATGTTGGGACTGTCAGGAAGTTCAGATGGGAATGCCCGAGGAGGAATGTCCAATGCTTTGATCACTTCTACCGCTCCACTACACCATTACACACACCAGTCTCATAGCAAGCTGGTATGGATTTAATTTTCCCCCCTTTTTTGAGACAGGGTTTCTATGTAGTTCTGGCTGTCCTGAAACATGCTATGTATACCAGCTGGCTTCAGATTCAGAGATCCTCCTGCCTCTGCTTCCCAACTGCTGGGAGTAAAGGCACACACCAGCACACTTGCTTTCCATTTCTGAGACAGGCTCTTGCCAAGTTGAGCTCAAACTTGTGGTAATCCTCCTGTCTCCGCTTCTAAGTGATGGGATTATAGGCCTGTATCATCCTGTTCTGCACAAATAAACTAAAAGGTGTATTTCAAATCTAAATCCAGGGCTGACTGGAGAGATGGCTCATCAGTCAAGAGCACTGACGGCTCTTCCAGAGGACTTTGGTTTAATGCCCAGCTCCACCACCATCTGGAACTCCTTGGGCACCAGGCACACACACAAGTGGTAGAGGCATACATGTAGGCAAAACACCTATACACACAAAATAAATAAAAATCTAAATCTCATGGGAAAAGTGGAAGTCAATTTGGAACAGGCTTTATGACCTCAAACTCTTCAACTTAGTACTACTTTCTATGCTTCTATGTGTTACCTCTTCAGCGTCGTTGGCCCGGTGGAAAACCTCCAAGTGGTCTTTTAAAGTCTGTGTCCTGTCCAGCTGTGTTATCTTCATTCCTTTGCCCAAATGCATCAGATTTTGCAGCTGCTCAGACTCCTGCAGATCTACATTTAGTCTCCTTTACTGTCCTACCTAGGCCAATTTCCCACTCCCACCCTTACCTTCAGAACAGGCAATGAACCTTGGAATAACGTTAGGTACTCTGCTGGCTCGTTCCTTCCTTTACCACTGAGGTGATGCGCCGAGTTCTCTGAAGAAGGTATTTAATTACTGTTAGAACTATGTCTCTAAGACCATCTTAGCTCAAGGTGGCATCCTGGGCCCTCCATCACCTCAAAGCTTCTTCCTTTAGCCTTCATGTATCCTGGACTCTTGATGCCTCTCAAGTCCTGCGCTGGCTGCCTTCAACATCTGCAAGCATCCCGACAGGATCTTGCCTCTCCCCACCCACTCTTCCAAGAACACTTGGGTGGCCCACACGTCTGCAGCCTCATTACATAGCCACATCTACAGAGCTGAAGCTCTTTGGATCTCCCCTACTAAAGCTAACTTCAGTTGCCCTGACTAAACTAAGCCAACCAGAATCAACTTTATCTACTTAGACTCTACTTTCCCAGAACTTCGTGGTTAGTCCTGTAGTAATGAGTTGCACTGAGCCACTGTGAGCTAACAAAAATCAGCCAGTTACAATGACCCTACAAGTCTAAGAAGAAGAAGAAGAAGAAGAAGAAGAAGAAGAAGAAGAAGAAGAAGAAGAAGAGGAGGAGGAGG
>JANHMN010000003.1:167204476-167292299 GCA_030674055.1 Rhabdomys pumilio
GAGGAGGAGGAGGAGGGGGGGGGAGGAAGAGGAGGGGGAGGAGGAGGAGGAGGAGGAGAAGGAGGAAGAGGAGGAAGAGGAAGAGGAGGAGGAGGAAGATGTAGAGAAGGAAGAGGAAGAAAAAACCTTGAAAAACCCTGTTCATAGCAAACTTTGAAAGTGAAAATCATTAAAAACAAACATTTCAAGTGATATACAGACCCCGCTTGGCTGAATATAGGCCTGTTTGTTATAAATTAAGCTAAGTAGTTCATTTTACTCTGAAATCAAGAAGCTAGGTATGTAAAAGCAGGCTTCCTTTTATGGCATAGAATCTATGCCTAGTTTTCCAATCAGATAAGATCAGAAGTCAGCCAAATCTACACTAAGCAACCTAAATGGCTGACAGTGGTTCAAAGCTTATCTATAAAGATAAGTCAGAGGAGTCAGGGAAAGAACAGTGCTTAAAAAGAAATCTTATTCACGACACTCTTCTTACACTTTCCTGTACATTGTTTTTTGAAAATACAAAAGAGGCAGGTATGGAAATTAACTCTGAAATATTAAACCCTGCATTTCAGGAGTCAGCAACCTTTGTTCTGCTGGCCACTTCTGTGGTAGGATCACAACAGGGCATGCCCTAGAGTTCTGTTGCATTGCTCTGTAATGCCCGAGTTTTCACAGACTGTATGAGTCTTCAACATAAACTTGAGTCTTATTCGACCCCTGACAACTGCCGAGTCCTGAGGTACTAACTGTGGGATGGATGCCATCAGTCACATCTTGACAGGCAGGCTGATGATGACAAGTTATCTTACCCCTCACGCCTCAGTTTACCTATTTCACAAAAAAAAAGAAAGCAAGCATCCAAGGGAAGTACATTTAATTTTTTTATTACTTTTTTTAAAAAAATGCAACTTGAGATAAATTAACAGACTAGATTAGAACCTCAATTGTACCTGATACATTATATGAGGGATTTCTATTACTAAAAAGCCAACTGGAATATGGCCTACACAAACCCAGAGTGTATACAAAATGGAAGTGATATGGGCAAAGGCCATGTCTTCCTCCTGCTGACTGTCCATGGAGGTTTGTAGGTTCAAGGCGAACACAGATGAGAAGCCCAAATGAGACTGTTTTTACAGGAGAACTCTGCTGTTCTTCAGAGAACCTGTTTCCTCCTGACATTTAGCTCCTACTTACAGCACTTACAAACTTCCAAACAACCTAAGCTGATGAGGGATAATCACAAACCGGGCCTCGCCTAGTCCATCAGAACTTCACCACCAGCCTCTTTTATGGCAACTGTGAAATCACTTTTTACCTTTGCACACTGCACACATGGCTCCAGTGCACACATGGCTCCAGTAGGAATGTTAAATGAGGAAACCTTCAGGCGTGTTCATCTGGACCGTAAGGCATGCAGAACATCTGCGGTGTGTGCCCCTCTTCTGTTCTACTCTTTCTGCACATCTAGTCTAGTCTTCAATATACTTCCAAACCATCCGCTGATCACTCAAGTTACATGATAGAAAACATGAACACCTGTGCTTCTGGACATCACTACTCCCATCACATGTCCAATACGTGAAAGAGAAAGAAGCACTAAAAATGTTCACATCTGAACTTAAAACCCAGATGGAATGCAGTGTGCAGGTTTCTACAAAAGGCTTTTTGCCCCTAGAATTCATGTATAGAAGCCCTTCGGTACGTAGCTATTCCTAAACAAATTACACTAATATACTTTTTCCTTTTTATATTTGTAAAAATTCAATAAGTTTAAAAATAACATCTGCAAGACATTTGGCATAAAGTGATTAGTAAACATTTAGGAAACAAATGCTATATCAAAATGAGCACAACTTGTGGATAAACCCTCAAATCAAGTGACTTTTGGAAGAACTGGAATTTGCAGCAACTACCTTTAGAAAGAGGGCCACCCATTGTCGGTGGAAACACGCAATTATATCAGCTGTGAGGTACAGATACAATGATTCTAAGGGTGTGGGTTTCTCCACAGACCACACTAGCACACGGTAGCATCTCTCTAGCCAGTTCCTTACTGCTTTTCCTACTTTTGTGCTTGGGAGACCAGTGTAAGGATGCCAATTTCTAATGTAGCTAATTTTCAGGGAGCATGCTTAAAGATACAAAGTATGTTCTTAGATTTCAATAGTATTCGAACTATCAGCTCACAGACTGAGCAGATATTAGTAAACTAAATATAGAATCAATGGAGTATAAAAGCCCCTTCTAATTAACATAAGTAATACTGTTTGAACTATTCTACTGAGAACTAGTGAGAGCTAAGCCACCTGTGACCTATATCTTGAAAAAGATATACATTTATATCACCCCTGTGTGGTTATAAACCAACCAATAAAAGTCATTTTATAAAGGCTCTTTCAAGATAATTTATATCCATTTTAATGTTCTTAATACATTTAAAAATTACGTTTCATTGCAGACTTCAAAGAATTCCAGAGCTCAACCTAAACCTAGCAGAACAAATAAGTACACCTGAAACCACCATGTTCTCTGAAAACCCTACCCCTTACCTGCACAATTATGAAAAATATTTTATTAAGACAAAAATTTGCTGTCCCATTTATATATACTCTATTATTATTAGACAGAAACAGTGTTGCTTCATTTTTAGAGATAGAATGTCATGTAGCACAGGATAGTCCTGACACTATGTAGCTGAGGGTAACTTTGCACTTCTGATCTTCCTGCCTCTACCTGCTGAATGCTAGGATTGCACACATGCTCCATCATGCCCAGTTTATACAGTGTGGAGAATTGAACCTGGGCTCTGTGTAAGCTAGGCAAGCACTGAGCTACACCCCCAGCATGTAAGACTAAGTGTTCTTATATCAGAAATACTTTACATGTTTAATCGTTACATGAAATGAACAGGGCTCTTTAGTTTAAGATCATAAGGGCAGGCGAGAAAGAGAAATAAGGATTAGTAGGTGACATTGAATCCAAGATGCTGGGTTAAAGATGACTGACCATAGCTCTGTTCACATTGCTTACAGCTCACTTAAGGTTAAGAATCCAAACCTCACACCCTAAAGATGTCGCACACTTCAGTTTAAGACACAGAGTCCATCGATTTATAAAAATAATGTAGCCCTGAATGCATGAGTTTCACATTAAGGTTTAACACAGATGACCTGAGTCTTTCTAAAACCACCAATACACAGTACAGTTTTGGAATCTGCAGAGCAAACAACTAAATCAGAAACTCAATGGCTCTAGGAAAACTTCATAATATGGGCAGATCCTGAAAATATATGTGCAAATTAAAATAATTTCTTTCAGATCACTGTAGCCTTCCTTCATTCATCACACACTAAATGAGCTGACATTGCAGTCCCTTCTACTTTACATGGGACAGCAATTCAATGCATGTTTAGGCTTGTATGTCACAATTTCATATAAAGGAAATACTTATACTTTATAACTATATGGAGACAAACATTTAGACTTTGTTCTTTTTTTTTCCTTGAAACAGGGTCTCCCAGAGTAACACAGAACTCACAGAGTGAGCAATAACTCATTCTCCAGTCCACTTCTCAAATTCCTTACAACCTTCTGTCTCAGCTTCCCTGGTGCTAGGATCATAGGCATAAACTATCATACCTGGCTCTGAGTTTAAGAATTTTAATGAGTGTCCTTTGTATTTGAAAAGTATGCTTTATAAATATCTATTTTTAAAGTGGCCTTTTGAGCAGGTATCTTCAAATTATAAACACATCTACTGTCACAAAACAATTTGGTCAGGAAATTTTATTTTAACATTCTAAAGCAATAATGCTTTAGATGTTACTTAAATGTCCCAGACAGGATTAACAAAATTAAATGTTTCTAAATTACAAATTTAGCTCCAGTAGGAGTTTCATAAAAGAAGAAAACAACCCCCTCCCAAAAGAAGTATGACACACACAGTTTGAAGAAACCCCAATGTTTCATGCAATGGTAGGCAAGATGTAAAAGGCCACCCAAACCCACACGTTTCTACACCAATCATCATCCCAAGAAAGACCTCCAGTCAGTCTGTACATCCAAATGCATCCAGGAACCTACACCTACATGACATTATTAATGTTATATACATTTATTGCCCCCCTTGTTTTTTTTTTTAATAATTTCTTATGTAAAGCCTTCATTGAAACCCAAAAAAAAAAAAAAAAAAAGATGTAAGACTAACTTGAGGGGAGGGAGGGAGGGGAGGATAATCACTTTAGACATTCAGTTAAAATGTAAATTATCTAAATCTCCAAATGTTTAATAAAAACAAGCATCTTCTCCCTTTAACACTTTGCTTGCTAACTGTACAGTAAATTGTATTATAGAGAGTATGTCTCTATTTTCATACTGTATCTTCTTTGGATGGAACTGAGAAAAGCTGGTTAATTTTAAGATAAATAAATGAGGTTGATCCAACTAAGATTAAGATGACAGCAGATATATTCCATGCAGAATTTAATAGTTTTTAATTTTGTTTTTTTTTTTTTAAAAAAAAAAAAGATGCAGTTGAATGGAGGGACAACCGAACAGGTCAAAAAGAACCCAGGTTCAATATATAAAAAGGTCCCACGACACATCAACAATGGCAGTAAAAATAAGAGAAAAAGTAATCTTTCTGGAACATCATTTTTCAATAACATAGAAACACTAAGTACCAGGAAGATTTCTACTTATGGAATTTTAGCATCCAAGTTTCCCTCTAGTTATTTTATTGGAACAAATGCTTTAAATAAACTATTTGTCCTCTTCACTGAAGAGAGCTGGTCTATTTCATCTTTAATGAGCTAGTTTGGGGAAGATTAGCCATGTACTGTAGTAATGCCTACTGCATAAAATCCGAGCATCTGCTGTGAACAGTTGGAGAAAGCAGTCAGTAAGAACCTAGGATCAATGGAAATAGATGTTACTTGAAGCCATCCACAAAAGAGACCCACAAAGTACCCAGTGTTTAAGCCCACATCTCTTCTTGCGATTATTCTTCTCTGTGCAAGTTCCACCCTCATGAAAGAGAAACTGATCCGAAGTTCCAGGTTGTCTCAGGTGTCTAGTCAATTTTCACATTAGTATAGATTTTTCGAACAAAGGCACTTGTTCCCATGTAACCAATTGCTCCTACAAAAAAAATAATAAAAATAAATAAATAAATAAATAAATAAATAAATAACATATTTTGAAACAAATACAATGGGACCAGGGTCTGCCATTTACAAATACTAAAATGTTCTCTGTTCTAGATAGTTCTATTCTTTTTTCAAAGTAATGTAATGTCTTTATGTTGGTATCTCAGAGTATTGTCTCTCTGAATTTCTTAAGTGGTATCATTTGCTTTAAAAGCATCTGCTCTAGTCAAACCTACCCTATTATTTAGAATCAAATCACGCTTACTATTAGTATGGTCAGTAACTGGATTAATACAGCTCACAAAAGAAAGAGCGACTTGATAATGACAAGTGCAGCCCATTAAAGCAATACTACTTATTTTTTGAAACAGTCTCACTATGTAGCCCTGACTGTCCTTGAATTCTGAACTTTCTGCCTTATCCTTGTAGGTGCTGGTATTAGAAGTGTGAACGACCATGCATGGCAATATCAATATATACTTCCAAAAGTACACAGAGCTGTAAGAGGGAAGCTTTGAGGACTGAGAGAAGCAAGACCCAGTAGTGCTGAAGCTCTAGAGAAAGTACTTTCTCATGTCTCCTTTTCTATGTAAGTTATAAAAGCTGTACAAAGGATTATGTATCTCCAGGGAACAGACAAAAGAGATAGGTAAGTGGGTCAGGAGTTTTAAACTGCTGGTTTCAAACAATGAATCTTAAACATGGTTCAAAATTTCAGAAAGCATTTTGTTAATGAAATACTTTCCTTCTGTGTCTAAAAGCATATAGAACATGAAAGTTACTTATTATTTGTTGAATAAGTGGCAGATGAATGAATGAACAAATCAAGTAATCTTTTTAGACAAACACTTGAGGGTACTTTGTTTTGCTTTTTAAACTCAGGACTCTTTGGATAGGTGATCAAAGACCACTCTTCACTGGATTTATTCCTTAAATTAATTTTCTATGAATTAATTAATAGTACACATACACAACATCTAACTCGTCACTCTTCTAACAGTCCTAGGATTGAATCCAAGGGCTTTGCTTGTTAGACAAGCACTCTGAGCTACACCTACAACCGTTAACTATTTGTATTCACCAAATTGGCAAATCTCAAGGTAACAAAACAGGTAAGGAAAGGCTTTTATAAAGGAATCGCTGCTAATAAACAGAAACGGAGTAAGAGTTACAATATTATAGCCACTAGTGAATAATTGCCATGAATGAGGTAGGCAGTACTATCAATGGCTTCCAACCTCACATATATCTCATGCCTCCAATAAAAATCTACAACCATCTGTTGTAGCATTCTTGGATAAGCATTGAGTACAATAGGTTTTGTTTTTTTAGCTTGAACTGCTATTTTATAGAAAGTGTGCAATGGAGAGTTACATGGCAAACTACCTCAGGGATATAATCAGGCAAATTCCCTGTGGAAAACGACACAGGTGTGCTGCAGCCACTGCAGGAGCTGTGCTGCCTCCTAGATGCTGTATGTTTAGCAACAGAAGCAACAGAAACTTCTAAACAGAAATCATTCAGGTAACACCTGACATCTGCTAACATGACAATCTTTTCCAATGACCACATGCTTTATAATACAAATGTTAAACTGTAATGTGTGCCACACACTTGAAATCCCAGCTCCTCAGGAGGCTGAGGCAACAGGATCAGCTGTGTCCTGAAGTTTGAGACTAGCCTAAGCAACACAGAAAAACACAGTATCAAAACAAGACAATTCCCAGTATAAATGAGAAACTGCTCATGATAATTCTGTGCTATGTAGCATCAGTAGAATGGAGACAAAAAATTGAAATAATCAGCCAGCAGACCAGATTTTAAGGGAGTCAAAAAGTATGAAGTCAAACTGCTGAATTCATTTTGGTGTTCCTGATAAAGCAAAAGAACAGAATTCCTTAGTTTTTATTTAATTACTATTGGGTAAGCCATGTGCCACAGCACATGAATTCCAGCTTTATATTGGGTCTAGTGATCAAACTCCAGTTTGTCAGGCTTGAGCAGAAGATACTTACCACACATTATCCCCAAGGCTGTGCTAAATACCGCCATATATCCAAAGTAAAATGATGTTTGAAATAAGCCATACATCCTGCAATACAATAAAATAATAGTCAACACATAAATTTTTCTTTCAATCTGGGGATTTTACACTGTTTTAAAGGACAAGTGTAGTTTCCTGGGTAAGACATAAGAGAAAAACTCAACTTACTTTGTTTTGAAAAAATAGTAGTAAAAGGAATACATGTAAACATAGATTGCAGTTGACGCAGCAGAGAGAAAACTAGTCCATTGCCTGGAATAAAAACCGAAATTAAAACAAATTATGCTTTTGGAATGAATGACACTCAAAATTATAAGGCAAAGAATTTTACAAAAATATCCTTTATAATTCTGAATATTTAAAAACAAATACTTTGTACCTGATGCATAAATATTAAGTCTAGGAACTAGGAATTCCTGAGTCTGGTCAGATTCTGAGTGACTTTAAATACTCCAATTCCCTTTTTAGACTGAAGTTTAAAACAGAAAGATGCTTCCACTAAGCTCAATGTAGGACACTTGGCAGAAATATCTCAAAACAGGACAAACAGTTTTGACTAACACTATTTTCCCATAAACTTTTCATCGTATTTACAACTAGAGAAAAAATATCCCTCTACTATCATTTTTATGCTTCCATCTTAGTTACCTCCCCAGGGCTAGGATTCCAAGTGTGCACTGCCATGCCCAGGTCCTCTATTCTCTCCAACAACACAATTCTGTGTAGTCCTCCCCTCAGCTTGACAAGTTTCAGAGGCAAACTTACTTTAAGATATTAGCATAGTGGCTGGGTGTGGTGACACACACCTTTAATCCCAGAACCTGGGAGGCAGAGGCAGGTAGGTATCTTAGACTTTTGAGGACAGCCTGGTCTATATAGCAAGTTCCAGGATAGCCAGAGTTACATAAAGAGATCCTGTCTCAAAGACCCCCCCCCCAAAAAAAAAAAAAACCCTGAGAGGCTCCGCCCACAAGCACTTACCACCTATAGTCCTCTGCATTTAGCAGGAAGTACGTGCAGACGATGGTCACACAGACGGTCACAACGCACAGGATGACCAGCACCAGCAGCATGAAGCCGTACACATAGTAGATCTTATACGCCCAGAAGGACGTGAAGATGAAGTACCTGACAGGGACAATGAGGGCATCCTTGACGCTCACCTGCCCTTGCCGCGACTTGTCTTAGTTCTCACTTTCATGTCACTTAAAACTCATTATCATCCTTCTAGTAATTCCCAACAGTTTCTCTTAACTCTCATTTATTAAATATTAAATATATTTTTGTGATTTTTTTAAAGAGCAAACTCTTTAAAAAGGCATTTATCTCTGAGCAAAATGACTAAATTAGCAGCTTAAAGAAGTTAAAATGTGGAAAAGAACAAATCAGAACTGCCCCAATCTACAGTTGTAAAATAAAGTCAATTCCTTTATTCTTCCATTTTTTTTAAAGAAATTTCCATTTTACACTACTCAAGTAACATATTTCACATTTTATAAAACATTTTATTAAATAGAAAAACAAGTGATAAACTAAGAATATACAGAATTAGAAAAGAAAACAAATGAACCAGAAAGCCAAAGTCTGATAGAGACTGTCTTCAGAGGATAGTGAGACAAAGAGCAGTAATGTTATTCATTAAGATGAAAATCTCTTTAATATCCATTGCCCAAACATCCTTAAATCAGAACAGGGTCCTTTAGTTCTTTTTAAAAAAATTCTCTCCTGTTTTATAATCCAATTATTCAATCACATATCCTTTCAAAAACTATTTACAGATCCCTTGCTACAGATTAAAGGGTGACATGGAAAAGTTTGGAGAAAAGAAGGGAAGGGGGAAAAGTAATTATATACAATCTCAAAAAAGAAAATAAAAAGCCATTTATTTTATTTACTTATTTTGAAAGCAAGTGAGCAGTAAAGATCACCATTGTAAGCATTGTAAGGATCACTACTGTCTAGGAGATTACTCCTTGGTGGAAAGCCCCAGTAACAAGCCAACCCTGGCCTCTCTGATGTGCACTTCCGGGTACCCACCAAAGCTTGTAGTATTCTCACAGCTGACAGGCAACAAAAGACACCTATCTATTTATGTATTTATACTTACAAGTTGTGCTGATTACACTCTTTGTCAACTTGACACAAGCTAGAATAATATGGGGAGAAGACCCTCAATTGGGAGAACGCCGCCATCAGACTGGCTTGTAGGCAAGCCTTTGGGGCATTTTTCTGGCTTATGTGAGAAGGCCAAGACCACTGCAGGCAGTGCTACCCCTGAGCAGGTGGGAGTGGATTATACACAACAGCAGGCTGAGCAAGCCACGGGAGCAAGCCAGTTAGCAGGACTCCGTTTCTGCCTCTAGGTTCCTACCTGATCTTCACTGTGGATTGTGATTGAAGTGTGTATGCCAAATAAATTCATCTCCCCAAGCTGATACTTTATCAGCAAAAGACAGCAAACCTAAGGCATAAACTGGTACCAGGAATGAGCATACTGCTGTAACAGACCTATGTAATTATGGGAGAATTCTGAAAGAAGGCTGGAACTGAGACCTGGCTTAGGAAGTTTCAGACAAAGTTTTGAGAATCCCTCAAATACTCTACTGGGCTTTTTCTGTGGATACTTTGAATTAAGAATCTGTGCTTTCTGGTCAACTGGTGCTTAAGAATCAGCTGTGATTAACAAGACATGCACCACTGAAGTGAACCTTTGCTTTACTGAACAACTGATGCTGGTTAATTAAGAAGGGACCAGCATTACTAAAGTGAAGTCATCTGGGAATATGTCCTTGTTGTCAGCACAAATGGCAGTGGTCCAGAGAGGCCAGAGCTGCATCTTGCTGGATCTCTAGCTCACAGCTGAACTTGGGAACGCGTGAGTCTCCAGGACAGTACTCATTCTGGTGACATGAAAGCTCAGGATTGGAGAGGTCATGGAAAGAAGTGGAGGCCTGGCAGTGAGAGGCCAGAGGAGGCCTTAGCATAAGCACTACTGTGCAGCACTTTGAAGCCTACACTGTGCTCTGTGGGCGGCAGAGCCAGAGGTGTGGGACTACTCAAGCATTCTGGAGCCCAGAAGGTTGTGAGGGAACCGCACATGCTGTACTGCTAAGAGTCAGGTTTGGATTTGAACTGATTGTGACTGTGCCCTTGTTCTTCTCTCTTAGAGTAAGAAAGTAACTTTTGATTTTAGAAGAGTATACAGTTGACATTTTGGACTTTTAAAGAATTTTTAGATGTTTAAAGTGTTGAAAATTTTAAACACTATAGGACTTTTATAATTAGTTAAGTTTTATATTGGGTGATTAATATGAGTGATTAATTAATTGGGTGATTAATATATTGGGGATAAACAAAAAAAGGAAAATTATGGTTAAATAGTGATATATTTGTGTGTCAAACTGATAAAGGGTCAATTGTGCTGGTTAGATTTTTGTTTCTTAGTTTTTTTTGTTTTTGTCAGCTTGACACTAGATAGAATAATCTGGGGAGACTGAGAAAATGCCTTTATCAGATTGGCTTATAAGCAAGCCTTTGAGGCCTTTTCTAGTATAATAATTGATTTAAGAAGGCTGAGACCACTGCCTGGGTAGGTGGGGTTGGACTGTATAGAACAGGCTGAGCAAGCCACAGGGGGTGGGAGGTGGGGCAAGCCAGTAAGCAGGATTCTTCTGTGATCTGTTTCAGCTCCTGCTTCCAGGTTCCTTTATAATGTACTGTGACTTACACTCTCTAACACTGTGAGTTAAATAAAATTATTTCTTTACAAAAGTTGGCAACCTCAGTATTCTACTATAGCAGTGAAAGACTGACTTCAGAGAGACCACCTTATCTGATGATTCCATACCAACCTAACATACTCTAATTCTTAAATTCCTGTTATAACTAAATCTTTCAAAACACAAAAACACTGCCAAAACTTACATTTCAATAAAGATCGAGCCAAAAGGTAAAATTCCTCCCAGGCAAACAATAACTGCAGGCTCCATAAACCTGGAAAAATATTAAAATTAACAGTACATTTATAGCACGTTTTTTATTATGTACAAATCCTAATTAATGGGTGATATTTAATATTTTAAAAATCATGTCAATGGATAAAGATAAACCAATAAAAAGAAAAACCAAAATCCAAACAGGCATAAGAATATGAGTGAGACTTCAAATTAGTCATCAACTATATCCAAACATAAGCCTGAGTGAAGTATTTGAGGAAGACACACTGTTTCTACTGGCAGAACAAGAAACACATTAACTATTTATTTCCAGTTTCCCAGCTTTAGTAACTTCTGAGAACTCTATAAGTATTTACTTACAGAAATTCAAAGGGGGGAGGGGGAAAAAAGAAAAGAAAAAGTCCCGAGGCCCCGATCTGAAACAATGTTTCATAAATGGCCTTGCCAGTTCTTTATCTGCTTTCTTCTTGGCTCTAATTCCTTTCCAACAAATTAAATGATGAAGGTATTGTCAATTCTGATTTATGAGGACAAAGAAAGACTAAGAAATAAAATTTAAACTTCATCCCCTCTAGTTAATATTCCTGAGGGAAAAATCATCAGCTCTCTACCTGGGATGCTTTAACTTCATGTCCTCCTTCTAGCAAGCATGGGCAGTTCTCAAAGCCTTCCCTTTGCATTCCAGGAAAGACTCTACTCCTTCCCCCATCAGGATGACTCCTGAACATCCCTCCACTGCAGAACTTACTATACTGTATTGTACCTCTCTACTGACTTACATCAGATGTCATTAACTAGACTGCTGGCCAGCAGATGCTATTTGTCTAGGTATTCCCAAGACCTAGAACAGCATCTGGACAAGCAAAGATACCAAACTGTTAACTCTAGGGTGACCAACTTAAAAAGCAAAACAACAACACAAACAATCTCAAAACAAGAAGAGACAGAAGGGAAAAACAAACAATAATAATAAGATGACTACTTATTATCACCTTCCTTGTTGTTATAGAAAGTCAAGGTCCTGAGATTTAAACTGACCCATCCTAGGTATCCAATAAAAAGGACTCAGATTTTGGTTCCCATGGGGTTAAAAAGAAAATGAAGCAACAGTCAAGCCTTCCTACACCTAAAAGAAGCCTATCTCTGGGAAGTGAGGGCACATGTTGCTTAGCCTCTCCCAAAGACCTCCTGTGCTTTCTGACTAGGCTTCTGCTTTTACCCTTTCTTCCCAGCAATAAGTTGAGCACAATGGGACCTAGTAATCTAATACTGACTCAGGGGGAAAGTAGTTTAAAAAAAAATAGTAGATTCGAAACTCTTCAATTCAAAGTTTCTTATAGGCACCAATATAACAAAGACAAGCACATAGTAATTCCTAAAATTGGAATAGCTTTTAGACTATGGGTCATAAAACTGAATATGTACATTGTAAAAATCAGCAAGAGTAAAAGGTTTGTGACCATTCAATGACCAAAAATTAATTCAAAATCAAACAAATGTGAACCAACGTGTTTCTGGCAGTGCTGACCCATGCTGCACCATGGGACTTCATTAACCCTTGGTCCTGAATCCTTAAATGCCATGCAACACTGGCCAATGTTATCTGAAACACAGCTCAGATTCACGTCTACCGTGTAACAAACTGCAATGTTTACTATTCCTATAAAGTTTTCTGCTTATAGAAACATAAAGGCTTAATTATAGAAAACAAAGACTTTTAATGTTTTCCCTATTATTTTTTAGCATAGAAGTATCAAATTATTATATCTTTGGATTATTTTGTGTTCAAATATTTAATTACAACTGACCTCTAACTTAATCCATCTCTCAATTGTTAGACTTATATGAGAATAAATAGATCAATGTTTAGAATAAAATATCTAGAAGGAAAAGGAAGTTATAAACTAGTAGTTGGCAGATTTTTCAGCAATTGAGAGAGTTTCAGATTTTGTTGGTGATATGGCCCCTGTTATAACTACTGCTCTGTCAGCTCTGATGCTGGAGAATAAAAGAAGTCATAGGTAGTATGTGAAGACTGGGTATGGCTGTATTCCAATAAAACTTTATTTACAAAAACTGGGAATGGTCACATGTGACCTGAAGGCTTAAAGAACTGTTGAAGCTTTACTTCCCACCCACCTCTACACATTAGTGTATTTATCAAAATTTTGGTATGTGAATCACACCAATATTCAGAAGGCAAAATAAGGGCATAGCCTATTATACTCTTTACAATGAGGATTGATGGGAAAATGAACAAATTCTTAAAACGTATGCAGTCATCTGCATAAACACAAGCCGCTTTTAACGGTATATGCACACAACAGCCTTAAGAAGTCAGACACTGTGACACAATCAAGAAACCTTTAGCATCTCTTTACCATTTTTTCTCCGGGATGGGACGAGGCACGGCATTGACACGACAAGGGAAGTTGGGCTGACCTGACAGATTGCGGCCCAGTATTGTACCAACCAGGTTTAGAGGAAGGATAACAAAGAAACAGATGCAACACACGGCCACCTGTAAATTAAATAAAAATGTGTGTGGTTATTCAGAGAACAAAACCACAAACAAGTAAGAGAGACACCTGGAAACTCAAACCCTTTGATCACAGAGAAAATGTTAACTTCTAGTAAGGGCTGAAACAACACAAGGAACACACTACTGGAAACAGAAGAAAATATTCCTGCAGAATCAAACACAAGCTGAACTTTTTGGTTCCCACCTTCAGCTTCCACTGTGCCTACGCTTCCAGGCTGCCCCTGACAGTCCCTTTTAGATCTCAATTGTCATGTTTTTGACATGTCTACTCCTCATCTTTCATTATTATAACCAAGTTACTTGATTAGACTTACTGAGCTCCTAATATGCACAAGGAGTTCCCCAAATGCTAGTTCCCAAAGTATAAGGTGAAAAACACTGAGAGGTGAGGCTAACTTTCCATGAGCACACAGCTAGTATATGCCAGCACAAAATTTAAATTCAGATTTGCTGGGTTAGGGGTACTTTTCTCTCCTACAATACCTTAGAACACTGACAGAAACATGTGCATGTGTGATACTATAATAAAATAATCCAAATATTCCTCTGCCCATTCAAAGTCTAAAATTATAGAAAAGGCCATAATTATCAAAATGTTTATTTTGTGGTGTGTTTAGAGGACACAGACATCTGTTCTTCTGGAGAGCATCTGGTTACGACATCTCCACTATGGAATAGTAGAACAGACCTGATCATCTCTAAGATCTTGAATCTACAGTTGGAGTGTATAGGAACACTGAGTAGAAACTGAACAAACTGATGAAGCAGAAGACGGAACAGAGATGGCATCACAACAATCTCTTGAAAACATCAGACTGAAGAACTTACTTTACTTGTCTCAGTTGTTAGGACATGAATTCATGCTTAACATAACAAAGACGTGTGAAATAAGCAAGCATTTTAGGATTTCTGAATATTACACTATGAGTTAAGTGTGGCATATATACAAGGGTGGCAAACTCAGGCCGTTTGCTGTTGAGTCCCTTCTTAGTTACTGTGGGATCACATACCTTAGCACGGTGGTTTCCAACCTGTGGGTCATGACCATCAGAAAACAGGTATTTCTGATAATCTTGGGAATTGAGTCACCACTCAATAGCAAAATTACAGTTATGGAAGTAGCAACAAAAATAATGTTATGGTTGGGGCTACAACATGAGGAGCTGTGTGAAAGGGTCATGGCATTAGGAAGGCTGAGAACCACTGCTGTACATATCATAATAAAGAGCTCTGTATCTTCCTTTACCACAACAATAATTTCAAATAATACAAAGAAACTGAAGGGAACGTTCCTATGTGGGATCCATGGCTAAGAAGAATGTTAATAAACACATCAACAGAACCTTACTGATGGAGGTACAGGACCTCTGTAGGCATTTGATTTGGAACTCTTTTTGAAAAGAGTGGGTTAGTCTCTCTCCCTCTCCCTCTCCTCTCCTTCTCCCTAGGAAAGGAAATCTGGATCCAGTTTTATGAACTTCTCTCCTGTCATATAATATGCTCTGTAAGAAAACATGCACACGAGCCAAGACACTTCAGACAGCAGTGCTGGGCACTCCCAGTCAAGTACATGGCCTGGCTTAAGTTTAACTTCCTTCTCAGCAGAGTGCTCTCGTTTCCTTTTCTTGTGTGAAAGTTATCTGATGAAAAAGAAGTGGAAGAACTACCTTATCTGTTCCAGTCCTGAGCCCGTGTTCTGCAGCTTTCTTATGAGTCTCTTTATAAAATGCATCGTTTACCTGGTCGTTGCCCACAGTCAGCTAGTGTGCTTTCAAACACAGCTCTTCACTACAGGGCACATATTGCACATATTGGGCATTCTGTATCTGACTACTTCTGAGATGCAGCTTTATAGTCCTTAAAATTATAAGGTGCCATTAATTTGGTCTCCATCTCCTCACTGTGGTAATTTCTGATTACGCATCATGAATTTCCCATATTAAGAATGAGTCCTCAAGTAATTTTTTCCAGTTATCGTTCAAGTAACCATGGAAGGACATCTTCTTATGTTTGTGAAATCTGATTCTAAAGCTTATGAATATTTCTATGTTCAAGATTCCCCTCCTCAGCTAACACAGGCCTCAAATAGACAACACAAACCACCCATTACTCTTACCAACTGTTCTATTGCCTCAAAGACAAAATCAGGGTTTATGGGTACATGCTGAGGTGAACACTGTTTAGGGTTGAAAGCTGATGATGTCCCATGATGCCCTGCAACTCTTAAACTACAACTGTGGCTCTTTGAAAACCTGTAACACCAAACTCAGCATCTGAGGCCTGACAGGTCACACAAGACTTTGTATCCACAATCCTTCCTCAAACACCCTGGAAAACCTGTCCGTCCCCATTCTCAAGTGAGATGAGACAGTCATCCCCAAAAGGGCTCTTGTGGTTGGAAGTGTGGTTGGTTCCTAGCTAGTAGAGCTAAATAATGACATATAATCTAGTCACCTTGATCATGAGGGCTCTGGTCTAATCAATGTATCAATCCACAAACAGACAAATAATGCAAATAATGCTGTGGAAATGCCAGGACTGAAGGGGTCACCAAGGGAGATTGAGGCTTAACACCATGTGGCAGGGCTGAAGTCCCTGAAAAGGTCGCACCGGCCACTGGTGAAGGTACAGCTTCAGTATTCAGCACGCTGGAGACATCCAAAGAAGAAAGCAATCAGCAAGTATGGAACAGAGTCTGGCTGAATCCCTAAGACAAGCCCTGTGTGCTGTGACAGAAGAGCTTGCCAGCTTGGAGCTGCCTAATCTCTTAGAGCCCAGATCAGTCCCAGACTCTGGACACAAAGCTACAATATTTGATTTATACTGTTAGATTGGGGGGAGGGGTACTTTAATCTGGTTGTTCCTATGCCCTGGATATCTCTTTTTTGGAAAGTATATAAAATAATTTTGTTTTATGGCCACCTTACAGTTAAAGAGATACAATTTTAAAAGAGACACTGGGCTTCTAAAGTGCTAAAATTTTTAAAGAGGGTACTTTTAAAGGTATGCTGAGTTTTATATTTTAATAATAGTAAATCTTGAAGAACAAGAAAGAAAAAGTTATGATTTAAAGTGATATGTCCGCATGTCAGAGAGGTAGGACATCACTGTTAGCTTCAGCTGTCCACTTGACACACTTGAGAAGACTCCCAGTTGAAGCACGGTAACCATCAGACTGGCCTGTAGGCACATCTGTGGGACACTGATGTTGCAGTGCCCAACCCACTGTAGGCAGTAAGTCTTGGACTGTGTAAGAAAGATAGTTGAACGCGAGCCCAGAAACAAGCCAATAAGCAGCATTCCTCCAAGGTTGCTGCCTCAGACTACTTGAGACCCTGCCTGCCCTGGCTTTCCTAATGATGGGTTATAAGCTTTAAGACAAACTCTTTTCTTGGTTTTGGTCAGTATTTTATCAAAAACAAAAAAGCAACTGAGAACACTGACCGCTTTAATAAAACACTCATGCTTCTTGTTTTTTTTTTTCTCTAAAATATACTCATTCACTGGTTCTCTCTCATTTCTGAAAAAAGCTATGAAATCAACTTTTCTTTTTCTTTTTCTTTTCCTTCCTTCTTTCTTTTTCTGTTTTGTGACAGGGTTTCTCTGTGTAGCCCACACTGTCCTGGAATTCACTTTGTAGACCAGACTGGTCTCAAACTCAAGAGACCCACTGCCTCTGTTTCCCAAGTGCTGAGATTAAAGGTGTGTACCACCACCGGGCTTAAAAATTTTTTACTTCACAGAATCAAGAAAATGTAGGGAACCTTAGGCTTAAATGTAACCAATAGTTTTTGGAACCTAGCAAAAACTGAGACTCAATAGGAACTAGTTGAAGTTTCAGAACAACCCAATAGAGGAAGACTTTGGAAGGGCAGCAGACCTTGTATTAGAATGGTTGCAAGCATTGTTTAAAATTAAAATTCAAGTAACGTACCATTGTTCCAAAAGGAATGGCTCTAGAGGCATGGTAATAAATGGCTATAAAGTTGATGAAGAATGCAGTGCCACACACCATAGCTGGGATAAGGAATGCCCCAATAAACATCTGCTTTATCCATCTCCTTCCTAAAAGAAAAGACAAGCTATAAAAAAGTGAAGCTACACAGACAAACACACATTAATGTTTAAAATATATTATGTAGTTCTGAAATTATAAACTCAAAAATTCAATACAAAGGTTCTTAAACTTGATATACAAATAATTATTTCAAATCAATTATCTAATAAAGCCCAGTCTAGTTCTTCAGTTTACACAGCGGCTGCACTGCAATGAAGAGCGATGGCCTGTCATACAGTAATCTGATGGCACTGTTTTGATTCTGTCACTGAACAGTCCTGACCTTTTGTATGCCATTTGTTATGGTTTAGAAATAAAGCTAACTTTTTCTAATTCAAATTTTGTCACAGATTTTTTATTTTTGGTGGTGGAGTTACCACCCTTAACATTCCTCAAAAAAAACCTCAATTCTGAACTTTCTCTTCTAGGTCATTTTTACATCAGTTCTTTTTTACACAAGTCTCATGAATCCTTCCTTTCCAATGGCCAGCAATTAAAATAATTAATTATACGGGTGACATCTAAAGTGAAACATTTGTTCAACTTTTTCAATTCCAATCCATTCTAATCCCTAACAATCCTTCCTGTGCACTGCTTTACCCTGTCAGGTGTAGACACAGACAAATGAAACTCCAAATCTACCGTAGGTCCCTCCTCCCCACATGTCTCACTTACTACAATCAGTTGCTCAGACATGTGCTGGGCTTCCGACTGCTACTCACACCTGGGAGGCTCCAGGCTATCCCCAGATTCAGACTGGATCTAGAACACTATTCTGCACGCTGGGTCACTGAAAAGATCTGAAGCCACACTATAATGTAGACCTGAAATATTCTCAACTCTGAGTTGACTTCTTTATTCACCTGAATTATTAGGGATTGTTCAGATAAAACTATCAGAACACAGTCTCATTAAATCATACTTTGCAAGATCTGATATTCCTAGACCGGAGCTTGTCAACATTTAAGAACAGGGTATAGTACAAAGTCTGACAAACTGTTCTTAGCTTACAATTTAGACAAAACGCAGACTCATATACAGACATTTCCTATTTTAAACAAAGGAATTTTCTGTGGAGACTTCAGAGTCATAAGCAAAACAGTCTGGCCTAACTAGCTTCCAGTAGGACAAGTTACATTACATTAAGCGCCCTTACTTCCTTAGGATGTTATCCTATATGGCAGCACTTATTTCCTATATCTGATGAAAGGGTTAAGAGTTTGAACATCTAAATAAAATTGTCAGGAATAGATAATGATATGTCTATAGGCCATCGAAAGAACCGCCTAAACCAAAGGCACTTGAACACATTATATCTAGTAAAATCTACAAAATAGGCAATGGTAAACATGGGCATCCAGAAGGATTTTAAATGATCCTACACTCTGATTTCCTACTACCTATAAAAATTTCCCAGTTTCTATAGCCTAGGCTAGTCTTGAATTTGTGGCAATCCTGCTGATTCAGCCTCAAAAGTACTGGGATTATAGATATGTGCCACTGTGCCCAGACCTACCCTGCTTTTAGTAGACTGCTAAATAAATAAATACATACATACATACATACATACATACATACATACATACATTCATACATACAACAAATATAATGCAAGGCAAGGTCTCCTAATGCTGACCATGCTTAGATAGGCTGTGAAAAATCAGCGTAGATAAGGTCTTTCAAAAACCTTTCATTCATAAGTGAAAATATGCATATTTATCAATGCAAGTACCGTTCTGACCCTAGAGTAAAGGAACTTTCACCTGAGAAACTGACATAAAATAACAAATCTTCATGAGGAGTCCTTTGATGAATCCTGTTTTCTAATCTCCTACCACTGTCTACAAGCTTTACCCACAGCTTTTAAACATACTTTCATATTCACCCATGAAAAGTAACTAAGGATGAATATAAGACAGGCTCACCTGGAGCACATCCAGGGAGCTAGGTACCCCAAAGAACCATAGCATTAACAACTTACAAGTACTCTTGCATACGTTCCTTGAGGCTAACTTCACAATGGAGAAACTCTATTAATTATTCATAATTTCAGGAAATAAAACACAAAGTTTCTGTAAAAATAATCTAGAAAACATAACAGATTTGATAGAGGTTATACACGTGGTATAACAAGGGCCTTTACTATGTGTAAACCTATGCTGCCCATTTAAAATCTCAAATACCTCACAGCAGAATACTAATGATTAAAGGTGCAAGAGTGCTAATTGCTAAGTTACCTCCTTGTCTAGCATACAGACTTCCTCCAAAGTACCCGTTCACTGGAGATGTAGCAGCATAGACAAATATGGCTGTGCTGAGCATTGATCCCCTCCTGCAAAGGCATAAGATTATGTATTATAAACTGAAACCAAGAAAAAAAATGGAGTCTGTCCCCTCAGAATTACTTTAATATCATAGATCCACTTAACACAAACAGAAAAACATCCCATCCTGGATTGCAGAAAACCATAAAAGAATTCCCAGTCAAAGGTGAACTGAAACCAGACCAAGTTGGGTTTACTTTTGTCTAGTCTACAGTTGAATTTGTAATACAGTCTAAACAAACACTTTTTGTTTTTTTAGCACCAAAGGCAAGTTGGAACTAAAATTCTATTTATAACTCTGTAAAGCAGTTCCATCAAATGAAATAGGATATTCTGTTTAAAAAAAAAAAAACCCAGAATATTCTTTTTGTATAACTGGCTCAACACTAAGATTTTTTGCCTGCTTACTAGAAATAAAATTCGGGTAGGCTAGTTTGTATTAAATGCTACTATTTTAAATGGCAAAGCATGCTAAGACTTACTTTTTTTCTGTAAAAATGATTTTTATAAGTATCTACTTGTCCACAAGGCAACCTTGTCAGCCTGACAATCTCTAACATCGTCCCAGTAATGACATCTAAAAAATTAAACCAACCTTCATGCTGAGTAAAGCAATAAAATAAACAATTTAAAAATGCCCAGTTGAAAAGAAAAATACTAAAGCAAATGACAGTATAATCTGTTGTAAAATGGAAATATTTACTATTTATTAACACCCTACAAGCTTCAGCCTACTAGTTTTGCAGTATGGAGCATCTGTTCAAACACCTGTGTCACTTTCACAAGCGAAGGTAAGTAAATGAATCCATGTAGCGCAGACCTCACCAGAAGATAAACCACTGCAGGATTTCACTTCTATCCATCTTCAACTAAGTCCAAGTGTAAAAATTTGTCATCCTCAAATTAAAAGAATCACAGATCTCAAAATTAATCAGTTTTAAAAAATCCAATCTATTTTTCCAAGAACCCAAACATCGTTAAGTGCTAATTTATTCCTTCCACACAAAGACTAACAAATATGACCTATTCTCTTTATAAACGTGCTTGTTAAAGGCAGATAGAAATCTGAGTACTAAGAAAATACAAAGGGCTAGTTTTAGTGTGAGATGAGCCTAAGGCCAGGCAGAAGTTCTTACTATCAGCAGAAAGCTCAAAAAGGCTGGCCTGGAGTCCAGATGACTTTCGGGCTGAGTTTGCCGTCCCCACGCAGGACGGTTTGAACATTCAAATCTATCTTCCGTTTCTTTGCTCAAAAATACTCTACAAACATTTATCCCCACTCTCCAAATAAGCCATTTCATTTACCCGGAAAAGTCCACCCCACAGCCATTCTCAGCTTGGAGCCAAGGCTAAAGAGGCCTCAGCACTCCCACTGCGAGCACAGGATTCGGGATCCGCAGGCTCTCTCAAAAGCTAGCACCACAATTACCTGGCACTACAGTGGCATTGTCCTACCTACACCTTCCCAATGCTTTTCCTCTGATTGTCACAGTGATCACAGAGGCAAAGCATTTGCACCTATTAACGTCAGCTACTCTTTATCCTTAAGAATCATTACATCACTGGAGTGATCATCCCAGCTTCACACTCAAATGTTTCAGTTTCTCACTATTTCACATTGCTTCATCACTATTTTCATTTCCGTAACACTGCAAATTAAAAACTCTGAAACACAATCACCTACATTCAAAACCAATCTATCACCCTTTAGCAGCAAAGTGTAATTTAGTCAAATTACTTCACCTCTCTGAGCTTTCCCTTGTCTGTCTATAGGATAGAAATACAACAGTCCTCATACAGAATTGACGTGCACATTAATGGTTCAAATATGCACAAAGGGAAACCATGGGACCCTGATGTCGTCAGTCACTTCTCCACCATACCAACACTGACAGCTTTACCACTTCAAAGTAACTGCACACACATTACACAAACACAACACCTACTTCTGCAGTAACTGTCAGAACACCACACAACCTGGCCCTAACACTACCCATGTAGCTTCTTACACTGAAAACTGAAGGGCTGGGGCTGGAGAGATGGCTCAGAGGTTAAGAGTCCTGGCTGCTCCCAGCAACCGCATGGTGACTCACAACCATCTACAATGAAATCTGGTGCCCTCTTCTGCGCTGCAGGCACATATGCAGGCAGAATGCTGTGTACATAAATACATCTTAAAACAACAAAACTGAAGGGCTTTAAATTACAACAAAGTATGCAATAGTAAAAGTTGCCGAATTCTAACATCATTTTGAAAAGCAAATCAAAGCAAACACTAGGAAGCTAGAAAGTGACTCTTTAATCACACCCCTGAATAAATGGGGCTGACCTCAACGCAAGCATGATGAATTAGTCAGCATGTAATGTAAAGCAAGGCTGTTTTGCACATTTGAAACGCTTTCCTCCTGTTCAGGATTCACTTTACCTTAAAATATATTACACCTTAAAATGTGAACACTTATGGCAGCTCTGCAGTGCACATGTTGTTTAACTATTTTAAAATGTGGAAGTGAATGGTAACACAAAGGTTAGATTACAGGAACATCCCAGACGTTTTTTGAAAAATGGCTGTTTTGGTTAGCACATACTCCCATTAGTCATTCAACAATAACTCTTTACTTTACATGGGTAGTCTAAACATTCAGGAAGGTAAGATCTAGTCCTTTTCTCAAGGAACTATCCAGCAGAGAAACAGCATCTTAGTATATGGTAAATTAGTTTAGAAAGTATTTATTATTTTTATGCGTGTATGATCTGTGCCTGTGTGGACATGCATGCTGCAGCACACACATGAAGGCAGAGCTGCCCTGACTTTCTGAAGTCAGTCTTCTCCATCCCCAGTGGACCAAACTTGGTCCTCAGGGTTGAGGGGAAACTGATTATTTTTTTTAACTTGCTAAGCCATCTTGCTTGCCGCATGGTTAAATATTTTACAAGTAAAAAGCAATTCTTTCATCAGTACAATTTATTATTTGTTCCTGAAATGCTATCCATATATAAGAATGTACTATGAGTTGAAATGCAACTGGAGTTGTCCTGACAGAGGACAGCATAGTTGCTGTCTGATGCCTGAAGTAGAGCGAATCCACCCAACACCACAATACATTTGTTTGTAACACACTGCCGGTCTCTACAAACAAGGTGACAATGAGACATGACAGAGCCCCGAGTTTTGTTACTGACTCAAATCAACTTTGGGCAAACTGGGCTAGCAAAATAGTTCATCAGGTAAAGGTACTGCTGCCAAACCTGACAGTCTGGGTTTAACACTGGAGACACATGGAGGAAGCAGAGAACACCTCCTGATGGCTGTCCTCGGACTGCTGCATGCGTGATGTGGCACACACGCACTCAGACACACACAGATAAATAACATAATTCAACCAAGTTTGACAAACAGGATTGGTTGCTAATAAAAAGCATAGCCAAAACGATACAAAGGTAGATATTGACTTAGGACTTGAAAAAAAACAATACCATAAAACACTTTGTTTTACTCCAGTAGCAGTCACAGTCTGAGCATAAATGTGACATACTAATTTGGTAACTGAAATTATAAAGATCTAGTTGAATTTTAAAAACCGCAGGTTTCTTTTTTCAAACAGCTTTATACTGGAAGTAGCCTCTGCCTCTCTAAATGATATAACCACTGTAACTAGAATGTCCAGCCATGCTGGCAAGTTTAAGCATATACAGGGCACACAACTGAAAACATTTAAAATTAAAGATTAAGATCTTTCTGTAATAATGGCACAGGTAGTATTAAAATATTAAAATTACTGAAATAAACAAATATTTGATAATGACTGACTTAACAGATTACAATGACTAAAAATAACTATTTATACTAATAAAAAGATGATAAAGTACCAGCACTTACTCTGTATATAAATCCTCTATCATGGCAACAATAATAACAATGAGAGACACAGCAAATATCTGACATCCAGAGCCAATGAGGGAGGAAAATATCAGGGGGTGACTTGACGGTCTGAACACGTCCCCATGGACCTGCTTCCAGCCATACTCATCTCCTAGGTCTCTGTCCTGTAGACGACACATGCAAGTATGTACAGACAAGATCAGAACATTCAGAATCAAAGTGAAATGATGCACAGGTAAGAAACTGCAGTTGTAAACTCCCTCTTTCCACACTTACATTTCAAAGTTAAAGTAATTCCTGTCCTAACAACTCAGACTGTTATGTGTTCTCTGTTGAGATTCATGAAAGTAAAAAGTGGGTAGAGAAAAGGCTGAGGAGGAAAAAAACCACTTGAAAGAAGGTCTCTCTTAATGTGACATTATTTCACTCTCAGGCCCTACCCTGCCACGCACACGGTGAGTAAGGCTCACTACCATCAATGGCCAAAGACACAAAAGAGAAATATATTTAGACCAGTACTTGCCCTAAAAAACAGAGAAATGCCCTTTATAGCCAAACGTAAGTATTTGGATATGGATATTTGGTCATCTAAAGCTTTTTTTTTTTAAAAAAATCCATACTTAAGTTCAGCTTGAATAACCCAATTATCCTTAATTTCTGAAACATTTTCTTAAGGAAGCTATTTAAGAAGGAAGTATTTTTTTACTATCACTACAATATATTTAGCATGTTAAAATCTGACATTTAAATTGCTTCTGAAGCCTGATGATGAAGTACATCTAGGTATTATTATTCTATGGGACACACTTTTATGCTGTAATTTAATAAAAAATTAAGAATAAATCTTTTGAACCAGTAAACTAAATGTATACTAATTCTTCTACCCACCCCTTAAATTTAACTCAACACTTAACAATATTTTAAAAATATATCAAAACTAGCCTATGTTTCCTTTAAAAAAAAAGTGATTCTGAAATCAAAAGCTCTGCAAACTAAATTTTGTTTCTTAAATATGATATGTCCTGATCTGGTGACAAAACTTGGTTGGAGATCACAAGTTTCTTTATCTTGCTTAGCAGAACATTTAAGTTATGTTTGAAAAAATATATATATTTAAGCAGAACATGATTCTAGATCCCACAGCTAACATTACAATCATTTTTAAACTCTGATGCTGGGGATTAAATCCAACACTGAGGAGAACTTTCCCACTGAGCTACATCTCCAACTCCAGGCACACACAGACACACATGGACACACAATTAAAAGTCATAAGATGTAGTATCTGGGATAGCTAGTGTTTATTAAATATAGACTAGTGTTTACTCACCATGTCATCCATTTCTTCTTCTTTACTGTATCGGGCATAGTCTTTTCTTAAAGTTCTCATCAAAATCATTGAAACTAATCCCACTAAGAAGATCACCATCATGAAGGAATTAAAAATTGAAAACCAGTGAATCTAAATTAACAGAAAATAAAGAGAGTTAACAATGTGAAATTATAAAATTCATGTTTCATGATATCAACTGTAGGTTAACAAGCAAAAACTACCATTTTTCATCTTTTATATAAAAATCTAAACTTCACACACACGGGATAAATAGTCAAAATGAAGGGCTGGCCTTCTTTACAACAACTTTCATGAAAGCATGCTAGCGTCTACACAGATTTTTCAAGTCAAATTTACTAACCAACTATTATTTAGCCATAAGGCATACACAATTCAATTTTTCATGGGAAGCATGTGGGTAGCAGAATCAAAAGGACTTAGGTTCTAATGTAAGATCTACAAATGTCTATGTGACTTCAGTGTGCTCTGCGAGGTGGTAGTGGATGCCAGGACATGGCACTGTCTGACCACAACATGGAAACCTTTGACAACACTGCTAACAGCCCCACCATCATAGCAGGCCGCTCTGGATGCAGACTTTCTTCCCGAAGACATTCCTCTTCTTCAGTTAGTCATGCCCTATCACCCTCATTCTCAGGTTCTTTCCCAAAGAGTCACCCCCAGCGGCCACCAGAACAATGAAGTATTCCTAACTCCTCAGTGTTCTCAAGGCTCCTGCCTTTGACTTCACTTGTCCAGACCCTGGCCTATAGTTACAAAGCACTACTTCATCTCCAAGGACAACTTAGAACTCAGTATATCTGACTTGAACTAAGTCTGTGATTTTGCACACTTACCCTATCATTTATATTTTAACCTCCCAAAGGTCCTTGAAGTTATTTCTAAAGTTTCTCTCCTCTTCAAGTTCCCAAGGCCCTGCTTTCTCCAGTCTTCTACCATCCAGTACAACATAATCTCTGACATGTATCTTCCTAGCATACACACACTGCTCTTATTTTTTTTAACCTCAAGTCAATCTTCCTACTGGGCAACAGATCCCATTCTGACTGCTTCCTCTTTTACTTTGTACCCCTACCTCCAATCGACACACCACCACCACACAACATACACACCACCACCCAACACACACACACCACTGTCTTTCTCCAGTATCCGCAATTTTCCTGTACAATGAGAACTGACTTAACTTGGGCTAATGCGCTGAGGATGTGCACTAAGGCAAAAAGTAGTCCTGGCTCTGGGACCCTGCCTGAACTCTGCGGACAGGACAAATTCTATGGCCATGGCTCGTCCTGAAGAGCAGATCACCAACTGCTTCTGCCTCACACAAGAAACTAACCTACCTACCTTCCTTCCTTCCTTCTTCCCTTTCTCACTAACTTACCTATTGAGCACCTGCTAAAATTATGAACAATAAATGCACATTTTGAAAACTTTGAAAAAAGGGGGAAATATTAAGTTTATCATAAAAGTACCACTAAAATTTTGTACAAACAGCAGTCTGCAATAACATCTTCCCAATGGGGTCATTTGCTTCTATTACACTTGTACTTCTTAGGATCAACACAAGATCTGAAAAGTAACAGGAAAACCGAGAGTAGAGTGTGCGGCACATCTCTATGCCATGACTATTCACACCGCTAACTATATGTGACTACTCACACCGATAACTATGTGTGACTACTCACTACGTGTGACTACTCACACCGATAACTACGTGTGACTACTCACACCGATAACTATGTGTGACTACTCACTACGTGTGACTACTCACATCGCTAACTATGTGTGACTACTCACATCTTTAACAGTGCCTACTCCATTTTTTTCCCTATCAAAACTCAACCAAACTTTTCAAACAAGACTACATTTCTTCTCTCACGTCTTTATAATGTGGATCTCAATACTGACCCTGCAATGAATTTTTGTAGTTTTTTTTTTTTTTTTTTTTTTTAACATTTTGAGTACATGTGTATGTGTGTGCAGGTCAGAGGACAATTTGTGGGAGTCAGTTGTCACCTTCCATGTGGGCTCTAGGGACTGAGCTAAAGTCATGAGGCTTAGGGGCAAGAAGTTTTCCCACTGCCCTAGCTCACTGGCCCCTGCCATGAACTCTAAATTGATTCAGCAGTTGGGTGATCTGTTCCCCTCCTTGTCTTTGCCAGATTTTAACCTTTGCTGACACTCGGCCATCCCAAGTCACTGACTGCTGCTTCGGTTTCATCTTTCTTCCTCTGTTCACCCTTGGCCAACTTTTCACTTTTTCTAAAGCTCCAGTCTTGGTATTCAACCACAACTCCTGGGCTCACGAACAGTTAACCAGCTTTCCAGTGATAGCGCTGGAAATACCGTCAGCCCTTACTTGCTCAAATTCCTGGCTTTCATACAGCATCCTCTTTCAGACTTTCACTACCTACCATAACTTCCACTTAAACGCCTCCGTGGAATCTCAGTTGGGACCACCCTCAGTAAATGGATCATCTCCCGTCACACGTACCACTCATTTCTTATCCTCTAGCTTCTAGTACTAGAACCAGTATTTGGCTTTGAAAATTTAGAATTATCTCTGGTCCTTCCTTCTCCTTAGTTATTAAACCCAGAAAAGGGTTTCAGTTTTATTTGTATATATGTGGCAGTATATGGGTACACACAGACGTGTGGGTGCCTATGGAAGGCAGAAGAGGAATTCCCCCAGAACTAGTTATAGGCAATTGTGAACTGTCAGACATGGATGCTGGGAACTGAACTCATGTTCTCTGCCAAAGCAGTAAGTGTTCTTAGCCTCTGAGCATTCTCCTCAGCCCTAATTATTAAACTTTGTTTTCCTTCCATATTTATCCCTTCCTCTGCATCCCCATGGTATAATCTCAACAAGTTTGATTTTCTCTTAATCAGTCTCTTGCTGCTGTTTGAGCTCTCTCCTTCTTTTTAATGTGGCTGCACAAAGTCATCCAGGAAATCTTCCACAATGTAATGCTCATTATCACTACTCTGTTCTAAAACATACAGAGCCCAGTTTCTCCATAGCCAACCTAACATGTCCCAGGATTCTGTCCATGCTGGAACGAGGCCTTCCACATCCTCATCGACTTTCCTTCCATTACACCCTATACTCCCATCAGTTCTCACCCTGCTCACTGACCAAGGAGAGCACATCCACTTCCCTCTTCTCATTCTTCATGTACTTTCTTCTCACATGTGATTTATATTCCTTGGTAAATTCTCCCTAGTCTTTCAGTTCCAAGTCAAATAGTACCATCCCTGCTCTAAGCCTCTCACTTGCACATTTCAGTTCTTCACAGAAATTCTGCTCTGAGCTATAAGAAAACAACCAAGGGTGTAGTGGCTCGTACAGTGAGGGCAGGCAGATTCTCACTTGCGCTAATGTGCTACAGAAGTGTATGAATGGAGGGCAGTTCTGCCTCTGCTACTCATCCTGGGGCTTCAGGGAGAAGACATAAGCTAGTCCTTTCCTGAAGACAGTCAACTATCTCTGCCTTACACAAGATCAATCCTTCCTTCCTCCAACAATTTATTTATTGCATGGCATCATAAATTGAATAATGAATGCATCACACTTTTTAAAAGGCTATGTAAATTTATCATAAAAGTGTCACCAAAAAATTTAAAAAGCAGTTTAAGATGAAATGGAAGACGTCTCCCAAAACGAGGTTTTTGTTTCCACTTGGGAAATTAATAACTCAGAAATTAATAACCCATATTATATACATACATATATGTATATAATTTTTAATATATGTATGCACATATATATATATATGTGTGTGTGTGTGTGTGTGTGTGTGTGTGTGTGTGACTCTAATCTTTAGTCAACTGCTCAAGATTTTGAAGAGAAAAATTTTTACATATTCTTAGTAATAAGAAATGTGTGCCACCGGTCAGAATGGCTAAGATTGAAAACACAGGTGACAGCAGATGCTGGCGAGGATGTGGAGAAAGAGGAACACTCCTCCATTGTTGGTGGGATTGTAAGCTGGTACAACCACTATGGAAATCAGTCCGGCGGTACCTCAGAAAATTGAACATAGTATTACCTGAGGATCCAGCTATACCATTCCTGGGCATATACCCAAAAGATGTCTCAACATACAACAGGGACACATGCTCCACTATGTTCATATCAGCCTTATTTATAATAGCCAGAAGTTGGAAAGAACCCAGATGTCCTTCAACAGAGGAGTGGATACAGAAAATGTGGTATATTTATACAATGGAGTACTACTCAGCTATTAAAAAACAATGAATTCGTGAAATTCTTAGGCAAATGGATAGAGCTTGAGAATATCATTGTGAGTGAGATAACCCAATCACAAAAGAACATACATGGCATGCACTCACTGATAAGTGGATATTAGCCCAAAAGCTCACAAGACCTAAGACACAATGCGTAGACACATGTGGGTGCTTTGGTTTTATTTTAGAAGGAGTAGCAAAATACTCAACCAGAGCTCCCAGGGTCTAAACCTCCAGCCTAAGAACATAAAGGGAGGGACTCATGGCTCCACTGGTATAGGTAACTGAGGGTGACTTCATTAGGCAACAGGAGAAGTGGAGGGCCATGGTCCCCGAAAGTTTGAATCCCTAGTGTTGGGGAATGTGAGAGCAGGGAGGTAGGATTGGGAGAATGATGGGAGCACATCCCCATAAAAATTGGAAGATGGGGTATGAGAAAGGGTTTGGGGGAAGAAAGGAAGAGGAGATAATAGTGAAAGGCAAATACGTAAAATATCCAATAAAAAAAAAAAACAGATAATTGGTCTGGCAAAAAAATAAAAAGAAAGAAAGATAGTTTACTTATTTCAAACGATTTTCAAAAGTTTCCAGGAGATGCTTATTGGTTAAGATCTTATTTTAAGCTCTTCACAAAAGAATTTATGTCTCTGTTTAATATTCTTAAGAGAGATGCAAATCTTAATTTCCTTCAACAATTAATTGACAAAAGAGGAGTAATTTTACAAAAAGTAGAAGAAGCTCTCACTAACTGATATATTATATAGATTGATTAATTGTTGGCTGTTTTATAATAGTCTTTTGATAAAAGAGATTATTAATAATGAATTATATTTCTTTAAATAGTGTCTTTATGACTCTTTGAGGGTGGAAGGAGTATGCCTTGTTTACTCTTAACTTTCTAAAACTGAAAGCTCACAGCAAATCTGCCACTGATTGCCTCTGGCATCGCTGAGACCAATAAAAACTACGCCACAACTATGTGGAAGGACCTTTTTACCCTTAAATGGAATGGCCAGGACCCAGTTCCTATATGGGGCAGAGGATTGATATGACTGTTTGATACCACAGAAGGCACAACTAAATGGCCACCAAAAAGATTAATGAATTAAATAGATACCTCCCCAAAACCAGGCCCAATTATAAATAAGATGAATAACAATTGTTATCCAGGGAAGAGAAGTTTCCCTGAGAATTCCTTTCTTTTTTCTCTTCCAGATAAAAATTAATCACCTGTGATATCTGCTATTAGGAGTTCTAATCCTGATGCTGGCCTCCGGACTTATACTACTCAGACCTCCAATAGGCCTTTGACAAGGACATCAAACAGCTATAGATTGACATCACTAATCTGAAGAAATCCCTCGTTTCACTGTCTGTTGCGATCCCCAAAAATTCCAAAGAACTTTATTGGACCTGATTTTCTCTTTTACAATAGAAAAAACTGTAAACAGCTCTAGACTGTGTACAGCCTTAAAGAAGAATGCTGCTTTTACATAGACAAAACAGGGATGACTAAAGAGAGCATGAAAAAGGCCAGAGATGGTCTAGAGAAAAGACAGAGAGAGAAAGAGAAAAAGGAGAGCTTGTACAAAAATTGGTCTTCAACCTCTCCATGATTGTTAACCCTACTTCCTTCCATCTTGGGATTATTAATTGGGTTATTTTTGCTTATTTCATCTAGACTCTAGATGAGGTTGTTTCTCTATCCAGGGTGTTCCTAAGTCCCATCTCCACCCATCCTAAAAGAGGGGGCTTCCACCCCTAGACCAAGCAGAGAGGGGCCACCCAGAACCCCCTCTGTCTGGCGATCTGAATTCTTGCTGAGGCTGCGAGGCTAAGCACTGCAAGGGAATATAAATAAAAGTTAAAAATATGTTTCTGGGTTCCCTGAGGGACAAGCCTGACTGCATAGAGGTAGATGTCAAAAGTATCCCCTCTCCAGGAAAAAGACATCGGGACGGGTATGGCCCTTATGCCTCACTGGACAACGACAGGAGGACTGGAGCCATTACAATGTCCCCTTTAATTACTGGAGGTCAGGCCTCTATCCCCGCCTTGGCAAGATTAGAATCGCCACAGTCCTTCTATACTTGGAGAAGGGAGATGTCAGGGGCAGCCCTGCTTATACACTGAATGCCTAAAATCAGCCATAAGCCTAAAATCAGCAATAGGTCTGACATATATGCCTGCTAACACAAAGACTTGGGTCTCTATGGAAAAACACTGAAACAGAGGGCTATAAATTATTGTAAACAGGCAGCTTTTGTTGAAATCTACCAGCCTGAGTAGTCATAAACCTTGTAAATAGGCAGCCTTTGGCAGATAGTACGAAATTAGATTATGACAAGGGAATCATAGGAAGAGTCATAGTGACCTGACCCCTGAACCTTCACCCAGATGATACCCTGTTCTGAAAGATATCTGTACTCCCCCTGAATATCTATGTTCCTGTGTCATCCCCTTCCCCACATTCTGCATTTTTGTGTTTATAACCCCTGTGTTAAAAAGTAAAAATTATGATTTGATAAAAAAAAAAAAAAATTAACACACAGTGTACCCCTGGTTCTGCTGACTTAGTTCCTGACAATCTATTTTCTTGTTCTCAGAAATACATTGAATTATAAAACGTTATTGTGGTTTGTGTTAGTATGCTGGGTAAAATAATTTTTTATTGATCTAATTTTAAACTTCAAAGTTTGTAGTGAGTTAAAATGTCCTTCAACATAATTATAGGCCATATTTACTTTCATATTGTAAAATGCTAGTTAATCTGTTGAACATTTTAAAAAACTGGATTTCTTTTTGAGAATTTCATATATGAACACTGTATTTACCTAACTTTCCCCTTTCTCTCCTTCCTCCCACTCTTCCCAACCCCTCCATACTTTTTAAATACATTTTATTATTTAATTATCATTTATATATGTATGTATATATGTATACATGTATAAGTATATATGTTTATACAAATATTGATAAATAAAGTGTTTTAAATTTGGAAAAAAAAAAAAAAAGAAATGTGTGCCTTAAATGCTGAGACTTCCCACATGGAAAGAGCTAAAACTTATTACATAAAATAAAGCCAAGAAAAACAAGCACCCTATTATCTCACTTGTATGTGTTTACGTAAGCTGTTCTCAGAGAAGCTGATGGGAGAACAACAGGTATCCAGAGGCTGAAGAGAACAGGAAACAGGAAAGGCTGGGTAAGTTATCCAAGAGTACAAGGTTATAGGTAGGTAAGAATGCATGTCCTGCCTGGTGTATCACCACACACAGGGTGCTTTTCTTCTGTAGGTATCTATGTGAAATTATGTCAAAGGTTTCTTTTATACATATCTTCTTTTATAGATAATGATAATATACAATACATTTCAAAAAGTGAATTCTGAATGTTCCTTTAGAAAACTTTTATTACATTTATTTCCAGTGAGTATACAGGTATCAGACAAGTTTTGGGAGTCAGGTCTCTCCTCTACCATGTGGGCCCCAGGAATTGAACTCAGGTCACTAGTCTTGGCAGCAAGCACTTTCACCTGCTAAACCATCTCACCAACCCCTTATGTTTCCAACATGAAAAAATGATAAAATATTTGACTTTGAGAGAATATGTTTAGCTGGGCTGAAACAGTAGATAGTGTATATATGTACTGGGGCATCAGATGTTACCACATAAATATATATAATGTGTTTTATGTATCAGTTTAAAATATAAATTTAAAAGTATTAAATTTCCTAATAAAGTTCCCTGCTATTTCCTAATCTAATATGCAATCTAAGGTATAAACTTTAAGCCAATACCTACAATAATGTATTGTCAATAATCTAAAACTTCTAACATTCCTTTGGCAACACCCTAAAAACTATACAATGTAGTATAACCCTAAAATGTTTACACCAAGAAAATACTTATTAAAAGTAATGACGCATCACTGCTCAGCTTTTTGGCTAAGATTAAGTATAAAACTAATAAAGCAAACAGTAAAGATTACTGAACCTACCAACTGCACTCCACTGCCCCCTAGCGTTACTAATCCTAAGTGTCACCCTCTGCTTATTGTGAATTTTTAAAACAAATGGAAATGAACAAGGAACATCACCCACCAACAGTGCTGCCTTGAACTGAGCACGAGTTCCCAGCCAAACCCTGACCTAGACACTTCATTCAACCTCCATGTGGTGGTGAGGAACGAGGGCTACGGAAACATTTATTCTCTTTCTAGAAGCTCTGAATGGAAGGATTTCCACTGGCAAAACCTCCACTGTTCTCTCATCTCCTTTCCAAGAGATGCATTCTCTCCGATATGACTATCATTTGCAATTAAAGTGCTATTTTTGGCTTCCATGTATTGTGCTTTTCCCTATATACCTCTTAACTGGTTTACACTACACTATGAAACAAGCTAATTTTATTATTCCTTTAAAATTCCCTAGCATTCTTATGACTTTAAGTTTATAACTGAAGTCACCATTAGTAATATCTTGAAATGCATAGTCCTTAGCACAAGGTCCCACACAGGCATCTTAAAGATATGTAAAAATGTTCAAAGTGAAACTGATTTGCACATATATGCTGTATCTTAAAGAGAAACAACACTTACCCTATGTTGAAAAAATGATGGATCAAGATATTTATCAAATCGATCTTCAAATTTTACATCTGATTTTTTCCATTTTACCTGAAAAAAAAAATCCCCACTTGAAAATTAAGGCCAATAAGTGATTAATAATCTGATGGCAAAACTCATATAAAAATCAGAAATACTGACATACTTAAAATTAAAATTAAATGGTAAGAAGATACTGAAAGAACCAGAGGTTTAGATTTTAATTTTACTATTTTATGCGCATGGGCGTGTGTGTGTGTGTGTGTGTGTGTGTGTGTGTGTGTGTGTACCACACACATGCCGTACCAGCAGAGGCCTGAAGAGGATTCGAAGTTAAGATCTTGTGAGCTGCTATGTAGATACTGGGAATTGAACCTGGCTTCTCTAGAAGAGCAGGCTGAGCTCTTCATCACTGAGCCATCTCTTCAGCCCCAGTCTGAGAAGTTGTATAATATTACAGTTTTCCTCAGATGGTCATGTCAGCTTTCAAGGACCAATCACTACTGCTGACTGACATACTGACTTGATACATGTGTTAGGATTAATACCAACTCATGTTGCAAGTATTTAAACCAATTAAAATAAGAATACATACATTTTTATCTTTAAATTATGGTTTTATGACAACTATTCTATATATAAGATTATGAGAATATTCTATATATAAGAATAATAAGTAATAAATATTACTATATATGAGAACAATTATATAATGGCTATTTATATTGGATATACATGGACACAAAGAATTTTTGGGATTGCCTATAAGCAAGGGGATTCTTCTCAATGACCAGGAAAATAACTGGCAAAGAGAAAAGTCTCCCTATATTGGACTTCCTCTCTTTCTTCTACCATTTTTGAGCAAAAAGAATAAAATGACCTTTACAGCTGAGAATGGACTGACAAGCTCTTACTGTGCAAGTCTTCTCATCAAATACAGCAAACCACAGCAACCGAAACCCACTCAACAACTTTCATACCACCTCTATTTGCAACAGCAAACTTCTCCAACCTAAAACCACCATCAAGATACATGGCTGAGTTGTCATTAGGCCAATGTGTGGCACCTCATATCACAGATCTGAGGTACTTCCTCTTCCTTTAGGAGATTTAATGTAGACACACTGAGGAATTTTGTTGCATCTAATTTTAAGATATATTTTTATTTTCTAAAGCTTACAAACAACCATTTCTTCCTTTAAACAATTATTTTAAAACCTACCGAATATGACATCTGTATTTTAGTATTTGGAACCAGTTTGACCTTTCCTTCACTAGTTAGATTAACATCAACAATTCGATTTCCATTAAAGCCTATTTCAAGTTTTTTGTAGGTCCAAAGATAGTAATCTTCCCCATTTTCATCTGCTTCACCAACAATACCTATAAAAGAAAAAAAAAAAAAAAACACTTTATACAAGGTAATTCTACCTAGTATTCAAAACACCCAGAAGCTAAAAATTCACCAAATGTCTTTTACATAAAAAGGCAATTCTACCATTATCTTCATGATTAGTTAGCACAAGGCAAATGTGTAGGCTGTCCTTCTTAAGCAAACATGTGCTGTGGTCACACTAGCACAAAATGATGAAGACATGTTTAGCAGAAATGGTCATAAATTTGACACTCAGAACACACACTCTGTCCTCCCCAGTACCTCTGCTGCTGCACACACTGCTGCAGGGTCTCACTAGGTAGTGCTGGCTGGCCTGGAACTTGCTATGTAGACCAGGATGGCCCTGAATTCAGAGATCCTCTTTGCCTTTCCCTCCCAGAGATTAACTTTCTTATAAATCTCCTCAGCACATCTAATATGCTCAGTCAGTTTTGCTGCAGATGAACATAATGATCAGCTAATAATTTTAAGATTAAAAGATAATTACTTATACATGGAACATATGTCTAGAGACAAGAAAAATATTTGTGATCAACATGTTGCCTATGGTAACTGCCTATTCCTTGCATTTAAAATAATTTAATTAAGTTACTTTTGGATTATGCCTACGTTTGTATTAATCATATTATGTCTCTTCCCCAATAGAATGGACAAGCAGGAGCTATACAAGAATATTTCTTCAATATTGAATGTTTTGGTAAATAACAAAGGAACTGATAAGTAAAACATTTAAGAAATTATCATATCCCTAAAAACATACTGCTACAGTGTCACATAAAGAGATGAATTTCAAGATTCCTATTCAGTCCCTCTAACTACATTTAAGAGAAAATGAGCTGTGAAGAAGTTGGGGAAGAGAAAATTTCAGATTATTTCAAATGCCTTTGAATTCCTTGAGTCTGAAAAGTTACAATGTATTAAACCTTTTATTCTGAGTTTCCCATAAGGTCTGGCAGTATCAAAAATGCCACCAGTAGGAGAAAGCCATAAAATCAGCATTAAAGACTATTCTGGGGCAAACACTAGAAACACATGTCCATCATGAGCTGGAACAGTCACCTTTACACACTGCTTACTTGAAACCCTACTTTGTAACAGAGGAAACTTACCCCATATTGGTAAGTCATCTATGTACATCTGATACCAGTAGTGATTCTTGATAGCATACACAAATGCATCTCTCTTCTCTTTATCTAAGTCAATTTCACAGTAAGTACCTGGCATCACATCATCTGCAAAGTAAAATTTACAAATTAACCCACTGACTTGCAAAGTAGTTACAGGAAATACAGCACAAAAAGAAAAGTCAGCATTTACTCAAGTTAACTCTAATCCCAGCAGTTCAATCTGGGATAAGCATACAGGAGCTCAGTATGCTATGCCCCCAGCACTTTTATATTTTTCATTACCTTATAATAAAAGATTTGATAATCTTTATTTTCAAAGATTGCCTTACGTGAGAAACTTTTCATGTAGAGAAAATAATCCAAGAACAATAGCAAAGTCACTTTAAAATAAATGAACTAATATAAAAACAAACAACACAGATGCTTATGGCACATAGGGAAATGTTCACTTGCTGTACAGAAAAGCTTAAGGACAGGAGCCTAGGCAGAGATACCAGCATAGCTGACGGTTACTCAGATAAACATTCACAGGAACCCCAAGTCACCAGTGTCCACAGAGGCTCTTCCTAATCATTAAGATCACAATGCTAGCTTCTATCTAGGTGGCATCTCTGCTTATAAATCACTCAAAAATACCCTAAAGATGAGTCATTTCCATACTTGATTGCTTGCAAAAACACTGTTCTCATAGCTGTATTCAGATGGCCTTTTATTTCTAATGTTTCAAACTCTATCCACAGTTTATATAACTGAAAAGCTAACTAAAAAATCTCTCACCATAAATCACTGGTTGAAACTGGCAACAGAATATTCCTCCCTCAAGTGAAACACAAACCTACAAATTCTGAAGAAAATGCAACTAAGATTTTGGCAATGCCAAAAATCTTGAGGAAGAGGATAAAAGCAAAGTCACACACTAGTGTATGTCCGTACACACTTCTCACAGAGGTCACCCGATGAGTAGATCCAAGCAAAGTCACACACTAGTATATGTCCATACACACTTCTCACAGACATCCCCATGTTGAGTAGGTCCAGAACCTAAACTGCCAGTGTACGCCCAATAACCACCCAGGGCTAGCACAGCACACACTGTGTTCTCAGAGAATGTACCACACCACCTTACTTACACTTCTCTTTTGATGGAATTACTTATATGGAAAAGCACTCTCTTACCTCAAATTCCAAAGCACAGCAAAGTTATCCTGAAATCACCATATATGTACAGAGAAACACAGCAAAGTCTTGAGTTCTGGTTTGAGTTCCACTATTTACTAGCTACCTGAACAAAAGCAAATGGTTTAACCTCTCCGTGAGCCTCACACAGTTCCTCAACTGTGAAACTGGAAACTGCGCTGGCTCCTTCGCAGGTCTGTGTGAAGGCTGGACTGTTAAGTATTTTTGCCCTTACACGCTTGAGAATCTCATAAATGTGTTACTTCTCCTGCCACAACTCACCCCCACATCACCCTGAAAACCGTAGAATCACACAAAATTAAGCGCCCAGCTTCACAGTACCCAAGTATGGACCCCTGAAGCCAGCGGTCTGGTTAAACTCTCTACATTCACAGCCTATTGCAGTCTGGAATGCAATTACATACTCAATAACTGCCAAACAGATTTTAAAAACATGAACTGAAAATACTGGTATATGCACAGTTAATTTTTAAAACTATTAAGGTATAAATTAACTATGCAACCCGACTGGCAATGTAGCTGAGGGGAACAAGCCTGGAATCCTAGCTACTTAGAAGCTAATACAGAAGGATTACAAGCTCAGAGTCAGCCTGGGCTACAGAGGAAACCAAAGCTAGGTCACGTAACTTAGCAAGACTGTGTCTCAAAACAAAAAGTTAACAAGAAAAAAAAGATGGATGGGGGCTGGAAATGTAGCTCAGTGGGAAAACATCTGCTTAACATCCATGAGGTCCTTTCTTCAGCTCAGTCCCTAATACTAAAAAGAAAGAAAAAGAGAAAGGAAAGGAGCAAATCACCTTGTAACTAGCATGGGGAAAATTACATATCCTAATTACACAGTACTATTTACCTATATTTGAAGAGTAACAATATAAGAATAAACTCACAAAAAGTTACAAGGAAAAAAAAAGTATAAAAATAATTACATATAATTTTAGTTAGAAATGCTCAAATTACTGGCATATGGTCAGCACTACATAAGGGTTGAACTTTTAGAGGATTAACATAGATAACATGAATTCAATTTTTACTTTCTTGTGACAGGATCTCACCATGGTCCTCAAAAGTTGACTGGAAATACCCAATCCTTCCATTTCAGCATGTTCAGTTTAATTTTATGTATTTTTAAGCAATTTGGATAAACAGAAATTTTAATTTCTCTCTAGATTCTAAATTTCATGTATTGAAACTATATTACTGCTAAAAATCAGAAGAAGAAAATGAAACCACACATATACCTTTTCTTTGGGTGGAGGGTGATGTCAATCTGAAGAATAATTTCAGTGATACACACAAAAAACAAACAAACAAACAAACAAACAAAAAACCCCCAAGAATTAGAAGCTATTATCAAATCTACAGCCAACATAAGGTACAAAAAAAAAAAAAAAAAAAAAAAAAAAGGAATGAACAAGTTTCAGATTCTAATTGTTTGGTCTGGTTAATGCACTAATTGAAACCAACGGGAAAAAAATCTAGTAGCAAACTCCCATATCTCCAGTTATCAAGACAAGTTTAAACTCCGGTAATTTGGTTTCTTCTCCCTCCTAAAAACCCCTCAAATGTCAATAGAAAAGGATGTGAGTCCATCAAACCAAAAACAGTGGGCTATGGCAAAGCACCGTGACCAAGGCAACAAGAACGAAAGAATTATTTGGCGTACAGTTACAGTACCAGAGGGAAAGAGTTCACCATAGCAAGAAAGCATGGTGGCTGGAGCAGAAGCTGAAGGCTCACATCTTGAGCAACAAGGTGGGTGGAAAAGGAAGAGCAAACTGAAATGGCTTTGAAATCTCAAAGCTCACCCCCAGTGACATACTTGCTCCAGTAAGGCTGTAATCCTAAACCCACGCAAACACCATCACCAACTGATGACCAAGTATTCAAACATGTGACCTACTGGGACATTATCATTCATATCATCACAAATGAAAAGAACTAAACAGATTTTTGGAAAAGGAAAAGCAAAGAATGTGATCAGTGACACATAACACAGGGGACAAGAAAGCAAAAAAGCTTCCTGGGACAATGGGACTGATATCATAGCCTGCCTAAGATATATACCACAAACCTTGAAATGTACAGGATAGAGAAGCGTTGAATACAGAGTAATTACATGTGAAGATTTACATTCGGTAGTCAAGATGGTTCCATCTTTGATCCCATCTTTGATCTCTTAGAATGTAAGAGACAGAAGGACCACAAATTGGAGGTAAATCTGAGGTCTCAAAAAAAAAAAAAAAAAAAAAAATCAAGAGCTGAGGATGAAACTCAGTTTGGTTCTTAGGATGAAGTTCATAAGGAAGACACTGATGAGAGGATGATAAAAACAACCACAGAGAAGAGGAAGAAACTAAAAACAACATGAGGTTAGATGTCCATGTTCTCCCCCTACCTACCATACAGCTGGATGAATACCCAAAACTTATCTCCTACTGCAGGAGACCAGAGGCACACTTCCCTCTGGAGAATTTCTGGAGGATCCAGAAGTAGTCACACTGGAACAGTAGAAACTTGGGACTGTCAACAGTGTGGGATTGCTTTCAATAAAAATCTTCCAGCTGAAAGAGAGGGCCTGCTATTCCAAGTTCTTTCCCATCCTTTGGCAGTCAGAGCTATTCCACTCAGGCAGATATCACACTGGAAATGTTGCCTTTGGGAACGAGAGCAGCCAAGATGGAGAATCACTTAACTTTAAGTACATAAGGATCTAAACAGCACTGGCATTTCTCCATATCTACAGAACTCTAAATTTACCAATTTACTCAAGGTAAGAGGAAATACAAAATGCCATCTGTATATTAGGTTAGGATATTCAAAGAAGAAATAATTAAAAAAAAAGAATATAAGTGAAAAGGAATAATCCCTAGAAGTCATTATTTTTCAACTATTAATGCCTTCTATTATATCGTAGGATTCTCAAATAACAGGGATAGACACTGGGCAGTGACTTCCTCTGGTTAGGAATATTATCCCAGCTGGGCCTGGTGGCTATCTGTGATCTCAGCACTTAAAAGACTGAGGCAGAGAATTGTAAGTTCTAACCGGATCTCAGCAAAGTCCAGCAAGGGATATATAGTAAGTTCTAGGCTTAAGCTAGCCTGGCCAGCATGGTAATACCTTACACACACACACACACAGCCAACAACAAAATATTAGAATTACAATCTCAGATTATCTAATAATCAAAAGGAACTAACCATCATAAAAGTAAGTAGGTACACACTGTATAATTTATTAAGAGCATTCTCAGTCTTAACAGCTAGGGTATGTACTAATCTAATGAAACCAGCAGAAAGAGTACAGTAATTTGGGAATACACTAACTTAACATTTCAGAAGTGCTAATACATGGATATGTAAACAGGACCCAGCATTTTGCTGCATACAGGAAACCCACCTCAGTGACAGAGACAGACACTACCTTAGAGTAAAAGGCTGGAAAACAATTTTTCAAGCAAATGGTCCTAAGAAACAAGCTGGAATAGCCATTCTAAAACCTCCAGCCTGAGAACACAAAGGGAGGAACTCACGGCTCTACCTGTATAGGTAGTTGAGAGTGGCCTTGTCAGGCATCAGTGGATGTGGAGGGCCTTGGTACCTGAAAGTTTGGATTCCTAGTATTGCGGAATTCGAGAGCAGGAAGGCGGGAAGGGAGGATGGTGGGAGCACACCCTCATAGAAATAGGAGGAGGGGAGATGAGATAAGGGGTCTTGGGGGGAATGGAAGAGGAGATAACATTGAAAGATAAATAAATGAAATATCCAATTAAAAAAAAACAGATAATGGGTCTGGCAACTATAGTTGAGCAGTTGAGACTTTTGTCAACAATTTATTACAGGGATTTCGTATAATCCTCAAAGACAAGGTATTGTGGAAGAGGCCCATGGAACTTTAAAAAAGATTGGTGAGACATACTGTTGCTGAGACAAAGAATGATGCTGATCTGTGAGCTTGCTGAGTGCCCTGACAAGGGTGACTGGGGAGCTGTATTGGACATATGTTCCTGACCCACCTTAGCTAGACTATATCCCAGACAAGCTGCCTTGCCTCAACTTCTTATACCTTGTGGGATAGAGAATCGAAAAGAGAAATTATGTGTCTTGTATTCTTCTTAAAGGTGCCCAGCTATTAGAACTCAATCATGTACTGGTCTAGAAATCAATCCAATATGGGAAATAACAGTCTACTTTTGGAAGACTGGATCTGGACTTTGTCAGAGACATTTGGAAGCTAGCTATAGCTCGCTATGATGTTAGGATAGCAAGAGATAATGTTGGGACAGGATCTGGATTTCAAACAAGGGTTAGTGCATGTTTTAAGGCTCTTTTAATTGTCAAGCAAAAATTGGTTTTGTCTCTTCTACAGGATTTATTGTAAGTTGCACTGACTGTATAATTTCCAATTATGTTAGTGTGTTGAAACCTGGCATGTCTGTTATAGAAGTCTATCAACCAGCTTTCGTCTCACTGCCATGAGTATTAGAAAGCTTGAAAAAAGCTTGAAAGTGCTGGAAGAAGTGAGTTAGGCTTTAAGCAGAAGCAAAGAGGGTAGCAAGCTTGATTATTGCTGGTATAACAGCTTTAATTTCATTAACTGCTAGCACCACTGCTTCTGCAATAGCATTGACACAAGGAGTTAAGACCACTATTTTTGTTAACCATCTAGCAAAAAAAAGTTACTAGTGTACTGCGTATACAGAAGGATTTATATAGGTAACAGGAACAACAAATGATGCTCTATAATCCATTCAAATTATCTGAAGGAGGTTCAGGGTTCAAGAGTTAGAAGCCATCCCAAGTGTCATGACAAATATCATTGGAGTAGTGTTACTTTTGAAATTCACAATGATTGTCATTAAAATTAGAAAAAAGTTTAAAGACACTTGTAGGATATTTGGCAGAATCCTAACACCTCTCTAGGTGTGTTAACTTTGCATAGTGAGATTATGAATTTAAAGAATGCTGCTCTGTTGACCTTTGATGCTACAGATAATGCCAATAAAATTATCCATGGCCTGAGCTCAGTATTTCCATTTTGGACAAACTTCAGGAATGGCATATATAGCTTGATCAGGCTAGTCCTTCTTGTCCTGGGAATATATTTATTCCTGCCCATCATGTTATAGCTTATCTTTAACAACATCAACATGTTGTCAGCCAAAGTACATGGCTTAGACCTAAAAACGGACCCCCCAGACAGAGTTGTTAAATTAACAGGCTGGTAAGCCAATGACAGGGTAAGATTCTTCACAGAGCCTTACCAACCTAAGACAGAAATTCATTGCCTTTGATACTGCATATTCCATGACCGGTAAGGAAGGCATTTTTGTCAGAACGACCTAAGACTGGCTCAGTCTTGTTAACAAAATAAAAAAGAGGGAGAGGTGGAGAGCCTTTGGAGCTGCTTGGCAAGAAGCTGACATGGGCCAAGGACAAGGAAAGGGGCTACTTGGCAGGAATATGACATTGGCCAAGGACAAGGAAGTAGGCTTCAAGCAGGAATCTGACATTAGACTAGAACAAAGAAGTAATTTCAGGTAGGAGTCTAAATTGTTAGCTACAACAAAGAAGTAATCTCAGGCAGGAATCTAAATATTAGTCCAGAAAAAGTAATTTCAGACAGGAATCTAAATATTAGGTTAGAACAGGGAAGTAGGCTTCAGACATGAAAATAACCTTGGACTAGGATAGGGAAATAGGCTCAGATACTTTGGTCATCCTGATAAGCCTTTAGAAACAGTGATCATGGGAGTGTTCACGTAACTGGATTTAATGCCTTGCTTCATTTTGGACTATTTGTGTTTATTGTATTGCTTGTTCCTTGATTATTTGCATCTATTGTATTGCTAGACCCTCAACCTAGAACTGACCTTAATACATGCATGTAATCAAAGTGGTATAAAAGCATAAAGAAAGAGGGAGTATAAGATAGGGGTTCTAGGGAGGGGAAATGGCAAAAGGGGATGACATCTGTATTGTAAATAAATAAAATATCCAATAAAAAAAAAGAAAAAGTACATTATCTCATTTAAAGATAATAATGATTCTATCAGGTATATTATTCCCCATGCTTCCCAGACAAGAGCTACAAAGATTGAATATTCTTTCTATAACCACACAGAAGGTAGTAGCTATTCCATGTCTCATTCTAAAACATCAGGTTTTCTACTCGGTAACAGCAATGTTCTAAGAGATAGTATCCATAATTAGAAAGTAATAAAATCAGGCCTGGTTCAAGGATGCCTAATATATATCTGTCCTTGAATATTTAATGTATTTTTCTCTAAATGGTCTCGATTAGCATTTTTGTCTAGCACCAGCATATAACAAAAAGAGAATGCTGTGCAGAAAATCTGAAGTGAGAGGCATCCGACACAACTCAGACCTAAAATATAAAATCGTCTTCAGACCAAGAATATGATTAGTTCCTTAAAATAATCTATTAACTTTCACACTACAAAATGGTACCAATCCCATTAGCCTGATAGAATCTGCTAAGTTTAAATAAATTAAATTAATAAGTTTCTGTATGTATGTATACAAATGTGTGTGTGCATGTGCATGTGTGTTTTAAATTTTTTACTGCATATGAACACACCTTCAGAAGAATGGAAAAGTCAACTGCTTAAGATGAAAGACTAAAAACAAATATTAGTTGGATACAATGCTGTATGTCTGTTATCCCAGCACTCAGGAGGTGAAGAGAATGAGAAACTCAAGGACAGCCTAAGATACATAGCAGATTTGAGGCCAGCCTGAGCTTCAAAAGTCTCTACTTTAAAACATCTCAAAATAATAGTTAGATAGACAGATAGATAGACAGACAGACAGACAGACAGACAGACAGATCAGCGTTTCACATTGAGACAATGTTCTGCTTTCTATATCATTATTAGTATGTATAAAATACCATGAATAAATTGCCTCATATCTGGGCCTCCAAAGGTACATTCTATCCAAACGTTTGTTAAAAATTACAATGAGTAACAATCAGGAACAATTTTTCAAAGCATGATCATCTTTATCTATGAACCAGAGAAGCAAAAGCCTACTGTAGCAGTGAACGAAATCCAATCTCCACTGGCTACTTCATCTAGACTACCTAGATTAGCAGTTGTTTTGGCAGCATATCTATCAGAAGGTGTAGAGCTGGCCTAGGCTCAGGGAGTAACAATGGGCAATTCTTTTTCCATCTCTCAAGTATTAGCTCAGTCTTGAAAGACAACAAACCTCACTTTCAAGACCATGAAAACAGCTTCTGACTACTTATCTCCATTTCCATCTCATGAATTTGTAGGAGGCTAAGACTGCTGTATAAATGTTTCTTCAGACAAGTAAGGCATAAGGATTTGAAATCTGATGACATCACTGCACCAAAGCAGAACTTGTGGGTTTACAATCTCTCTCTCTCCTCCCTCCCTCTCCCTCTCCTTCCTCTCCTCCCTCCCCACACCATTCCTCTCTATTAAATGTTGCATGTCTACTAAATATAGAAAAGGAGGAGCTAAGTGGATAAATTCAGTACTGAGGTTCCCAAAGATCACACATTCCCATTTAGTTTCTTCAAATTTATGATTAAATATTTCAATTACCTTATGAAATTAAAACATAAGCCTCAGGGTATGTTTCTAACACTCATAAAATTATAGGCCACTACGGTTTAAATTTACAACTCAATTTTATAATTAAGTCCCAAGGGACATTATGGGGAAGGTATGAATATATGCATCCATTTTCAAAACATAACAAAAAGAAATCTGATAAATAAGAATACAAATTAACAAATCAAAGTAATATTATCTTTGTATCTCATACTGTAGCCTCCTCCCAATGTACTAAAAATATCAGAAGGCAGTTACCATCTATATTGCATATCCATAGACATAATCAAGTCAAAATTGGAGCAAATGATTTCACTAAAATCAATGAAGTAAAAGAAAAAAGGCTAAAAGTAAAGCTCCTGAGTACAAAGCCTGCGTTCTATTAAAAAAAAAATCAAAACTTCCAGATCAAAGATTCAGCAAGATTTCAACTTCCCAGAGATGCTTTAGCCGTGGCTCTACTAATGTCTGTGCAGAGAGTACTCTGAGACCTCACAGAGGAAAGTACTAAGTATACACACACACATTCTCATTGGCAGTGCCAACAAAGAGACTCGCCCTTAAACCTAAGCTTTTGACTTAAATTTTAAATATTCTACAGGTGTTAAGGATGAATTAATATAGCAATACCAAATTCATTCTGAGTATACTATACAAGTTAGATTGTGGTTTTACACAAGTTTTTTAGAAACCACATATCCCTTTAGAGTCCCACACCTCCAAAAATCACTTTATTATGAGATCTACAAAGGCCTTCCCAGGCCATATATGTATCTAGTAAGTTTACTAAAACATACTTTTTAGAAAGAACTATATTTGGGAAACACTCAATTAACTTTGCTAAACATCCAATAATGAACACAACAGCATAGAGGAAAATTCCCTGGCTCCAGTGTCAATAAGGACTACTAATGCTGGCTTACCTTTAAATTTAATATCCAGGCCACTAAATTCTAATTCAACTCCTTGAAGTGCTTCTCCCAAAGTTTCATGGTAATGACTGATACTTTTTTTTGACCCCACACAGAATGGAAGTGAAAAGTATTTGTAAGTTTCTTGGCGATTGTGGTAGGGCCCAACAGTATTCATCCACAAAACAACTTCTTCTTTATCTTGATACTGTAACAAGAAAAACAAGACATGTACTTTTAAAATATCTATTTCAATGAAGTAAACCGTCTACATTCAAGATGCTAAAAAGGTGAAACCATAGAAATTTAATCTAACTACCAATGCACACACTTTCAAAATCAAGGGTCACAACTCTTCAAATTTTATCCTGATTGTGGTCTCAGAATCCATTTTCCCCAAATTTTGTTTTACAAAAGACAAAGTTTTTTTTTTTTTTTTAAAGTCAAAAGCTTGTGAAAGTAGGTTTATAACTATTAAACAATAGTAAGCCCAAACCAACATTTTTGACAGGGAAACCTGCACAAGGAAAGAGGAATGAAAATTAACAGCTTCTTGACATTAATCATTAGACTCCCTCCCCTGAGAAACTCAAGTCAGCACAAAACAATGCAGCCTTCCCTTAGTCTTCATCACAGCTGCTGTACTAGACAAGAGACAAGTAACTAGCAAAAGAAAAGCAACACTACCACCAACACAAGGACATTCAAAGCTACATTCCACCCACCATGAAAGACTCATCTTGCATCTCTATTTCTTTGAATTATACCTCTATCAGTGAATACAGTCACATATAGGTCTGGGGCAGCCAACTTTACCTTTTTACCTTGACCCAGCAGTAGGACCTACCAAGGATTTTTTTAAAATCTCTATAAATTTAAAATTCATAGTAGTATTAACCAGACACTTGAGATTTATTTTTAAATGATGTGTATGTGTTTGTGTGTATCTGACCCTGGAGGCCAGAGGCATCAGGTCTGCCTGGGGCTGAAGGTACAGGGAGTTGTGAGGTATATGATGCTAGGAATCAAACTTTGGTCCTCTACAAGAGCAGTAGGTGCTCCGGTACTTTCAAGTCAACTAATAGTACAAAAGCTGGTGCAATGGAAAATATTTATGAAGTGCCAAGCATATGCCAACAACTGTGTTGATCACTGAGGATTCTGCTTTCCAGAGAATGTGTTCCCTACTCTATTGATCTCTTAAAGGGAATCATTTAACAGCTATGTACCTAGCAGCTATATAATTTCTATCTCCAATTCTCCCATTGAAAACTGATTGATAAACTTTCAACAAAAATCTAACATGTTCACAACCAAATTAACCTTACTCAAATCTACTGTTTCACCTGTTTTCCTAATGGTACCAGAAAGAGAACCCCAAGCCACTAGCTTATCTACTCTTACTCCAAAAAGCTGCTTCTTCCTTTCTGCTCATATCAACTACCACCACCTCCCTAAAACATACTAACCGCCTTGTTGTTCATAGAAGACATCATTCAGATAGTCAAGGAAATAAAAACTATCTTACTGTTCAGACACACAGACAGCATATAGCAAGCCCTATGTTAGATATTAAGGATATACAGACAATAAAAAAATATCCTTCTTGCCTGGCACAGTGGCACATGGACAGTGATACATTAATCCCAGCATTTGGGAGTCAGAGAAAGGTACTTCTGACTTCCAGGTCAGCCTGGTCTATGCACTGTGTTCCAGACAGAGCTACATGGTCAGACTCTGTCTCAAAAATAAAGAATTTTTTAATATTTAATAAAGAATAAGTTCTCTCCTTCAAGTTCATAACCCATGTAGAACCATACTTGTAAATGATTAACAACGGGAGAAGGTTGTGACTACAGTAACAAAGAGCTCTTGTGGCGACAATAAAGGACTAATTAATTAATTCTGCTCTCTCAGAGGAAGGTCAGGGTGAGTAATACAGAAAACTAGAAGCTGCTTCAAGTAAGTTCAGAAAAACAACTACAGAAAATCTCCATACATGATGTAAATAATTAAGGGTCTGAGTACTAATGTCTACATACACCTCCATCCATAACTATTCCTTTTACTTGGGCTATGACTGACAAACCTGTGTGATAGGTCTCCTTTCCAATGCACAATCTCAGAGCACTAACCAAAGTACTCCTTTCTAGTTGCACATCCTCAGAATTCTCCAAAGTGAGATCTCCAACAACTGCTTCTGTCTGATCAAAGTTCCAAGAATGAAAACTTATTCACCAAGCCAAAATGTTACAATGTACAGAGTATCTGATACAACTGGTAAACACTGATGAAATAGTGTCATGTCAAGTTCATTAGCAACTTAATCAAAGTATGTGCTGACTATAACAGTAGTCACTCAAAGATAAAAGAAAAGAAAGGCTGGAACATTGTACAGAAGTGTCCTTTAATGAGAACCTGGCCATGAATCCTGAGTCTGTAGAAATGTTATATGTAACTCTAGAAAGTACCTTTGAGATAAACCTCAATATATATGATTCTTTAGAAATAAAAAATCTAAACATAATTACTTCTTAAAAGTAAGCTATTTACTTTGTGCATAGTCAAACAGTTTAAGGGTAACAATGTATACTAAACCCATATTCTGAAATGACATTAGTTAGTTTAAACGTGTGAAACCTTAACAGGCTGGCGGAGTTGTGACAGAATGAGCCAAAAACTAGAACAAAACTGTACACATTGTGTAGTTTAAGATTCTCTCCAGAAGAAAGTAGCAGTCAGAAACACAAAGTTGCAGGTGAACATTACAAACTGTAACAACAATGTATAACAACAATGTGCCCGACTCTACAGTCTAAGACTGGGGCAGGGCTCAAGTAGTAATGAGAAACACTTGGAGCTGCAGGTGAGGACTGGGGCCCAAACAATGCTTTACTTCTTTAACAGACTCCTTTTTTTACTGTCAAATACAATGCACTTCAAACGCTTACTACTTCATCCAGACTTCATTCACCCCTGAAAGTAAGGGCCCCAAGCCAAGGTCAAGAGCTCAGATTCACTGAGCACAGTGGCACAAACTAAGCACAAGCTGTGGCAGGAAGATTATGAGTTTGATGCTAATCTAGGCTACATGGTCTCCATTTTAAGAGTTCCACCTTAAGAGAAAAACAAAACAAAACATGTTTAAAGATATCTTGAAGCTCGAAGAATCAAAAGGAAGATTTCATAGAACTTTATAAGGAGGTAGGGAAGCTTTTTCTGCCCTTAAGCTGAGGACAAACTCCCTGAGCTCCCTGGGTCTGTGGAAGGCTTTTCCTCTACTCCTCTACCTCTTAGAAACCTGTGGTAAAGACTAGTCTAATTCCCTCCCAAAAGTATCTCAAGATGCCCGAGCAAAAAAATTTAAAATACGTTGTTTAGAAAAACTTCACTGGGTAACGACACTGAGGAACAGGGTGTTCTAACTCCCCTGTGCAATGTATCTGCAGAAGAGCACTGTCAAGGAAGCACAGCAGAGGTCCCTAGCAGTAATTCCATCCAGCAGAAGCCTCTGGGGGAAGCAGCCCCAAGAAAGGAGAAGCCAGCTTCCTGCATTCTTCACCAAGTTATTCCAAGCCTTCAGAATTTCACTGGAACACTAGTCCTGCACCGTCCGTTCCAGTCAGAACATCGTAGCACTCTCTTCCTTTCCAAATGTACTTCACCGTTTTTCTTCTCTTACCCTGAAATCTACAATGCCCTTCTTTTCTGCAATTAGTCAGATTCTACTTGCCCTTCAGAAATGGCGAATGTTCCTTTCTTAACTCCTCAGGTAAAGCTGTAAATGACCATCCCTTGCATTGTCTGACCTCATCGGCTTCTGTAATAGCCTGACACTAGCTGCAACTTTAAAACTACACTCCAGGAGATAGGCATAAAAGTCTTTACAGAAACACAGGATCTTCTGAAAGCTGGTAGAGAAGCTGTACTATTTCATTCCTTTTACAGATTCAAAATAAAAACGAGATGTTAAGTAATTTGTTCAAGTCAGGCATGGTGGAACACATCTGTAAATTATAGCCTATAGAAGGCTGATGTGGAGGCAGGCTAAGTCAGAGCCAGCTCAGGCTCCATATCAAGTTCTAGGTCATCCTTGGCTACATAGCAAGACCTAGTCCCATAAATAAATACATTGTTCAGACTTTGTTTTTGTTGACTTCCAGATAGGACTTTTTAACCAAAAAGAAAAAAATAAAAGAACATAGCTGTACAAAAGCAACATAAGTGTACAGCACTCAATGCCAAACAACCTTTTCTTTTGAGACTTTAACCTGCTCTAAAGGAAAAAAAAACAGATAGTATTTGCACTCTAATCTCAAAAGTCCAGACCTTCTTCTCAAGCCATGCAGTGTTGGGTCCCGCTCATTCTGTTTATGTTTGAGGCGAAGACAGCAAAACTTTACTCCCTGACAGATATCATAATTCCCCTCACCCCCTGGGAAGAACACTGAAAAAAGTGTTGCTGACCTCTTTGTAAAATCTGACTGAAGAACTAAGAAATAAATTATGCTGTTCACCCAGGATCAGAAGCTCAAAATGAGGGCTCAAGCGCTGCCTTCCATTTTTACAGGAAAGGAACATGCTGACTTTAAAATGCTCTTATTAGAGAAAGCAAAATCCATTTCTGCAAGTATTTCAGAAATTAGTTTCAAAAGCCTTTCAATTATTTTAAACTACACTTAAGAATATTAATACAAATAAATTAGATTTTTTTCTGATTTTTGTCTTCAACGCTGTGTTGACATAATGATTCTTTCTTAAAATAGCTTTGTTCTTCAACTTTTCATCTATCAAGTACAGCCCAAAACAGGACCAAGTATAACATTTTGTACAAACTAAATCTGCATGTTCAAGTCAATTGTAGGACATGCCTTATTCTCATGATAAAACTTCAAAGAAGTTTCTAAAGTTCCTATACATTTAACATAGACTAAGACAAAAGCTGCCATTTATCAGCCAAACAAATCCTTCTGTAGGGGACTAGAGAGCTGGCTCAGTGGTTAAAAGCACTTGCTACTCTTGCAGAGGATTCAGGTTCAGTTTCTAGGACGTTTGTGGCAGCCCACAACCCATAGAACTCCAGTTCTAGGAGATCTGATGCCCTCTTCAGATCTCCACAGGTGCTGTATGCACATAGTGCCTTTATACACACACACACAAGCCAGACAATTAATAAACAGAAAGTAAGTCAGTCTTAAAACCTTTTTCCAAATCATTCAGTGGTACAATATCAAAAGTTTCCAAGAAGCAAAGTAAGCCATCTTAGGCACAGGTAGGGCCATCCCACATCAAAAGTTCTGAAACCACAGCTGCAAAGACTGAAAAGAAACGGGGTTCAGATAGGACACCCAAAGAGCTATGCCTAAGACTATGGCCACAGGTGAGGAATGGTGCTTTTGTTCACTGCGCTGTAAGCGAGTTTCACACCGGCAGCACTACAGATCTTTGCCCCTAGTAGTTACCTAATTACTCAAGTCAGTCAACACATGCTCTGTACTCCTAAGACTAACATAGTGCTGTGTGTGTGTGTGTGTGTGTGTGTGTGTGTGTGTGTGTGTGTGTATTTGTAACAGATGTGAAGAAAGGGGAGGAACACAGATGACAAGACACAATCTTGTCATCATGTTGAGTAACAGAACCCACAAAAGTGCTTTTTCACGCACTGAGCTATCTTCTTCACCTTCTTCACTTACTTTAAAGCTTCCCCTGACCCCATCAGGTCTCATTATGTAGCCCTGGCTGGCTGGCCTGGAACTCACAAGAGATCCACCTGCCTTCATCTCCCAATGCTGGGATTAAAGGTGTGTACTACTATGTCTGGCTTTAAAGGGACCTTTTAATGACACTTTAGTCATATAATAAGAGACTGTCTTTGATAAGTGAAAGTATTAGTTAATTTTAATTTCAAACAGTATGGCCTATATTCTACACAGTCCAATCTTTAAAACGTGAAGTTAGCAGATTCTCAGGAAGTCAACAGTACATTTCCTTCTCATCATTTTTCTAAGAATATTGAAAGAACTTTGGATAAATAAGCACATAAAAAATACAAGGGGGTGGGAGAATGGTGTCAACAAAATGGCCAGCTCAGTGGATAACGGTACCCGCTGAATTTCAGTCCCAAGTCTACATGGCAGAAGGAAAGAACCATCTCCCACAAGCTGTCCTCAGGCCTCCACATGCCCACTGCAGCACAAACACTCACCCAAACCACAGAATAAAATAAATACATGTAAAACCAAAAGAGTTTAAAGAACACTATATAGACCTAATGTGAGCCAAACCCTAATTAAATATGTACAGAAAAAAAAAAGGGAGTATGGGGGCTATAGGGGATAACAGGACTGTCATTCCTTCTTGGGACCCACTATAAAATAAAACTAACTAGGAATAATGATGCATTTAAATATCCTCAGATATTCAGAAAGCCAAGGCAGGAGAATCACTTGAGTCCAGACAAGAATTCATGACCAGTTTAGTCAATGTTGAGACTCCATTCTCCAAAAAGCAACAGTAAAACGGCTAGAGAGATGTCTCACCAGTAAGAGTGCTAGTTACTCTTTCTAAGGACCACATAGTTTGGCTCCCAGCGCCGACACTGAGTGGCTCACCACTACCTGTAACTCTAGTTCCAGGGGATCCAACACCCTCCTGTGGCCTCCAAGAGCAAATGCACACATATGCATAAATAACAGATTTTTACAAATAAAAAAAATATTTTAAAAGTAGCAAGCAAGAAAAGGATAAGATCCTTTGTTCATAAATAATTTCAAGATGGCGGTTAAGCAGGCATTGAAACAAGGAAGTACATACAGTCTTGCATGACTGCTCAGCCACCTGCTCACTGTGACCGAGCCCTATGCCTTCTTAATGCTTGTACAAACATCTCAATACAGTGTGGACCTGGACTCACCCAAACATTTCCTCATCAACTTAAAAGTTCCATCCAGGGTTTTATCATCCTGCTCTTAAGAAAACAAGCAGAGCTGACTAAAGACACTAATGGGCCTAGGAAGATGTCTCAGTTGGTAAAGCTCTCCAACACCCACGTAAGAAACCAGAGGAGGCTGTACACACCTGTATCCGAGCACCCGGGAGGAAGAGACAAGAGGAAGCCTGGGGCTTACTGGCTAGCCAGTCTAGCCTACTGAGTGAGCTTCAGGACCAGTAAAACGGCCTCGTGAAAAAGGTATAGAACAAGTGAGGACAAACTTACAAACCTCTGACTTCCATCTGCACACGTACAGAGACACCAAACCCATATATGAAAACATCACAAAATTTGTTTTTTCCAAAGACTTATTAACTAGAAGAAGGTTTGGAGTCAAATTCCACCTCTATTCATACTGCCTGCAACTTCACACATGACTACTTCTCCAGGCTGTTTCCAAGTCTATTAGGGTGCATCTTCCTCCTGGAAGATTTGTTTTAGGGTGCTATGATTTAAAACCAGGGCCTCGCACATGTTAGGAAAGCACACCACCACCAAGCTTCTCTGGCCCTCACTGCTGCCAACACACACTTAATGTGAGTTAATATATGGAATAGACAACAGGCCCTGGCACATACTATTTCAAGTCATGTGAATATTCCTTCAGCAATGTCTTTGCAGAAAATGGTCTAAAAGGCAAGCTTTTGAAGTTGTTCTTTAATAAGGCAATGCCCCAAGTGTTTAAACATCCCTCAGCATTCTTTCCTTGACAACTTGTCTCTTCCTTCTGTATCATTCTCCCTTCACTAGCTACTTCTGCCTTCTTGGAAGAAAAGAAAGAAAAAATACACTTGATTAGAGCCCTAGTATCTGGCCAAGGTGAAGACCCAGGTTTCAAGAAATATTTCCAAGAAACTTAGAAGTCACGGATCTGTTCAAGGTACACGTGCAATGACTGCCCACTCTCCCGCCTCAGTGCAGCAACCATCACATGCACATGTGCCATACCTTCACAGAGCATCCTTTTGGGGTAAGAGTGGAGTGCAGAGATACGACCCTGAATAGCATGTGCAAAGCCATGAACTCTGTGTCTAGTGTGTATGCGGGGGGGGGGGGGAATATCGTTTTTTCAAATATTTTATGTGCATAAAAATAAAACATTCCAGGTGTAGCCAGATGTGGTGGGGCACACCTTCAATCCCAGCACTCAGGAGGCAGAGGCAGGTGGATCTCTGAATTCGAGGCCAACCTGGTCTTCAAAGCAAGTTCCAGGACAGCCAGGGATACACAGAGGAAACCCTGTTTCAAAAAAAGAAGCATTCCATTCAGTGGTGGAATATGTACATATCACACCGAAGGGCCTGAGTTCAATCCCCAGAACTGAGTGAGTGAATGAATGAATGAATAAATGAATGAATGAATGAATAAATGAATGAATGAAGTAAATAAATATGGCATCCCTAACAATAAAATTTCATTGAATTGGGGGCTGGAGAGATGCTCACACAGTTAAGACCCAGCTTTGGTAGCTTTGGTGCCTCTGGTACCTCGTATTCACACTGGGTAGCTTACCCATTTGTCCCTCTAGTTCCAGGGAACCTAGCACCCTCTTCTAGCCTCTAAGACACTCAGAATATACATGATACACATACTACATTCATGCTGGCAAAACTGTCACGAAAAATAAAAATAAGCTTTAAAATTATTCTCATCGAAACTGCCATGCACAAACTTGTGAATTATGCTATAGTTTTGTACACTTACAACTAATTAAATTATAAACTAAGTCTTTCCCCTTCGTAACAATATAAAATACAAAATTTAAAAAACAGATTATAAATTTTTGTCTATATGGTCGAACTATAACAACAAGTTCCGGATTTTACATGAAAACTGAAGTGTTAAGAAGTTGGCAAATACTATTTAAATTACTATACTTGCTGAAATTTAAAAGAAATCAAAATTATCTTAAAGTGAAAAATCACACGTGTCAGAAAAATAACATGTTAACAATTCAGTGTTTCTCTGAAAACAACTTGCATACACATGTAATTAGATTCTGGCAGTGACTGAAGGTACAACAGCCAAGTTTAGAGTTTTTTATTATTGGCTAATCCAGGCCATAGAAGAAAGTTTTGTTCACGACAGACAAAATCTAAAGTTCTCCCTTTAAAGTACAATGCTCTCATTTTGTCACCGATCAGCTCCATCCAAACGTTCTCCGCATGTTTCAAATTTAGTAAATACACAACTAGCCGGGCAAAAATCATACTATTAGAAATAAAAAACATAAAAACAAGCATTCGCCAAGCAATCTTCTAGGTTTATCTGACTTCCCTCGCTTCCCCGCGTCTGCCAATCTGAATTAAAAAATAAATAAATAAAAAATAAAAATCCACAGCGGTACAGCTCTAGGTGAAAGTCACTCCAAGGGTCATTAATAGGCAAGCTTTGATGTGAAGATACAATTAAATAAACCACCAATCAACTTCAAGCCAAAAGCAAAAGTGAGTGGGGGTGTGGCCTGAGGGCTGAGTGGCTCCAAGGGCCCGTAGGGTCAGAGCTGCCCCAGTTAGGGGCCGACCACCAGGGACTCCCGGAGCGCGGAGAAAGTTACAAGGGAGTCCCGGGGACCGAGTGCGTGCAGGGTGCGGACGTGTCCGCGTGTAAACCGTTCACATCTCCGCTTCCCTAAAGCTGTCCCCGCCCCACGGTTTAAATCCGGTTCGGGCGAGAGGGAGAAAAGGCCGGAGCCCGCCGTGAAGTGATGGGAATTTCCTAGTTGGCAAGCGCCTGGATCACCGCGCATCCATCTTCCGCCGTGTTGTGTCCCACAGCGTCCAGTTTCCCCCGGTCCAGAACCCCCGACGGTCCGACCCCAGGGCACCAGCCCCGAGAGGCGGAGCCGGGGAGCAAGGCCCAGGCAGCCCGGGGTGCTCGGAAATGCCTCCTCCCAGCTCCCAGGGATCCGGCCCCGCCATGCCCGACCGGAAGGAGCGCTCGGGCGGCCGCGGGGCTGCACCGGGCCCCCCGGGCCTTCAGACCACACCGGGCCTGGCGGGGCGACAGACGGGAAGCGGAATGGAGGCGGCTCGCTTCGCCTCACCGTGTGTTCGTGCTCGTCAGACCGAGCCCGGGGCAGCAGCAGCAGCAACAACGCGGCGGCCGCCGCCACGCCAGGAGCGCCCGGCAGCGGCCTCATCCTCCGCGCTCCCACAGGCCGGGCGCCGGCCCACCGACTCCTCCGCCGCCGCCGCCGCCGATTCACATCCACCAGGCGCGGATAGACGCACGGGGCCCGGGCCCAGCCGCTGCCTCCGCCGCCGTCACCGCCCGCTCCGCGCCGCCCCCGCCCCCCGGCCTCCGAGCCTCTTCCTCTGACTCAGCCACGTCATCCGGCCACCCCGGCACACGCCGGAAGTCCTCCCAACGCGGGGCCGCAACCGTCGCCGGCCGTGGGGCGCCGGCGCGCGCAGTCCGCGCGGTTGAAGGGTTCCGCGCTCGCTGCCGAGCTGCTCGCTCAGCCTCGGCCTGGGCCTGGGCCATCGCATGCCCGAGCCGAAGCCTCCAGCTGCCGGCGGGCTGGCGTGACTTAAGCCTAGGCGCCTAGCTCGCCGTGGCTGCGCGGCGGGGCATCTTACTGGGGACCTGGGGCTCAGCGCGAACCCCTTTCCATCTAATTCGGGGAATGAGCCACGGCCTCCCCAAGCTTCTTTATGAACAATGATTATTAAAGTTGGACAGGATGGGTTGGGTGTTTAAACATTACCGAGTACTGATCAGACTTCTGTACAACCTTGAGATTTGAGCTAAGTTGACATTCTTGGTCATTCATTTACCTACGTATGGTTTATCTCATCCTCAGTCATAAATGTGTCCTGGAATGGAAGCTCCTCAGAGCTCTAATAACTTGATCATATATTCTGTACCTACGCCAGTAGTAGTAGTAAAGAGCTAAGTTTGGTCTTTTACTCTTGTAACCTCCAGCACTCGGGAAGCTGGACTGATTGTTGCATATTGCATACTTGCTTGAGTTAGAGTGTGAGACAAAACAAGAAAAGAAGGAAACAACAGCCCGGCAGTGGTGGCGCACGCCTTTAATCCCAGCACTTGGGAGGCAGAGGCAGGTGGATTTCAGAGTTCGAGGCCAGCCTGGTCTACAGAGTGAGTTCCAGGACAGCCAGGGCTACACAGAGAAACCCTGTTTCGAAAAAGAAGGGAAGGGAGGAAGGAAGGAAGGAGAAAGAAAGAAAGAAAGAAAGAAAGAAAGAAAGAAAGAAAGAAAGAAAGAAAGAAAGAAAGAAAGAAAGAAAGAGAAAAAAAAGAAAACAACAAAACGAAAGAAATCGGTTGATAGTAGTGCAGGCGTGTAATCCCAGCACCTGGACGGCAGAGGCAGAATTGCAGAAAGATTTGAGCCAACCTTATCAATAGGCCCAGAACCAGGCCAGCCAGGCTACATAGCAAGGCCCCAGCTCAAACCAAAACAGAAATACCTGTCAAGTGATCAGAAGAACAGTCCTCTAAATGTGAGACTTTGAGAAAGATTGTCTCCTCCATCAATATCAAGCACATTTTGGCACATTTTGGCACATTTTGGTATTTGGTCATGCAGCATCTCACAGCCAATATTCCTTACCACCAGTGGGGTAAGGAAGAAGACCCCCCTACCAATCTTTCTTCCCTGTTCATTCCCAAGGAGTGCCAACATGATTTCCTACAAAGAAATCAAGTTATATCGTTTTGTCCAAAACATACCTTGAATAGTTAGAACTCACATAGTGAAATCATCAGTGATGATTTCACGTGCCAGGCACTCTTTGGTACTCAACACAGACCCTATGCGACAGGTACCTTTAGTGTGTTCACATTACAGAAAAGTAACAGAAGCACAGGTTGGGTGACTTGTTGAAAGACAAGACCCAGTTTGCCTCTTTAGCTTTTTAACTGCTAATGTATTAACAGCTCTTTAAAATGTGCTCTCATTGGCATGAAATAATATCCAAGAAGTACTTACAAATGGAAAAGTTTGCTTCCATTTTAAATGGTAACATGCTAGTTTACCTGTAGAAAATAATCTTAAGTGATTAATACTCAAACAATTATTAGAGTGATTGGCTTCAAAATTTGTATACACCTTTTGGAAGTTTGTGTGTGTGTGTGTGTGTGTGTGTGTGTGTGTGTGTGTGTGTGTGTATGTGTGTGTGTATATGTGTGTGTGTGTACAAGCGCATGCACACACGTGCATTGAGGTCAGATGTTGACACACAGATGTCTTCCCCAATCATTGTCCATATATTTTTTGAGACAATGTCTCTCACTAAAGCTAAAGCCCAAGTATTCTGCTAGACAGGCTAGCCAGCAAGACCTGAGAATCCTCCTGTCTCTACTTCCCACTTTATGTGGGTTCTTAGGATCTGAACCCGAATCCTCATACAAGCAATTTACTGAGTCATAAATATCTCCAGCCCTGTTTGGGCCTTTCTTATAAGTGTGCACTACATGTGTAATGAGGTCAGAGCCTGATGCCTTTGATAAAGAATACAGTCCAACTTCCTTAGTCTGTGACTTAGTTACTGTTCTACTGCTATGAAGACAGATACCATGACCAAGGTGACTCTTATAAAATAAAGCCTTGAACTGGGGTTTGCAGGGCTGGCTTACAGTTTCAGGGAGTCAGTCCTTTTTCATCCACAGCAGGGAGCATCGCAGCAAGCATGGCACTGGATCAGTAGCTAAGAGCTGCATATGATCTTCAAGCAGAGAAAGTGAGACTGGGTCTGGCAGAGACTTTTGAAGCCTCAGACCTCACACCCAGAGACATACTTTCCCCAGCAAAGCCACACCTCCTAACTCTTGTAATCCTTTCAGACAGCTTCACTCCCTGGTGACCCAATATGTAAATATACGAGGCTGTGGGGGCCGTTCTCATTCAAACCACTACAATGACTGTCACCTGCACAATGAGACCCAACTTTACTGTGCAAGTTAAGGTTTGTTTTGGTTTTTTTGGTTTGGTTTGGTTTTTTGTTTTGTTTGGAGGGTATTTGTTTTTGTTTGTTTGGCAACTTGACTGGGACTAGAAACACTTGGAAAGAGGAGCCCTCAATTAGAGAATTGCCTCAATTAGGGAGACTGGCCTTTGGGCACCACTGTAATGTAATGTGAATAGCTAAAAAATAAAATAAAATTAGGAACCCTTACATTAAATAATAGGTAGAACATATTAAAACAAACAAAACAAAAAATGCACAGTGTGACTGGTCATTTAAGTGTTCCCCAGGCAGAAGCAGGAATTGGCAGTAAGAGAAGGAGGCACCCCATCTCAGTGGAGAACTGGGGAACGTTTTGTGGAGGGAAGGACATAAGAGCTCCTCAATTCAACAACTGTATTGAGCATTTCTCTGGTATGGCATCAGTCAATAGAACTGTGGTAATGACTGGGGTAGACAGGGCTGGGAGATAGAGGGACTGATTAGAGAAAAACAACTGTGGCTTCAAGTTCCTTGAAATTTGATAATCTCCAGACTGAACCAAAGTTCGGGGGCACCATCAAAATTAGATTTAGGGCTAGGATGTGGTAGAGCCATTACCCAGCATGCACAAAGCTCTGGGTTTCATCCCAGCACCCCAAGAAAAAAATAATAATTATAATAATAAGGAAGAAGAAGAGGAGGAGGAGGAAGAAGAAGAGGAGGAGATGGAAGAGACGGAGGAGGATGTTTTGCTAAACCAGGGAGTAAGAATCATGAATGTCTTATAAATATGTTATTTTATCGTTTTCTTCTAGATTAACTTCGTTCCCTGATGGGGAGGGCAGACGTGCAGGTGATGAAAGTCCACCGCTCCATGACAGTACAGCCTCTTCTATAACAGTTTTACTAGGGTCCAATTATGTTTAAAGAACTGAAGACCCATAAAACAAGTAAGAAAAACCCACAAATTCTGACTTTTATTCTTCTCAATAAATGTGATCAGCAAAGTCTTAGGGTACAAATGACAATGTATCTTCTGGTCTCCATTCTCTGTCACACTTTTCTTGGGAAGACATTATCTTTTCAAGGCAGTTTGTTGGCACAGGCTTGTCTACCAGCATCCAGAGATAAGCCACCACTATGAACTCAGAATGAGTTCCAGGGTAGCTATGGCTACATAGTGAAACTCTGTCCCAAAACACCAATTCATTCAATCACATACATATACACATACATATACACAACATATGTGTGTATGTGTATCTTTGGTGGTGTTGGAGTTGAACAGACTTGAACATGCTAGGCAACCGCTCTATCACTGATATATATGATCAGTCTTTGATGATTGGGGTGTTTGTTACTTGTTTTACAATATAGCCTAGACTGGCCTGGAATTCTGGGATTTGCAGGCACATTGCCTCCTGGCTCCTTGAACTTCTGTTTCTTCTTCTTCTTCCTCCTCTTCCTCTTTATTTTCCTCCTCCTCTTCCTCCTCTTCCTCCTCCTCCTCCTTCCTCCTCCTTCTCTTCATCCTTCCCCTCTTCCTCCCCCTCTTCCTCCCCCTCTTCCTCTTCTTCCCTCCTTCCTCCTCCTCCTCTTCCTCCTCTCCTTCCTCCTCCTCCTCTTCCTCCTCTCCTTCCTCCTCCTCCTCTCCTTCCTCCTCCTCCTCCTCCTTCCTCCTTCTCTTCATCCTCCTCCTCCCCCTCCTCCTCCTCTTCCTCCTCCTCATCCTCCCCTTCTTCCTCCTCATCCTCCCCTTCTTCCTCCTCATCCTCCCCTTCTTCCTCTTCCTCCTCCTCCTCCTCCCTTTCTCCTTCCTCCTCCTCCTCTTTCTCCTCTTCCTCCTCCTCCTCCTCCTCCTCCTCCTCCTCCTCCTCCTCCTCCTCTTCTTCTTCTTCTTCTTCTTCATCATCATCGTCGTCTTGGCAGTCACTTCAGGAAGATGAGAGAAGAGTACCTGCCTCTTTCCAGCACTACTTTTCCTGTTCTAGCTGAACTATTCTAGAAATTTATTATTGCTTTGAGTTCTTTCTTTAGGAAGCTATCAGTCAAAACATTCAGTTATTTGGGCAGGCAAGACGGCTTAAAATGCCAAGGTGCCTTTATCCTTGTAACCTGAGTTTGGTGCCTGGGAACCACATGGCAGAAGGAAGGAACCCCCTCCTACAAATTGTCCTCTGACCTCCACAACTGTGCTGTGGGACAGATCTCTGCACACCCCTCCACCTCCCATGACACACAAATGAAGAAAAACTTAAGTTTGGGGACTTCAGAGTAATCAGGGTCATTAATTTCTTTGTGTGGTACATATTTCATTGTATCTGACTCAGTTTCATTTGGTTTTTGTTGTCTGTTTTTGTTTTAAGGTTTGAGTTCTTCAAGACAGAATCTCAATGTAATTCAGGCTAATCTTGAGATCACTATGTAACCCAGGCTGGTCTCAAACTCATAATCTTTCTGCCTCTGCTTGGATTGTAAAGACCCAACACCACACTCTGCCTTCACCCAGTTGTTTTTTTTTTCCTTTTAATTGATTAATTAATTATGATTAAAGGCAAGGAACAGCAGCTGTCACATAATATGAAGCTCTGGGGCTGGAGGTTGTGTAATGTGTAATTGTAGAGCATGTGCTCAACATGAGGAAAGTAAGGCCTTGGGTTCGATCCCATCTCCTCGCCCTCTCCTTCTTCTCACTCATCCCACCCACACACAAAGATCCTAGCTACATAGGTGGCGATGACTCCAATAGGCTGCCTCTATGCTCCTTCAGAAGGGGTTCCCTGCCTTGGCCTTTTAGATTTGGAGCCGCCTGGAGCATTACCAAATGCACAGCTGTGTGTTTCAGAGGTGATGAGGCACGCAGCCATGACATCATGATGTAAACTCATGCAGCGGGCAGCTGACTGAAATAAAAGCAGAGCTTCCTGCATGCCAAAGAAAGATCCTTGTCCTAACACCACACTGACTCTCCTGGTATAGAAAAATAAAACTGTCTTCCACTCTGTGGATGAAATGAGCTTTGGCAGGCTAGCCTGGAAACCTTTCTTTCTCTATGAGAAAATGAATTCCAAGTTGTGTCTGAGAATTCTAAATCTGTCTTTTACCCTCCTACTCACCTTCTCACTCCCCTGGGAAGCCTCGTGTTTGGCCAGCAGGAATGAAAGAAAGCTATTTTATATCCTTAATAACTTGTTTGGAAACCAAAAGACAATTTACATATGTACCCAAAGCAAATATTTTATAGTCAGATTCCTCCAGTTTTAGATTTAATCACTCACCTTTCTCAGAAACAGATCTATTACTAATATTTTCTCCACCAAGCAGGTGGAGCTCACACACTGTTCCCTGAAGGGGGAGCACAAAATACTCACTTGCTTCCTTGGGGTGTGTGGGAAAAGAATCCAAAAACCCAAGCTATAGAGGTGTTATTGGACTGGCTAGGCTACCCTTTGCTTTTGTTTGTTTTTAATAGCAAAGGATCAGGAGAGTAACTGTCTGCTTGATTTGTAAGATCAGTCATTAGAGTGGTCTAGATGAGTATTCAGTGTGTGGCTACAGCAAAGCATGAAGAGTCATTAGAATCCGTTAAATATGCCAATTTAAATTATTTGCTTGGGACATCAGCTTCTCATTCATATTTAGCCTCTCAGTCTGTGTGCCTCGTTACTTATGCAGTTGGTCGTCTGTGCCTAGGAGTGAACAGAAGATGAAGGAGAAGTGCAGGCTGACTGAGTTCATGGAAGCTGCAGGGAACGTGACTATTGCTTTTCTTCCTATTGAGCTCCCTGGCAAAATCTGGAGGAAGGAAGGTGGCGGGAAAGCCATTGTCAATGAGCCAGAGAAGATCTGGAGACCATCTTTACCTATCTGCTTATTTTAGCTTCTGGTCCTCAATGTATTTTTAAAAATCCATGTTTTTATTTTATATAACGCATTCCTAAATGTGTGGGTAAATGTGTTGTGTACGTAAAAGATGAATAAATGTGTGCTTTGAGTGTGGTTCTCTTTCTAGATAATTAGAATTCACCCTAACCATTGAGAACAAACTTTGATAACACCAGCCAGGTGACAGTGACTCCTCTTCCTCCTTCTCCTCTCCCTCTTCTTCCTCCTCCTCTTCCTCCTCTCCTCATTCTCATCATCATCTTCATCCTCCTCCTCCTCCTCTTCCTTCTTTACACACAACTAACCAGTTCGATGTAGCAGGAGTTATGGCTACACCACTTTGGCTCCCAGAGGATCACACATGCCCACCCCAGGATAGTTCCCCCCAGGAACTGTCTTTGGATCCTCAAATGAAAGACACACACACACACATTAGCTTATTTTTAAATACCTTGGCTACCTCAAAGACTGGGCACTCCTAAACCTTCCCCTGCTACCCTAGGTCCAATCAGGGAGGTGGCCGGTGGCCACTTCCCCGAAATCTCACATGCCTGCCTGGCTTTGTTTCCTGCTGCTACTGTGTTCCATTCTTCTTCCCTGAGTCATCATGAATCTCTCCTCCATTGTTCCTCTCTCATCCTCGACCTCACAACTCTCAAGTGTTGGCTGTTGGCATCTTTATTGATTGATCAAAAACCAATTGGGGACAAGGACCTTTAGCATTTGGGCACGCAGATTCCCCATGGAATCAAAGCATTAGAACCAATCTCCAGCAGCTTTCTGGTTCAGGGAATGTCTCCTCGGGACTTAAGACTGACTATTTCTGACCCTGGTAAATTCTATGTACCTCCTAAGAGCGTCATGTTCATCAGACCCAGGCTCCTCAGAAAGTACTTTCAATTTTGTTTTCTATTTATTTTAATACAAGAATAAAATGCAATAATATATCCAAACATTGCACAAACAGCGACTTTGTTATCAAACTTGTTCACCAGAGTATGTACACTAGCCTTTGGTATCCAAAGGGGGCTTAAGATAATGAGATACATATATTTTATCAAAATCCTCGAGATGGGGGATGATAAAGAACAGGACAACCACACTGATGTCATCTTTGTTATTCTATGTGATATTCTCTTACTTCTCCCAAATAAGTGACAGGAGGGTTGAGGGACACTTGCAGAATGGCTACCATGTTCCAGGTTCTCTGTGAGACACTTTGTGAAAATATTGTCCCATGGTGGACATGATCAAAAGTGTGTTTTACACAACAACTCAAGAGTCCCCCAGAAGTTAAATCAGGAAATATTGGACCATGAAAAGAGATTGAAGAACCTTTAATTATGAGGAAAGGATCCAGGAAGAACACACTTGAACAGATCTATATATCTATATGGGATTGGACAAAGGTTTCATGAGAAACAACCATATTACTTGTATTTTAAAAGGACCCCTTCTGATAACTTTACTGTATACATAAGTAAAATTAAGGATCTATGGTTTGAAGGTAGATTTATATAACAGAAACTCCAAATTCATAACGTGGTTACAGTGCTGTACAGAGTGTACAGGCTTGATTCTAACAGTATGTAGTAACCATAGTATTGTTACTGGGAGAAAATATTTTAGTTTCTTCTACCACTTCAGGCTCCTCAGGAGGGAAAAATCAAGGGTCCTTCTCCTTCTTTATGGCCAGAACTAAGACATATAAAAACCATATTATATTCTGGTTCTGATCATTTTCGGTGGTTTCCTATAACACAACTAGTTGGGCATCATACTGAGGAATAAAAGCCCAAACTGAAGGTGGTAGCTGATAGTCCCATGCCTGGGTGATTCGGAAAAGGGAAACACCTAGAAGGTAGACAGTGAGGTACGGCTATATTTCTACATTTGGAGATTTCTTCTGAGAGGGAGAGAGGTGGGAGCACTGGACTTCTAGGAGACACAAAGTGTGCTGACAGGGGCTGGGGAGATGGATCAGTAGATAAAGTGCTTGCTGTCTAAGCATGAGGACCAGTATTCAGATCCCCAGCATCCCACAGATGTCAAGGGGACATGGCAACCTGCCTGTAATTTCAGCACTGGGAGAGTGGAGCCAGGAGATCCCCAGAGCAAGCTAGACTAATTATATCAGTAATCTCTGAGTTTAGTTGAGAGGCTTGCTCTGCCTCAGTGAATAGAGGGAGAGTGACAGAGACTTCCAACATTGCTGCTAGACTCCACACAGAGGTGCATACATATGCGCACAGACATACAGACATACATCTGCACATGTACACCACACACATACACACTCAAGAGAAAGAGAGTGATGACAGAACCACCTGCTCCACACTTCTGGGGGACCCCAAATACCACAGCAGAACAGGAGTCTGGCTTAACCTCTTTCTAAGATGGTTTTCAGTTTGTTGTATGTGACCAGCCCCAGGACAAACAGAGAAATGTGGAAGAACTACTTCAAAGTTAGGTCCCTTCTTACCTCTGCTGGAAGGGCTATAATCACTTCCAGAAGTTAGGCTGCACTATACATGGGCTGATGGGTGATTACCACAGTATGCTCACTTGTTAAGCACATGCCCATCAATCCTGGTAGGCTCCTGCTATAGGATACGAGAGGTAAGTATCTTCATCCTTTTGGCAAACAAGAATGTGAGCCAATATATTTGGCGTCGTTGAACAAAGTCACCTTCATCTCAGGTTTCATCAGGTCCTAATAATGTCTTCAAGGATCACCCAAACCAGCAGGGCTACACCATCACCAGTGACAGTTGGTCTCAAGGTCCATAGTCATGCAGAAAACTCAATATGAAGACTTCATCATCAGGCTGAGAATTGCTAATCTTAAAAGTCCTGAAGTAGGCTGGGTCTAGGAGGCGGAGTCAGCGACCTCTGGGTGGAACTGGTGGAGGAGGATGGAAAGTCTCCCGGGTTAGAGGCCTGCAATGAAAAATAAAGCCACTCTATAAAAACCTAACCAAACCAAAGAATTCTTGAGTATCCACAACCTGTGGCTAATTACAGGTGATGTGTGAAAGACACTGTCCTTGGTCAAGGAGTCAAGACACATTACAAATGTCTCATGACATAGATGCCATAGCTTCTGATCCCTGAACATAAGGGACCATCAGTGGAGGTAGTACAAACACCAACGCCCAAGCCCCACCCCTGTGGTGGTTTGAATATGCTTAGCCCAGGGAGTGGCACTATTAGGAGGTGTGTCCTTGTTGGAGGAAGTGTGGCACTATGGGGGTGGGCAATGAGACCCTCCTCCTAGCCACACAGGAGCCAATTTGCTCCTGGCTTCCACTGGATGAAGATGTAGAACTCTCACCTCCTCCAGCGCCATGCCTGCCTGGACACAGCCGTGTGTTTCCTGCCTTGATGATAATGGACTGAACCTCTGAACCTGTATAGCCAACCCCAATTAAATGTCCTTTATAAGAGTTGCCTTGGTCATGGTGTCTGTTCACAGCAGTAAAACCCAATCTGCTCATCACTCTCTTGAGCTCAGTATGAGACCTTTCTACAGTATTCCTGTCGCAAACCCTTGCATTAACTATGCCTTTCCTTTTCTGTTGCTTTGTCACCCTTAGGTCTTGTTGACCCTGGAGGGACTGCATTTCTCACAGTTAGCTAAAGCCCCAATGGCCTCCTTGTAACCACTATCAATTCGCCCTTCTCACCCCAGGGTCAGGCAGCAGACAAACAGAGTTAGTCCTACTGCCTCAGCACCTACTGCAGTCATCCAAACTACTGATCCTAGGTCATTTGACCCCTGTCCTACTCACTGTTTCTCATGGGAAACACAATAAAAAGCCCATGCCCATTTCTGACCTTTACCCCCTCTGCCCCCTGACCCACATGCACACATCCCAGTGTGAACCCTTGCTGTGTAGTGCATCCTTTCCCTTGCTCTGGAGAACCATGAACCCAGCACACTATCTTCTCAATAGCAGCTGTCTCCTGTTCTGTTGACCTTGCCATACCTAAATAACAATAGAGCCTAGATGTTAAATGCCAGCAGTTTCAATAGGCAGCCCGGGTAGACTCACTATCATGAGATCGGCAGAAAGAGGGACAGAGAATTCCAGTGCCTGCTTCTCGCTTCCTCATGGATCCCTGCCATCCCAACTGTGTGCAGCCCACCTAAAAGTCCTTCTTCATGCTCTTCTGAGTGGATTTTTGTAAAGTCCTAAGTGACACTCCAGGTAGACTGGGGTGGGTCTATTTACAGATCAGCCCAATGATTACAGATAGTATTTCCATGTATGTGCTGTAAAACCAATATTTAGTCTCCAGGAAGCAAATCAATAACATTCAGAAAGAGAGCTTTGTCGGTTGCCACAATTGAACTGTGTAACCCTGGAGCTGCATAGACCAGGATTGAATTAATCGGTGAGTAAATATTTGCTAAATGCCTCCCCCACAGTGCTTTTGAACAGGTCAAGGAAATGACAAGAGTTGGGAAGGAAGAGACTGTCTCCTGGGAACAGGAGAGGGAGTCAGACATAGCAAAGAATCACCACAGATGTCCACAGGAGGGGATGCCTTTGTGTGTTGGTCACTGAATTGCTGGGCTCTTCCCAGTGGAAACAAAGGACCAGTGTCCTTCCATCTCTCTTCCAGTCTCCTGCCCTATGAACTATGGGTCAAGCCACACCTCTTAAGCAAGTTTAGGCCATTCCTTCCTTTTTGCAAACATTTGTCCACAATTCACACTCCTGTGTGTGGCAGGTAGAAGGTAACAGGAGCAAGGATGTAGCCCTCAAGATACTGTGTGCGTATGCACTGGACAGACAGTGTACGAAATAGGGAGACTGTCCTGTTTGACAGGCAAAGCTCAGACCTTAAGGCACATAATTATATACACAACTCTCTCTCCCTCTCTCTCTCTCTCTCTCCCCTGTCTGTCCCTCCCTCCCTCTGTCTCCCATCTCTCTCTGTACATGTTTGTCTCTCTCCTCTCTCTCTATCTCCTTTCTTTTCTCTCTCTTCTCTTTGTCTCTCTTTCCTCTCCTCTCAGCTCTCTGCCTCTCTGTCTCTCTATCTCTCTGTCTCACTCTCTGTCTGTGTCTCTGTCTGTGTCTCTGTTTGTATCTCTCTGTGTGTCTCTCTGTCTTTTTCTCTCCTCTCTCTCTCTCTCTCTCTCTCTCTCTCTCTCTCTGTGTGTGTGTGTGTGTGTGTGTGTGTGTGTGTGTGTGTGTGTGTGTACTCAACTTTGATGACCAGGTTTTCTCATCTGCCCCACCAAGGTCTGTGGACGCTTAGAGATGACGTGGAAATTCGTTAGCAGCACTACACCTGGCCTAGAGTAGGCGCTCAAAAAGGGAAGCTAGAAATCTCCCTCTGAGGATGAACAGTCTAGTCTGAGACCTTTCCTCATGAACCTCGCAATCTGCCTTCCTCTATGAGACAGTCCCTGCGCTCTCTGTCCCCTCTCTCATTCTGCTGTCACACTGACACACCTGCAAGGACATCAATTTAGTTTCACTCCGATGGTCAGCTCCAGCAAAAGATCAGAAGCCCCATCTCAGGAAGATGGGTTTACGGCATCAGGTATAACAGAACCAGGGAAGCTAAAGAATATTAGGTCCAAACTGGGAGTGGTCTGTGCTGCCTTCTCGGATGCTGAGAAGCTGAAGACACCTGCACACTGGCTGCTCTTAATCCAGTGAGTTTTCACTCGTAATAAGTATGGTTTATGAACCCAGCAACTCTACTATTGACAGTGTTCTTTGAAAGTGGGGTTTTAGCTAGTATGCCTTCATGTAAACATCATTTAATGTAATGTCCCAGTTCCCTAGAAGCTAACTGCTTTGTTTTGAAACAGCCTCTTATGGTATAGACCTGGCTGGCCTCAAAATCTTGGCAATCCTCCTGCCTCAGCCTCTGGAGTGCTGAGATTTAAAAAGCCCACATCTGGCTTGATGGCTAACTCTGCAAGTGCTTAGAAAGTCCAATCTAAGCATAACCACTGCATTTTCAAATAAGTATTTGTTGGATCCCCAATTTTTGTCTGTTATTATACCAGACATTGGCGAAAAATTTAAAAAAAACATTCAAAAGTAATTTCTAGGTTTGGGAGATAGCCTATTTGATTTAGCATTTGTCATGCAAGTACAAGGATCTGGGTTGAATCTCATATAAAAACCTGGACACATCACGATGGGGTGCTGGCAACCAAAGCACTGGGGAGACAGAGGCAGAAGGGCCTCTGTGGCTTGCTGGCCAGTCACCCTAGCCTACTACTCTGCACGCACCAGGGCAAAGAAATACTTGAGTCAAAATGAAAAGGAACAAAAACAAAACAAAGACCCTTGAAATTATCCTCACACACACACAGTTTCTGCTCTCTCAGCCTTCACTGTCCACTTGAGCAGAGGAATAGAAACAGTGTTTGTAATACGGGATGTAATAGACTAGAAAACCTGAAACAAAGTGTCACACTCAGTGTGGCTCTCTCAGGAAAGGCTTCCTAGAGGAGGGATGCTTGGACTAAGTCTAAAGGATGTACACAAAATGGAAAGGAGTCGAAAGAGAACCCTCCAGGGAATGGGAGAGATTGTACAACAGAAATAATACATTTCTGAGAACGTCGAAGCCGTGTAACATAAGTGAGCACAGGAGAATGATGTAGCTTGTGGCTGGACAGGGCCAGAGCACACTAAAATACACAGAATCCAATTCTGAGATTCTTATAGGAAATGGCACCATTGTTGCTTCTGTTCTAGGAAGCACTCTTGACTACGGTGTGGAGAAGGGACCCACTGGGGACAGGGAAATAAGTGGGGGGCCTCAAAGATGAAGAAGACACTAGCAGGTGGGAAAATGATCGCTGACAGGGCGAATGCATAATGCCTGAAGAGACACTGGACGTGGGAGCTGTGAGGGAGGGTATCTCAGCCCCAGCCTTGAGAACTCATGAGGAAATGGATTGGAGGAAAGAGGGAAGGTGGCCAGCTTGGTAAGCTCAGTGCTTTATAGGCTATGTTGGAGATACCATGGGGTGTGTGAGTCCAGGTCCCCGGCCAACAGCAGGAAGTAGATGGAAGAGATGGAGACGAGGCACCAGGCCATCTGCTGACAGCAGCTGTGGCCCTGTGAACAGCATGTGGAACCAGGAGCAGAATGAGTCAAAGCTTGGGTCATGAGGGACAAGAGGTTGCACCAGAAAGAGGAGAAAGTTGAGGAGAACATGGGATTATAGGTTCCCAGAGGGGAGGGAGCTGGGGACATGTAGCCAACCAGCCTCCCTTGTGTCTATCAGCAGATCAGACATTCAAGATGGTCAGAGAGGAAGGAGCCTACCTTATTCTCTGCTTGAAGACTGCTTCCTTTATCCAAAACCTGCACACATCCTTACAATGCAAGCTCATACTTGCAGATTCTTTGCAAAGCAAAATGCACACGGGCCCCAAGTTCTGTTAATTACAGGACTCCACAAATACCATTTTTTAAAAGCTACGTGCTTTAACTCTTTGCTCTCCCCATCTTTATCACAACGTGCTCCCCAGCTCCCCAGACAATCCGTCTCTGTCTCTTCTCACACAGTTAAAACCATACAAAATCCAGGGCATGGCAACATGTCTGTAATCCCAGCAGGGGAGACAAACAGAAGGATCCTGGGTGCTTGCTGGACAGCCAGCATAGCCAATTGCTAAGCTCTCTGTTCAGTGAAAAAGACATTCACACTGTTAAATGTGTCCCAGTTTCTAATCGTTTAATCTCTGGCAGTTTTCTTGATTCCTCTCCTTTCATTTTCATTGACAACAACGACAGTGACATCAACAGCAATAACAAAATCCTTCATGAGCCTATGGCTACGTTTTCAAGATTGCCATCTCCTGTCTTGGTATGATTAAGACAGGTGGCTCCAGAGTCCTCAATAAAGTTCAGGAATAAAGTCTTAGATCTTGGATCTCCTCCTCTCTGATACCTAGACTTTCTTGGCCATGTGTAACATAATGTCTAGAAGACCAAATCTGTCAATCAGAGTATCTCTCCACCCATTTCCTAGCCTCGGCCTCCACACTTGCAAGAGGTGATAATTATAAGTAGGCTTTGGAGAGAATTGACTATGTCTTGCACTGAATGTGTTTGGCATGAACACTGCCACATGGCACGCAGTCATTAAGTAACAGCATTTGTTACTGTAATCGCTCCTGCAAAGCCCCACCCACACTGAGTACATAGTAACCTTCAAGCCACATGATACAAACTCAGGGCATAGGCTTGGGTTATCACACGTATTCCCCTGGGAGTGGGAATATCTTCGTGTGCATCCCCTAGGCTGCACCAGGGAAACCTGCCTGTGATTATTGCATGGCTTGGGGCTGTCAGATGTTGCGGCAGCAGGTGTCAGTATAGGAATGTCCCTAGAAGCAGATGGAAAGCAGTAAATAGCCAAAATGGAGAGAAGTGGAAAGGCACAGCCCCACCAGTGGGCTTGAGCCGTGTTTTGTTTTACTCCACAGACTATAAAGAATGTTACTTCAGAGGCCCCTGTACCCATTGAACACAGATGGAAGTAAGGGCCCAGCAAGTGAGTCACACTAGTCTGGGCTCATCTTCAAAACCCCAGGTGTCTCATTCCTCTCCTGTACAAATATATCCTCAATATTCTTCATATCCTGCCACAGTTATTACTACTCCATGAGGAAGTTCAAGTAGTAACCCCATTTTATAAGCAAGAATATTGAGGCACGAAAATGTTACATACCTCATCCAAGCTCATGAGTGATAGCAGGACACTTAACCCCCATGAAACACTCAACCCCAGGACCACTCCAGAGCCGTGCGCATCCCCGGGACCAGGATGGTTTTTTTGCCTTCACTTTTAATTTTATCTCCCACTTCCAAGAAGCCCGGAACCCACCACACAGTCAAGGGAATTCAGAGCCATGAGCATAACTCTAACCAGACAGATACAAATTATTAAGGAGACTGGGGAGATGGCTCATTTGTTAAAATGCTTACAATGCAAGCATTAGGACCTGAGTTTGGACCCCAAGCACCCATATAAAATTCCAGGGCATGGCAACTTGAGCCTGTAATCCCAACAGGAGCAGCAAACAGAAAGATCCTGGGTGCTTGCTGGCCAGCCAGTATAGCCAATTGCTAAACTCTCGGTTCAGTGAAAAAGACATTCACCCACACATATGAATAAAAAGTTAAAATTTGTTTTAGGAGCTGGAGAGATGGCTAGGAAGTTAAGAGCACTTGCTCTTCTGTCAGAGGACCCAGATTTGGTTCCGAGCACTCACACTAAGTGGCTCACAACAGTCTGTAAGTCCAGTTGCAGGAGAGCAATGTCTTCTCTTGGCTTCTACAGGCACCTGAACACATGTGGTGCTACAGACACACAGACATGTGCATACACAAACATGGGAAAATTAAAACATCTAAAAATTATTTAAAATGCTGATAGTCATATGAAGGTCCTTCACTTACAAACTTAAATGCTATTTAAAGTGTGAGCAGCTAAGCTGGGCATGGTGGCTCATGCCTGTAATTCTAACTTTCAAGAAACTCAGGCAGGAGGATTGAGAGTTAGAAGCCAGCTTGAAAGATATAGTGAGAAACTATCTTTTAAAATAAATCAAGAGCTGGGGGCTGGAGAGATGGTTCAGCAGGTAAGAACAGTTGCTGCTCTTCCAACGTATCTGTGTTTTGTCCCCAGCACCCACATCAAATGGTGCACGACTCTCTGTAACCAGTTCCGAGAGATCCAAGGTCTCTGGCTTCTGCAGACATGTAGACTCACATGCGTGCAGATATACATACCTACATGTGATTTTAAAAAAAAATATCAATAAATATTGTTTTAAATCAAGGGCAAAACAAAGCAAACAAAAAGTCATGATGTATTGGTATTTGCAATGGAATAAAGTATCACTTTCTACTGAAGAGACCATGCTGAAGTGTGTCACCTACAGGTATTCCCATTGGCTGTGTCCTTGCTCTTTGGTCGGTTTAGATGTTCCTAAATCCTCCTTTCCCTTACAGTTAAGAGTGTGTGAAGAAGATGTCACATGGACTTCCATGTTACCTCTGTGAAGCGGCTCGAGGAGGCACCCTTGGGGGCCTCTCAAGGGTCCCAAGTGGTGTTCCGGTCACAGTTGGAGCTCCATCCACCTGGGTAGGACCTGGGCCACGACTCCGGGTAATTTCAGGGACTTCATTGTCCTAGAGTGTGCAAGATGAAAAATGAAGGAGACCGTTGCACAAAGCACACTGGCATACAGCTTAACACTGTGGGATATCACCCCCACCCCACCACCACCATCGTCAGGCTTTGGCTGTTCCCAAACCAAGGGTCAATCTGATGCCGACGGCAGTTTTCCACATCTTTCTGATGTTGCCAAGGAACATAACTTTACCAAGATTATCACAAATTTCCAGAACTCAATATCCTGGCTTCTCCCAAGTATGGTCTGCTGTCTGCTAACACCAGTATTGCCTGAAAGTTTGCAAGAGTGCTTTCCCTACGGCCCATTCTCCCGAGTCTTCAGAGTTCTTGGTGACTCACACGATCCCTTGGGCTCAAAGCAGCTGCTGGTCACCAGGTCAGGACAGACATTGACACAAACGGTCCAACTTGGAATGGGGCCACACCCTAGGTCAGCTGAACCTCTCAGCTCAGAAGACTCTAGGCTGGAAAGCATGTCACTTCCCAGGTAGAAATTCAGGGAAGGCCAGTGTACAAAGAGGGATGAAATCGGAGACCATATACGCTGGTCCCTGGGACATACAGGACAATCCCATGACTCCATATAGTAAGACACAGGCTCCTGATCTAGGCCCAGCATGATGCTGCTCCTGGAATCCTCAGCTCTCACGCAGGTCCTTCCTGCAGACACCCACCTCTGACTTGAGTAATCTGAATGGATTTGTCTATCCCTGGCTATGCTGCCCTCTCCCCACTCCTTTCCTTCCTTTATACTGGGGCAAAATTCAGAGAGAGTAAGGTCAACCATTACAAAGTAAAATGGCAGCGGTCCATTCACAGTTTTATGCAGCCTCCACCTCTATCTAATCTCAAAACATTTTCCTTGACTGCAAAGAAAACCCCAGACCCATTAACAGGTCTCCATTCCCTCCACCCTCCAGCCACCAACCCTCATTCTGTCTCTCTAGATTTGCCCATTCTGTGGTATTTCATACAAATGGCTTCCCACAATATGTGACCTTTTGTGTGTGGCTTCCTACCCCTGGATTCCTTTCCCTTGTGATAAAATGACCCGTGAGACCAGACGGACAGAGCGGAAGTCCCGCCTCTCACCTCGTTGTCGCCCTCCATTCCACTGCTCACGCTGAGGAGGCTCCGTGTGCTCGATCGGTTACTTGTGCTACCTAAAAGGCAGGAACAACATCAGCTGGACTGTGCGTTCTCTCAGGAGAGAGCGAGGTGAGGAACTCCAGCCCTCATGTATTTATAGCAACAGAGATAGTACAGAAACCTGAGAGTCTTCAAAGTGTAGCCACCTTAAGCCATTTCGTTAGAGTTCAGCTATTCTGTCGGCATCGTACAAAATGGTGTGTGTTCTGATGACCACTTTGGGCTTAATAGCTACCATTTACCCAGGGCTTACCTCACGTGGAGTGCTTTCGGAAGCGTGATTGCCATTTAATCCCTTTGAAAATCCTATTTGATATTAGAGCTTTGATTTGACAGGCATGGAAGCTGAGATGCTCAGGGGCTCAGTTGCTCTAAATCTGCAAGCTGGGTTTTTTTGTTTGTTTGTTTTTGTTTTTTTATTTTGTTTTGAGCTGTGTCTTGCTGCTTAATTAGGAATTACAGGTCCAGGATGTATGTGTGACATAGATGAGCCTTCTAATAAAAAAATTACACGCTAAAGCCAAACAACAGACAGGGCTGTGGGTGTGGTTCAGTGGTGAAGCCTTTGCTAATCTGTACAAGGCCCTGGGTCCGATCCCCAGAACCACAAAAACAGAAATACACAGTACAAATTCAAAAGTATAATTTATTCTCATAGTAGGAATTCCGTGTGAAAAGCCTTTTCAGTTAGGAATTTATTACCTATATCGTTAAAATCACATTAGCCTGAAGAGCTTTCTGGAAATGTGTGTTATTCAATATGGTAGCTTGTGTGAAATACAGGTAGGTAGAACTAAGAAGATGAACTGTAAAGTTTAAGTTTGCGTTTTGAGATTGAGTTTAGTCTCATTACCTAGCTGTGACTGACCTAGATCTTGCTATGTAGAACATGTCCCCCATGTTCAGAATAAATGCTATCAAAAACTCTCTAGATGCCCCAACTATAAAAAAAATCCCTGAGCCCTCCATCTCCGTGCCTGTGCCTGAGCTTCCATGTATCATCTGTGACTGTCCCTCACAGTCTCCAGTGTGAACCCCACCATGTTCTGAAGTTTATGCATCAGCAGAAAGTAGAGCTAATCACAGGTGCTGGCTCCAGGACTGGAAATTCACACCCATCAACTCCCTTGGCATTCCTAAACCTATAACCACAATGTTTGGCGCTAAACCTTAGCCCCCTGGTGTTGTCTTCCCTCTAGGAACATGACTGACCCACAGCTCCCTTGGCTGCTGTTGGTAAGCAATCTCCAGTCCTGACCACTCCCCCCCACCTGCTCTTATGTTGGGGGAGGGAGACAGTACCACATCACTGTCATCAGGGAAGAAGGCTCAGCATCTAACTCATGCTATTTTTGTGCTTCCCTCCATCACGAGCCCCTAAAGACAGATTCTTTCCATCTTTCTGCCTCCAGCGAGTGAACAAGTGAGAGGGGAAAGTGGCCAGTTATAATGTAACCCTTGGGCCACGTCGCTAATTACTGGAGCTTAATTACTTAGAATCGTGTTTAACCTGCAACTGTTGTTCTGCAGGTCCCAAGAGATGACAGCTGTGCCATAATAAAAATAGCGGTGCTCACAGGGTGTGACTCCAAGGTAAAGGGCAGCTGGTGGCTCGGAGTCTGGCTTCCCCCACCCTCCCTCCCTGCCAAGGAACTGGTTCTATTTGGAAAGTGGAGCTTCCCTGGTAATAGCATGGTCAGATCTGAATATGACTCCCAGACTCTCTGCTCACTGGCCAGGAACCTAAAGACCTGTTTTCTAACCCCTAATTGTTATCTAGGAGACACAAGCTTTACTGTCTTGGATAAACTGGGACATGCTTGTCATGGGGCAGGCAAAGAGCAACTTGTCTGATTTATGGAAGCAGCTATCTCTGTCATCTTTAATTTAGAGGGAGCATATTACCCTTTAGTGACCCCCTTCCCCACAGTGAACTTTACCCCATCGGTGTCTGTGCCTATGTGTGCCCTCCATTCACTCCCCACAGTGAACTTCACCCCATCGGTGTCTGTGCCTATGTGTGCCCTCCATTCACTCCAGACTCAGACCTGCTGTAACCAACAGAACATCAGCAAGTGTGGGGCAAAGCCAAAACTGGACAGGTTCTTGCACAACGGGCTTGCCCCTTCTTCTAGATTCTAGATTCTGTTTCCATGTAAGAAGTCTCTGCTGTTATGTTAACGGCCACATGGAGTGAGGCCTTGGAGGATGCCAGGCCATCCATACTAAAGGGCCCAGATGAATGCAGCCAGCCAAGTGACTCCTGCTCACTGAACATGGAGGAGACACAAGCCGTCCCTTCTGAGTTGTGCCCAGGCTGTGGGATCACGTGTAAATGGTTAGATTTCAAGCAATTAGGTTTTGTCATGGTTTGTAACATAGCAGAAATGAGAGCGAGAACAACTCTGATCTGTAGCTACAGTGCAGAGTATAAACCCTTGATCTGGCATTAAACAGCATTTCCTACTCCCACAAGCTAGCCATTCCTAGGCAACAACTTACTTGGCCCTGTCCTCAACGTAGGCTGCCCCAATGTAAAGCGCACATAGAGAACCAGCTTTGCAATTGCAGCACTTCACACACACGCGCACACACACACACACACACACACACACATGTGCACTTGCACATACACACACATACATGTACACACACATGCACACACGCACATACACACTCTCACACACATGTGCACACTTGCACATACACACACATACATGCACACACACATACACACTCTCACACACACACAAACACACACTCATACACACTCACGCACACATGCACACACACGCACACACACGCACACACTCACACACATACACACACAAACACACATGCACTTGCACATACACACACATACATGCACACACACAAACACACATGCACACATGCACATACACACTCTAACACACACATGTGCACACTTGCACATATACACACACATACATGCACACACACAAACACACATGCATACACGCACATACACAACTCTCTCACACACACATGCACACTTGCACATACACACACACACACATACACACACAAACACACACGCACATCCACACACACACACACACACACACACACACACACACACACACGGAGCACTTCTGCAATTGTGGCTCCCTTTGCCAGTGAAGGCTCTGGTACTTCCCCCTTCTCATTCATTCATGCCTCTTTTCTCTCCTGCAGGCTGTGATCCCCCATGGAACTCTCTCCTGCTCCTAATATCAAAATCCTCAAATTGCCTTTGGCAGAGGCAGTCTTTGTGTACACATTATTGCCCCCATTATGTGGGAGGAGGCTTTCTTCCTGTCCAGTCTACGTTCCCATGTAGCCACACGATGGCCTCTGGGATCTGGGATCTATTGCCACAATCAAGGTGTGAGGAATATTAACTAAAGACAACAAGCTGGGTTCTACTGTCACCTTTGCTAGTCTCTGGCTGTTTAATCTTTAGCAAAATGCTTTCTCTCTCTGGGTCACAAATGACCCACCTATACAGTAGAGTCCTGACCTGTGTGCTTGGGAGAGCAAAATTGTACATGTGTTCATATGGGTGTTTGAGGGTATTATGTGGGTGTGATTTGTGTGTGGATGGGTACAGGCAGGCAGGTTTTTCTGAGAAACAGATCCAGAACACACAGGAAATTCTCAAGGAAGCTGTGATGTAAGAGATCAGTACTGACTTGGAGCACGGAGCCTTTAACCTACATCTGTGGACTCCGCCTCACTTCTAAGGAGTCCCTCTGCCTCTTCCATCACCTTTTCAGTTGTTTTGAGAACCATGAAGTACAGGACAGACAAGAAATTCAGCATATGCTGCTAGTGAGGCCAGCACATCAGCAGATGCAGTCCTGGATACAGAGACAGAGTGCCATCCCTGAAGCCTGCTCGTCAGGCAGCGTCTGCCACAATCAGACTCCCATTCATTGTAATTCTCACATTTGAGTGTATTGTTGTCCACAGTTCTGATGAAGTGCCCTTGGCTCCACCTTAGCACAGCTGGAGAAGAAACCGGAACAGGGGGTTGAAGAGTACTTACTAGCTTGGCTCTAGAGTGAGTTTAAATCTCAGCCCAGCCCAGCCCAGCTCAATTAGATAGTCATCCTGGGACAAGGTGCTAAGCCTGAACACTTTCTCCTCAGCAAACAGAGGTCATGAATCTACCTTGTAGAGGTTTTGTGGCCTTTAAACAATCGATGAAGACAATTCACTTTCGGTAAATACCCTATCAACATGAAGAATTATTACAAAGCAGGCCAGGTGGTGGTGGCACATACTTTTAATCCCGGCACTCAGGAGGCAGAGGCAGGTGGATCTCTGTGAGTTTGAGGCCAGTCTGGTCTACAGAGTGACTGTCTAGACAGCCAGGACTACATAGAGAAACCCTGTCTCAAAAAAACAAAAACAAAACAGATGAATTATTATAAAGCAATGCTGTGGGGCATCTTCCCGTCTCTGCTGATAATCGTTAGATTCTGCTATTTATAAATTATCATACAACTGGGAAATGCCCCAGAACAAGGAGCCACATATGCTACACCTCTCAAAACCAAATCAGATCTCAGTTGGGGTCTTGAGATCCTGAGAGTGTTGGCAAGGCCAGCAGGTGCCAGCTGGAATGCAGGAAGGAGGTCACCCACGGCTTGCTGCAGGAGGGAGGTCCCCTGGCTTGCAGCAGGAAGGAGGTCCCCTGGCTTGCAGCAGGAGGGAGGACACCTGGCTTGCAGCAGGAGGGAGGACACCTGGCTTGCTGCTTACTTGCTGTGCTGGATGTGCTGTCTGTTTTCCAGTCTCCACGCCTCAGCTCTGTCCTGGCAGGGAAGACGCTCTTCCTGGGGCCACTCTCATACACGCCGAACTCCACTTTCCCAGGCAGGTGCTGTGAATGTCGGATTGGAACTGTGATCTCCAGGTCTGGAATCAGAAGAAAGGAGGAGATTCAGGCTGGCTGTCATTGCCAAATGTCTCCCGTACTCATTGTCTATCTGTCTCCTGGGCCTGGACCCAGAGGGGAGAGAGACCCCTGGGGTCTTGTCCTACTTCAGCAGTGAAAAGCCACAGAATCCACAATAGTCTGGCCGAGTAGGAGGACAACAGAAACATGAGAAACGGGCAGAAGAGGTCTTCCATCTCAGAGAGTGGGAAGAAGATACACCTAGACGAAGCGTGGGCTCCTAGACCCACCACTTAGCAGCTCTGTAGCTAACCTCTGTGAATTAGCCCCCTGTCTAAGGAAGGGTCATGAACACCCCCGATGGTAATAAACCATCCTGCGCACCAAGATCATTTTAACAGTTTCTGAATGGAATGGAGTGTTATTCATGTCCCAGGCTCTTTGGTTACACAGCCGGGAAGCCCTTGCAGTGCTCACTGCCCTGGGCACAGATCATGACTAAGGATGCTCTCACAGGTGAACATGAAGTCTCAGAGCCCATGTGGATATACCATTCTTTTCTTTCCTTCTCAGTTTTATCTGTCTTTTTTTTTTTTTTTTAAAGCATCACTTTATGATCTTTAAAAGGTTTCCAGTCAGATTAATAATTTCACAGTGGCTAATTTCCCACCAGTTCTATGAAGAAGAAAAATAAAAACACACAGGAAGGAAAGGATCAGAGGTCAAAGGTTCAAAGAATCGGTGACAGGCTAAATGTTTCTAAAGCACTGTCACGCTTTGCCTGGAGGCACAGTGTCAGGAATAATTTTCCTGTGTGTATTGATAGCTTTCCTGGAGTGTATTCATCTGTGTTGTTACTTCCTTTTGTATTTGGGGACGTTTGTATTCCACAGGTGATTCTAATCCTATGAGGGAACTAAGTTGCACCCTGAGTAAAGGGATGGTCCTAGATGTAGAAGTGAGTCAGCCGATAAGGCAAGGAGCAGGACCCAGGTTTCCTGGGCCTCAGCTGGCTCTGCCTCCCAGGACACACCTGAAACACAAATATTGGCTGTCTTCCCTGAGGGGCCACAGCATCAACAAGCTCCCCCGTCCAGCTGATTTTCTGTACCGTCAACTCCATACACTACAAAGAGCAAAGCCACTCCCTAGGGCTGAAGACCACGAATGGAGGATCCATTTTCAAGGGTCCTAGATGTTTCAACCCAAATTAAAGAAAAAAAAAACAGTAATATGTGTTATTTTCTATGGCAACTGGAGCTTCCGAATTTGAGTCAGTCTGGGGGTAGAGTGAGTTACATTTCTTAGAAAATGTCGCACAGATTGAGGTGCCACTCATCAGCCCCAAGGTTCTTACTGGTCAGTAAGATGTGTGCCAATGGTTTTCAGTGGTTTGGATGCAACAGAATTATCTCTGCCAGTGGCCCATATATATATATATATATATATATATATATATATATATATATATATATGCATATATACACATACACATACACATACAGGTCCTGAGGCCCACACAGAGTGCATTGTGGAGACCCACAGAACAGAGCATTGCAAGTCAGTATGTAAACTTAGAATTAAAGTTTATAGTTTAATAAGCCTTATCTACCCAACCGTAAATGATGCCTTCTCTTTGGCAGGTGCTCTGATAGCTCCAGCCTCACCCCCAAAGGACAGAGTCCAACTTCCCAATACCCAGTGTTCCTGGCCAGAACAGCACCAGCTCTCCTAGAACCAGAGTTACAAATAATTGTAAACTATCATGTAGATGCTGGGTCCTGTGTAAGAACAGCAAGTGCTTTTAACCATGAACCATCTCTCAAAATGGTGCTATTGGGAGGTGGTAGAAGCTTTGAGAGGTGGGGCCAAGGAGAGGCCTTTAGGTTACTGAAGGCTGCCCTTGAAAGAGACCTTTCTGTCTTTCCACCTTTCTGTCTCCTTTCCAGCTGTGAGGGAATTTTTGTTTCTCTCTGCTGTCTGTACAGCCTCTGATGTACAGTCTCTGATGTACATACAGCCTTATCCCAGGCCAATCATAGACTCAAATCTACAAAACTGTAAGCCAAAATTCACCTGTTTTTCTTTTCTTTAAAAAAGTGCATTTTGTTTAGGGGGGAGAGAGTAGATGTCTGTCATGGTAAATCAGTGGAGTTCAGAAGACAACCTGAGAGAGTCGATTCTCTCCTCCCGTCATGTGGGCCCTGAGAATCAAACTTGCGTCACCAGACATAGCAGCAAGGGCCTTTCATCCACTGAGTCATCTTGATGGCCCCAAGCCTTTTTTATTTATAAGTTGATTATCTCAGTTATTTGTTACAATAATGGAAAGTTAACTGGCAGTATCCAAATATACACAGTTTAGTCTTTTAATAGGCATGGCACTAATTATAGTCACTGACATAAAAATAGTAAAAATAATCACCCCTCTCCAAAGCAAAATCCATGTCAGAGGATCTGGAAAGAGGGGAGGACAGTTGGCCACGCTTCTTTGGAGAGCTTTACACATTGATCGTTCTGATTTAGGCTATAGATACAGGTGGAGGGAAGTCATTATTCAGAGCCTGGTTAGCCTTGGGTTAACTTTGTGGAGTCCTACAATGCAGCCCAGCACGGTCCAGAACTTGTGGTCCTCCTGATTTAACCTTCCAAGTCCTGGGATCTAGGTGCCTGCCACAGTACTCAGACTGTTCTCCCATATGTCAGATGGAGCCCAGGGGAAGGTAGCTATAATGAGACCCAGAAGTCTCAGCTCGTGAGCCAGATGACTGGCCCCTAAGTGTATGTGAGTCTACTGCTGTACTTTCCTGGCCTTTCGCACACTGGGGTTATCAGCCAAGATACAACCTATGCTTGAGAGCTTGACACAGTTCCTTTCATCGGGGCTTCTGTCTTTGCATGCATATGCTCTACTTTTAAAAAGTACTTCAGTCCTTTCCCACCGAGAGCCCTACTTCCTGAGTCCAGGTGACTGCAGATCATGGGCCTGGCTTTCTCCCATGTCAGCTCTCTCCTCCTCTCTACCAGGTAGGCAGACATGCTGAGCCCCCACCCCCACCCCAGGGGGAGGGTTATATATTTAAAATCTAGATACTTAAAAAAGAAGTGCTAGGATGAGCTCCCTAAGCCCTGTTCCTTAGCTACTCAATATCATTAAAAGTCTCTAAGCCAACTACTTTCAGAAAAAAAATCACTGCTAGGGAAAACCACACCCACATGAGCAAAAGCACAACTCAGAAACTAGCAGCTCTCACACACACAGGAGCCTGGGCTTATTCTCGAGCTGGGTGCTGATACTCCGTGACTGTGTGGAATGATTGCTGTGAGCAGATGTTTAACGGAAAGCCTTAATTTCAACAGAGACTTCCTGAGTGCCATCAGCATTGTACTGCAGACTGGGGAGTCAGCGGGGTGGAAAACATGCATGTTCCTGCCATCTTGGAACTTACGGTGGGAGGGAAGGAGGATTCTGGAGCATGACTAGAGCAGAAGACTAAGGAAATCCTGGTCCATGCTACAGAGAGCAGGAAGCAAGGGCTCATCTAAAGACCAGCAGAGAAGCCTCTTTGGTGGAAGACAAGGAGCCAGTAGGCTGAGTCGTAGGGGAAAGCAGCAAGTGCAAAGGCCCTAAGGAGAGACTTGTGCTTGTCTGTTGGTGCGAGATGAGGGATTTATCAATGTTCAGGCCCCGGCAGAAATTGAGTACAGAGGTCACACAATGTGGGGGCTTGGGGACCGCAGCATTGAGTCTGCTTTTCCTCTGAGTAGGACATGAACCCCTGGAGTACTTAGAGGAGAGTGTGGCATACTCCAATATTTAATTTTTAGCCAGGCAGTGGTGGCGCACACCTTTAATCCCAGCACTAGGGAGGCAGAGGCAGGTGGATTTCTGAGTTCGAGGCCAGCCTGGTCTACAGAGTGAGTTCCAGGACAGCCAGGGCTACACACAGAAACCCTGTCTCGAAAAAAAATTTTTTTTTTTTTTTTTTTTTTTTTTTTTTTTTTTTTTTTTTTTTTTTGCATTACAACTGTTATTTTTTAATTATGTGTCTAGGGGTGAGGGTAATGTGTACATAAGTGCAGTTCCCCACAGTGGCCAGAAGAGGGCAGAGGATTTTTTCCCCCCAACCCCCCTTTGAAGTTGGAGTTAAACATGGCAAGAATGACCCAGTATGACTGCTGGAAACCAAACTCAGGTCTTCTAAAAGAACAATTCAAACTTTTAGCCACTGGGTCGTTTTTCTAGCCCCTAGTGTTTATCATCATCATCATCATCAATTAAATTTTGTGATAGGGTCACATTGTGTAAACAAGCTGGCCTCAAACTCGCAGATAATTGTCTGTCTCTGCTTCATAAGTGTTCTTCCGTTACACCCAGCCATATGACACTTTATTTATAAAAGGACACTGGCTGTAGATTGGAGGATAAGCTGCAGAGGGGTGAGAGTACACAAGGGTGGAGCTGAGTCCGGAAGCTACAGAGATGGCGGTGGTTTGGCTATAGCCATGGCACAGAAGAAAGAGCCACACTTAGCCTGCACGTTGGAGTGGGAGTCCTGGGAATGAGGAAATGAAGGGCAGAAGAGACATGACTGGGAAAACAAGCCGGCCCTCCAGGTGTCTTGACATTGACAGAATACAGATGCCTCCAGTGGCCCAGAGTCTTCTCAGAAAAGGGGCTGCTGGACTGCCCCACAGCCCTGTTATAAGAATGCAGGTATGAAGGAAGAGCCTGAGCAAGAGGCCTGTGGGAACATCCAGGCTCAGAAGTCACCTGTCAACAGCTGAACACACAGGAAGGCCTGAATTTTGCTTAGTTCTCTACGTAAGGGACTCATCTTGCCAAAGTTGAGCACAGAAGGCCCAACCTGCTGAAGGCTCTTTGTCCTTGCTCAGGAAGTGTGGTGTCATATGGCTGGTGTCGTGAGAGGTTTGGAGGAGAGAAAACAGAAGATCCCATTCATAGTGTATATAACTGTCACCTGTGGTCTTACTGTCACATAGTGGGTCCCTAGGTACTCAGGATAAAGATGGCCCACTCTCAGGAGAGTGGGTCTTTCTATGCTCTGTTTGGTGCCCTAAGTGCCCAGATGGAGCCAAGAGAGATGATGGAAGCATCCTCTTTGGGTGGGCGGGGTTCTCTCATGGGAGAGGACATACCTTTCCCAGTACTAAGCATTTATAGAAGGGACAAGACAAAACCATCATCTCAAAGGATCTCCCAATCTAATGAAGAACCTGAATCTGCAAACAGGCAAGCAGTCTGTCCACTCAGCCCATAGCAGAAGGGACAGAGAGCCAGGGATGGCAGCAAGGACAACCCCTAGTGATGTGACATCCTCTTGTGATGGAGTGCATTGAGAAGCCACCTACCTGCATGCTTTCCTGACTTCTGCTTCTCTCTCTGTCTTCGAGTGATGCTGTCTCTTAGTCTTTTGAGATTTTCCTGGAAAATAATTTATTTGTTGTTTAAGTATCCAACAGAATGACACCCTTTAGACATTGAAACTCCATTCTTATTTAATGCTTTCTACAGGCGCTAGGACGCTACTGTCACATCTTTCAAGATGGTCCTCAGAGAGACTCAAGTCTGATACATTGTGCCTGAAATGTGCCATGTTTTTCTACAGTAGAGTCTGCTTTCAGATGCCCAGTCGTATCTCAGTGTTAAAATGCCCACTTACCTCATAACCAACCCCACCCTCGAATTCATTCCTGTGTCTGACTGTGCTCTCTCCACAGTCCTCTGACTTCAAGGGACCCTAATTGCTATAAATCTGTCCCAAACCTAGGTCAAAGCTATCTTTCTGAAGCCTTATCCAGATGCCCCCAGGCCTTAGTCCTGTCCATGCCAACCACCTGGGTTACACTGCCTTGCATACAGTGTATGTATGTGTACACATATGTACCCTGCCTCTTCGAGGACACCATGGACTTTCCAAAGACGAGGTTTATGGACCTTGTTATAATCCGATTGTTTGTTCCACTATAGTCATTCAATAAACATTGACTGGATACATGAAGGTCAACATTAGTTTCTAACTTAAGTCAGTGCACACAGCAGCATCCCAGGGAAGGTTAGCATCTGAGTATCCAGTACCCCGTGTAAATGTCTAAACAGCATGGTTGGAGTCGCAGGTGGTTACGAGAGACACAGGAAGCCAGACTGGAAGGGCTGGTTAGTCTGCAGCTGTTGGCTAAAGACCAAGGAACAAGAAACATCATAAGACGGTCATCAGAATGACCTGGGAGTGGAAGAGACAGAGGCAAAAAGACCTGTCTAGTGGCCACGTAGTTGGCCCGATGCAGGTAACCAGCCAACAGTGAGGCAAGGCTAAAGAATAGAAAGACACAAAGGAAAACCAGAAGTAGGCGAGTTTTCCCAGCTACTGTCTATGAGTGGGAGAACCCCGAAGTCTGCCTGGGGCCTTGAGAGATAAATAGAAAGGAGGCTACTTGGCTGGACAAGCCTCGGGTCTAGTGCCCCTCCGAAGAACATGACCAGCTAATGGCCGAAATTTTAGAACTGGACAAGAGTTATCTGTACAAAGAAAGAGCTAAAGAGAGGCTAGTGCCAGTGCCCACTCTCAAGGGACAGGGATGAAAGAGACAGAAGAACAGACAGAAGCAGAGGGAAAAGAAAGTGGGTACCCCAGGATAAGCTAGCATGGCATTACAGTCCCGGGCAGGGGAGGGTGTCAGGGTATAGACATATGTGTACTTCTGTTGGCTGGGGGTTTCTACTATGAACATGGACCCCAGCATGTGTCCAGGAGAAGCTGCTTGAGTATAGATATGGGGAGAAAGCTGTTGATTCCTCTGTACTCTAACTTCGGGCTTTTCCACCTGAGTCACAGTTCCCGAAATAACGGCTCTGAGACTTGGTATTTATGAATAACTGCCTAGGCCACAAGCTTTGGCTCACTCCCACTAGCTCAGAAGTCAATTATACCATTTAAACTAGTCTAAGTTCTCCTCAGTTTCATGTATCTGTCTCCTCAGTGTCGGAGCAAATCTGTTCCCAACCCTGGCTCTACCCCAGAGTTCCTCTCCCACCTCCTATTTCCTGCCTCAGCTAATAGGCCATGAGTTTTTGATTGACAGGTGATGCTTCCCTATGGTATGCAAGAGATTCTCTAATACTGCCCCAGGCATGAAAAATGCTTTTCCTGGCTCAAACTCTTCCCCTTCCCTTCACATGTCAGAGATGGACAAATGAAGGCACAACAGGCCCACTCCATCCAGCTGTAAGAGGCAGAATAGGGATGTGACTTGGGGTGCCAGCTCCAGAGACAGCTTACAATTACTTTGGCACATGGTCACAGTACTTAGAGGGGAAGAAAAAAAAAATCAGTGCTGGGCCAGTAGACTTTGCTCAGGGTGGCAGCTGTTCTAGGGCTCCTGGAGGCCTGTATTTAACATCACAGGGTGCCACCACCCTTTAGACCCCCAGAGAGGGAGGCACCTGGGAAAGCGGGTCCTCAGGTTAAGAACACAAGCAGCAGAGTTAAGGACATGGGGGTGAACGAAGGCATGGGGAGGGGAGCGTAGACTCTAGAGCCAGCCAGTGAGTCTGCATCTGAGCAGCTCTTCTCCAATCTGAGCCTCAGCTTCCTGAAAAGCAGAGGCCATGCTGTCTCCCTTATACTTGTGTTTCAAGAAGCCACAGAAAAGGATCCAGCCAAGCTTTGGCAAGGTATCTGCTGTGCCACTATCAGAGCTCAACCAAGGCTGTCTTCTGCTTAGCCCTGCTTCTCTCAACATCTTAGCCACGCCCCCAAAGCACAGCCTCCCCTCCCAGGGTCAGATGCCCCTGCTACTTGGCAGCTGTCAAGTCAGATGTTGGGACACCAGGAACTGTAATACAGCACTGGGGAGGCTATATCATTCACTAGTGAAGTGGACTTGAATATGTCCCTTAATTCCATGGCCTGATTTCCTCACTTTTAATGTGAATATATGAAAATTATATATATATATATATATAAAGTTGGTTTATTTTCTCATAAAAGTCCTCAAGCCAGCTGGGCTTGGTGGTGCATGCATGTAATCCCAGCACTCCAGAGGCAGAAGCATGTGGATCTCTACAAGTCTGGTCTACATAGTGTGTTCCAGGTCAGCCAAGACTACGATTTTATCCTATATAAAATCCTATATTTATATAAAAGACTATATATAAAATCCTGTCTCAAAACAACAATCTTCAGACCATACAGATAATGCAAAATTGCTGTGAACCTCAGTCCTCTCTTCTGTGTCCTCCCCAAGGGCAGCCCTGAGATGGATGGTATGTTCGGCATTTTATAGATCTTTGCCTTTGTATTTACAAAGTGCTTAGAGAGGTGTACAGTGTGTGTGTGTGTGTGTGTGTGTGTGTGTGTGTGTGTGTGTGTGTG
>JANHMN010000003.1:167292309-167305433 GCA_030674055.1 Rhabdomys pumilio
GTGTGTGTGTGTGTGTGTGTGTGTGTGTGTGTGTGTGTGTGTGTGTGTCAGAGAGAGAGAGATAGAGAACAGACAGACTGACAGACAGACAGGCAAACTGATTTTAACTCGGGAGGTTTAGACCCTGCAGCTTGTAAAGCTAATTTCATCCTATTTCTCGAGATCTTTCCAAGTTTTCTTCATGTCCTAAAGAGTGAAGAGCAATTGAGTAGAAAAGGACCCTGAAGAACAGAGCTATCAAGTAGAGGTGGTAGGCCACGTGCCAAGGCAAAACTGGCAGATACAAGAAATTTGTTTCCTGACCTCCAGCCTCATAAAACTTTTAGCCAGGGTTCCAGACAAGGAAACGCATAGGCACAGCCACTGACAAGGATACTCAACGTCCACAGGTTCCTCTATCCTGTTCCAATGTCATACAGCTGAAGCTGTCTCCTCTACTGCTAGGCAGGGAGCAGGGGGCGGGGAACGGGGGTGTGGCTAGGGAGGGGGCGGGGAGCGGGTAGGAGGGGCGGGGGCGGGGAGCGGGTAGGAGGGGCGGGGGGCGGGGAGCGGGGAGCGGGGAAGGGGGGGAGCGGGGGGCGGGGCCATGGAACAACTCCACGCTGGCACAGCAGGCTACCTGCTGGAAGCGAAAGGACTCAGATCGTTTCTTCTGATTGAGTTGCCACTCCTTGAAGTGCAGCACCGCCTCATCCACGTTGACAATGCCCAACTTCACCTGCTCCTGCAGGGTAATAAGCTGCCGCTGGCCTGGCGTCTTCATCCCAGCAAACGGGTCGTAGATGCTCGATGGGGGCCTGTCCCTCCATGGCCTCACAAGTGGCTCTGCAAAGAATGGCAGATTAAAACGGTGGGCACAGACTCCAGGGAACAGTCTGCCATATCCAGAAGAAACAGTGATCTATGGAACAAAGAGAGGGTGGGGGACAGGGAACCAGGGTAGGAAAGTCGCTGATAATTTCAAAACCTATTGCATTCAAGCAGATACAGCCACAGACGGATGGGAGGGGCAACGTCTGCTGAACACACAGAACGTTAACTGAAGGCAACTAAGGCAGTGCTTCTTCACCTGGAGACTGGCGATGTTTGGGCTAGATCATCACTCTGCATCGCGGGGGCTTGTTCTGTGCATCAGGAGTAATGAGCAGTATCTCTGGTTACCACCTATTGGATGACTTTTCTTGGATTCAACAACCCAAAATATCCCCAATTATTGCTAAGTGCCCTCTGGGGAGGAAGAGAAAACGCTCCCTCTAATTGAGAATCAATGTTTTAGACATAAATTCCCTCCTAGAACAGAAAAGTCCCCAGGAAGAGTCCAGCCAAGAAGCTTCTCCCAGCCCTGTCTCTGAACTGATGGACACAAAATCCCAATGAGAGTGCTTGCTACCTTGGTCCAGTGGCACTGGTATAAACTAGGTGCTTAGTGCCAGCAGGTTGTCCTTGGGCTGTTCTGTACCAACCTCTATTTCATCATGATTAAAGGACAGCTTTCTATGTCAGAGGTAGGAGGCCAGTTTGCCAGTCTCCTGTCTGCAACCTGAATTACTTGCAGAAGTGATTGGGCCATTGGGACATGTGAGGACAACTTGACATCATATATCTCAGTTCATGTAGTATGTTCCAGATTTCCCGTGACCAGTCTTCGAGGAATCTCTTCACATGCTTACACCTCACTGGGGCTGCTTTTCCAAGCTGTCTCAAGTGAGGTAATGCTGACTGCCTACGCTGACATCAGGAAACTAATCAACTTTTCCCTGCAGTACTTAATGCCTTTCAAATTTCCTTAAAAGGTCTTTGGGAAACCCGGATATCCTGGTTGTTACAAGAAGGTAACTCTGATCAAAGCTGACACAAAACAAGGTGGGGCCGGGACAAGGGCAGCAGGAAGTTCAAGAGGGCTGTGCCGCACACAGGTGAAGACAGAGCTGGCCCCACTGCCATGCCCTTGGCATCAGCCTCAATCCCTTATTCTATATGGATGCCTGTCTAGTAGCACTCTCTGTGGGGGCAGTTTGTACAATAATCTAGGTTACCCCAGCCTCTTCCCCCCTTTCCATTGCCTTCTGTAAGGGACTCTGAGGTATCGCCCCTTAGCTACCACTTGGATTTCTCTCAGTGAATGCCATGTGCTGCTGTCATGCTTGGCCACCCTTGTTACAGGAATCCTCCTGGAAGTTCCGCTTGTATGCAGAAAGTCGAGAGCCTGCTCTGGCTTACCTTTTCTGATGCTCTCTGAAGAAACATAGAAATTCCCGAGCCGCTCCTGACTCTTTTCTGCAAAAACTGTGAAAAGAAGGAATATTCTGAGTGGAGGCAAGACGTCTTTCTCGGAGACACTGTCACACGTTTACAAAAAAATTAATCTTGTGCAAAAAAATAGCGATAAATATGTAGTCATGACCACTGTTCATAAATTTCTGGAAGAAAACAGTGAGAGAGAGCAGAGAGTATCAAATAAAGATGTGGCACATATACACATGGGCTCTCCAGCTTAAAGACAAGCCAGTCAGAGGATACGTTTAAAATTGTTAAAGACTCAGGTAGCCGGGCGGTGGTAGTGCACACCTTTGATCCCAGCGCTCGGGAGGCCGAGGCAGGTGGATCATAGTTCAAGGCCAGCCTGGTCTACAGAGTGAGTTTCAGGACAGCCAGGGCCAGCCACATAGTGAGACCCTGTTTTGAAAACCCAAGAGAAAAAAAAGGAAAAGGGTTATAGTGGCTGGAGAAATGGCTAAATTGGTGAAACACTTGCTGTGCAGACATGAGATCCCAACACCCACATGCATGCTGGGTACGGTGGCCCACATCTATAATCCCAATCAGTACTGCAGAGTTGGAGATGAGCTGAGTCCTGGAGCTTGCTGAATTGGTGAGCTCAAATTAAATGAGAGAGAGAGAATCTCTCTCTCTCTCTCTCTCTCTCTCTCTCTCTCTCTCAAAAATAAAAATGGTGGAGCAATTGAAGACTTCTCTCAGCATCAAGCTTTAGCTCCAAGTGCATCCAAACAAACATACACTTCACACAAGGAAGGTAAGGGGGGGTTGAGGAGGGAGGGAGGAATGGAGGGAGGGAGGGAGGGAAAGAGCTATGGGAAGAAGGAAGTGTGCCAGGATCCCCAAACAGAAGCGTCTGTGAAGACCCTGCAGCTAGAGAACAGGAGGAAGCACCTAGTAGCTTTCGAGCCCATACTCGAAAGCAGAATTCTACCCAGTAGGATGGGTCAAACATCCCCTTCCGTAGGCACCAACATGAAGCCACTGGTGGGGAATAGGCATAGGACAACAGAGGAGATTGGAGTGTGAACCGTTCTGCAGGTGGTAGCTCCCTGGGCTCTGAAGAGGACTCCCTCAGTTCAAATCCCAGCCCGGTCACTCATGTGTCTTGGACAAAAAGCTTGACTTTCTCCGTGCTCCTGTTTCTTGTGTAGAATGAAGACTATAAACATTGGGTTGTCATGGGAATTAAGGGCTAGTGTGTAGCAAGGTGCGTGAAACACAGTCTGGTATGTGTAAACGTGCACCATTAGCTTTTATTATTATTCGTTTCTAAGCTTTGAGGTGGATGCCAGTTGGGTAGTGATGTCACGCTACAGCCCAGTGTAGGATTGCCAGACTGGGTAAAACCAAAGAAGTTAACTACGTGGAACATGGGTGCATTCAAATGTATTTGCTGCTTATCTGAAACTCAGACTCAACTAGACATCCTGTATTTTATTTGGGAGCCCCAACCTGAGGCTCTGGCTGGGCCCTCCCTTCCCCAGCACACCTTCCACTCTGCATGCTGTCCAAAACAGATGACAGTGGGTGGTGGTGGTGCATGTCTATAATCCCAGCACTTGGGAGGCAGAGGCAGAAGGATCTCTGTGAGTTCCTGGCCAGCCTGGTCTACAGAACAAGTTTCAAGACAGCCAGGGCTACATGGGGAAATCCTGTCTCAAACAAAACCAAATAGACGACAGGTCAGGAGTGAGTTCGGAGCTGGCAATTTTGCTCATACTGAGCATAAAACCATACTAATAAAATCAAGTCCTGAAGCGTAATTACAGTGCCTTCAATCTTTAACTAGCATCCCAGGAAAAATAACGAAGTCAAACTAAATTCTTGCCAGCTTTTATTAACATGGGTAAGCAGACAGCCTGATTTAGTGGCTAATACATCGGCTGCAGAGTCAGGGTCGCTGGGGCCCTGGCACTGCTGTGTTGTGACTGACCTTTTGATCTTCCATTTCCCATCCATAAAACGGGGATTGTGGCCCTTACCCAAAAGGCTATTGTAAAAAATTAAGTGTGAAGAATATTCCTGGTAGATGTCAACAAGTGCCAACCATTAAAACAATGAACTGTGACGACAGGATAAGTCATGAGATAGAAATGTACTAGGTTCTCATTTACCTCCATCCTTACCATTGTACATGAGTGCTTCCAGGAAGGCAGCACTGAATCTAACCATTGTCCCTGGTCTAACTGCAGAGTTCGTGCTGATCTATGACCTATGACCTATCACCCTGGCTGGAGACCATCCAAGAGAAGACAATCTGAGCAACCCTTCAGAAAGCCAGGGAACTGGGACATCCCTGCTGAATGTCAGAAGCCCCCACTGAGTGGCATCCCTGGCCACACTTACCTTTAGAAATGTATGGCTCGTTGTCAGGCAGTGGGTGAGGGCCAGGAGCGCTGGCCTCTGGCCTGGGCACGGGGACAGGGGGCCTGTTGGCCAGGTCCACAGAGAAGGTCTCATCTTCATCCACAGTGTGATAAAGTTCTTCCCCACAGGGATGGTGCTGCTTTCTCTCCAAACTGTCTGGTTTCACACTGTCACCTAAAACACAGAGAAAGGCGACTGAGTGCAGGACAGTGGTTCAGGAAATTGCCTGCCTGCAGGTCACAAGACCAAGTGAATGTTCTCTGTGGCCAAAGTAACAACATGTGGCCAAAGGCTTCCCTTGAGACACCTCCTGTACCATTTGCTCAGAACCCATGAAAGCAATCACAAGAAGAACACCAAGGTCTCTTTCACCGTCCACCTGCCCGGCCCAGGACAGTAGCCATAGGCTCAGTTGCCTTGATCTTATAACTAGAAATCTCTTACTCATCTCAGTATAGTTAAGGGAGAAGAGGATTCCTTACTCCAAACCCTGAGGACGCCCAGAACCACTTCCTGGTGTCTGAGCAGCATTGAAATGATGCCCTGCATCCTCGTCACCTACTTCAGCATCTCCTTGTCCTCCCCACAGTGGTTACAGGGTATGACTCCTCTTTGCTGAGCACAGTTCTAGGCTCATTTTTCTGCATGTTCTTGCATCTGGTTTTTAATAAACATGTTGAGTTGTTACTACCGGTAACCTCAGTTTCCACATTTAAAAAAAAATGAAGCTTTGAGGATTTAAATAATGTGTCTGAAGACGCTGAAAGCCAGGCTGGTACCCAGAAAAGCTAACTCTACAGCTATCCTCCTTAACTATCTACCGTTTCCCACACCCTCACACTGCTCCCCCATTAAACAAAAACACTGAGGAGAGAAGCTTGCCTCCCTCTTCTGCCCACCAGCACCTCACAACCCCTGTGATCTACAGTGATCTGCTTCTTTGATTGACACCATTCAGTCAAAAAATCCACTTCCGATGTCTGTTTGAGGTAAAGGAATAGGGCTTGGGTCTCCTTCCTGCAGGGGTCACAACTCAGCGATTAATTAAGTCAGCCTGCCTCCCCTCCCAGTAGTTTTCTGACCTGGGGAATTTTGGGGAATTCCAGGGAAAGGTTGGAGCTACTACTGTGTCAGGGCAAGCAGCAATCTCTTCTTCTACAGAAGGAGAAAGTTTCCTGGCTTCAGAGGCCGTGAGAGGGGCAGACTTGTGGAGAAGAGATATACATAGGATCCACCACTTAGCAACATCAATCTACAGGCAGGGCATTCGTAAGAAGGACTCTTTTTGGAAAGCTGTGTATTATTAGAGGTCTTGTGATACCCTCCTCAATTCTGTCAGCACCCACAGATAATCAGAACCATTCCCTTGGCTCCTGCTGCCCAAACAGGAATAATTTTCAGAAAAAAAAAAAAAACCCAGTCCTGTCCAAGCTGCCAGGTTCCCTAGAAACAAAATATACTAGAGAAGCAAAAGAGAGCCAAATGACAGGAAACAAGTTACCTACGGCCAAAGGTCACCACAGAAGAACTCAGTCTGAGCTGCTGGACTCCAACAGGATGAATTCTGACCCCTTTCTCAGCCTCTCCCATCATGATCCAATTATGCCATTTAAAGTCAGTAACTAATGATTTAAACAAATAGTTTATCTCTGCCAGGTACTGCTCGGTGCCCGGCTCCACATTTCATGAGGAACAGAAAGTTAATCCTGCCTAGAATTCTTTATAATGTTACTGGTGACTGACTGTCTGAAGACCACATAAGTGGACGGGGGCCAGCACAGCTGGGCCCAGGCCACCTGTCTTAGCCTTATATCCACTCCTCCTTTTCTCAGTCACAGACAGCAGATCTGTAGCCACCCCCCCCCCAAAGGCTTCAGAGCTGCAGAATGCCAAGAGATGCTTCTAGAATCAAACGAGATAGAAATAGAGGCTGAGTAGAGCGATTGAGAATGATTCCAGTTTTATCTGTGGTGTAGGTAAAGCCTCTGTGGGATATTTTGCATGGAAAGTGTTCTAGATCCATTCGTAACTTCTGGTAGAAACTCCGTGAGCTCAGACCATTGAACAACATGATGCTATCAAAGTCACAAGACACACTTCCTGAAACCCAGCAATTCTGGCCTGCTGTTCTGTAGCGTGCATGTTCTCAAATATGTAAAAAGACATTACATACAACAAAGGGTATTCCCTGCACTGAGGCTTGCCAAGCACAAAGCGGAAGACTGGCTAACATAAGGAAATGTCTAAGCAGCTGTGGAAAAGCGAATGTTGGTGCTGATGCTACCTGTGAATAAACACAAAAGAAGACACATGTACACAATATTAATATATCCAGAAAAAAACTCTGGAGGCTCTAGGGAGAGAGAGACAGAGACAGACGACTGACAGACTGAGACAGAGACTTTTCCCATTGTTTTAACTTTTAGGGCCAGATATAATGGCTGACACTTGTAATTTTTGCAAGGAGGAGGCAGAGGCAGCAAAACTACCATGAGCTTCAGGCTAGCCTGGCTTACACAGTGAAGACCAGACCAGATAGGTTTATATAGCTCTGTCTCATTCGTGTGTGAGTGTGTGTGTGTGTGTGTGTGTGTGTGTGTGTGTGTGTGTGTGTGTACATGCATGTGTGTGACTGCTTTCTGCATCACTTGAATTTTTATTATTCTTATGTATTACTTTCATAACAGTTAACAGCTATAACACAGCAACAGGTGGGCATAGCAGGGGATGAAAGGAGGATTCGTTGCTAAAGATAAAAAACCAGAGATCAGATTTATAACCAAGGCTCTCACAGTGACCTGCTGGTCCAACAGTAGCAGTCACACGGAACTTGAAAGGAAGAAAACTCCTGGGTCCTACTCAGGCCTGCTGAATCTCACCGTGGTGAGCCTGTGCCTTTGAGAGGACTCCAGGTGGGTGTGAGGCACACTGAAATCTGAGAACCACGGGCACAGGGAAAGGCTGGCAAGCTCAGCTCCACCATCATACATCGAAGACTTGTGTGTTTCAGGAATCAAGAGACAGTTTCCCATTCCCTTATACTGAAGTCTTGAGGAGGGGTACAGTGAGCAGCCCAACATTAGGTTAAGTTTACCCTAATCTGGCATGGACCGGCCTGCCATGTAGACTCTTTTGATTCCCTTATATCACACATCACCCCCCTGCATTCCCACGGCACCCTGCACATTTTTGTTTGCACTGAACTATGTTTTTTTGTACTAAAGGAAAACTCACTTGGAGTGTGTGTCTAACTCCTCTGAGGGCAGGACTGAGTCTCACCCCTCCTTCAGCACCAGGGATTTGCAGACTTTAGGCTTGATGAAGGACTACTGGAAGCTGATCAGATGAGGTCAGGGTGACAGGAGGCTGCCATCTTGTCCCTTTCCCACAAACTGCTTCTTTCATAGACAACAGTATGACCGTGGTCAAAGGAGACATTCTAAGTCAGGCTCAGGGGCCAAGAAGAGTTTGACTTTGGGCTCCTATAGCCTTCTTACAGCCTCGGACCTTGGAAGCTTACCCCCTCTGCACCTCTGGTGCCTCTCTCACTGAATAAAAGCAGTGGTACCCAGTGTATAAAACCTTAGGTAAATTTACCCTAATCTGGCAAGGACCAGCCTGCCATGTAGAGTCTTTTAACACAGCACTCCCCTGCATTCCCCCAGCACTCAGCCTTATACATTAGGTACTACCACTTATACAAGAACCATGGGGGGGACATGCATGAAGCCCTTATACTCGCATAGCTGAAGACAGCAAGGCAAGCCTGAGGCTAAATAATGAAGTTGTCCAGCAGAACCCATCTTCGCTCTCATCCTCTTGGTGCCAGGTACTAGCTGAGGAACTTGCCAAATAGCTGCCCAGACCTCTGTCCTCAGGTAAAGAAGGTTTTAGAGCAGGAATCAGCAGACACGGTTTAAGGCTCTACATAGCGTATCAGGCTCTGCAGGGCAAGAGTCTATTGCAACCACTCAAGCCTGCAGCAGAAATGCGCAAGCAGCCATAAATAATAGCAGATGAATGGGCATGGTGAATTCTGATAAAACTTTATTGCAGGTCAGGCTGCCGTTGGCCTGCGCTGCTCTAGAGATTTTCTTCCCCTTCACTGCCCAAACCATTTGACCCCCAAGTCTCATGCCCTTAGAACTCTGCTTCTACAGCTACATGACTGACATACCCAGCATAATCATAAATGACTGGGCAGAGTGAAGCAATTACTCACACAGTGTAACACCTTGGATGTTTGAAAGTATCTATAATAGTAACAACAGCCATGATTACAACCCTCTGTCAACCCTGCCTGGTCCTGGGTGAAGCTTAGTGTCACTGCGACTTGCTTGACTCTCACTGGGACCTGCCTCCTTAGAGCATCAGGCAGAACTCAGTCTCCTGATGCTTGGACCAGCTGAACACCTTGTCTGAGGCCTTCCGGGTAACCCGAGAAGTCAGGGAGCACAGATTGGGGACCACACTCTTAACCACTGCAATGCTGCTTCTTTTGGCCAAGAGGATATAGATCCTCATCCTTTAGCAGAAAGCCAAGGCTCCTATGGGGTCACATCTTATTTTTCTTTAGGTTGCCAGTCCCAATATCCAGAACAGTGCTTTCTGCACACTGTAGGTACTTAGTTTCTGTCAAATAAAAGCAGGCATGTAATTTAAATGAAGTCTTGTTGGGAACAACTAACTTAGTGTAATGAATGGCTCCTGTTGTGGGAGCTCTGGCCTGTCTCTGACTGACTTAGTGTAATGAATGGCTCCCATTGTGGGAGCTCTGGCCTGTCTCTAACTGGCTGATGGGGAAGATCAGGGCAGGTGTGGAGGGAGGTAGAGAGCCTTTAGTCATCATATGCCATGTTTGTGGCAACCTGTCCCTTGAGCACCAGAGTTTCTGCTTCCCCAATCAACGACAACTCACCTTCTAGAAACTTGCGGATCATCGAGTCCTTAGTGGGCCGAGAGAAACTTTCTCCAGAGACTGGGTTACCTGCACTGGCCTGAAGCATTTCAACGTCTGGAAGGAAACATGAGACAGAGTTGTTGTGCTGTTCTTCCACGAAGGCAAGTTGATTCGCAGAAGGAATTGGAAGGTTTGATAGCGTTAATAGATTCATTCATTTACCCTTCCTCCCTTCCCTCTCCCCCTCCCTTCCTTCCTCCCATCCATTCTTCCTTCCATTCACCAATCTAGTAAGTGTTGAGCGTCAAGAAAAGTGATATCCACAACACCACAACCCTCTTCTTGGATCACAGGCCTCCAAAGGCACGGATATGTTCCCTTTGTGTTTGAAAGAAAAGGTCACACTGCAGTACTGCTCATTACATCAATAACGAGTACAGAAACAATAGACAACATACAAATTATGATTTGTTCAAGCAATGAAAGATTATGTAGCAATTAAAAAGAATGCCCTAGGGATACATCTACCCGCAAACTTAGAGTTCCTACACACAGGAAGTGCTGGAGTTAGATAAAAGTGAATACATATAGTAATAGCCACACAGACTTGGAGACCTATAGCACAGTGCTACAGCTGCCTATGAGTTCATAAATATGCAGCCAGCGCAAAAGTGCTAGAATTCCTGATAGTGGTTACCTCTGAGGAAGGAGCAAGGATGACTGGCTCCACACAGCCAGCAGAGGACTGTACCCAGGATCACAATACTTAACCTGTTAACTCGTGTGTGTGTGTGTGTGTGTGTGTGTGTGTGTGTGTGTGTGTGTGTGTTACTGAAGATCCTGATATATCCAATGAATGAAAGACCTTAATCTCAGCAGAGGCAGGCACAGATCTGTGAGTTCAAGGTTAGCCTGCTCTATGTAATGAGTGTCAGGACAGCCAAAGCTATACAGAGAGACCCTGTCTCAAAACAACAAACAAAAAAGAATCCAAATATTCCAAATATCATAGTAATGACATTTTCATTACTATGCTACCTTATGAAGACAAAGGGAAGGTTTACTTTACTTTTATATTGCATATATATACATATATATATATCATACACCACACACACACACACATACACACACACACACACACACACACACACACACACACTGTTGCAAGGAGATATAAGTAACTAAGACTCAGTAGCTTTCTACGATAAGCAGTGGAGAGTTACCCCACTGATCCCTTTTTATAGTTTAGGGACGTCTGACTATTTTTTTAAAAAAAAAATAAATGAATGCTATGATGCTGTCTGTGTTACCACATTATCTCTCAAATAATAATAATTTCACAAGCCCAGTCCAATCATAGGAAACAGTGGCACATCCAAATTGAGAGTTTACAAAGTTATCAACAAGCAAAGGTCTTCAAGAGTGTTGGGACTGAGAAAGCCCAAAAACCAACCCAAACTGGATGGGACAGAGAAACACTCTGAGTCACAGCAGCTGATGGGACTATGAAAGAGGAGAGGATGGGTGGTGAGATCCTAATGTCAGACAATGTGGGGAGAGAAATGCAGCAACTTTGGTATTCTGCAGTTTTTCTCTTAAAAAATAATAGTGCAAGGTCATTTTCTTCCCAGTGCCAAGCAGCAAGCCCAGGGGCTTGTATATCACAGCAGAGTGCTCACCACTAAGCTGGGTGCTCATCATTTAGATGGGTGCTCACCGCTAAGCTGGATGCTCACCACTAAGCTGGGTGTTCACCATTTAGCTGGGTGCTCACCACTAAGCTGGGTGCTCACCGCTAAGCTGGGTGCTCACCACTAAGCTGAGTGCTCACCGCTAATTTAGAACACCAGCTCCAAAATAAAATTCTTTGTAAGGAGAGGAACAAATGAGTAGAGGGGTGACTTCAGCAGCAAAAGCAAGCAAGCATGACACACTGAGATGACCCTTTGCTGAGCCCTGCTCTGTCCCCCTTGGCCATCAAGACAAGCACCTTCCAATGACTTGCAGAGAAGGCATATGTGGGTAGAATGATGAAGGGAGGACTAAACGAAATCAAATTTGTCTTACTTTATGGTCTTTATATTCGTGCTTTCACTGATCCTTAAGAGTTTGTCTGACATTGGAAGCAGAAAAACTAGGCTTTGTAAACTCTCAATTTGGATATGCCCTGACAGTTGAGCAGGGCTGCCGGAAGCTTGGGTATCAGATCACAATGCACATGCCTGACTTGTTTCTTCCACTCCTTCCGTCTTTTGCTTGTATTGACATCATACCGGCAACCCAACACCAACTAGTCTTCTCAACCTGTGGGTCTTGACCCCTTTGAGGTTTTTGCATAGTAAACATTCTGCACGTCAGATATTTACATTGTGATTTGCAAACATAGCAAAATTACACTTACAAAGTAGCAACAAAATAGTTTTATGGTTGGGGGTCAGCACAGCCTGAGGAACTAACTGTATTAACAAGCTGCAGCGTTAGAAAGGCTGAGAGCCGCTGCTCTAGTAGCCCATGATGCACAGGTCAGCATCACAGAGGCAGGAAAGCATGTCTGAACTATGAGAACTACAGCAGGCAGAGGCAGGAACTACCCTGGGGAAAGGCTGTACCCATAAAAACACATACTTCTCCAGAGGTGCAGCTTCCAGGGTCCCTACAAACTACACGCCAGAGTCACCGCCCCGACAGAGACTCAGAACACATGTCCTTCGCCGGTATTCACAGCTGCGTACAGCTCCTCCCACATCCAGAAATGTGACCAATCAGGGGTCATTCTCATCCTAGGTAATGTTGCCTAGAAACACGGTTGACATTTGGCTCTTACCGGGTTACCAGGGTAACAAAGCTAGGAAGTCAAACAAAGGTCAAATTCTCATGCAGAAAGGGAAATGAAAAGTGTTTCTATTAACTTAGCCCATCGTTATCCCGGGTCCACTCATTTCAATCCAATCCACTTCTCTTTTCCTGTCTGTAAAATGGCGATGGCGACTGCACAGCTCAGGAGATGTGTCATACGTGTCTCCTGAGAAGCCTTCCAAGAGCACGGCACAGTGCCTATGAGTATGAAGGGCTAGATGAACGCTTTCTATTATTTTTTGTGATTATTAAATCCTATACCCAGACTAAGGCCCCAAGCAAAGAAAAATTCAAAATAGAAGACTCTATTCACACGTTAAGAATTTCTAAGGGTTTGATATGCAGCTCACTAGCTAATTGCCTAATGTGCATAAAACTGATTTTTTTTTTAAATTTCCAGTACTGCAAAAATCATTTTTTTTCATGGCATTAAGGATTGAAGTTAGGGAAAAAAATGACACTACAGTTTATATATTTTTTGTGAGGTATATAGCGATAATTTTTAAGACTTATTTTAATTGTTTTGGTTGTGAGCCTTAGCCTTAACATCTGAGCCATCTCTCAAATTTTTATTTATTAAGGTTTATTTTTAAGTTTATTTTTATCTATTATTACTATTAGTGCTGCTATTATTATTATTAGTAGTAGTAGCAGTAGCAGTAGTAGTATTGGTGTGTGTGTGTGTGTGTGTGTGTGTGTGTGTGTGTGTGTGTGTGTG
>JANHMN010000003.1:167305443-167340267 GCA_030674055.1 Rhabdomys pumilio
GTGTGTGTGTGTGTGTGTGTGTGTGTGTGTGTGTGTGTGTGTGTGTGGTGTCATGTGTGGATGAGTGCCACAGAGGGCTGCAGATCTCCTGGAGCTGGAGTTACAGGTAGTTGTGAGCTTCTTGACATGGATACTAAGAACAGTACTCAGAACCTTTGAAAGAGCAACAAGGGCGCTTAACAGTCGCCATCTTGCCTCTTGTTTGGTGGTTGTTGTTTTAGGTTTCATGTAGCCTGGGCTGACCTTGAACTTACTATGTAGCAGATAACCTTGAACATCTGGCCCTCCAGCCCCCATCTCCCAAGGGCCGGAATTATACCTTTCTCAGATAATACAATGATAATTTGATATGTGTTTACGGTGAAAATCAGGTAAATTAACAACTCCATCTATTCAAACAGTTATCATGTCTTTGCTTGAGGATCTCTGAACTTCTTTTAGTTCTTTATAAAATATATAATATACGTTTATGAACTGTGGGCACCTTACTGACCAGAGTGGCAGAATTTGTGTCCCTTGTAACTGTATGTCAGTGCTTATCTTTTTATTGTTTGTTTATTTCATTTAGTATAGTATTCTTCGTTCCCCACCACATGGATGCAAATGGCAAGATTCCTTTTTATGGGTGAACACTCCACTGTGTGCGTGTACCCCACTTTCTATCTGTTCTTGCAGTAAGTGACACCTCACTCCATTATTCTGGACCTGATAACAGTCAATAGAGACACAATAAACATGAGAATGCAGATATCTCTGCCCACAGTCTGACTTCATTTCCATTGGCGGTCTCTATGCATAAGTGGGGGTGTTGGGTCATGTCTATTTTTTGAGAAATTTCCACTAGCCTCCACAATGGCTTTTCTAACAGTGTCTGAGAGTTCCTCTTTCTCTGGACATATTTTGTTGGTTTTTCAAAATTGTATCAGAGCCACTCCAACTGGACTGAAATGCTACCCTATTGTGGTTTCAATTTGCATTTCCCTGGTGAGTCACGTTGAACATTTTCATATATTTGCTGGCAATTTGTGTATTTCTAAAAAGAAAAGTTTCAGGGTTTTTTTTTTAGCTGAGTTATCTCAGTTGTTCATATGTTTTGAACACCATTTTTTTTTAATACAGGGTCTCTCCATGTCTGTCCCAGAGCTCACTATGCAGACTAGATTGGCCCTGAACTCACAGATATCCTCCTGCCTCTGTCTCCCAAATGCCGAGATTAGAGGTGTGCAATGTCACACCTAGATCTAATGATCTAATGTTTTCAAAGATTTTGTGTGTGTGTGTGTGTGTGTGTGTGTGTGTGTGTGTATGTGTTGGGGAGTATACATGTGTGCAAGTGCCAGAAGAGGCCACTGGATTCCCCCAGAGCAGGAATCACAGATGGTTGTGAGGCACCTGTGGGCGTTGACAACCAACTGAGGTCCCCTGAAGGATCACAGTGTTCTTACTCACTGAGCATTTCTCAGGCCCCCGGACACTAAGCTTGTATCAGATGAACATTCACCCCCATTCTGTGGATTTTTTCTCAAATCTTATTTTTCTTTGCTCTATAGAAACTCCTCAATTTGATCTAATCCCAGTTGTCTATTCTTGCCTCTTGTCTCTTTTTATTGAAATGCTGGCACATGAACTTAGGGTCGCACACATGCTGGGCAAGCATTCTACCACCGAGCTATTTCCTACCCCATATTTGTCTTTTCTTTTTAAAGAATAAGTTGGTTTTTGTGCATGTCTTCTGCCTTCAACATGAGTTTGAGAATGTGTCGCTCATGATATTTGAATTCTCATCCATGATCTCAAACATCATATTTTAAAGTTCCTTGTCGAGACACACAGTTTTCTTATAGGTAAGTATACTTAAGGCATGAGCATGGTCTAAATAAAACATGCCAATCCTTACAACAGGATCACGTGTGGAAATCTGACTTGGTTTGCCAAGCATTTTCTTTGTTAAGGTCCCAGAACACCCAAATCTCCTGTTTCTCTCTTAATATTAGCAGGCTGGGTAGCGCCCGCTAGGTGGCGCTATGTAGCCCATGCTAGCCCCATCCTGTGCATTTAGGAGTCTTGGTAGAGGCTGTCCTTAGGAACAAAGCCTACAGTCAGAGGATATGAGGAGTGACTAGAGAGCAAGATGAAGCAAGGGTTTAGGAAGGAGATGAAGGAAGTGTCAGCCCCAGAACAAGGCAGTAAAGGGCCATGAACCAGCCAAATAGTCTGCATTTAGGGGACAAGGCTAAGTCAGAGAAAGGCAGCAGCTGAGAAATCCATCGAGCAACAGAGGCTTGGGAGACTGTCTACTGGGCATCAAGACAGAGGCATTGTGAACGGCCTCTGGTATCTTGAAGACTTATGTTTAAATCCCGCCTCTGTGTCTTACGAGTCCTAAGTCCTTGAGCAGGTTCCTTGAATTAATAGGTAACCTTCAGTGTTCCATCTGCAAAGTGGGGACAAACCACAGGGCCTGCCTCACAGGACAGCTGTGAGACATGACTAAGACAATGCTTATGAATGCATAGAACCGGTGTGAGAAATCGCTTTTCGGCCTTTTGGCTAAGATCAAGTGTAGAACCAGTGTGAGGTACCAAATTCCTAGTTGTCATGATTATTCTGAGGCAACTCAGTTCTGAGTCCACTGAGACAAACTAACACTAACACAACACAAATGCATTAACCTACAGTTCTGTGGTTCTGAAGTCAAAATCAAGGCTTTATCTGGGCCACATTCCTCTATGGAAGCTCTAGCATAGAATTTTCTCTCTCCAGGACCTGGGGTTATCTACATGCCTGGTGACCAGGCCCTCTCTCTCTCTGTTTTCAAAGTCAGCAATGCCAGATATAAAGCTTGGCTTTCCCAAGCCATTCTCACTGTGCCATCCATCTCTTCTGTTCTCTGGTTCCCTTTTTTACTCTCAAGGACACACAGAGAAGCCAGGCTAGTCTCGTTATCGCAAGGGCAGCTGGCTAGCAAGCTCAAGCCTGCCTATAAGCCTGATTCCTCTCTACACATGTCAATAAAACATGACCACACACTGGGAGCATTACTCTGCTTCCCAGGCTGTTGTGAATGTCTTCCCATGTAGGGCTGGTGAGGGGGGTAGGATTGCGCCTCACTGAAGGAAGTCTGGTGTGCATGCACAGACTGGGCAACCTTGTCTTACATGGACGTTGGCTTTTGCGGTGTCTGGATGTATATACCCCTTAAGTGAAGTTCCAGGGAAAAAAAATGTTCTGTCCTTTTCCATTCAAAATAAGGAGGTTCTCCTTGGACTTAATTGAACATATAAATTTCAATTTGACCATGAACGACAGATGTGTACATAGGCCTCTAGTCCCTATTCTGTATTCGTGGCAGATCTCATTAATCATAGCATTCTCTGTCCTCAAACCCTCTCAACACCATACCCAGGCACCCGAGAGTAGCTGGCTAATATTGGCATACATTAGTTTAAAAACATGACTTGCCGTAACAATATTAGGCACTAAGCCGGGGCAGGCAACAGGTACTGCATTTGTAATAGTAAAAGGTGCCAACTTGTTTGGCAACCACAAGTGGTAAGACACCAGGTTGTAAATCTGAAAACCCGTTGTATCCCGAAGCCAGATGGACAGTAAGTAGCGCCGAAGTACCATCAAAAATGCAGGAAATTCTGTGGGCAATGGGATTTGGTAAAGCAGACACAGGGGACTGGGTAAAGCATAAGAACAATACATTCTTGCATTCCAGGATGTTCAAGGTTTGTAATTCAAACTACAAACACTTAACCTTCACCACTTGTCAGCTAAAAATAAACTCAAATGTGTCAGAAACCTGCAAAGTTCTTTCATTTCATCAGAAGAAAAACAACAAGAAGAAGAAAGCAACACAGGCCACAGTCTCCTCCTGGAAGAGCCACTGCAGGCTCACATCAGATGCTGGGGAGTTGATCTTGGAGGATCCATTTCTGGAATGCAAGAAGCTTGCATTCAAGGTGGCAAAACATCCCGGCTGGCGCTTAATTAAGGAACAAATCAATGATGTCACAAATTCCCCCCCCAAAAAAAAAAACCTGTGCAATTCTCCTCTTGGGATAGAACGTTGGTCTCGATGACTTAGCTGGGGGGGGACACTCACTCCATCCAGACAACATACCAATGAAACATAAAGCCAGGAAAACACCAGCGACTAAAAGACTAGTCCAGAAAAGCTCTCCATCCCTAAAAGCCAACAAGACCCCTCTTCTACCCTGTAGGAAGTATCTTTTGTGGCCAAACAAGCAGTCTTGGCACAGAAAGCACATGGTAGGACCTAAAATAACCTAGAGCCTCGATGGTCCCATATCTGTACCTGAGTAGGATAGGGTGACTGATGACATCAACATAAAAGCCCAAATTCTCACATACAGATGGAGACGTGATGGGAAGAAGAGAAGGAAGAAAAGACGATGAACAGATACATAGGAGAGAACGGCAATCTGAAATAAGAGGGATGAAGGAGTGATGTCTGGTGTTAGCAATGAGAAAAACTGGGCAGAAATGTCCAGGTGAAAAGGTGGGCCAAGTCCAGCCTGTGACTTTACACATGGTAGGCAGAGCAGCCCTGCCATGCAGGAGCAGATCTACGGAATGTGGGGTCCATGGAACATAAACTCTGGGAGGCAGGGATCATGACAATTTATCCACTGGCTGTTCATCACCCAGCACCATGTCCCTTACACACAGGACAGATTTGATAAGGATTTGTTGAACGAGTGAGTAGGTAAAAACAACTTACAAAGAATAAGCATGCACTGTGGCGGACTTTGGGTTTTGAGAAGGAGTCTAGGCATTGCTCAGGCAGAGAAAAAGAGACAGGCAATTTAGGCAGAAGAACTAGCATAATGTATGTTGACATGAAATAAAAGGCAGCCTGGAGCAGCCAGGAAGTTATGACCCCCATGGGGTCCCACACTCAGCAGTACCTAATCAATATCTCACTACACCTGTCAAAAAAAAAAAAAAACCCAAGAGTATTGCATTGCATTAGAGGGAGGACAAGCTAATATGCACTTGAACTTCCACAAAGTCTGGATTACATCTGATTTTCTAGAGCCTCTATTGGCTGAGCACATCGTATGCACAGTACTGGGCTGGTGCTGAGGAATGACACGAAGCTGTAAGTCATTCTTCTTATGAAAGCCAGGTGCTCATAATCAGAGAGACGTACAATTAATGACAGCCCAAGGGGATCTATGTGCAGTGCGGAAAGAGGAACATGGTTGGTAAGCTGGGTGGGTCCAAAGGGGAGCGAGGCTCGTTGGTGGTGGTAGACAATTTTATCTCATTAACTTTACAACACCTAATCCAGCATTTTCACAAAGCAGGAGGAGGTCAGGAAGTGCCTGGTGTCCTGACCTGACCCCTACATGGTACATATCCGACCTTGTCCCCAGAACTAATGCCTCTGTCGTAGTTCCAGGCTCTACTCAACAGAATCTTCTCAAACAGGTCACCAGGGGAATGACAGAGCTTCTGCAGCTGCAGGAAGGGGAGATTATAGAATCAATGGGGCATGGGCCATGTCTCTGAAGCCCACCCATAACTTGGCAATTTTGCTTTGAGTGAGACCTGCAGACCTGGCTGTAAGGTCCATCACAGCATCCAGTTGTGCTCCCAGCTCAGATGGAATCTGGCTCTTAGTAGGGACTGGAAAATCAGAGAGCTCATGCAAAAGAAACCACAAGGTAGAAGTGATCTGTCACAAGACCATGGTTACTACTAGGGAGTTGCTGAGGAAAGCCAGTAAGATAGCTGTGGTCAAGGCAGTGTGCACTGCCATATGCAAACCTCAGCTGGGGCGGATTCCGGAAAGGTCAGGGGTCAAAAGAAAAGTTTTATTCTAGACAACAGAAAGCTGCCCTAGGATTGCGGTGACTCCTGTGAGTCAGACGTTCCTAGCAGCATGATGCACCTTACGCCATGTGGAGAAAGGTGAGCCTCTGAGATATGTAAATAAGACAAGCTATAACCCACCAGAGGGTTACCCTGGAAACAGTCTGGACAAGGGCTTCCAGGCACTAGCACCCCAGGTTTCCAGAGCAGAAGCATTGGGTAAAGCTGACAAAAGGCTCCCATCAAAGGACGTGAGGACCGCCATCCACCCTCAAAGGCAAGGATGGAGGCACAACAACCAAGTGAGTTAGGGGGCGGTGAAAACTGATAATGAGCTGGTGCCTTGATTTTATCCAGTGATTGCACTGTTTAAATCTTAAACAAAGACAGTTCTTACACAGCGAGGTGTGGAAATGAATGGTTTAAAACCCCAGATTAGAAGAAGCAAAAACAGAAGGCCTAGTGGCAGAGACACACAGTCACCGCCTGGTGGCAGCATATCTAAGCTAAAGACTGAGTGTGTGAGAGGGTGTGTGTGTTTGTGTGCGCTAAGGGTGTGTGACAACGCGTTGGTGGAGGTGAGGGCTGTTGTTCAGGGAAGTGTGAGGGAGTAGAACAGAGCCCTAATCCCCAGGTCAGACCCCCAGCACTTCCTCCTAGCTCCCCCTTATTAAACACCTGGATCTCCCCTATGACCTTCCTACACAGTGGAGGTTTGGAGTTCCTTTTGGTGAAGAAGTTCTCATTTTCCCCAAACCTAAGCAATAAACGGGTAGATTTGTCCCAACAATAGTTATGGTCTTATACTAAAGCCTTGCACTCTAAAGTACTGATCCTGTGGACCAAGTGGCAACTGAATTTCCCTAAAACACTGATTTTCAGTCTCTAAGAGTCACCATTAGGGATGACAATAAAGGTGCACCTTGATAAACCTGGCTATTCAGACATGCAGAAGCAGCCCCTGAGGTGTGTTCACCCCAAAAGCAGCAAACACAACCCCAGAAGGTGGTCCCTTTACCCTACTGCACTGGCAGACAGACTTTCCTCTGGGACCTGAAGACTCAGATTCCTGAACTAGTTTTCTCTTCTTGGACTTAGGAATGTCACTAACTCTCAGACCTCGTACTTTACTCCCTGTAAAGCAGAGATTCATTTGGTTTGGTTCTGTGGTTGCTGGGATTGACCCTGGGAATGATATCTCCTCTGCTGGTTCAGAAGGACGGCCGGGTTAAGACCGCACAGATAAAAGCAGCTGTTCCACATCTGGCAAAGGCAAATGTGTGGGCATTACCATGTTAGTGCAGCATCTGAGATGGGTCTGTTTGCCCTCTGTCCTGCTTCTTCCAGAACAGAACTGCCATCTCACTTGGACAGTCACTGTCAGTGAAATGAGTGATTCTTCCCAGCCCCCAGTTGCTGGATCTTCTGAACCAGCAGGGTAGAGATCAAGGGAAGAGATCGTTCCAGGTTAGACCTAATAACCACAGACACAGAAACAAATTAAATCATCTCTATGGTCAGAAATGTCAGAGATTATATGATCTGGCAAATTAAAACTATCATCAGTTCAATCTCCACCCAGATAGTAGCTGTGTCCTACAACCTATAGCCTGCCTCTTTCCCGGTAGCCTCCTTGGGTCTTGTGACATCCAGACCCTCCTGATCCTGAGGGACTTTACAATTGGCCATCCAGTCACAACGAGGCTAGCCCCATAGCATCTCTTGAAGCACTGGTGAGCATGGGAGCCTTAGTATTCCCTTCAGGAGTCCTGCAATATGATGGGAGCATCTGGAGGAGGGAGAGACCGTCAACAGGCACTGTCAGTAAGCAAGCTCATTGTTCAACAGCCCCAAGGCAGGTCGGCTTTCTGGATTCCTAAAGGGTCCTGCAGCAGTTTTGTGAATGAGTCCCTGTGCTAACGTGGAAAAAGACAGGTCTTGGTCTACTGTGACTCCAACAACAGGGAGAGAATCAAGAAGCTGAACAGAAATGTCCCTGGAAATACATGGTAGCTGTGAAGGGAGATGAGCAGATGTGTTTGCATGTGGAGGGGTGGGTGTCAGCAGCTGGGTTTCTTTGTTTGTATGTGGAACTTGTTTAGGATTTGAGACAAGGTCTGCCTGTAATGCAGGCTGGTCTTGATCCTCCTGCCTCAGCCTGAGTGTCAGAATTATAGGAATGAGTAGCCTTGGGCTGTTTTGTTAGCTCCAGGAACTGCACACAGGGGAAACATCCTTAGAGGCCAAAAGGCTTGCTAAAGGCGACCGGAACTACTACGTCTCATGTCTGAGACAGATTTGGCCTGGGTTAAAAGGCATGAAATTTGTGCTCTAAAGGTTGTTATCTGTGATCACTTGGGGAAGTGAACCTCTGTTTAACAGCAGGCAGCAGCAGCATCCAGAGGGCTGCCGGGAGGATTCAGTGATGTGTGGATCACACACGTCCTCCTTCCTCACAGCCCCGGCAGGGGCTCATTTGTGAAGAGCTTCCAAGTGTTCTTTGTCCTCTCCCCAAAGGTGCTGGCAAGGGACTCCCCATCAGCCTGCACCTCCTACTCTATGGACTCCTCATGGTGCTGGCTTTTTTCATAAACTCACGCACAGGAAAACCGGGTTCCTTTCCCTGGCAGGCCCTGAAAGGGTGGCAGTACTCAGCTTAGCCATCCTGGAAATCCCCCATCTATAAAACAGACGGGTTGGTGGATATTTATCTTATCTTTCCTGAGTCTATTAAGTGGACCCAGAGGGAAGGAGCGCTAAGTCCTGGGCAGCATTTCAGAATGCTTAGCAATTCATAGTACATGACCGGAATACATCACTAAGCCTCGTGGGGGGTGTGGTGGGGGTACAGCTCTGCCCATCTGCCTCCCAGTAGCCTGTGCACCTCAATCCAATCTCATTTAGATCAACTTCCTGAAGGGTGGTGTCCTGCCCCCCAAAAGGGTGCTCGGAAGATCTATGAGGGTGTTTTGGATTGCCACTACCATGGAGGAACATGGATTCCAACGAACTCTAAATCCTCAAGCTGAGGAGATGGCTCAGTTGATAAAGCACCTACCATGAAAGCATAAGGAGCTGAGTTCAAATCCCTAGAGCCCACATAAAAGCTGGATGTGGTCTCCTACATCTGTGGCCCTATGAAAAGGAGGCAGAGACAGATCTCCAGAGCTTGCTGGTCAGATTCTACCAATCAATGAGACCACTGAGTTCAAAGTAAGACCCTGTCTCAAAAGATGATGACCCCTGACCTCCACAGGCACATGTATACATATGCATATTACACATATGCCCCCCCACACACACATACACACACATACACACACTGTCAGAGAAAGAGAGGGAGGGAAGGAGGGAGGGATGGAGGAAGGAAGAAAGAGAGAGGTCTAGATTTTTTAAAATACATTTTGAACACTGAATTTTCCAAGAATTCAAAATTATATGAGGTTGTGAAGAGAGATTTCATCATTTAAGAAACTCTAGGTGCCAAGGCCAATACCGTTCTAGGTAGCTGAGTCACCAAGGCAGCAGATATGTGTCAGTCAACATGTGAGGCTATGATGTTGGTGGTGACTTTGAGTATAGTTGCCTGTACAGGGCTATTTCATATGTCTTCACATGCAGACATGCCTATTCACATGTCTTCACATACAGACATGCCTAGACATGTCTTCTCCATTTATTTTTCTTATACAGCTCAATTAAGACAGTGTAGCAAAGCCAATGGGTTTCATGTGTGTTATACCATACATAAATTGCATGTCAGATAACAAAGCATTGTAAAGTGCTTGTTATAAAAGGACCCATGGATACTGGTAGGGCTGAGAGCTTCTTGACCACAAGGCCATGCTATCAAGACTGGTGGCTTCCAGGCAAGCAGTGGAGGAAGTTGGAAAAAGGTCTCTTTTGTTATGACACATGACTGCAGCCCTGGTGCTGTTGCAATACAGGCTCTTCACTGGGTGCTTGCAGAGATAATTGGGGCCTTTTTGGGGCCTTTCCCTTTCCCCCTTTGGACTAGAATGAAGAAAGCCATTTCTCAGCAACAGGATGAAAGCAGAACCAGGCTGAGCTACTTACAGAGGTCTTCTGTGGCTGCCGGGGCGAAGGCAGCCATGGACTCGTAGAGCTCGTCGTCACAGCCGGGGTTGAGGGAGCACTTCATCAGCAGGTCTGTGGACAGGTGGGCCATGGACTCGTACACATCATCAGCCTCCTCGCCGTGCATCAGCTCCTCTTTAATGTGAGTCTTCAGCATGTCCACAGTCTCCTGCAAGAGAGGGCGGGCCCATTGCACGCTGAGGAAACTGGCTAGCTGGACAGGCACAGGCCCTGAATGGGCTTGAAGTGGCCAAAGGATCAGGGTTACAATGTTTACGGGTACTGACGGGTATTCCCCACCTGGCAGAGAGCTCTAACCTTTGTATCTTCCTCTAATTACCGAGTTAAGCAGTTATACTCTGGTTAAATGTCCAGGAGTCAGGAAACATAAATAAGAACTATGCCTCGTGAGTACCAAGTAAGAATCAGGCTCAGCACCAGACACAAACCTGCACCCACCTCCTTCGGAAGACCCCGCCTCTCCCTCACCTCCTTCGGAAGGCCCTGTCTCTCCCTCATTTACACGTGGAAAACTAAGCTCAGAAAATCTAGTCCTCCCTGCAGGGCTCACAGTCTCAAGTTTGGTCCTTTTAACAGCCCAGTGGGCACTCAAGGAGAAACAAATGACACAGAGGGCCACACAGATAGAAGCACAGCATATGCAAGTGTGCCTACACTTGTGCAACCAGGCGTCCCCTAGGGATGTCTTCACCCCTGCACCTTCTGGAAGGTTTATCCAGGTGCCTGACAATTTCCAGGGTTTTCTCCCCTAGTTTCAACATTCCAGATGTCCCCAAAGACAGAGGCCTTACGTAAAGGGTCCTTGACATCAGAAAAGCTAGCCCTGTCCCTCTGCCTCCAGATAGTATGAGGCTGAGGGCCGACTTTCTGGCCACCTGTGAACAGCTTTTCCTGGCCTGACAGCGTAGTGTGTGTCACAATCCTCACCTCTGCCTCAAACCACAGACAGCAGCCTTCCCCTCATCAACACCTGACAGAGGCCACCTTTGATTGACACTGTGTTAGTTTCCTGGTGAGGTCCGAATGAATCGAGTAACCATTTCTTAGTGTTTGGGATTCCAGGCTTAGCATTTGGCAAATAAATAAATAAAAGGTGCACTACTTATAGGCCAGTGGTTCTCAACCTTCCTAATGCTGCGACCCTCTAACCCGGATCCTCGTGTGCTGACCCCCAACCATAAACTTACTCTCATTGCTGCTTCATAACTGTAATTTCGCTACTGTTATGAATCATAATGTAAATATCTGTATTTTCTAATGGTCTTAGGTGACCCCTGTGAAAGGATTGTTTGACACCTGGGGTTGTGAACCACTGTCATAGGCCATAAGCAACATGTAGGGACAACCTTTAGCAGCAAGGCTAAAGTTGTGTTGGTGGAAGGTGACTTAGCTAGGAGTCGAGAAGATATGAGAAGTGTGAGCCAGATTAAAACTCAAGCCACTCTGAAAAAAACCCTTAACCCCCCCCCCCCCGCTGCGCAGAGTAGCGAACTAAGTTCAAATCCCATCTCCACCTTTACCAATGTGAAGCCCTAGGCACAATCACCTTGGCTTACTGTGTCCTTTTCCTTGATTATAAGATGAAGGTCTTGGTCCCTTCAACTTCAAAGGAGTGTGGTGAAAATGAAATGGAACAGGGCATTGGCTAACCCACAGAGCTCAGGAACTTAGTTACCACTCCGGACACAGAGTAGCCTTACTGAAAATGGCTAACACAAAAATGACATGCTGTGTTTAGCACATTCGTGATTTCAAGCTAAAGCCAAGTAAAACGTCTTGAGAGTCTGAGTGCCTACGTGCCCATTTATACCAGTGAGGACCCAAACAAGGGTTTACACTACTCTGAGTGTTTGAAATACCTACATGTCCCCCAAAGCATAGGGACCTTCTTCACCCCTTGGCTTCACCGCCTTATGGACTGTCTATCACAGAACAGAGTTAAGTTCCTGAAGACATGTCGGGCTCACTCTTGTCTGGAGGTAGCAAGCAAGACCAGATCAGACTGGCTTATACTGAGGGTCACAGCCAGATGAGCTAGTCTCAGGTGGCCTTTGTGAGTTTAAAAAGGAGGAACATCTGAAGGCAGTAGAGTCCAGAGCAGCTTCCTCCAAGACAATGGAGGCAATCCCGGGCATGTGATGACACAGAGCAGGACTCAGGTGAGCAAGAACAGCCCGCCAAGAAAGCTGGGTATATCCACCTTCCTTACGCTTAGATCCAGGCAGAGGCTCAGGAGGAGACAGAATCCAGCAGAGTGTGATGTCTCAAAGGTACCTTGATACCTCTTCTGAGTAGTACCTTTTCATGGCCTTAGCTAATTAAAGAGTCAATTCCGACACAGTTTCCCTGGGCCCAAAGGTGGGCAAGGCAGCTAGGGACACAGTGGAGACAGTACATTAACCTGGAGCAGACACACTCTGTGCAAGTTCCTGTCAGTATTTTGAAAATGGCCTCAGCGCTTTGCATATGTTAGTTCCTTTTGGTCTAAAAACAACTCTATGAACGGACCTCTTAGGATTTTTTTTTCCTTTTGCAGATTAAGAAATGGGAGAAGGAGACTAGAAAGATTACTCCGTGGTTAAGAGCATTTGCTTCTCTTGCAGAGGACCAAGGTTCTATTCCTAGTGTCTACAGGGCATCCCACCACAATCAGAACTCCAGTTCTAGGAGATCTGGTGTCGTCTGTGCGGCCACCAGGCATGCATGTAGTGTACACATACAGGCAAAACACCCAGAAAAAAAAATAACTTAAAGGGGAGGAAATTTGTAGGCCAAAGTCATATGGCTACCAAGTAGGTATAGAAACTTGGATTTGGGTCCACAAAAACTGCACACTCCCAGAGAGACACATGAGGACATGTCAGAGACAAAAGCCATCAGTGCCTTTGATGAAAAGGCAGGACTGGAGTCACTCAGCACATGCCCCACCACAGGACCTCTCTCGCCCTGAGCTTACCACATACTCGTCGATGAACTGGCGCAGGTCCCTGAAGCCGTGTTTCTCAGCAATGGTGTTAGGGTAGTGGCCATGCTTGTTGGCCACGCTGTATGCCTGGAGAGCCCCTGGACAGGTGAGCAGCAAGGCGGTGAGGTTCTTCAATCCGTACTTTGCAGCAAAGTGCAAGAGGGTGGGCAGCTCTTCATCCCTCTGATCTAAAAAAAATGGCATCAAGGAGAATTTAACCGAAGGGTAAGAAGGTAGGCACAGGATAGCTGCAGAGCCTTGGTATGTATGCAGTTGGCACTCAATCATTGCTTACTGAGTGACTGACATAACTGATGGCTTCCTTTGGGCAACCTCTAAAGACCATGCACTCCCATGAGGGAGGAAATGCTATTTTAATTGGTAGATCTAATCATTAGTAGTACATCTTCTGCTTTTAAAAGAGTGGGAAATTCTTAGAAAATATTACCTTTTCTTCTTTTCTTTCTCTATAGCTAGAGCTCAAACTCAGGCCTTGGCATGCTGGGTGAGTGCCCTACCACTGAGCTACACTTCCCCCCTCTCTCCATGCTGTTTCTAAAGGCTTAAACAGCAGCCACAACGTAGCTAATGATCATCAGAGGCACTGCTGGATTCTGTCTCTAACACGTCCTCATGTGTTAGAGACACACTCTGGAAGTGGGCGGTTTCGAGTCCCAGTTTCGACAACACTCAACACTGGTCTGGCACTATTTTGTGCTGATGAAGGGATAAAAGGTCCAGGCTGAAGAGATGGCTCAGAAGTTAAGAGCACTGGCTTGATTCCTAGCGCCTACATGGTAGCTCCTAACTTACCTCTAACTCCAGTCCCAGGGATCCAGCACCCTACTCTGGCCTCTGAGAACACTCTACACACATGGTGCACAGACAGATGCAGGCCAACATCCATACACATAAAATAAAAATATGATCAAATAGAAAGAAGTCCATCCGCTTACATCTTATTAACAGTTTTGTAAATATGCCAAGAAAACAAATAGGCTCGTGTTGGCGACTTAGGGAACACATCTTTTTATTTTCTTTTCATAAAAGTTGATTTCTAGGCTCTGTCACTTTATGTGTTATTTTCTCTTCTTTTCATATATGTGTGTGACATATAGTACATGTGTATATGTGTACTTGCAAGTACATAGGTGTAGGTATTGTGTTTGTGTGCACTGTATAAATGTCATCTTTGTGTCAGTCAAATGCTGGTTTCTCTGTCCTCACATCTTGTTTCAATCTGGACACAGCACTGTAATGCTTAGGTCAAGAATCTCCTGTCTCAAGTTTGTGTAAACAATTTCACCATTTATTCTCTGCCTTGTAGATAAATGCTGATCACCCAATGTCTGGACAGAAGAGAGAACAGGGCAGAACTCCCACCAGCCAGGGAAAGGGAGAGAGAAGGGGAGTTGGAGTTTTAGCTCTAGGAAAAGGCGGGGAGCTGGAGATTGGAGTTGGAAGGAGAGTCACAAGGCAAGGGTCCGAGAAGACACCATAGGGGGGGAAATCTGCAGCAGAGAAAGCTAGAACAACATTAAACTGCAAATATCATGGGAGATAGCAAAATTCGTTTAGGGGGTTAATATAGATCAATACTGCCCAGATAATATGGTAAAACCTTGTAAATAAACCTTGATCTTTCTTTGTCGCTACTGGGGACTAACAAAGATAGAGAAATCAAGGGACAGATTAATTTACCACATGCATTTATATTAGAAATATTTCATTTTACCTGTAGGCATGTATGAGGAGGGTACAGGTAAATGTGCATGTGGGAGGAAGACCAGGAAGATACCAAGAGTTTAATCTATCATTCTTCCATCTTATTCTTTCAGGCAGGGTCTCTCACTCGAACCCAGTACAGCTAGCCTGCTTGTTGCAAATCATGTTTCTGCCTTCTAAGACTGGGCTTACACATGGGATCATCAGGCCCGCTTGACATTTAAGAGATTCTAAAGATGTGAACTGCCTGTGTAGACAGTGATTTAACCACTGAGTCATCTCCCCAGGCCCGGCTGTCATAAAAAATAAATAAATAAATAAATAAATAAATAAATAAATAAATTCAACTTCCTGTTCACCAGGACATGATCCTTGGGCTGAAAGGTCTGAAATGTCCCTAGGACCCCATGTTGTCAGGCTATGAGATACTCTCTCCTGAGCCTCTGGTTTAAGAATAAGAAAATAGAAACATTTATAGCCCTGAGGCAAGAACATTCCACAGTAGGAGTCAGAGGAGAGGCAGCAGGGAAGTCTTGGAGAAGGCCTGGCTGATTATGCTCTTCCTGTGGTTCCTACACGGTAGACAGATAGAACTCAGTCAGAAGGTAACCAGAGACTTGAGTACCACTGTGTAGTGCCACCATGTTGGGGAGGAACAGGCACCCTGTGCAGCTTACCAGGTGATATCCCCCAGACATCTAGTGTGACTCTCCTGGTTCCTATTTGCCAGTGTGTGTACACAGTGCCCACTCTTAACTCAAGTTACAAATATTTGCTTAAAGCTGACAAAGATCCAGCACTTGGAGACCCCCCCCCCCCACTGAGCTTTAAGCCTAGAGGAAAAAAAAAAGTCAGACATGGCAGGCAAGCTGCAGGACTGAAGGTCCAAGGGAGACTCCAGCGGTGGTGGTACAGACTCTTGAAGGATTGGGGAAGGCCTTCCTTCTAGAGAAAATGCTTCCTGGATAGATGAAGAGAAGGCCACAGGGAGAATGACAACCAAGGCCGGGACAGAGGAATGGTGTTTCCATGAGTGGAATGGCAAGACATGGATTCGAGAAGTATACACTATCTTGGAATAGAAAACTACTAAGAGGGGTGCAGAGAGAGCCAATGGCAGAAGCACCCCTTGGGAGTCCTCTGCCTGAGTTTGAACACGATCCAAAAGGTAAATGAGAGCCACATACATTTTTATTTTTTTAAAAGAAAGGGGTTGAGGGCAGTTGTGTGCCGTGCAATGACATTCCAGGCACAGAAGTCCTATCAGATTAGAATAAAGCAAACCAAGTCCTACGTCCTAGTGATGCTGTGGCTATCACAATGTAGCATAAAGCATTCCTCACACGCTGGTGCTGCTGCCGGTGTGAATGAACCTACTGGGCTGGCTGCCAGTCACGTAAAAGTCTGACACACACAACTATGTAAAGTACGTCATACTTGATGATGCTACATGACTATGTCACTGGCTTCTGTGCTTGCTGCACTTTTTATCATTATTTTAGTCTATATTACTACTTACTAAAAAAAAAAAAAGAAAAAAAAAGAAAGAAACAAATGCTGTATAAGAGCATGCTGTGTCATGACAGCAGCACCCCATACACGTTGCTTGGTTTAATTCTGTCTTTCGGTTCGCCTCGGCGCTGGCAGACAGAGCTATGCCCTCCCCGCATCACACCATCTACGACTGAAATGACCACTGACTTACTTGTCATCATATCGCCTTCTTCCAGTTGACTGATCCCAAAGAGGTGCAGTCCACTTGCAGGGATGTTGTTCTTCAGGGACTCGGTGAGCAGTTTATCGAGAGTCTCTGTGTTGTAGGGCACGATTTTAAAGGCCTGCATAAAACAGTGAAGACGGTCAGGTTTCAAATCCAGCTAGCTCCTGCCAGTCCAGGTTGAAGCTGAAGAGTCCCATGTGGAATTCTCATCTCTAGAAAGCTCCGGTCTCCTCCTACCAGCCTTACCTGACACATAAACTCCACAGGATTTGCAGCGCTGGACAGTAAGTTCCCGATTTCCTCCATGTCTGTGTAGTAGCTGACGGTGGTGTCACAGACCACCAAGTCCCCAGCATAGACCTTCAGAGAAACATTCCCCGGTGAGAGGTCTAAACAGAACGAGAGGTACCGGTCAATACCAGGAAGAGCAAGCATCCTGCAGAAAGGAGTCAGCGCAGATGTGCTACATTTGAATACTGAAGCAGAGGTCACTGGGGCTGGAAGTGTCAGAGGTAAACAGGGAGGAGATGGACAGGCCAGCATGTATGACTGTTCACAGAATAGGAGTCCTCATGGCGTTCGTTGTCAATTGCATCTTTAAATCTGCTTGCATAATTTTCAGTATTTATTTTAGCGTGTGTGTGTGTGTGTGTGTGTGTGTGTGTGTGTGTGTGTGTGTGCATGCACACACAAGAATGAACACGTATGGGTGCAGATGCCTACGTAGGAAAGAGGCACAGGATCCTCCTGGAGACAGTTCTAGGCAGTTGTGAAGGGTCCAATGTGATATTTGGAACTGAACTCGGTTTTTCTGAAAGAGCAAGATGCATTCTTAACCACTGAGCCAGCTCCCCAGCCTGACAAACAAAAAGTAATTATATAAAAAATTAAAATAGGGCTTAAGGTGCTTTGTATGAAGGCCAATAGTCACTAAGGGCTAGGATCCCAGTGGTTGGAGGATAACACTATTCCTACCACCCTGGGCCAGTGGAATCAGCTGACTTGATCTGTGGCAGTCTGTACTACATGCTCTTCCTGGGGTGGGAGTCTATACTACCGGAAGAGGTTCTGAGGGGAAAAGAAAAACATTAAAAATACACCAACCACAAAGATTCGATTCACCAGAGAGGAAATGTGACAACTGTGAACGTGGAAAATGACGAGGTCACATTGGTAACCCGGGGCAACTAGAAGGATGCTCTGTTCCTTAAAACATCAACTTAATGAGGCCACACTGGTAATCCAGGGCATGCAACTAGATGGATGCGCTGCTTTTAAAATGTCAACTTAGCCATGCTGAGTGGCGCTGTCTAAGGCTGGAGGGCCTAAGGACATCAGTGTTCCGGGAGGCAGCTGGGCAGCGTGCTCTGCGTCACCATGGGACCACTCACCTGGTGCTTTCACCGAAACCGTGTACTCATTCTCCAGTGTGCCTTCCACCCGGACGGAGGGAGAATTCTCAGGAGAAAACTCTGCTTCGGTTGATACCTTCTCGTCCAGCTTGCATCTCACAATGACATACACAGTGGTTTCCGCCTGGAGTGGGAGACAAGTTCTGGTCTCTCTCCCTCCTGTATCTCTTAGGGTGCTAAGTCAAAGGTTATCCCAGCATCTTGAACCCCAGCCCACTCTTTAAGAGAGGATAGTCCTGGTCTGGGGGTCTTGATAGACCAGTGCTGGGCAGAGAACCATAGGCTGTCAATCCAGTGAAGGAACTTGTGAAAAACAGACTAAACATTTACAACCTTTACAATAATAAGACAGAAACTTTGTCTATTCATTACTCTCAGAATTTTTTAAATTTAGGGATTACAAATGTTTATTTCATTTCATAACATCTTAAAATTGCTATATATATATATATATATATATATATATATATATATATATATAATTTAGATGGTCTTATCATATAATGAAGAAAACAATGTTCCATGTAAATACCATATGCTATCAAGTAAAAGCCCCAGTGCCAAAAATGAGTTACATCTTTTTGAGTCATTGACCCAAGTGGTCCCACAGATAACCCTTCCCCACCCCCCCCAAAAAAAAAACCATTACAAGCTATTGCCAATGCTATGGGTTACCATCCACAACCTGACACTAAGACCCTATTGCTGAAGACAACATACACGTATGTCATCAAACACAGAGAGATCAAGCTGGTGCACAGCTGGAAGCTTCACTCCTATTGACAAGAAGCCACAGTGATGGAAGATGGCCCACTCACTACTGGAGGAGAAAAGTAATCACCAATCAATGTCATCCAGTTGTGAACCCTGTGATCTGTAACAGTCACCTGCCTGCAAGACATCCTGGTGTGGTAGTGGCATATGTGTTATAAGTGTAACCAACCACTTAAAAAAATGGGCTTTAAGACCCACGCCATGAAACAGAATCCATACCTACATAAATCGTTGGTAGTAGAGTAAAACTTCCTACTATTACTCTACTAAATGAACATACCGATAAGATGACTCCTAATGACATATGGCTATACGTATAGATGAGTACATTGTTCAGCCTTTGTTAGAGAAGCTTCCTCTTGTAGTAGATGATGATTAACACCGAGATGCACAACTGGACAAGCAGAGAGGGAGCAAAGCCTTGACGCACTCTGCCCTAAATGGGATACCTTTATCACACCTCTCCCCTCAAGGCTTAGGGATCTGTGCAGAGGAAGAAGCAGAATGGTTCTAAGAGCCAGAGGTGGGCCCCTCCAAGGACACAGTGTCTTCTAGACACAACAGAGTTGATGCACATACGTAGTCACAGAGACTATCACAGCAGTCACAAGACCTGAACAGGTTCAAGCCAGACACCCCAACACAGAGAAGCACAAATCAGCACGAAGTCCAACAAATCACCAAGAAGTTATTTGCAACTGATGCCTTCTGGGAAATGGGAAACCCGTTTGTCCAAAAGAATGTGACTAGGGAGGTATATCCGCCTCATGACAGGGCTGGCCTCATACTCAGTAGTTGGCCAACACAAGATTGACTCTATGTTTTTTTTATGTGCTTGTTTGGTTGGTTTGGTTCTGTGGGATTTGTTTTTTTTTTTTTTTCTTTTTCTTTTTGAAGAAGAGAAAGAACATGAAGTTTAGATGAAGAATCTAGGAGAAGTTGGGGGAAGGGAAAGAATATGAACAAAATATATTGTATGAAATGTTTCAAAAATTTTAAACAGAAAACAATGTTTTGTTTTGTTTTTTATAAAATCTCTATAGCATCAGATACTTGGCTATTTACTTGCTGGCTTTGCATTCAGAGGCCCAGCTGCCTCTACCTTCCAAGTGCTGGAATCAAAGGCATGTGCCATCATGCCTGGCAGACTTTTATTTATTTTTTTAAGTCCTTCCCTGTTGAGATGCTCTGCTCTAGACAAGCTTTGCTATCGCAAGCATCGACAAATCACAAACAGCATCGCCACCCCTAGAGCAAGTTAGACAGGCAACCCATGAGGCACCTCCTGCCACTGAATCAGAGTCTGCACTTTTGGAAGCAGTGTCTCATGAAGCCCAGGCTAGCCTCAGGCTTGCTATATATTGATGACCTGATCCCTCATATCTACCTCCCAGGATGACAGGCATGTGCCATGATGCCCAGTTTTTATGTGGTGCTGGGAATCAAACCCAGGGTTTCGTGCACAATAAGCAAGTGATTTACCATGTGAGCCCCAGACCCAGAGTCTACATTTTAATAAGATGCCCAGGGGACTGGAAGATGTCACATTGAGCCTGCCAAACTATCCCTATGACAAAACTCCAAAATCCAAAATGTTCTGACCCGATACCACAAGTGGAAAGTTCTATACTTTGTATTTAGGTCAAAGACCAAATGCAAGGGAAGCAATGTGTTCTGTAAAACTATTGTCAGGCTGTGTATAACGTGTATATAAAATATAAACACGGCTCTGTTTTAAAACATATCCCATAATGCATACAGAAATAATCCAACATTGCCCTAACCCTCAAAATTCAAAATCTGAGACACTTCAGGTCCTTAGCATTTTAGGTAAGGGACACTTAACTTGTCTCTTGTTTTACTGAACTTGGCAATGGTCATTTTAGACAAAACCGGTAGGGCTGGGCCCTCCCCAAAACCAGAAAGGCAAGGCGAGATCTGTGGCCAGAGCTCATCCTCAGTCATTCATTTCACGACTGTTATACAGTTATACAGTCGTCATAGCAATCCTTTACAAAGGACTGCAGAAGGGTGTGCCAGGTGTGGACTTTGTGACAGGAGAGGGCTGTGACCCAGGCTGCTGAAGGCTGCTATAACCCAAGCACATGTTCTGTGGCTGTGACCCAGGCTGCTGATGACCGCTATAACCAAACACACGTCCTGTGATTGTAGTCGTTACTGCCACACTCCTGGTCCTGCATCTCATCCCAGTAACATGAGGGAACTAAAAGACTGTCAGTTCTGCTGGCAGTCAGGACCCACCCCCAGCCCAGATACCCCGGGGCTCACAGACTTGGTGTAGGCAACTAGGATAATCCTAAATTAGAAGGCATCAGAAAGCGAGCAGGAAGGAGAGCCTGGGATGCCTGAGAGTGGGATGAAGCATGTGTGGGTGGCAAACACCCTTCCCACTGCACCTGGCAGTCCAACCACACACCCATGGGAAGACATTGCACTAGGAGAGCAAGCCGGAAATGTCCACATAGGCCCAGCTGTGACTGCAAAGAGTACAACAGGCTGGGATTAAAAAACAGGAAATGGCCAGGTGTGGTGGTATACACCTGTGACCCCCAACTGTGGAGAGGGTGAGAAAAGAGGTTCACGAGTTCAAGGCCAACCTGAGCTATGTAGAAAAACTGTCTAAAAAACCTCAAAAATAAAAATAAACAATGAAGATCAGAGAATGTTGGGAACCAGGCTACAGGATGCAAGTCCCATGGGAAACAAAAACAGAAAGCCAAAGCCTAATACCACAGATTCTGACTCATGAGACACCAAGAAACACCAACTTTTTTCTTTTTAGAAACACCAATTTTTATGCCTAGTTTTTAAAACACTCTGAAGTCTAGATCAATCATGTCTACCAGTCGAATCCAGCCTGAAATACGGCTGGCAACTCCAATGCCAGGAGTCCATGCCCAGCATCTTGGGGCCTCAACTGCTGAGGAGAAAATCAGACCCCTCCCGCCACCACCATTTTTAATGTTCTCAAGCCCTGAGGTTCTGAGAAGCCACAGTGGCAAGCTTAGCAAAGAGCATGTATTCATGAAGAAAGCATGCTGGTTCTCTAACTTATCCAAAATGCCTCACATGTTAAGCCAGGGAAGGAAAGACTATCAAATATTATGATAGGATTTAAATGACTATCATAAAGTCTCACACACAGCTCCCTTACGATTATATGACCACGCTAAAATGCTAGCCACACATGGCTTAGGTATTTAGATACTCTTTTCAGCAAGCAATATTGTTCAGCAAGTTTCCTTCATCAAGTCTTAAAGCCCTCCCTGAGGCCAGGGTGGTGACCAGTTAATGAAGAAGCAGGCTCCCAGAATGTGTCACCTTCTCCTCCCAGGGCTGGGCCAGCTGGAAGATATGCAGGCCTCTCTCTAACTCTGTGGTATCCAACCACGTTCATGTCTGCTGGTGTCCTGTCTGTCCTATGTTACACATTCATGAAACAGAGTTCTTACATGGATGACACACATTCCCAGGTTCAATTCTCTGACTTAAAGGAACTACTCGTGTCCAAGGTTGTGGTGATGGGAGTCCCAAGGGAAGGTGGTGGTTATAATAAGATGCATCACAATGCCCTTGCACCCTTTACTAAAACAAAGGCATCTACTAGAAAAGTCACTGCTCTCTGATAGGGATGTACCAGGTCCCCAGGGTGCCTACCCCACAACGAATGCGGTCCGGCTGTACCACCATCAGGTTCCCAGGCGATTTCTTCGGAGGCAGGTCTGTCTGCTTCGAGAAAGGAAGCGCTCTCTCGTCCTCGGGCTCCGTGTCGGTTACTGAGTCACAGCCAGAATCTATGGGACACAGGACATGACTGAATAGAAGCAGAGAAAGAAGAACTGTAGACATGCTTCACCTCCCCAAAGCCCCACACGTCACTGTGCAGGAAGCGGCTAGGAGTATCACATGAATGCAAGCTGAAAGGACTGAATCACTAAAGTCACAAAAGAGGACCCAACAGTAAAAAGCCAACCACTTTGTAGGCCACTGAGTGACAGAAAAAGAGCAATGTTGGGGGATGGGCGGGAAGAGACCAAAAAGTTTGAGGCAGGCAAGTCTAAGCTCAACTAACAAACAGGCTTCTGAAAGCTTTACCTCACTGAAGGGTGGCAAGGAAAATGGAATCAGAAAGGGATTGTCTACGTCGGAGTAAGAAACTCTGCAGACAGTCACAGGAACTAGGGTTACATCTACCCAATGTCTCTCTGTCAGCAGCAGCAAGAAGCAATCACTTTTAACATGTCTAGAGTCAGAACCCCTGGATTCCAGATTAGTAACATGGCCATACATGAGCTAGAAAAGTCAGGATGGAGACAAGGATGGGTTTTTAATTGCCAACTTGCCACTACCTAGAAGCCCCTGAGAAGTTAGCTCTGACTGGAATTATCCAGATGAAGTTGGCCTATGGACAGATCTGATAGGGTGCTGTCTGGATTACTAATTGATGTAGGAAGGTGGGCCCACTGTGGCAGTGCCATCTGCCAAGCAAAGAGTCCTGATCTATACAGAAAGCCAGAGGAGAGGAAGCAAGAAGCCTGAGTCTAAGTTTCTCTCTGCTCTTGACTGTGGATGGGATGGGATGCAATGTGATGTGATGGACTACTCGAGTTCCGACCTTGGCTTCCCCTTTCCTGATGGTAACTAGAAATCATAAGCCAGATCATCTCTTCTTCTCTAATCTGCTTCCGGTCTGGGTGTTTAATCACAGCGCCAGAAATGAAACTTAAGACGCAGCCTCTGAGCAGGTGGGCAGAGGTGTGAAGGCGAAGACCAAGAAGGTGGCAAAGATGGACAGACAACAGTGAGAACCTATAAGACCTCTCCAGTGGGGCTCTTAATCAGCATCTAGTGATCGACAGGCCTCCTGGTGACGTGATGCCCAAGATCGTGTATACGCAGGTGACAAATCCATACGTGAAAAGATCCACACCTATGCTATCAGAAAAAAAAATGCCAATCAAAGCAACAAGGATATATCACGGCACATCTATTAGAAGGGCCAAGATCCAGAACATAGATGACACCAAATGTCTTCAAGGACATACAACACTAGAAACCCTTTGGGAATGGAACGCAGAGGAGCCCCTTTGGAAGGTGCTTTGGCAACATCTTACAAGATCAAATATACTTTACCACTCAATCCTACAACCATACTCTTTTGGTGTTTTTCCAAAGCTGCTGAAAATGTATGTACACTGAAGAACACGCACACAGATGTTTACAGCAGCTTTCTTCATAGCTGCCAAGAGTCGGAAGCCAGAGGCATCCTCTAAGCAGCTGGACGGATAAACAAACAGCAGCGTAAGCAAGCGATCCTGGAAGGCAGCAGGAGACAGCACTGAGCTCACGAGAGAAACAAAAGGGGTTAGTTTTTGTCCACTGGACACCAGCTAGGGAGACGGAACCTCAACTGAGAAAATGCCTCCACCATGTGAGCCGGTGGGCATGCTTGTGGAGAATTTTCTTGATTCATGAATTGATGTGAGATCTAACCCACTAGGGGTGGGGCCACCCCAGGGTAACATGGACCCAGGAGGTGTAGAGGAGCAAGCTGAGCAAGGCATGGAGAGAACACCAGTGAGCTTGACTTCCTCATCCCTCTTCAGTGCTTGCCTCCAGGTTTCTGCTTCTTCATGATGAACTGTGTTGAACTAACTAACTGTCAGCTAAAGTCTTCCTCTCCAGGTTGCTTTGGCGGTGGAGTTCATTGCAGTAACAGTACATCAGGGAGTACGCTGAGTGAAAAGAAGGCATAGACTGTGTGGTTCCATCTTTATGACACTCAGAGAAAGGCAAAACTATTGAGGGGGAAATATATGGTTACTAGGAGAGAGGGAGAAACAGACAAGCCGCATAGATTTGTTTGTCAGGGCAGTAGGTGTGTTCTGCATGATGCTATAAGGTGAATATATGCTATCATACATTTGTCCAAATCCACAGACTAGAAAACACCCAAAAGTGCATGACATTGATGGGATTCTATGCAGGCTCAGCCATTGTAATCCAGGCCCCGTCGCGGTGTTGGATGTTGGTAGTGTTGGAGGCTGCATGTCTGCGGGGCCAGAGGTATAGGAAACCTTTGTACTTTCCACTTAATTTTTGTTGGAAACCTAGAGCTGCTCTTAAAAAATCTTTTAAAGATTAAAACAACTAAAAAAAAATGTAAATCGCCACAAAATAAAGGAACTGGCTGGTAAGAAGATGACTCACGAGGTAGTCCTAGCGAAGCCTTAGGCTACTATGAAAGTTCCTAATTCACAAAACTTCAAGGTGAAATTAAGACAAACTACAGATGGAAATGTGAAATGAAAATAAAGTGAATTTAAAAAATTTTAAAGATGAAAATATGGATGGGTGGATTACCATTGATTCAGGAAAATATTTAAGAACTGAATCTGACATTTTTGATAAAAGAGAGAGAGATAAAGAGAGAGAAAGGAAACAAATAAAATGGAGTATATCCATGGGATGGAATAATTCAGTGATGAGAAGGAGTGAGGCATGCATATGGCCCACGCTGGGGATACATCTTGAAGATATCATGTTAAGTGAATGAAGTCAGACAGAAAAGGCAACACATCACATGATCCCAAACACCTATATCCAGAATGGACAAACCTACAAAGGCAGAAGAAAGCAGGTTAGTTCTCACTTCATCCTGAAGAGTCCGGGATGACTGCAGAGACGTAAAGGATGAAAATCTTAAGTATTTATTGAGGCAATTGCACAAATCTGTGAATATACCAAAGACCGTTGAACTGAACTCTTTAAAAGGGATAGTATGACATGTGGATTATTTCTCATGACACTGTTATCCGAAAACCCAGTGGGAAATAACAAACTGTGATTAAATTTTCAAAGTACTCATAACAAGGCTGATCACCTATATGAAGAGGATGTAAAAATCTCTTTTAAAATGCCCCACGTTCAGTAAATGACAGGATAGAAATACAAACGACTTCCCCACTTAAAAAGCTTAGTGTCACTCATTCTGACCAGTCATCAGGAAATGCAAGAGAAAAACCTTTGCCCCTGTTTCACTTTCCCAGACTAACAGACTTTGTATGTGATGGGTTCCCTCATTCTGCAGCAGTCCCAGATCTAGCAGAAGAGAAAGGCAGAGAAAGGCATTGAAATGTTTGCATGTGCACGCGCACATTCGCAAACAAACACACACACTCACACACACACACACACACACACACACACACAATTCACATGTTTTATATGAGTCCCTATTTTCAGTTCAACAGTCTTTGGTGTATTCAATGATTTGAGCCATTGTCTCAATAAATTCTTAAGATTTTCATCACCCTGGAAAGAAATTCTATACCCTTCAGTTATTTCCCTGCAGTCATCCCAGACTCTTCAGGATGAAGCGAGAACTACCCCGCTTTCTTCTGCCTTCGTAGGTTTGTCCATCCTGGACATAAGTGTTTGGAACCATGTCATTCCATCTCCAGTCTTTGTATCAGAAAAAAAACAACAACAACAACAACAAAAAACCAGGAAACAATCTGTCTGAGAGAATGTTAAAAGCATTCCTTTTGGCTGGGTATGGTGGTATACATCTTTAACCCTGTAACTCAGGGAGGCAGAGACAAGAGCATCTATGTGTGTTTGAGGCCAGCCTGATCTACATATCAAGCCCCAGGCTAGCCAGGGCTATACAGTGAGACCCTGTTCCCAAAAACAAAAACAAGCAAATAAACAAACAAAAAACACACATATTTTCAAATACTTTCAAGAGGCACATTAAGAAAGAATATAAAATTGTGTTTCATACTACAGGTTTTCCATTTTACTAAATTCATCTTCGAAAGTCAGAAGAAAATCTGTGTGACATTTTTTTCTCCCATCCATCCATCCATCCATCCATCCATCCATCCATCCATCCATCCATCCATCCTTGCTTGTACTTTTACATTTTCCATAGTGAGAAAGCCCCACTTTGATTCTGGAATGGGGTGATGACTCTCCTGACTCATTATCCTGCCATGAGGCCAGTGAGACGTAATGAGACTGACCCCTAAGGCCAGCCCTCCAATAGGTCCACCAGTGCTGCTTTAGCAAGCAACAGCCACCAGCAGTGTGGATTTGGCAAGTCAGACAGGAAGTCATTCACTCCATCATGCTGCTGCTGTCAGAGACTGGCAAGCGTAGAGATCTCTGTCTCAGTACACTACAGACAGAGAAGCTGTGTCTCAATGGGGCCGCTTCTACAGATTCGAAGCTTCCGGCCAAAGAAAAGCCGACGCGGCTAACTCAATCACCACCTTCAACCATCCCATCCAGTGCAATGGCCCCAAGCTTCCCTGCCTGATCAAGGTGATCCCTCTTCCATCCCTACCTGGAGATACTGTTGCTTCTGCATGAATCAAACGTTAAAGGTCCCGGTAAAAGCACTGGAAGCTCAGCACCCACGACCAGTGTAGAACAGTACTAAGACGCCCGGAGACACTTCACTGTCTAAAATGTAGCGGCTTTCAGGAAGTCTACAGCACATTGGGAAACTATATACACTGTACAGCCAGTTTCCCCAAATCTCATCTGCAGGAGATTCATGTGATAGCTACATATATTCAGGAAACAATTGGCCCAAATTCTCAAGAACAACCAAATGTTTCATTTTTTCGCCTAGCTCATGGGAAAATCGACTTGATTCTTAAGCACTTCCACAGTCTTGGGGAGTTCTGGTTTTTTTGGGGGGGGAGTTGTTTTGTTTTGTTTTGCTGGGATCTTTGTGAAGGCTGGATCTGTCTGACTGTAATCCAAAATGGCTTCAAATTCCCAATCCTCGTGCCTCAGCCTCCTAAAGGATAGGAGTACAGGCATGCAGTATTCGAGCGCCTTAACCTCTTTGACCTTCTTGTCCAGGTCCCTGAGCTCAGCTCTTTCTCATTCCCACGTTGTGTTAGGTTTTCGAGGCTACCTCTCAAATCCTCTGTGGTGTCAGTCAGTGTGGGAATCAGTTTTGCTGACAAAAGCCCTCACCTACACCTCATCTGTGAATTTTTGCTTGAGCTGTCTGTTCAGATGAGAACGCCTTTAAAACAGGACTGGAGCTGGAAAAGCTGGAAAGCATGCTCACCAGGCTGAAACAGGGTCTGGCCATAGGATGTTGGTACTGTTTGGGTACGCAACTGCTCTGTGGCTATGCTGAGTGTTAAGGCAGACACAAGAGTTCTGTGCATATTGTGTACAGTAAAGAAATCAGATGGGAGATCCAGGTCCTTTGATGCCACAAATCCCTCCAAAAGCCTCTGCAAGACAGCCCTTGTGCCACACTCACAAAGACCTTACCTACTCAACAAACCACATCACGTTTGACTAAGCAAATCTAATCAACGTAACTGTCTTTTTGTTTAACTCGAATTTGTCTCTTGTCCATTTGTTTTGCTTTCAGAATTGAGACAGAACGAGAAGCACCGTATGTCTACACAGGTCTAGATATCGGTAACACAACCAATCCTTCCACACGGAAAATTCGCAGTACTTCTTTCCTTCCTGTAAAAGGGAGGCTATTTCTTACTGACTTCCGGGGAGGACTATGATTATTTTTTTGGACATAGTCAGCATGGGTAGTCAGACCCACGATAGAACCACGATTGATGAGCAGCTTACCGTAGGCCAGAGGGCTGCGGACACAGTCACTACTGTTACTAATCACCATAACAATGAAAGTTACCTTTCACTGAGTGGCTAGGTGACTACTCACTAGTCTCCGTGTCATCCTCCCCACCATCCTGTGAGATGAGAACCAGCATCCTCTTTGCGTTTTAAAGATAAGTATTCTGTGCCTGGAAGGGAGGAAACAGCAGGGCTAAGGTGGAGTGGGTGAGCAGGGGCCAGTGGCTCTGCGCTTCCTTCCCTGTGGGTAGAAGTAGGTGTCACGTGGCTTCCTCAGCTGAGCTGTGACTGTGCAGACCATGAGACATGACTTGCACCTCCACTGTTTCAGAGGCCTGGTGGAGCCACGGTGTTGTGGGCACTGCTGCTTGAAGTTCTGTGACCTCTTGCCAGGGCCAAGGGCACATTCCACAAGCAGGGGTTAAGTCAAGAGGTAGTGTATACCAGCTGGACCAACCAGTGTCCTTCATGTGCACGCGGCCTCCGGCCCACAGCTCTACTCTCTCTTTCTCATTAAGTTTTCCCACACAGCACGGATGGCCTCTTTCATGAACCCCTGGTGCCTCTCAGTCTGTACACCAGAGCACAGGGCAAAGAAGAATGGTACCTACTGATCTCTCAGACTACACAAGCTACGTTCTAATGTGATGGGATGCTGTCCCTTGGGGAAGTATAAGCAAATATTGCTCTCAAAAACAACTACAAATGCCACTGTTGTACATTCATGCTATGCCCAGAACCACACAAAATGTAATCTAGATTATTCCATTTTATCATAGCTGGGAGATGGGTGTGATTATGCCCATTTCACAGATTAAACTAAGTAAGTTGTCCAAGTCACACAATGAATGCTATTTGGAAATGTAACCTCAGCTCCACACTCTATCCATCTATCCATCTTTCGGGGCTCATCGCACTGCAAGCCTTGCACTCTGAAAGAGTAGCTGTGATTCTAAAGCATACAGCCATTACTTTAGACACTGACCTAGATGGCTCGATGCCTCCCCCCACCCCACCCCCTCTTTCTCTCTCTCTCTCCTCTTACACATTATTAATATAATACAAAATTGTAAATAACATTTGAGTTACTTTCGATTCTCCTATGCCAAGAAGAAAGCCTTGGGCCTGGAGCGATGGATCAGCAGGTAAGTCACTGGTTGATCTTCCAAAGGACCTGAGTTCAATTCCCAGCACCCACATGACAGCTCACAATTGTTGTGACTCCAGTTCTGGGGATGGCGGGGGGGGGGGGGTGTTCAATGCCCTCTTCTGGCTTCTTAAGGCTCTGCATGCACATAGTGCACAGACATACATTCAGGCAAAATTAAAATAATATAAGTAAATAAAATCTAAAGTAGAACAAAGGGGGAAGCCGTTTCTTAATTCCGGTAAGACGACAACGTCACACTCCTCTGACGCACTTGGCTCCCTCTGCACCAGGAGGGGACCAGTTCGTAAGCTCACAGCCTTCCCTAGGCATCCAGATGAAGAGTTTAGTATTGACATTTGGTTTTATTATCTTATTATTTTATGCACCTCTCTACTTAAAAAAAAAAAAACAGTAGTTTTTCTTTCATTTACAGTAGCAAGGTTTACTTTAAGCCTACTTGGATTATAAACATGAATTGTCTTAAGAAACCATTAAGTGTAATAAACACATTCAGGGCAAGAATAGTTGGGACAGTTCACATGAGCTTGTGAACATAATCAAGGTCACTGAATTTTATGCTCAAAATTGATTTAAATGACAAGAACTATGATACATATGATACATACATTCAGATGAAATAAAATAATATAAGTAAATTAAATCTAAAGTAGAACAAAGGGTATATTAACCACTGAATTGCACACTTTAAAGGGTTCGCTGGATGTTCTGTGTATTAAAGCTCAGTAAAACTTGTTCTTGAAAACACTAGGACTATGACATAAAGATAAGGCAAAAATCCCATCATTGTTTCACAGATCGCTGGGGGCGGGGGTCAGGGGAAGCTGCGTATGATATAATTCTCCCATTTTGCTAACATTTGTTACTTGGAGTTTTGCTATGCCTTGTGAGCCAGGCTGGCCTCAAATTCAAAATCCCTCCTGCTCCAGCCTCCCAAGTGCTGGGATAACAGGCAGCTCCGTGCCCAGCTATTGGTAAAAACCTGAAATAAGATAAAGTCCAGATGTGAAGGCAGGAAGAAGGCTCCGAGCGGAGAGATGGCTCAGTGGTTAAGGAAGAAGGCTTAGAGCAAGAGCTCGTTAAATTATCCCAAGTGTTGGATGATGAAGAAAAAGAAAGTTACCAGAAAAGGAAGCCAAAATGCTGACCTTCAACAGAATGAGAGCTTTCTGTCGACCTAGTCAAAACAGGAATGAAGCAGAAAGAGGTTGGGGCCAGGCTGAATATATCTGTGTCTGTCTGTGTGCTGGAAAGGGGTCAGGGGGCAGTTCCACGATGTTCTAAGGCCACACCAGGTGTCCAATGAACTGTCATGTTCTGGCACTGACCTGGGCCCCATGGAGAATGCCAAGGGTGAGGCTTCTGTTGTCTTGGCTCTTAAGGAGCTTAGTTGAGTGGGAAGATAAGGCTCCGTGTGAAAAATGGTGAAACCCTTTTGCACAGTAAGACTACGAATATAGCTAAATTAGGTGAGTTTAATGTCCTAAACTGCTATGAGACGTACAGACACATTACGAATGGGACCAAAGCTTAAAGAAGCTGAAATAAAATGAAAAGGGCATCAGTGAACAGAGAGACATCGTGCTTGGTTAGTATAAGTCACAGAATTCCAGGAGGCTGCCGAGCTCACCCTTCTGAGAAAAAGTGCGGCATTGTTCAATGATGTTAACAATATCCGTCATAACACCTTTTATCTCACCAGTGAATACCCACTGCTATCAGTGGTCATTCAAAGCCTATCCAGGGTCCACCAGGACATGCAAGGGTAAGAAAATGTGTGTCCTTGCTAGTGATGGACCTCAATATCTGAGATCAGGAAGGACTGTGCTGGCCAGTGTGAGGTGTGACTAGAGGCACAAAGGTGTGGCCGGCAGGTGATGTGCAGCTACTGCAGGAAGCAGTGTGGGGTGCCTTCCATATGGGAGGCTGTGAGGAAAGGAAAGCCAGAGTTCCCAGAAAACCATGTACAAGGGTTTGGTCTCCATATTGAAGAGACCGTATTGAATATCAAGAGATATTCAAAATACAATTTTATGTTGCTTTAAAAAAAATGTTAAAGTTTTCTTTTGTTTACATGGTTTGTTTTTCTTGTTTGTTTGGTTTTGTTGGTTTGGTTTGGTTTTCTAAAACAGGGTCTCTCTCTGTAGCTTTGGCTGGCCTAGAACTCAAAGCGATTGATCGATCGATCGATCCTCTTGCCTCTGCCTCCTGAGTGCTGTCATCACTGATTTAAATAACTCAGACGCTCAAGGAGAATGTGCCAGCACTCGCAGTCTGGTCAGAACTGAGAAGGGGAGTGGCTGGCCACCTCATCACACCCCTGCAAACTTTGCCTTCAAATGCATGCAACAGCACAAACTGGCGGCCAACGGTGTTACCAAGCCAACATCCTGCCCTATCTGCTTCAGGAACAAATAAGATGCTATAATTAACCAATGTCTGAGAAACGACCCCACAAGCATACTCTGAGCTTGCTTAGAAAATAGTTCTTAGTCGGGCTATAAACATTCCTACTGTTTACACTGCCTTCATCTTGTGTGTATTTGCTGGTAGCTTAGAAATGTGGCAACCCAGCCATTGCGTCCTTGGAGAGCACAAAAGCCATCAAGCCTGGCTCTGACCCCAGTTCCTAAATGTACAGACTCAAGTGAAGTTGTTCACCTTAGTTAGCTGAGGCGGGATGAGAGTGGCTGGCATCAGTCACACTCTATAAATACAGAGTTTCAGTCTCCTCCCCATAGCTTCCTGGTGAGCACTGAGATACCTTGCCATTTTCGTTGTCACCCACAGGACTTTCTTAGTCTGCTCACCCATCTTGGTTAATGAGTGTTCAATTTCCCATCCAACCAACCCCTTTCACTTATAGAACTCCCCAAAAGAGTAATCATGTACACCACTGACTAAGTGAGCAGCTACTTCCAGTTCTCAGCAATTTTCACACTTGGTGGGAGGGGCAGGTGGCTGCCAGGCTCTTACCACTAAATATGGGATTAAAGTCGGGGAAGGGAGGAGGTGAGGTTTATGTATTGGTATCAGAGTAAGTTAACTACGGTGATACCTATCATTCTATTCTTCATCTTCATCACCCCCCTCATACCCAAGATGCCAAACTACTGAGTAGAATCCTAAGGACACATTCTCAACTTCAGCTTTAAATAAATTCAGGGAAGCCAATGTACCTCTCTGGAGACAAGGAGAAAGAAGAGGAAGAGGAGGAAGAAGAAGAGGAGGAGGAGGAAAAGGAGAAGGAAAATGAAGAATAAGGAGGAGAGGAAGGGAGGAAGGAAGGAAGAAGTGAGGAAGAAAAGAAGGAAGAAAAGAACAAAGGAAGGAAGGGAAAGAGGAAGGAAAGAAGGAAGGAAGGAAAGAAGGAAGGAAGGAAGGAAGGAAGGAAGGAAGGAAGGAGCCCATTTTTTCTCCAGTCTTCAGGTTGCCAGTGTTACTGACTCTTAGAACCTTGTTGGTTCACCTGTCACTTCACCCTGCTTCACAATCTGGGTTTTCTGCTCCAGCTGCAGATTCCTGAGACTGTCTGGCTTCACAGCACATCTGTATTTTCACTACTTGACAAACAGTTCTGGGTAAAAATCCTATGCACAACTGACCCGGGTCTTTTTCAGCGCACACAGATGATTAACTTTTTTAACTGCACTTGCCAGGTAATCCATTTGGTCTTCTTCAAGGTGCTTAAGGTACAAAATCAAGGGATCAGACAGGAGGAGAGGGGACCTCAGGGCTCTGTGGCCTTTACTCTGACCCCACATAATCAGTCTACAGAAACTTGAAAGTGTTAGGTTTGGATTTTTTGTTTGTTTGTTTGTTTGCTTGCTTGCTTTTTCAAGCAAAGTATGACAGCTCTTCTCTTTTCCACCAGCCCTACCTGCTCTTCAGCTTGAACAAAAATAGCACCAGGCTACCATGACAACCAGAGAGCATGCTTATCCTGTTCACTGATATGCTTACGGGCTCTCCCTGCCCTCTGCCCATTGGAGTTGGGGCCAAGGTTCTCCAACCTCCCAAATTCAGCCCCCGGGGAAGCATTCCAGAGTAGTAGGGTCCAGTTGCTCCCTCCTCATCTGAGAGCTGAGGGTTATCCAGAGTTCTCTCCCCACGCAGTACCTCTGACTTTTGTATGTGTTCTTTTCAGTGTTCTCAGGCACCTGCAACAGAGGTGACCATTTTTACTTAGCCGATGGGCCAAGGGAGGCAGGGGCATGCGGGCTCAAGCTGGTCCAGAGCTGTTAGTGGGAGAGGAGGACCTCACTGGGAAGTCAGGGATTTCAACTTCAGGCTCAGTTGACAGAAAAGCAAGAGGCATAGTTGCTCAGAAAACAGGACCCCAACAGGTAGAGGGGACTGATGCTGAGCCACAGACAGACCTGTCCTGGTGTGAGCCTGGAAGCGGGGAAAGGGAAAACTGTTTCCCCTTTCTAAGCAGGTTCATAAATGTTTGTTTCTGTCCCAGACTCGGCATCTCTCTGGTTGCTTTCGTCAGCCACAGACAACCCAAAGGGGCCCAGGAAAACTTCCCCTGCCCTTAAGGTCCTTGCCAAGGTCCTGAGAAGAAGCCCCACCAAAGAGGCAAGGACTGGGGGGCCATTGGGGCCCCTGTTTCATTGTTCAGGAAACCCCAATGTTGCTAACAAAGCGGGAGGCACCACAGGCGCCCCCAGCCCCCACCCTAGAGGCTTCCTCTTTCTTCATCTGTTTCCGACACTTATAAATGTGCTTCCTCTCTCTATGTAAATTTGGTTTAAATGGCACAGTGAAGTCTTGTAATGAGGCCATTAATAACTGGTCTTTTAACAGGCTCTTCTTGGCTTCCTGATTCAAGAATCAATTCTAATCTAAACAAACCGTGATGTCTAGATTTACTGGTGGAAGGGCAGACAAATGGGCTTTGTTTGGGGCAGGCTGTGTGGTTTATTTTTACTCAGCCAAGTGAAGGCCAAAGGCAGGCCTTGATAATAAAACTAAGCTTAGAAACTCGAGATTAAAATCCTATTCTTTTTGCACCTCCACAGCCCAACTTCCAGAAAGGCCTTCAGGCAGCTGAAACCAGAGAACTGGTTGGCCGGTTTCACTTTCCATTTCTCAGGAGGGCCTTTCTGTCCTTCCCTCCTTGGAGAAATGCTGTCTTGGGAAATGCTGTCTTGTCTTCTCAGCATGATCACTGTAAGGTGAAGTGTGATGTTCCTTGGAAAGTATTGAAGAAACACAGATTGAGACACTTCAGATTCTGTCCTAAGGGCTGGTGAGATACTTGTCTGGTAAAGGTGCGTGCCATCCGCCTGACAGCTCGAGTTCAATCCCTTCGACCTACATGGCAGAAACGACTCCTAGAAATTGGACTGAGACACGTGCACATGTGGCTCATGTCCCCACCACCACTCCTGATCTCTCTCTCTCTCTCTCTCTCTCTCTCTCTCTCTCTCTCTCTCTC
>JANHMN010000003.1:167340277-167351621 GCA_030674055.1 Rhabdomys pumilio
TCTCTCTCTCTCTCTCTCTCTCTCTCTCTCTCTCTCTCTCTCTCTCACACATACACACACACACACACACACACACACACACACACACACACACACCACTACCACCACCAACAATAACAAATAAAAATTCTCAAAATTTTTAAGTTAAAAGCTGTAACTCCTCTAACCCAAGATCTTTTAGCTGTGCCCTCCCCACCCCCCAATAAAACCTGGGCGAGACCAAGACTCTAAAGACTTACTATTTCCCAGAGCATAAACTCTTACTGAGAGGCTCTGGAAAACAAGTCCCCTCAGGCCACAGAAGCCTGGACTCAAGTCCCATCTGTCATTTGCCAGGTGAGTTTTCCTAAGCTATAGCTTTTTCTCTTTCACTGGCTATTTCTACCTGCCTGGCCCATCTCAAGCCTTCTGTGGGCAGAGTGATAAACTCCAGAAGCCCTGTGAAAACTGAGCAGTGCTTGACAGAGTTAAAACAATTAGTGTGCTTTATCTGGTGTCCAAATTGCTCCTTTTTGAGAGTAGGTTCCCTGGCATTCATTCATCTCTGTATCCCCCAGAGCCAAGACTATAGTGAGAAATCAATAAATGCTTCTTGCATGAATGGACGAATCAATGAATGAAGTAAGACGAACCATTCGAATTACTAGCAGGGAAAACACCACCTCTACCTCAGGGAGGGTGACTGCAGGACCTTAGGGCCCTGAGGCTTTCAAGATCGACTATGGAGAGAAACAGGAAACGGTGTGATTCCCCTAATTTACGTCAGCAGTTTGAACCAAGATGCCCTGAAAATTTGGCAAGGTACTGTAGGGTAGTTCAGGTCTTCTGAGAAGCAAAGGATGCTGTGAATGGAGGAGGGAGAAGGAGGCAGGGAGAGCCTTGAGCTTGAGTCCAAATGAAGGAGATGGGAAAGGTTGATGTTTGTGCTAGACTGTGACACGGAGGAAAGCAATCCTGTCAGGACTGCTCAGACCGGGCATTGGCTATCAGAGATGCCTGTGCTTTCTGAGAAAGGGTATGCAGTAGCATGTACCCCCCCGATATGGAGAGAAAAAGCCAGCCTTTGGTCAAATGCCATAACGGATGTGGAATGTGACACTGGGTCCTTAAGCAATTCCACTTTGGGAGGCTGAAGGCCTGCAAGGCACACTCTCAAAGCCACCACTTAGGAGACAGCCCGTTAAAGCACGGGGTTCAGTATCCAGACAAACTGGACTGAATTCTGGTTACAAGCTGATCACTTTGAGTAAGTTACTTAGTTTCTTGGAGCCTTGACTCTAACACCGGAGATGATAACTGCTAAGTCTCGGGATTGTTATTGTTGAGCATTGTTTCACCATGAACTGGGTGCTCAGCTAAAGGCAGCTGCGTCTATCACATCATTATTGTCATAATCATTGTTAGCAAGGAACTCCTATTAACCAGTGAGATCTGAGGACGGCCCTCCTGTTACATCCCAGTGTTAAGAGTTTTATGGGGCTCCCACAGAGGACTGGATCGCAGCCTAAAAAAATCTCTGGCTTGGCATTATTGCAGTTCAAACAACCAGACCAGTTTGTGGAATAAATGAAAGGTCAGAGGGACTTTCCCGATTTGGCTATTTCCTGGAAGGACAGCAGGATGATTTGTCCTGCCAGAGCCTACCTACAACCACAGTGCCCTCTCTACTTCTGTCTTTACCTTCAGTGAGATACTGTCGGTCTTTGCAAGGAAGTGCTATCAAGAATCCTCTTACTAGAGTAAGATTGTCCCTAGGCCACACGAGACAAAACTCTGCTCTGCTCTTCATATCAGGAGCATCTGTTAGGGAACTCTTGCTAACCTGGGTGCCAGTGACCCTAACTGTTTTAGGGGTACTAGTTTGGGATTTCTGTTTGTTTTAGTGAGGAGATTGAAGCAAAGTCTTGCTATGTAACTCTGGGTTCTTGTAACTTACTATGTAGACCAGACTGGACTCCAACTTAATAGCAATTCCCCTGCCTCTCCTTCCCAAATGCTGGGATTAAAGCAGTGAACAAGCATGCCTGGCTTGGTTTGGAGGGAAGGATTGTTTTATTTGCGATCAGCTTTCACTGCCTGACTACCGCTGATCATTGATCGCTATGTCTTATTAGGATCTCGCAGTGTCTTCTCAGTGAACCGGAAGCAATTACAGGTTTCAAGGCCCTGACTGAGCAGCTCAAGCCTTCCCAGCCTTGCCAATTCTCATACCAGAACAACCAGAGAGTGGGGAAATGTCTGAGGGATTTTATTAAAAGAGCCATGAGTGTATTCTGAGTTGAGGACAGCAACGACCAAGACCTAACAAGGAAAAGCCCTGTAGAGTGAACACTGTGTACTTGTCTCCTCAATCACAACCTCAGAGGCCTTTGCGTTAATCCAGCAGCCTCTGGTCTCCAAAGGGTCAACAAAGCACACGCCAAATCACGCGCAATGATTTCTGGGGGTTTTGCCTTCGAAGGGATGACTTTTAGTTTTTCTGACAGAAAAGTCCCAAACTAAACTGAAAAGAACATTGATTTTGTTTAATAATTAACAACAAAGTTGGTCAGGCTCTCTCTTCCAAAATAACTATTTCCAGTTCAGGGACTTTTTCACCACTCTGCCTGCCTTGTCTCTGCCTGGGGTTAGGCAGCTCGCTGCACAGCACCAAGGATTGGTTGGCCGAAGCCTCACAGTGACCTTTCCGCCAGAGGAAAGCAAAGTCACCCTCTGAAGCTGAATGGAACCCCTCGGGGCTGCCCACTGGTCTTATGGCCTCCAATATAAGCACTGACTTAGTCTTTATGCACTGGTACTTCCTCTACATTGGCCCTACAAATGAGAGCTGGAAAAGGGTTAGGGCATCTGACAGCAAACTTAACCAGTGTTCAGGAGACAGAGTGAAAATCACCAGGGAGAAACACTGGTTAAGTCATCTTCTGCCACCTCCTGTCCCCTTTACACACAACTTGTTTGAGGTCAGCAATTAGCCTGGTCACTACTGTCTCCAGTATGTACTGTTCTCTCTCACCAGTAGAAAAAGCAACTATATTTGGTTTCATTGCAAATTCAAATTCTTTAAGAGATGATGTCCTCCTGGCTGGGTGATAGTAGCATGGTGCATGCCTTTAATCCCAGCACTAGGGAGGCAGAGGCAGGTATATTTCTGTGAGTTTGAGGTCAGCCTGGTCTACATAGTGAGTCCTAGGACAGAGAGAGAAATATTTTTGAGAAAGCCTTTCTCAAAAATGAGACTGAGTGGACAATGAAATTCGCTTCCTTGGGCCATATTCAGTCCACACAGTGAGTCCACTGGCCTTGCTAACCATATTCTACTAAGTATGAACATGAGATCTCCTTTCTGTGAACATTCCACCCAGCCCCAGTAAGGTCATGTGTGGTCCAAGACACAACATGAGAGAGCACATGTCTTGGTTTCTGGTCACAACCATGAAGACAAGAGTTTCAAATGTCATCCTATATATAAAATTCAGGACCCACACTAAGATGAAGATGAGGAAGCATCTACCCTGATAGCTGTCTCCTCAAAGAGGAAGGGTGTCTGCAGAGGTCCTACCACAGGGTGAACGGCAGTGAAGACATGCAGTACCCAAAGCATTGCCTTCATCACACTAGAATCTCACATTTAAAAAGAAAAGGGTCTTTTCATGTGAGCTAGGGGAGGGTCTGAGTTCAGGTGGACTTGAGCAGAAACTTCTCATGGGATCCCTGACACCTTCAGCCTGTCTGCCAGTCCCCTCCACCTCTGTGCTCAGTGGCCACCACGACTGTGATATTAATATGTCACAATATTAGTATCTGTGATATTACAGTCCTTTGGGCATCATGTCCCACCAGCCCAGCAGTCACAACATCACTTGTTTCCTATGTGGTTAGAGCCGAGCATCTTCCAACAGTGAGGGCACAAGACACAGAGCCATGAATGAGGAAGAAGACAGTAGCCCACACACAAAGCTGGCCTGGACTCCCCCACCTCCACACTCTGCCAATAAAAGCTTTATCTTAGTTATTTCCCTAAAGATAATGCAAATGCTTGGGAAAGGTTCCATTTCGTTCTCTTTCATAACTTAAAATTATTTTTGAGTCCTAAATCTTTCAAATCATTTAGAATCAAATTACATTCAATAAAGGATTTTTTTTAAAAAGCCAGAGTCAGCCTCTATTTGCATATTGTAACAAGAAGTCTACTCAGCTGATGTACGTTTCGAATTACCTGTGATCACATCCTTCTCTATATATAGTTCATCCCTCTGGACCCTGTGAAGATGGTTCTGCCAGTAAGAGAAATCTCAATGCAAATGTATTAAATACTGAAGACACACATTCCTCAGAATAGAGTTCAGCAGTTGGGAGACTTGGAGGCTTTAAGAACTCAACACCATCACCAAGGTCCCAAGTTCATTCTGGCTTTCTAGTCCATCATCTTCAGCATGAGCCTCATCTTCAGGCTGACAGTGAGACCATCCCACAATCACGGACTCGTTCCTTCACTCTGCTTCAGCTCCTGTATCACATACACTAACAGTCACAAGAGAATTCCACGCAGCTATCAACTCCATACTCAGCTATCAACGTTATACTTCCATAGTGGAAGATTGTCAGTGGTGTTTTCAGTGTGCCAGAACTCCACCTCAGACAGAGAACAATGCCACGTTCCTTCCCAGAAAGCAGTCCTCACTCCCTGCTTGTCCCTCTCTGTGTATGTTCTAGAGTCAGTCAGTTTCCTCCTAAAATGATGGCACCTAGAATGAAACACCATTATTTTGGTAGTATATTCTAGGATTACAATATTACAGGATTTGGAAAACATTTTTATTACATCATGTTCTTCGTTTCTTTGTAAAGTACTTACCCTCACAGTCTGTTTCTATAGGTGAGTGCCATGTGAAATCTCAGTCAGGCCTCACTGGCTTAACTGGTTTTACAGACCTGGGAGAAGAGCTCAGGCTCAACTCTATTGAACTAGATCAGGATCACTTAAACAGTACTTCTGTCCTTTAGGGCAGCAAGTACACAGTCACCTAACACAGTTGAGCTGTCCTTAAATCCACACTAGTTTTTCGGGCTGCCACGGCAAAACCCATAGGTTTGAGTGTTGTAAATGATAGTAATGTTGTCTCTCGTGACTCTAAGGGCTGCAAATCCAAAAGCAAGGTGTCCATGGAGGCTGATTCCTCCCAGAGTCTCTTCCGTTGGTCTGCAGGTGGCAGCTGCCTCTGTGCCCTTCTTCTTGAAGGGACACTGGTCACAGTGGATAAGGATTCGTCCGTGAGACTCCATCGTCACATTCTGAAGTTCTGAGGGGTGAGGTTGCCTCCAGCATGTGCACAGAGGGAAAGTGGAGTTACAGATAAGACCATAACAATGTGAGGTCTGATATCCAGGTTTGTCTCAGAGTCTGAGTAACCTTGAATACAAGATCTAAGGCCAGAGCCTTCTGAGTCCTTCTAGACTCTCCTTCAGAGATGACAATCCAGTCAATTCCTTACCCAGGCTGTGCTAAGATCAGCCTCTTTAGAGTAGATATATTGACTCTTAGGAGAGAGAAACAACATTCTGGAAACTTCTAAGTGCACTCTAAAAGGGATATATTATGGTGTTTCTATGGTCCCACAGTCCAAATGTATGATTCTAGACTCTTAGTGGTTGAGTCAGGGGCACTTGTGAGGATGAGGCATAACAGAGAAGTGAGGCAAGCCTATCGCTGCCAAGTTTTACTTAGGTCACAGCAGCATCAACTGCTCGTGAGATGCTAAAAGTCACCCCAAGTCCCTGAATCATGGATGGACCACAGGAGTCTTCACTGACTTGTTCTATGACTAGCCTGGTGGGCAGTGATGACTCACTGGTGTTTTTCCCAAGAATCTGAAGACCTAAGTTTCTATTGGTGTGGTCAGTGGAAGCAATTAATATAACATACTTTCTCACCCTGTCCAAAATACATGCACATGCACGCATGCGCGCGCACACACACACACACACACACACTGCACATGTTTATACGCAGGTGCACTGTAGAGCAACCACCTGTAAACATGTAAGAACTAAGGAGATTGTACTAAAGAAATTTAAATGAACACCTGTTGAGAATCAGAGAGATTTTTGTCCCTTAACTCCAATCTTAGATTGAACTAGCCACAGAGGCAGAAGCCTGTTCTCTGCAAGGGTTTAGGATTCCGGTGACTGGGCTGTGGTAGGTTGGTGTTACTGAGCCTCTCCCTAGAATTTTCCTATTGCGGGTGAGAGAAGGGGTTCTGAGGCTGAAGGCTCTGTCAGGCCACTCTGTCCATCTCTTCCACCTGATGCTCCAGGCTCCTGTCCCATGCACCAAATCCATTCTAAGAGTCAATGAAACCTGGCACATGAAAGCTCATCTTTACAAAAGCCGTCTTCTTCCTAAGCATCTTCCATTTCCCCAGTGAAGAAATTGTGGAGGAAGGACATGTCTTGGTTGTTGGTCTGTTTTATGGCTGCCACACATAATGAGTTAGTCTGTGCCAAATTACACAGGTGATGAGAGGGCTCAGTGACCCTTTTGTTCTTTTAAAAAAATCTTTTGTTTTCCTGTTAATAAGTGTTTTTTTTAGCTATTTCACCAACTGACATCAAACCTTGCCCCTGGTCTCTAATCAAAACTCACACACTGGTTTTACATACATAAGCTGAAATTTGCATTCAATTGTCACCATAGCAACCATCATACAGAATTAGATACAACGTTCCCCCTCCAATATAATCCTTTTTCTTTTCTTTAAAAAAAAATCTGTATTCCTTTCTATGACAAATCCGAGCTATTCGAAAGATAAAAATTTTAAATTTTTATTTGGAAAAGAACACATTTAAATGGATGGAAACGCGGTTCAAAAAACCATACATGATGTCTAGGCCCTCTGTGCCAGTCATTCATTCCTTGGACTGGAGGAGAAGGGACACTGTGGACATATGGAAGATATAGTCTAGCTGTAGAAATTGCTGAGGTCAAACAAGGCCAGACTCAGAGTGTGACAACCATCCCCCCCCAAAGGTGACCCGAGGCAAAGACTCCAAAGTAGGTTAGAAAATTCTGTCATTACAGAGCTATGTTTATCATGTTGAGACAAAAAACAAACAAACAAAACAACAAAAGCAAGCAAGCAAACAAAACCCAGAAGGTTCAGTTTGACTAGCCAGTGTGTAGTAGGGAAATAAATGCCTAGAAATACCTTATATTCGCCTACTCTCAGAAGAGGGACCATTCAATTGATAATATGGCACAAGGCTTGGTAGGAACATGCAAGACCACCCAAGAGATCTAACTCTCACAAGTGAGTAGAAGACACATCTATTCATAGATACTAGGAATATATGCTTCATATAAAAAGACGCCTTTCAGAAATAATACCATGACCAATAAAAACATACTTCTACCAATACTAACATCGCTAGCAAATGAATGACTGTCCACCTATCTCGTCACCTAGCTCCAGGCTGTTGTCCTGAAAATTGAAACAATGAAACACAGTCATTTCTCCTAAACCAAGTAATTTTATCTTATTTACAAAGCAAACTGGCATGCAGTGTGTCCAAAGAACTCAGCTGTTCATTCGTTCAGTATTTACAGAGAACTGGAGGCCAATAGACCTACATCTAAGAGAAGAAGAGAGACTTCAGTCAAGGGCCCCATCTGTCCTAACTCATCACATGGCAAGTGTTTTGCACTAAAATGTCACAGAAAATTTAACGCATCCTCTCTGAGTAAATTTTTAAGGTTTTCTCCATATATAGGAAGGAATGCCAATTACACCATATCATCCATTTTAATAACCTCAACTTCAACACTAGAACAAACCTAGATGCTAGTTATTAATGTTTTCCTTCATCAAATGTAGTAGACCTCTACAGAGGCATTTGAGATTTCTGAAAACACACTAGTTTGGTCTCAGTGAACCTTCATCACTTAAGAGAAAATGACTGAATTCCACCCCCAAATGCCTGACAGTCAGAGGTCGTGAATCCAGGATGACAGTTATTGCAGAGTCCCACATGTTCTTTTCATGCAAGAGCTGACCAACTAGACAAAGTGAGTGAGAAGGACCTTGTTTCCAATTATCTGCCAAAATATCTGTTATGCCTGGAAATGAGAAAGCCTGTTTATTAAATAAAATGGATGTTCTTCCTTCTTTATTACGGGCACTATTAAGTAGTGGATTCCTAGCACCCAGACTGAGGCCAGAGCCAAGGCTCAGTCCCAGCTCAATGAGAAAAGATACCTTGATTCATTAATAAAATCTGACCTGGGACAAGCAAGATGTCTCATACATATTCTAGATCATGCTTAGGGGTCAGGGGGAACATATATGGCCAATAAGTGACCAGAAGGAAAATGCCAGTGTACTCAAAGAGCCACAAGCCTGTGTCAGCAGCTGAAAACAGCTGGCAGAATTCAAGACAAAACCAGTCACTTTCTAAATAACCAGGAGAGTTGAGAACCAACCCAAAACATTTCATATTGGGGGAACATGCATCAAGAAGCATAAAAAGGAGAAACTGGTTATGGTCATGTGGCTGGGCATATATCATTTAGCTGATAGAGAAGCCAATCCAAGAATGGGGGAAAGTCCTCTTGTAAGAGCGACAGTGTCTGAAGAATGTACACACCACAGCCTACCCTGGAGCCTTCACCTCCACTCTTTGCCTTTCTTTCATCAAGGTCTATAGGAAGATCACAACCTTCTGTCGTAGCCTCCTTGCTCACAAGGATGTGTGGCTTTTGTGGTCCAAAGAAGCAAAGAATGTCACACTGAGCATCTTAGAGCTGAAGACTTGGCTGCTTTTGAAAAACATAAATAAATATTTCCACAAAAGCCACAAAAGGCAGCTTGCAACTTACTTACATCTTGATTTTTCTCAAGAGTTTCTTAGATGACCAGTGTCAGATCTAAAGCAACCACCCTCCACCCCCATGTGGTCTCCAGTTGGTCATTCAGTAAGACAAACTGATCACAGGCTGTGAACTGAGCAGACACTGCCCTCCTCAGCCCCTCCCCCAGCTCTGAGGTCTGTGGTCAGGCCCACCCAGGCACACAGGCCACCTGATGCCAAGTTGCACTGTTGACACCGCTACAGCATTGAAAATGATAGCATCCCCCTTTGTCCCCATCACAGACAGAACTGTCACATGTAGTACACACTACACAAGGCAGGATGTGAGATGTGTACCCAGGGCTGAGCTGGCTACTGGACCACAAATGTGCCCAAATCATAGCTTAGCTCTCAGGAGCCTTTTAAAAATTACTTATTTACTTACTTTTATGAATGTGTGCGTGTGTACCTGAGTGCATGTGCCACATGTGTACAGAAGCCTGCAAAGGTCAGAGGACATGGGATCCCCTGGAACTCGACTTACAGGTTGTTGCGAGCTGCCACATAGGTGCTGGGACCTGAACCCAGGTCCTCTGCAAGAGTGGCTTGCACTCTTACATGCTGAGCCATCTCTCCAACCCGGGTCTGAAGATTCTTGACGGTAGCCCCTGTGCCATCAAGAACCTGCAATCTCTCCTCAGCACTGCACGCATCTTCACTAGATTCTCTGCGTGGGTGTTTGATAAATATATATTAACAAGAGGGCAGCAGGATCATGGGAGCGCACCTGAAGGGCTTCAGATTCTTTATTTAGATTGTAAGGGGCCCCAGGGCATCTTTTCTCAACAAGTCAGGATGTAGGCTATTGGTGCAAATGTGACAGATGATGACTGCAACCCCAAGGAGACAGTAATCTAATCATGCTATTCAAAAGCAGCTTTGACTGAAAGCATCTAGGGTATCTGTGCTCTAATTGAACTGTACTGCCTAAGATCTCCGAGTGCTTGCCCTAGGTAGGCACACCAGAGAATCCCATGGAATAACATACTGGTCCTGCTCCTCCAGGACGTACAGTGTAGCTGGGGAACCTAACTGGAATCCAGGAAATTTGAATGTGAATGGTTGTTCCCTGAGGATACCAATACCCACTGATGAGTTCCATAGGAGTCCAGAAAAGGAAAAAACACAGGTAGTAGAAGCTGGAGCAGGGCTAGGGAGGTGGCTTAGCTGAGGAGTGTGCCTAGCATGTGTAAGGCTCTGTGATCAAAACCACAAATATATATAATCTCAGAAGGGTTTAGGCTGTATAGTAAGGGCAGAAAAAATATGATACAAGATGCCAAGTCTTGTCTATTTTTTTCCAGATTCATTTTTTACTTTTGTTTGTTTGGTGGTTATGGTGGTGGTGGTGGTGGTGGTGGTGGTGGTGGAGTGTGTGTGTGGTGTGTGTGTGTGTATGTGTGTGTGTGTGTGTGTGTGTGTGTGTGTATCCTGATGGTGGAGTTACAGGTGGTTGTGAGCTCTGCCACATGTGTACTTGGGTACTAGATTCAGATTTTTCGGAAAGAGCAGTAAGTGCTCTTAGGCGCTAAGCCATCTCTCCAGCCTCTTAGCAACATGGTACCATTTTTCAATACCTGTGAAAGTATACACAGTTTTCATACTATTCATCTGACCACTCCCTAGCACACCTTGACTGCCCAATCAGGGCTAGTTGAATGGTCTCACATCCATCTCTTAAATATCAGAGCTAGTTTGTCACAGAGTTCAGCAGACCTCTGGTATGGAATAGGCTTCCTGACTCTTCTGCTCAACATCTAGAATACAAACCAAAGTCAACACAGTCCATAAACAGAGATCCTAGATGGGCCACTGTGGCCTGTGAAGTGTACTGTGGGTGTGCCCAGTACACAGGGTGGAGAGCCAATGTCCTGAATATGTTTCTTCCTTTTGTCATCTTCTATCAGAGGACTCTAAATCCCTTTTTTGTTGAGGGAGAACTGGAGCCTTCTTTGATGCTGCATCCCTGGCCCAGAAGCTGGTCCATGATATATGTTCGATAAATAGCAAATTAAGAGACAAATCTGTCCATCCAAGTTCATTTCCCAAAATCCAGTCCCTGATTGGCCAAGTCTGCTCCACAGTGGTTTCAGGTTGTGCTACCATTGCACAAGATCAGAGCCTGACTGATCTGAGACTGAATGTCCTTCTGACCCAGGAACTGGCCCCTCAGCAGAGTGTCCCTCTCAGTGACATCTATGCCCATATCTTGCTTGCCCTGGCTCTTTCCCCACCAAATCTGTTTTTGGATCTGGCACTCACAGCGCTTGCTTTGCAATGCACGGGCACCTAGACAGGCTTGTCACCGTCATGCCTTTCTGAAAAGCAGACCCACTCACTGTTTACAGCCACCCTCTCTTAGTTTCTTTAAATGTGTATTACATTCACTTCAGGTGTGTGTGTGTGTGTGTGTGTGTGTGTGTGTGTGTGTGTGTGTGTG
>JANHMN010000003.1:167351631-167374756 GCA_030674055.1 Rhabdomys pumilio
GTGTGTGTGTGTGTGTGTGTGTGTGTGTGTGTGTGTGTGTGTGTGTGTGTATACAACTCACAAGAGTAAATTCTCTTCTTCTACTATGTGGGTCCCCAGGACTGAACTCAGGTTGTCAGGCTTGGCAGCCAGTCCCTTCCAAGCTGTACCACCTCTCCAGCTCCATCTTCCTTTCCAAACCACACCTTGAATCTACTCATTTTCCCCTGCTTCATCCTATCCCTGCTTAATACTAAAGCCCGGGCCTGGAGAGAGCTATCTTAGTAAGCAATGATTGGAGGTCTAGTGACAGGTGATTTATCCACAGAGCTATTTGGAGCACACATTGTCTGAAAGCAGGAGTGGGTCAAGATAAGGGGTTTGTTGGAGGAAACCTTGTAGATCAAGTACATCATTTTCTCTGTGTCTTTATGCCAGGAAGATACTGCTGGCTGAGGGACACACACCCCACCATTTGACCCCAAACACCTCAAGGCATTTCCACTGTGCATTGTACAGACAACACTGCAAGTCAGGGGCTTTTGCTCTTTCCGGCTGGCCCCTTTCCTACCCACACTGGAGATGAGGCCTCTGGTAAACACACCTTCCAAGATCTTCAAGCCACATCAACACTGATCAGAAAGGGGGTTGCTGATAAAAATCAAAGGGCTAGAAGAAGATGTCAGAGGAACTCAGCATCCGATGCTATCTCAATAAAGCGTTCGTGAACCCATGGAAAATACTGTAGTACCTCACCAGAAAATCTGATATAGATTCCATTTATTTTTTTAAATGAATTTTTAATGGGCAAGCAAAATTTTCTTCTTGTGATCAAACACAGTATGTTGTTCTAAAAGATTAATCATTCTGGAAGGGGCTAGATCAAGTTTAAAACAGATGTGCACCTCTCGTTTATGTCAGATGTGGGATCATTCAGCTCTTCCTGCGATTAATATTGAAAGAGTCCAGAACAGCATGAGCTAGTCCCCTAGTCGACAGTTCCTCCAAATTCCATCTCAGCCTGTATCTATTGCTTTTGTATGATACCTCAAAATTAATAATCATAATAATAATAAACAAAAAATCCCTACAAATGTTTTTCCTTTAAGCTCACAGCATTCTGTCCTCAGCATCCTCTGTCCATAATCTCTAACTTACCCTAGGAACCTGGCCCAACACACGGTACCTGCTCTTACACCAGCGTCAAGGGAATTTCATCTTCTTGCGTTCTCCTCTGTGTAGACAGTGAAATGTAGTGGGAAGACTGAGCTCAGGGTAGGAGGCCTGGCTTCCACACAGCTCACTGTCCTGCCCACAGGCAAGCCACTCAACAAGGTTGACTTATTGAGCTGCTCCTATATTGCATCCTAATTCTGTGGCAAACATTCCAAGTTCTTTCCTGTTTTCAGAATCCCCCAGAGTGGCAAATGTCTTCTGCATTGATTAAAAAGAACAATAGTCTTGTGTGGGAAAACTCCTGGCTCCTCTACATTGACCAAATGCTCTGAATTGAGGCTGACAAAATTTTAGAAATGTCACACCCCAGACTACCAAAACAGCCAATCAGTGTCCTATAGTCTCAGGGCCACAGATAGTAGCCCACAGACATTGATCCAAGTAGTCCATAAATCCTGAACCAAAGTTTCTCTTCTTATTCTTCCTCTTTAAAAAAAAAAAAAAGTGATGGGTGGTACAATTAATCCCAGCTCTCATGAGGCAGAGGCAGGCAGATAGCTGTGAGTTCAAAGCCAGCCTGCTCTGCGTAGTAAGTTCCTGGACAGCCAAAGCTACATAAAGAAACCCTGCCTTGAAAAAAACAAAAGATAGAGGAAGAAGAGGAGAAGGAATAAGGAAATGGAAGAAGAGGAAGGAAGGAAGGAAGGAGAAAGAAAAGAAGGGAGAAAGGAAGGGATAGAGGAAGAAAGGAAAGAAGGAAGGGTGGGTCTCTTGTCATGTTGACAGTTTGACAGTTGACAAGGCTGGTATGGAACTTGCTATATAGCGCAGGCTATTCTGAAACTCTCAGCTCTCCCATCAGCACCAGTACACTAGGATCATGTGATCCATGCCCAGTCTATTTGAGGTTTTGAACCAGAAAGAATGAGCATCAACTCCTCTTGGGGCTAGGGCTAAAGAAGTAAGGCAGGGAGCTGAGGTGATCCTTGATTCTAATTCCTCCTCTCAAGGACAATCCACCAGAGAAAGTGATGATGGTGTGCCATGGGACAAAAGTCAGAGTAACACGCAGATTTCAAGTCCTCAGGTGCATATGTTCCAGAACCAGACACAGCCCCATCCTTTCTTTAGTTTTCTTAGTTTTCCTTTCAAACCAGGAGGTTAGGAGGTTCTATTACAATTCATAAGACAGTGAGCAGGTGAGCAGACCGTACAGAGGACAGCCCTGGCCTGGACACAACTCCCTGGACCCCTGCACCTGACTCTCCAGTCCTCTCCTCCTGGCCACGGCCACTCTAGATAGATTACAAGAGTCTGTATAGAATACTGGAAAGGCTGTCACTTTTAGCATCTGCCCACTGTTCTGAAAACCAAGCGGAGCCTGCCTCTTCACACAGCACACCACATGGCTGAGAAACACTGGGCTTGTGGTCATCTCAAACCTCCAGATCTAATTCATGCAGATCATGGAAGCCAGCCTTTCCTTTGCCGTACCACAGTGGTGCAGTGGGTTTGTTCAGGAGTTTTCAGTGGAGTGTCAGAGGAAGTCTGGAACCTCAACTGTTGGACTGGGGACACTGTTTCAACCTGTCACTGTTTCAACCTGTCGAGACAGTTTCTACCCAGAACTCCACCATTAGTATCAGAATTATTTCCCAAATGGTCTCTAAAGTGGAATGGACTGCCCATGTGCTAGGATGTTCAGTTCCTTGGTTCTTTGCCTGGTGGAATGAAGCTTGGGGCTGAGCCATACACATGGTTACCAACACTAGCAACCTTGCCATTTTCTCAGTACCTCTATTTCAAGATATTATGTCTGGTAGTCAGCATAATATTAGGAAGCCACCTTTTTATTACACAAAATAATTTAATAGCAAAATCGACTCATTTTCAAAATTGGTCCCTCTTTAAGTATCTCTCATTTAACCTTGGCCTGGGCACCACTCAGATGAGCAAGTAAGGAATGGACGAGAAAGAGAAGCAAAAGGGTGTGTGTACGATGAAGAGATGCAGAACTGGAGATTCGAGGGTGGTAAGGAACAGCCAAACGTGAGCAGCTAGCTGGTGATGCCATCTAAGGCCATGAGGCCATACGGTGCTGGCCCATACTGCCATTGAGGGCTGTGTCTGTCTGGGGACCTGCAGCAGCAGGGGTCTGTCACCTCCAAAGGCCGGCAGACATCCCTAGTCTGGGCTGCTGCCTGGGGCCTTTGATGTCTGAGAGCCACCCCTCGCCTGTGCATTATGGGACAGCTGGCTCAGAAGGTATGGGAGCAGAAGAGCTAGCCCAGTCCCTTGCTAGCTGCAGCACTTGGGAGAGCGAGCCTCACACCTCACCCAGGCAGCACAATAGAGCTTGTCTTTGTTTCAGCAGTTACAGGTGAGCCACACACTTGGGGGAAAAAAATAGAAGATAAACTAGTAGATCCACAATAAAACTCTGTCATTGGAGACAGTACCGTCTGAACAAGCCAGAACTAATAGGGACACATTCTAATACTTAAAAGTTGAAGATAGCAACTGAACGAAGTGGCACCTGCCTTTAATCCCAGCCTTTAGCAAAATGAGGAAGAAAGATCAAGCGGACAGGACCAGCAACGCTGTTTCAAAACAAACAAGCAAAAGACAAAAATACACACAATGATAGTGGCGACGTCTCCAAAACCTGTGGAAATTGAATACGCTGTGAACTGTATTTCAACAGTTATTCCAAAAAGTGAATTTGATCTAAGGAAAAACCATATTGTTCTTGCATAAAATTGTATCAGAAAAAAATCCGGATGTATCCAAGCCCCTCTGCCTGAGATACAACAAAGAGTTGATTCAGTCTTGGTGTGGCCTTACACAGCTAAGACCAGGTTGATCTTGACTTTTGGGGTTACTTCTGGTCAAATTCTTTCGCATTTAGTGTGTGTGTGTGTGTGTGTGTGTGTGTGTGTGTGTGTGTGTGTACATGCATATATATCACATATGGCCAAATATCAGAGCACAACTTTCAGTGTCTGCTCCCTCCCACCAGCAAGTAAGTAACTTCTTCATCCTCTAAGCCATCTCCCTACCCTTAGCTCAAATCAAAAATTTTCAAATTTACGATTTTTTGTTTGTTTATTGGCTTTTTGTGAGGAGGTCTCATTATATAGCTCAGGCTGGTCTACTACTCACCATAGAGCCCAAGACGACCTCAAATTCTCAATTCTCCTGCTTCAGCCTCCTAGGTGCTGGGGATTTTGAAGGTATGTGCCACCATGTCCAGCAGTCATGCTGTAATTTTAAATTTTAACCTTTTTTTTCCTTCTGGTGTTGAAGGTCAAACCAAGGGCATTAGACATACTAGAAAATGTCCCTACCATGGAGCCAAGCCTTTACCATGAAATTTAAACATATCCCTTTTAACTCCTTACTCTCCAGGAAAATTTGGCTTCAAAATGAGTACCCCAAATCCTGTGTTATTATCATCACTGCAGATTTATTAATGCTTCCTGCCCTGTCTCCTGCAGAGACACAGGAAAGGTTCTGCCCTAACTGTTCCTATGACAGGCCTTCAAAACTCTAAAGATAGTTCTCATGGTTCCAATAAGACAACGTTTTCCACAACAAAGTAATATATCCTCCAATAAGTTGTCATCTGACAGAATTTGAAACTCCCCACTCATTCCATTCAGTCATACATACAGTCAACACTTCATGGGGGGCTTGCTATGCGGCGAGTACTGTTTTACTTCCTGGAGTTAGTGAGCAAAGCCCTGGCCCCTCTGCTCTCCTGAGATTTACTTAATAAATAGGATACATATTAAAATGTGTAAGTAAGTGAATAGATGTATGAATGAATGAGCAGATGGATGGATGGATGGATGGATGGATGGATGGATGGATGGATGGATGGACAGATGAGTGGGTGAATGGGTGGGTAGATGGATATATAGATGAGTGGATGTCTAGGTGTGTGAATGGGTAGATGAGCAGATAGGTGAGTGGATGGATAGCTAGGTAGTGGGATGGGTGGATAGATGGGTAGATGCATGGACAGCTAGGAGGCTGGATGAATAGTTGTACACAGTCTTCTTCCTTTATTCCCCACTGAAATGGCAAAGGTTTTCAGGTAATTGAACCAACTCAGGGCAGAAGAGTCTCTTCTCTATTATCAAATTTTCTGCTCATGAGCCTGCATGGGCTTGGTTTTTGTTGTTGTTGTTGTTTGGTTTAGTTTGATTTGTTTGGGGGTGGGGTTGTTTGTTTTTTTGATTTTTGTTTTTGTTTTTGTTTTTTTTTTTGGTTGGGTTGGGTTTTTTGTTGTTGGTTTAGTTTGGTTTTTTGTTTGTTTGTTTGTTTTTTACTTAATTCTCTGAGGTCTTGCTTAGTTTACCTTCAACTAAAACCACCAGGTCCTATAAATACCGCTCTGGAAACAGACTCCTTTCTTCTGTATCTAGATAACAGTTCGAGCATTTTTCTTGGTTTTTACAATGACCCTGATCTATTTTCAATAAGCAGTCTGCTCCTCACTCTCAGAGTAAGGACATTTGTCCCCTCTGCATCCCACCCTGCTCGCTTTTAAACTAAAGGACTGGCCCAGGTGACTCGAAGGTTTTCTTTTCTGTTCTTCAATTTTTGTTTTTCCACCTCCATGTCTCAGTTTCCCCACTAGAAACTCTAAAGTTTGATGGCTTCCAGAGTGTGGGTATAGTCTAGTTGCTCAAACAAACTTGACCACAGACTTGAGCAAAGCAACTCTTGGGATTTGTATAACCCACAGGACATAGAATTCCAAATGACTGCAAAACAAAAATAAACCCTTAAGCTGCCAGATTACTGTACGAAAGTTTCAGTATTGGATGTTTCCCTCATTCCCAAAAAAAAAAAAAAAAAAAAAACCTCACAAAATTATAATCACATCTCTGGAAACAAGCCAAGCATTTGAGAAATGTTACTTAGAATGATGGACTATGAAAGGGGCATCTGACCCATGTGACTTGGGTTGGAACAAGTGACAAGGTGGCGAGTTTGAGAAAAATAGATGCCATATCCTAGGCCAGAAATGCTTCCCTACATCTTTACACATTCAAAAAACAAACAAACAAACAAAAAACTGAGCTGGAAAGATGATGGCTCAGTGGTTAAGAGTACTGGCTGTTCTTCCAGAGGTCCTGAGTTCAATTCCCAGCAACCACATGGTGGCTCAAAACCATCTGCAATGAAATGGGGGGGGGGGACAAAAAACAAAACAAAAACAAAAATCAGATCAACAGCTAGGTAGTGGTGGCATATGCTTTTAACCCAGCACTTGGGAGGCAGAGACAGGCAGAGTTCAAGGCCAGCCTGGTCTACAGAGTGAGTTCCAGGATAGTCAGGGTACACAGAGAAACCCTGTCTTAGAAGACAAACAATAAATCAAACAAACAAACAAACAAACCACATCAGCAGCTTTTGCAGACATAGTTAGCTTGATGCGTGTCCTATTTAACTGTAGGTACAGTTTCCATCATTAGGTTCTACATGTAAGTGGAAAGTTATTCTAGTCTAATTTAAAGTAGAACATTTTCATTTCATCCTTGGCCTCCTCCTCTATTTCCTGTGTTATCAGATGTTCGAGAAAGAGCCCACAGGCTGCTTGTGAAACTAGCACCTTGTTGGACAGAATGTGCAGGCTCTCCCACATTATTTTATGTAAGAGCCTAGTTCTCCTATAACTGTGGGAAAGTGATGGGGAAAAAAAAATATCACACACATTCAGATGACATGAATTCCAAAAGGCCTTTCCAGAAAAGTCTAAGTTAATTCCAAGTTACAGGTATCTTCACTTTCGAGATCACATTTTTGGAGGGAAAATAAAAAAAAAAAAAATTTAATCTCTGCTCCTGATGGATCTGTACACATCCCAATGGGCCTCAGACTGTTTTCCTCAGTTCTTTTGTGAAATAAGTAGCCCTACGTGCTTACGTGTAGACATAGAATGATATGGATGTACTCTACGGAACGTGTTTGCTTTGGATAAGCTCTTATAAACACCACAACTGTGTGATCCAAGATAAACCATTCCATAGCAACAGTCCACGGTGCAAAGGATACCTGTTTGACTCCCCTCAGTAGGATGCTCATGGGGGGTGTCTTCCTCTCCGGCTGGGATACTCAAAACAAGACCAGGTGTCCATGAATGGCCCCAGACAGGTTTTTACTGCCCATTCAGTCATCCATCCGTTCACCACTCATCAGACACTTACACATATCATCTCTGGATGCTTAATGGTTAATTTTTATTAACCATGAAAAGGTAAAACCAGAAAGTCTCCAGTTGTCTGTCATCCTCAACACAAAAGAAACCATTTTCATCAATGATGGACTCCATTCACTTTTCTGTAGCTTGTAAACAAGCTGTCTTCTGTTCAAGTCTACATCTTACAAACCGGCTAACATAGTTTTCTACCCAGAAGTCCATATGTCAAGTGGCTTCAGTGATTCCTCTTAACGGGAAAATCAAGAGTCATTTGCAGTATTAAACCATCCTCTTTGTGGGGCCTCTCAGACATCCTCTTGGTCATGTGACTGAGTAGTGGAAACTAAATTGACAAACTGTGAAAACCTGTAAGGGGGGAAATTAACAGACTTGCTCTGTCATGCTCACTTGCCTGCATTTCCTCTGGCCCCACTGTCTTCCTCAGAACCCACATGTGTAAACCTTCCTGTAGAGACCATAGCAAAAACAAATAAAACAACAACAGAAAACAAACAAACAAACAAACAAACAAAACAGGTAAAATGCTGGATGCACACACCCTACCGTTCCAGAGGATAAAAGCGTGATGCCATAAGTCTAAGATTGAAGTCAGCTAATGTCCATAAACTGAAAGAAACTATTAAGAAGCCAGTCCAGGCATTGCTTAAGTCCTATTGTAAAAGTTAATGTCCTAACTGGAATAAATATAGTATAAATACACTTGGTAGTATTTAGAAAGTTCTCACTCTGAGACACAGCACACGGAAAGTTTACAATCCTATGGCACCAAAATCATGGGACTTCATAGCTATAAGCATCTGAAGGGTCAACTGTCAATTCATATCTCTACGTTGTTCCCACCCAGCGTGTTAAAGAGGGCAGGAACAGACCCAGAACAGTCAAATGACTCGCTTGTTACAGCTAGTGTCTCTCTACAAAATACACACTCATATTCTCTTACTGGTCCCCACAGAGACTGTAGTAACCTACAAAGTCACCAGTACAGATGTGACAAGAGTGGAATCCTATCTGACTCCCTGAGAAGCAGCAGTTCCCTCTTCACAGGCATGGGGCCACACTTGGTAAGTGACAGAGCAGACTTCACAGCAATGGCGTAAACCAATGCAACGTCACTTCCCCTTACCAGAAAGTCTGTCTTGGGAGAAAAGGTCAAAGGGGTTTTCACAAGGATTTCAATTTTCACTTCAACTTGCTTGAAATAGAGGATTTTAAAAAAAAAAAAAAAAACCACATCCCTCTACATTCAGAAAATCCTCAAGAACATTTTTTTTCTCTAAACTTCCTAACTGAAAAAATTATAAACGTAAATAAAATAAAACGTTAAGAAAACATCTACAAAGAAAGCACAAAATTACTTCCATCCACCCAAAAGTGCCCTCCACTGACAGTTTCTTGTGCATCTTCCTAAGAAAGCTACAAACGTATCAGCACAGACACACATATTAGCATGAATGGATGCGTTTCTTTTAAACACCTAACTAATATTACAGAAGGTGTGCTTATCTCTTGCCTCATCTTTTTAGTCAGTTTTCCAGACCTTCCATATCAGCATGACAGGAGTTTTCTGGGTCTCTGTAGAGTCTATGGCATTCCACTGCACTGACACACCAATAACCTACTGGGCCAGGACCTGACCCCAGGATGTTTCTCTTGAAGGACAACTGAGCATTCCAGTCTGACTCAGTCATCACCAAGGCTGTCAGAAGCTCAGCCTCCCCTCTTTAGACAGTAAGCTGGTTATTTCGAAGACAGAAACTATTGTTCAACGAAGATAATTTGTCTTAACAGACCCTGAACTTCTAGATCTTGGGAACACAACTAAGCAGGGGACGAACACAGGAAGTCTGAGCTCGGAGATGGATAAGAGCACGTACAGCTATTCCAAAGGACCCACGTTCAGTCCCAGCATGCACTTCTGGCTGCTCACAAACCACTTCCAGCTTCAGAGAATCCAGTGCCCCCTGCTGGCCCCCTTACACACAGCACTCATATGCACATATACAGACACACAAGTAAACACATAGTTTAAAATATTTTTTAAATATAGAAAGCTTCACAAACAAGAACAAGAGTGGAAAAAAACACACATAAAAATAAGAGACTAGTCAGAAAAGAAGAGGAAAGTACACACGATGCCAATGCCTGGCAGGGGCTCATCAAAAACTCCCCAGTGACTGGCTGCAATGATGAATAAATGATGATGGGAGCTATGATAGATGTGTTTTAAAGCATATGGCATGTGACTCATTCTCCCGGCAGCTTTTATACTTAATGTCTATTAAAATAAAAATAGAGTGAGCTAACTACATCCTAAACTTAATTTCTGCCTATTTTTTCACTGCAGTTTTTTTTCCAGCTGCAACTACTAGAAAATTTCACATTTCCCAAGTAGCATACACTGTGTATATCTAACGTGTGGGGACGTAAACACAAGACAGCAGCTCTAACCCAACCCCAACATTGGGCCTTGAGAGTAGCAGGAGCCTAGCTAGCACCATCAGCTAGCTCTGACATCTGGATAAAGAAGTCACCAGACATCAGACTACAGATCAGGAGTCTCTGGTCCTGCTCCTTCCTCAGTGAAAAAGCTGAGACTGTGAACAAGGCAAGGAGCTTGTGGGGCCTAGCTTCTGTCATTTGAAGATGGAGATAACAGAGGCTTTGCCTTATAGGGAAACCACAGGATGAACTGATGTCTGGGAAACATCTTCTCAGGATTAAGAGATTGTGGATCCCTCCTGACTTCTAATAATAATGGTCCCAGAAGAAACAAGATGCGGGTGTGGGGGGTGGGGGGACCATACTAAAACAAGTCAGAAATAAATGAGTAAAATGCCAAAGTCTAACTGGAGTGTGGCAGTGCACACCTTTAATCCAAGCACCTAGGAGGCAGAGGCAGGCTGATCTCTGTGCATTAGAGGCCAGCCTGGTCTACAAAGTGAATTCTGAACCAACCACCGCTACACAGAGGAACCCTGTCTCAAAAACAAACAAACAAAAAGCCAAAATCCCAGTCTGGTGACACCATTCCCACCTATGTTAATTTACAGAGACCAGTGGAAGCTTGAATCTTCCCCCAGAGGACTTCAGCACTTCATACTGTCTTCCCACAGCACAAAGCAGCCCACCAATCACCCTCAACCAAAGAATGTGCAGACACTCTGAGAGAACATAGCCCATTCAAGCGAATGGAGAAGTGAAGCCCATTGGTCAGGTAGCTGATGGAGCAGTTGGGGGTTGGGGGATAGCTTCAAGTTCACCAGCCCTTCTAGTCGTTGGAGCTCACAGTTTTGTGGGGGAATCTGGAATTCCAGTGGGACTTGGAGACTTTGGTGGAAAAAGTCCAGGGCACTTGTCTCTCATTGGGAACTGGTTTTTATTAACTGTTCCAGGTGCATTTGGCAACGAGCCATGCAGTTAGGGGAGCCAGCTGTGCCCCTCCTTTCACAGGATGGTCAGGGAGCCTGGCAGGGGAAATCTTAATGACATTTGGACAGGCTGTAGCTTTTCGGTGACACCAGAAAGATTTCACCATGCCTGCCAGGTGTCTCCTTCCCCAAAGCATAGATCATTTCAAAAGAAAAGTATGATGAAAGTACCCTGTAGTGGAGGATATGTGAGAACGTGCCAAGGAGCTGGCTGAAAAGCCAACTAAACCATGGCACAGAGAGAGCAAGATTGGAAGTTCACAGCCACACAAGACAGTGGCGAAAAAATGAGTCCAGTCCAACAGATCTCAAGCCAGCTCCTTCCCCTTGGTCACTGCAAGGGACCCCAAGAGTCATCTGTAACTCACCGTCCACGAGGCCACCACACAGAGCGAGCACAGCAAACTTCCCCTTCGCTGCAAGGATCTGGCTCCTCTAAGTGCCTGTTACAGTCTGCCTCAGAACCCCTGGAACTACTGTCCTGTGACCTCCCGGAACAGGCCTCGGGTTGCTGCTTCCTCTTACAAGAACAATCAAACGATGGAACACCAGGCCCAAAACAGAGCCCAGACCCGGCTAGCCAACCTGCTGCTGAGACTTTTTTAAGTGCTTATTTTCAGGGCTAACCCCAGAGACTGTGTGTGGTTCAGTGGCTCAGGGGTGGAGTCCTGTATACAAAGCACCAGGGCAATGCCAAGGCCCTGCCCGGCCTGGGAATCTATGGTCTGGAGAGTTCAAGGAGTCCTCCGTTTCCTCTGCCCCTTTCTCCTGTAAGATTTGCTTTATTTCTAGTCCAAACAGAAAAGAAAAAAGTGGGGGAAGAAGACAGGAAAATGCAAGGCAAAACGGGGAACACTAAAGCACGAAGGCCTCTGGTGTCCATGTGAGCTACTTGATCTTCACATGCGCATTGAACCTCCTGAGCCTCAGTTTCCCCATCCATCTGTCCATCTACACCTGTAAAAATGCATAAAGTGTCCAACGAATTTTACTAAGTAACCGTCAAAAAAAAAATCACCCAGGCTAGTGATGGCTCAGTGGGTAGAGCACCAGCTGCACAGCCTGAGGGCCCGAGTTAGGATGCCAGCACCCATTCTATAATGCTATGGGAGGGGGGACAGAGACAGGAGGCAGAACCAACAGCTCCAGGTCCAGTAAGGTAGCCTATTGTAGATGAATAGGGCAGAAAGCAATAAATCAGGACACCCAATGACCTCCTTTGACCTCTACAAACAAACGGGGGCAGGGGAGGAGGGCACAAACACCTGCATACAAACACACACACACACACACATGCACAGGCACCCACGCATGCACATGTGCACACACACACAAATGCACACACACATTTAACTTATTACTAGCTTTTCAACATATTGACTGAACCAGCGCACAAAAGGAAATCTAAATAAATAAATAAATAAATAAATAAATAAATAAATAAATAAAGTACAACAACCAAACCTACAGCAAAGCCATGGACCAAGTCGATGGGGAGTGCAGGCTCTCCCCTGGGTCTGTGGGAATGCCACAGGTAATATGGATGGGAAGAAATCAACAGAGATTCACAAGACCAGGCATGAAGCATGAGAAGACTCTCATCATTTATTTATAAGAAGGGGGAAATCTTAAAGAAACCACAGGGTTTTGCTTATATGTGCTGTGATAAGCATCTATTACTTTCTATGGAGAAAATGTTCACTCTAATTTGAGAAAATGCATAAAGGAATATTACTTGGCCACAAAACAGTAAGAAATCCTGTCGCTGACAGCACAAGTGAACCCAGAAGGCATCATAGTGTCATGAGCCGGATGCAGAGATGATGATGCATGTGTTCCTTACACATGGATTTGAAGAAGTCAGACTTAGAGAGGCAGTGGCATGTGGTAGCCAGGGATGGGAGGGGATGGAGGTTGGGGGTGACACTCTCATCCAAAGGTTCTTGAAATGAGTAAATTCTGCCACTCTCTTGTGCAATACAGAAGTTAGAGTTAATAATACCATAGTGTTTACTTGGAGCTTGCAAAGAGCTCTCAACATACACACACGTGCACACACACATACATACACGTGCACACACATACACACACACACACACACACATACACGCACACACACATGGGGGAAGAAGACAGAGATAGGAGATACGTTAACTAATTTGATTAATTATTTTTACACAATATATGTATTACAAATCCTTATTTTTGCACTTAGAGTACACTTAATTTGTATTGGCCAATTATACTTCAATAAAACTAGAAAAGTAAAAAAAAAAAAATCAATGGAATGGAAACCAGATATAGACACTACCCTCTCAAAATTGCCTGTGGGAACTGAAGGGGAGATACATTAAAATTTTTGGTAACATGAGACTCCTGAAACACAGAAGGTCTGCTGAGGCAGGGGAAGTGGAGAAAGGATAATGCAGACAAAGGAGACAGACAAGGGCTGGGTTCTCAGATGGTACAGTGCCAGCTGTGCAAGCCTAAGAACCTGAGTTCAAATCCCAGCATCCACCTAAAAGCTAGGCATGGTGGAGCTTGCCTGTAGTCTTAGTGCTGGAGTGGGGTGCAGTCAGTCTAGCCAGTCTGTAAGCTCCTAGCTCAGTGGGAGAACCTATCTCAAAAACCAAGCTGGAGACTAATAGAGAAAGACACTGGAGGTCAATCTCCAGCCTCTGCACACCTGAAGACACACAGAGAGGGGAAAAAATGGATAATTTCAGAAGCAGATTCGCTCACTACTTCAGTGCTAATCAAAAGCTTTAGTGCCTCAGCTTGTGGGCGTGCATGCGTATGCATAAATGTGCAAGCACACAGGACAACCACTGAAACGAGCTCACTATCGGCCGGCGAGGTCCTTCCCACATAGTCTCACAGAATCTATTTTTATATTCCAGTGAGATTTGCAGCAAAGAATAGAGCTTCAGTAAAAAAGAGGAAATGATTGCTCTGCTGTACCTTGGGTTTTCTCACTTCCCTATCTGAAAATAATCACCCAACAAATCCAAAAGTGAATCCAGAACAAGAGTGCAGCCTCCTGTACACTGCTGTGCAGTGCTGCTGGGAACTGAATGGGCTCCGCTGAAAAGTTAGGGTGATTTGCTATCTTAGCAAATGTATAATAATGATATGTTACAGCCTGGGGCGCTGAAGGAAACCTTTCATGTCAGCTGGTCCAACATCACCATTTTACAAATGAAGAACTTGGAAGAAAAATTCCAGCAAACACATGGCAGACTCTAATTAAAACATTTCCTCAGTTGTAAGGGCCGTGCCAAACTAAGAGACAACATAAGACCTTCCCGTGAGATAGAAATAATTACCAATTATTAAGTAAAGAAAAAGTAGGGATTTCTGTAGCAGAAGTACCCTCCGGTCCCAAAGTCAGGATCATTTCTATCTAGAAAAGCAAAAGATTAAAATCTTCTACTTACTTTGTAAATAGAAGAGGACTCTGGTGTTCCACACTGAAGACTAATGGTTTTACCATCGAACACTGGCCTAATTTTATACCTAGACCAGTGGGTATCCAGGGTATGCCCTAGTTTCCAGAGAAGTGGAGCTTTGAGAAAATGGCTCACACACAGTGGAGCTGTGACTGGCCTGATGACGACGAACATGGGGCCCCACGGTCAGCAGTACGGGAACTTGTTAGAAATACAGACTCTTGAATTCCACCAGCTCTCAGGCAACATACATTGCTGATAAGGTCCCCAGGTTCTTCTTTGCACATGAAACTTCAAATTCAAATCTAAGTGATAATGTGTGACCACCAGCAAGCTGTCTATCTCTTACCGTTTTGTTAATTCTGTATGTCCCGGTACCCACTGACTCCCGGCTGCAGATTGCCCACTAAGCAGCTTGCTTTAATTGCTTATTAAAATAATCTTTGTCTAATGACAGGTTATTTGTTCTTGGAACAGATACACTAAGGTGAAACAATTCATCTTTCTGAAACACTGGAAGGTAAAGGCTCACAGCATGCTGTGCCAGAGTCTGAAGTAAAATAAAATATGTATGCAGATGTCATGTATGCAGATGTCATGTATGCAGATGTCATGTATACAGATGTCTAATCACTGGATGCATCTGAATAATATTGCAAATATCCCTTTTACTTTATAAGATTATGTGTGCATATGTGTATGTGTATCTTCGTGCACATACATGTGTGGGGGTATAGGTGTCCCAGAAGGCATAGGATCCCCTTGGAGCTGAAGTTACTGGTAGTTATGAGCCACCTGAAGTGGGTGCTCAGAATCAAATGCAGGTCCTTTGTAAGAGCAGTATAAGTCTTAGCCCCCAGCACCCTGCATCTTGGGACTTAAACCATATATAGGCCCTCATCTATGTTAGACAAATGCTTTTTCCATTGGGTTTCTTCTCAACCCTCTAATATTTTAAAAAAACCATCACTACCATGCTTCTTTAGAGCATAATTATGATTATACACTGTGCACGTGACAGTGCCTCCTGGGAGCTCTGAATGATTGGCTGGCAAATCATGGTGGCCTGCAATGAGGTTGCATCAGACCTCTGCAATGAACAACTAGTATGTCAGGGTTCTTTGTAAGCTTCCCGTGGCTCACAAAAGGCAATGAACGTGATCATGCACACTTGACCACTGGGCTTTTTCTGTTATGTCAAAGTCAAGACAAGCAAACTCTAGAAAATTGCTAACCCGGGTCCCAAGCATTTCAGGTGACTCATCTCTTGTATTTACACCAGTTTGTATTTAAAAGTGAGCAAGGCTCTACTACGCTGAGACCTGGTCCTAATCACTGGTTATATCATATCTTATATCACCCAGAAAGAAGAAAACCTCAACAGAATGGCCTCCATCAGACTGACCCATGAGTATGTCTTTGGGCCATTTTCTTGACTCGTGAGTATCTATCTAGGCAGGGCCTACACTCGGGCTGGAGGTCCTGGACTGTATAAGAGAACAGGCTGAGCAAGCCATGGGGAGCAATCCAGTGAGCAGCACTCCTCCATTGGTTTCTGCGCCTGCCTTAAATCTCTGCCTTAGCTTTCCTTGGTGATAGACTAAAGCATGGAAGCTGAAATAAATTTTTTGATCTGAGTCTTTTATCATAGCAACAGAAAACAAAGCAGAACACAGAATTATTGTTCTTGCTTTAGTGCTGGGGACTGAACCTCCAGCCTTGCACATATTAGGAAAGAGGAAGCTTTCCAGAACGCCACTGCATCCTCAGCCCTCTTCTTAACTTCCTCTCACCCAACTCTAAGACAACCTCCCACTCAGTTACCCATTCCTGGCCTAGAAATTACTGTATATCCCAGGCCAACTTTGAACTTTTGGTCTTCCTGCCACTGTTGCTCAAAAAGCTGGAATTTCAAGCATGCACCACCAGGCCCAGCTTAAAGTTGGTAAATTCTAGGGACAGGGAATGGATGAGACGCATGATGCACAGGTGGCACCTGGGACCATGGAGGCGCAGTGAAATGGGGCTGGGAATTGTCCAGGATTCTTGGCTGGTGCCAGGTCTTATAAGATCTCAGATGGTAAGAAGACAGAAGGCAAATGCATAACCTGCCTAAAGCACACATGAGGGCCAAAAGAAAAGGCCTTAGAGGAAGAAAAGCTATGACCTGCATCCATCCAAGCGCCCGTCTTCTGCTTCTGTTAATCAGACTGTGTGTGTCATATTTGAACTCATGAGCCCTGCCGAAAAGACTGGAATGTTACCAGTCTAAAGCAGTGCAAAGAGCAGAAGCTGGCCTAGCCAGATAAAAAGAGGGTCATTTCTCCAAAAACAAGTTATCTTTCATTGACATCACTTCAACCAAGCTATCAAGGTCACTGCAAAGAAGAAGCAGAAGGAAGACTCAAGCAGGAGGCCTGGCAGATAAACGCTTCACACCTGCAACCACCAAAGACTCTCCCTCCTATCCCTGCTCTCCAGTGGGGAACCGGGATTCCATGTCTTCTAAAGCATAGAAAATTCTAGAAAGAAGCTTTAACCCATCCCATCTTAGAAATCTGGTTGCTCTAAACCAAGTAATATGCCTAAGTCTGGGGATTGAATCCAGGGTCTTGCACATGCTAGGAAGTACATTGTCCCTGGTGGGCACGAGATCTTCTTTCTTCATTTTATAGCAAGATGACCAATGTTCAAATAAAAATACCTGGATCTAGAACGTGGCTCTGTAATTTGTCTTGAGCTCGCTTCTCTCTGCCTTGTTAGAACCCTTACCTTCTGAAATGGCCTTCCTCACGGCGGCCAGGTAGGTCTCTGGCTCATCATCACAGGTCAGTTCCTGCCAATAGTCCCAGTCGGGAAAGAAGGCCTGAAAGTCTTCGTCGTCTGGCTGCACTCCACACAGCAGGCGCACCACACGCTGCGGCGGGTGGCAGGCACGCTGTAGCATTGGCAGCAGTCCTGGCTGGCCGAAGCATCCCACCAGCCCCGCAGAGAGTAGCACCAACACGCATCGCGCATCCCTGAAGACCCACAGGTCCTGGGCAGAGAAGGAGGCATCCGGGACCAGCCGGTATGTCTGCATCTTCTGGCTACGGACCTGCCGGCAGGACACGAAAAGATCCTGTAGGTACTGGCACCATTCCTCGGCATCTGGGCTGTAGAAGATGAGGATGTCGCATCCCCGGCCCCACCCTGTAAGAGGGACACAGAAAGAAGCTCATTAATGCCTGCTCCTTCAAGGAGGCTCTCTGAAACACGGGAGATATATCATCCAATGGAACCTGGCACCCACAATTTCCCAGGTCTACCTGTAGCATTTGTCCAGCCCTTTTCCCTACTTATACCCCATCAATGTGCCAGACATACTACACTCTTCACCCAAACACATCCGACTATCATAGAAGCTACTGCAGCACCCACACGCTGCCCAGCCTTTATCCCCCATAGCTGGTCTGCTCTAGCATAACAATAAGCACTTACATAAAGCCTGTGCTATTCAAGTCTTCCTCCACACACATTGCTGATAAATTAACTTCACCCTTACAGCATCCTTGGACCACAGGTACTATTACTAGCCCATTCAAAAGATGGGGAAGGGGAGGTGTCATTGTAGCACATTGAATAACTCAGTCGGGGCTCACAGTGGTAGCCAGTAGCTGAACTGTTTGATGTAACCCTGAAACATGGTTCTATTTCAAATACAGTGGTCAGAAGCATAGGAGAGGGATCAGACTGTGAGGGTTAGACATCTGGCTCTGACAACTCAACGCACAGCTCTAGGAAAACTACTAAAATCTCCTGTGCCTCAGTTATTCACCTGGAAGTAGAAACAGAATGGCAACTTTTATGTGTATTTCGGGTCAAGCACTCATCACAGAGCTTGAACTATAAAAAGAACCCTCAAGAGCTGGACGCTGGTGTCATGATCCTCACACTAATAAAGCGTCATGTAAGTGGAAACAGGATGAATCGATGCTCTGAGCTACCCCACACAGATGCCAGGAACAAACAGGGCAGGGGTGAGGTTGCCTGGGCCATTATACCCCTCATTTGCAGGGGAAAGAAACACTTTGAAACGATGAAGGGGCTCGTACATGTTCACACTCAGTAAATTAACAACAGAGCCAGGGCTAACACTCAGGGTGGCTCCCAGCTCAACCCTTCGGCTTAGCCCCCTACACTTCCTCCTAACAGGAAATATGCCGAGAATATTATGGGAGTCAAGTCACATTTTCCAATGATGAAAGCAGGGAGGCTCCTGACATTACTGTGACCGCTGTCCCAAGCCTTCACCTCACCGCTGCTTTGACATCCTCTTCTGTAAGGGAAGTGCAATCGATGGACACAAAGTGTCCACCCATCCTACAAGGAAGCAGGAGTCCATCTTCCCCCTTGGAGAAGGACCTGGACTATTGGTGAAACAGGAATCTAAGTTTTAGGTTTTCAACTGAATGTCAGCACTGGAGCTGTTGAGACATCTCAGCGTGCAAAGGTGCTTTTGAACACCTTGGCCACATAAGTACAACTCCCGGAAGGGGGAGGAACAGAACCAATGCCACAAAGTTGTCCTCTGGCCTCCACACACACACCATGGTACACATGTACTCACAACACGGATGTACACACTATAAACATAAGTAAGTAAGTATCATCTCTGGTCCGTAGGTCATTGAGCGGTTCCAGGTAAGGTCAGAGGCAGGATTAGAGTTAAGTTCCTAAGTCTCTAAGCTCTGGAAAGACCATAAAGGAAATCCTTTGTTTCTGGCCATCTCCCTAGTTAGCTAGTTTGAACCCTTGTCTCCACCTCCCAAGTGACAGGATTTAGAGGTATGCGCCACCATGCCAAGCCAACTGGTGATGTTTTCAGAAAGAGTAAAAGGTTGGCAAAGAAGCAAAGAAGAGGGGGACGTCTTGAACATAAGAAGCATCATTAAGGACACAAGACTAGGGGCTGGAGAGACGGCTCATGGTTAAGAACATCTGTTGCTCTTCCAGAGGATGCAGGTACAAACGCCAAGCACCCAGGTCAGGCAGCTCACAATTCCCTGTGACTATGGCTTAAGAGAATCCAGTGTCTTCTTCTGGCCCCTGCTGGCACAGGCACACACAGACATGCACACATACACGCATGAAAAATAATAATTTCTAAAAATGTTTAATTTATTTTTAAAATTAAATTTTTAAAAATTTAGAAGGGGAAGGAGGAAGTGGCACCAAGGCTAGTAATCCCAGCACCAGACAGCCTGAGATTTGGAGGAAAGAGGAGGAGGAAGAGAAAGAGGAGGAAGAAGAAGAGAAGGAGAAGGGAGGATGGGGAGGAGGCAAGGCTAGTAATCCTAGCACCGGATAGCCTGACTGGTAGAGGCAGGAGGGTGAGAAGTTTAAGATGAAGCCAGCCAAATGGCTTAAGTAAAGGCATTTGCACAAGCCTGGTGACCTGAGTTAAATTTCTAAATTCTCACATTGTAGAAGAAGAGAAACACCTCCCACAAACTGTCCTCTCATCTACATCACCAAAGTTTAAAGCCAACTTTGGAAGCTTCCCTATAGAGGTCAATGATGGCCTGAGTTGCATGAAGCCTTCTAAAAAAAAGAAAAAGAAAAAAAAGGGAGGTTGCAAGGGTACTGTGAGGTACTGCCTTAGATGAGGAGAACAACTGCCCTGAAGACTATGTCCATGAATGGCTACTTCGTCTTCTGAGAAAGATTCTTCACCTAGCACTGGCATCACTGAGAGAACTTATGAGTACACACATAAGCCTGAAGATTCCTCTATAGCTTTGTCTTCTCTGTAACAATTAAATGCCAAGTTACCAGGAATGGTTACGCTGTAATTACTCTTTCTTTCCTGGCCACTGACCTGCCATTTTCCTAAGCACCTACTTGCACTGTCTCACTCAGTTCTCAAGATAAGTCCAGGAGCACATCCTCACCTGACAGACAGTACTTAAACTCACTCATCATGAACTGCTGCCAAGAGCAAACCATGAGGACCACACCAGATGCTGACTGCATGGACCCCACTAACTACAGAAGCCCACATGCTGAATTTCTAAGATGTGCTCTATTTTAAAGGTCAAAGAAATGCAAAATATAATTCAGAAAATATAACTAAAACACATCTAGTGCCATTGGTTTGAAATGCTATTTTCTAATTTAAAAAAAAAAAAAAAGAGCCAGAGATTCTTAGAGAAATGGTTGGCTCTCTTGGTGATTCTAGTAATATGCATTTCAGACAGCACGAAGTGTACAATGAGCCTACAACATCTTGTGTGTCCATAAATAAGGATGTTCAAGCAAAAATAACGCACTGAGGAAATGAGAGGCAGCTGAAGAAGCTCCCACAGCCCAAGCAGGAGCCGTGTGGGAAAGAAAACAGATGCTACAACAAGACACTGCAAGCCATAGCATTTAATAAATGCTGGCGAATCCATACACAGTAACAGAATTGGGTAAGGAAACTGAAGAGAAGCTGGGTAATCTAGCTCAGTGCCATAGCACAAGGTCCTCATTTCAATCTCCAGCGCCAAAAAATTAGCAAGACAATAATAATTTAAAACTGGAGGGAAATACAGATTATCTTATTCATACAAATCCCAGATAATTTCTGAAGAGGGCCACACCCTCAAAGAAACACAATATGTCTCTTCATAAATGTGTGCTGCCCAATATGGAAAGACAGAGAAAGTCACTTCACTGTGCGCGAACTCAGCAAGTACTGCCTCCACTCCATAACCAAGACCACCAGCAACAACCAGGAATAGTGTTAATCGTCTATGCTCTTAAAACTAAGAGAGGTACCTCACACGGAAGATCCTCCCAGTGTAATCAATAGAGAAACATCAGATAAATACAACCATGAGACATTCCTCAAAACTCACTGAGTCCTGCTTCTCAAGACTTTCAAAGTGGAATATGAGGTTGGGAGGAGAAAGTAGGGGCTCCGGGACAAGTTGTAGAGGGTGAATATAATCAAAACACAGTGTATGGGCGTCGGCATTCTGTCTAAACTCCATCCCCACAGTTAGCGGGCAACACCCAGGTATGCTCCTCCCCACAGTTACCTGCCAACATCCAGGTAGGCCTGGCCCACTATAAACAGGGCTACTTGCCCCCTCTTGCTCTCTTGGACTCTTGATCTCTTGATCCCTCTGTCCCCTCGCTCCCTCCCCCTTCCCTCTCCCTCTCTCCATGTGCTCATGGCTGGCCTCTACTCCTCTACTTCTCTACTCTCTCTGCCTTTCTCTGCCTCTACTACACTCTTCACTCCCCTCTCCATGCCCTGAATAAACTCTATTCTATACTATGCCTGGGTGTGGCTGGTCCCTTGGGGTAAGGGATGCCTTAGCATGGGCCCGCTGAGACATCCCCTTCCCCCATACCTCTCCACACACCCACAGAACAGACTCTTTATCTCTTTATCTTGACACATCAATGGGGATGTGAAATTCTCAAAGAATCAATGAAAATACTGCAGTCTTCAAAGTCTGTCAAGGGTTTTGAGAGTTGGCTCAGCACCTAAGGGCACTTGTTGCTTTAGAGAGAGCCAGGGTTCGGTGCCCAGCATCTGCACAATGGCTCACACCTTCTGTAACTCCAGTTCCAGGACAACTGATGCCCTCTTCTGATCTCCTCGGGCATCAGGGATGTACATGGTGCATATACATACATACAGGCCAGACACTGATACACATAAAATCAATCTTCAAAAAAGAAATGTCAAAGGTCATCAAAATCTAGGATAATACGATGAAATTGCAGCTGAGAGGCACGGAAGAGGATCACTTGTAAGGGAAGTGTGGTGTCTTGAATGGGAACCTGGGACACTGTACAAACTGAAGGACTTGAATAAAGAATAGAACTGAACAATAGCTCACCACCTAAAACATGGGAAGCTGAGACAGGGGAAGCAAGAGTTATAGACTCCAACCTGCAGCATACACTGAGATCCAGGCTAGCCTGAGCTACATGATGACATCCTGTCTTAAAAGGCATACCCCACCTGAAATAATTATCAATTCTTAATTTCACTAAATGTATTCTGTTAAGGTGAATTGCCAAATAAGAAGGAAGGTTTGGAATATGTGGGTACTCTCTTTATCAGTGGCTCTCAGTCTTCCTAATGCTATGACCCCTTTAATACAGTTCCTCATTTTGTGACAACCTCCCCCAACCATACGATTATTTTTGTTGTTACTTAATAACTGTAATTCTGCTACTGTTACAAATTGTAATGTAAATATCTGTGTTTTCCCATGGTCTTAGGTGACCCTTGTGAAAGGGTCATTTGACCCCCAAAGTGGTCATATGTCACACAGGTTGGAAACTGCTGCTCTAATGGTTTTTGCCATTCTCCTGAAAAATCTAAATCTGTTCTGAAATAAGCTCACTAAAAAACACAATTGAATATAGAAAACAGCCATTTAAATGGCTTATTGCTGGGGTTCAAAGTTTGAACCCAACCCCCATTAAGCAAGAATATTTGAGAAGGAAGTAGTGCGTCAGTCAACTTAATATCATGACCTCTTAGTCAGCCTCTCTCTCTCTCTCTTTCTCTCTCTCTCTCTCTCTCTCTCTTTCTCCCCCACCCCTGTCTGTGTGTGTGTGGGGGGGTGTATGTGTGTGTGGTGTGTGTATTTTGTGTGTGTGTGGTATGTGTGTGTGGTATGTATGTATTTTGTGTGTGTGTGTGGTGTATGTGTGTGTGATATACGTGTGTGGTGTGTGTGGTGTATGTGTGTATGTGTGTGTGGTGTGTGTGGTGTATGTGTGTGGTGTGTGTATGTGTGTGGTATGTGTATTTTGTGTGTGTGTTTGTATGTGTGTGTGGTGCATGTGTGTGGGGGGTGTGGTGTATGTGT
>JANHMN010000003.1:167375156-167394881 GCA_030674055.1 Rhabdomys pumilio
TGTGTGTGGTGAGTGTGTGTGTATGTATGTGTATGTGTTGGTGTGTGGTGTATGTGTGTGGTGAGTGTGTGTGTGTGTGTGTGTGTGTGTGTGTGTGTGTATGTGTTGGTGTGTGTGGTGTATGTGGTGTGTATGTGTGTGTGGTGTGTGTGGCATATGTGTGTGGTGAGTGTGTGTGTGTGTGTGTGTGGTGTGACTTCGACCATATCATAAATGGAGGAATATCTGTTCTCAAGTGTAAATGATGGCAATTAAATTTACCATCCGGAAGATGTCAGGGCCACTGAAACCAAAAGGTGGGGGAGCTGTAAGAAAAAAAAAAGTCCAAAGTGGAAGTTCAAGTTCCTCCCTGGCCTGCCAGGGAGCGCCATGGGGCTATCTGCTTCATCAGCAGCTCTCCCTGTGTGGGGCAAATGCCCTTTCTTCCCCAATAATTCCTTCCCTTAGCCAAGAAGTCACTGCTCCCCATTCTAAATCACTTCTCTCTTTCTCCTATTCAGTAAGAGAAACAAGGCATGAGCCAGCATAAACCCTGGCAGAGCTGAGAAAGGGGCTTTGTTCTTGCTTCTTGCGGAGCTCAAAGAACAGGTTTGGCTACAGGAGAGGAGAATGGTTCGGGGACAGGAAGTGGCTGGCTGACCACAGAGGGGAGTCCCAGTTGGGGGAGGGGAGCTAAAAGAGAGATGACACTGAATGATCCAGAAGCCATCTGAGAAGAGAACAGAGAAGTTACCGCAGGTGACCTTGGCACCCTGTCTATTTGAAGTAGTGCCTATGTTTGAACCTGTGCACCATTTTGTTTGTTGTATGTGTGTGTGCGCGCACGCTGTGTGTGTTTATGAAGCCACAGCACATGTGTGGAGGTCCAGGAACAACCTAAAGAGTTTGGTTCTTCCTCTCTACCATATGGGTCCCTGGGATCAAACTCAAGTCATCAAGCTTGGTGACAAGCACCCTTACTAGCTAAGCCATGTTGCTGACCCTGTGATGCTGTGAGACCAGGAATAGTGGGAGGACTTGGAGGTGAGCATGGAAAGAGGGAGCTGGACAGGGTCTGAGAGCTTTCTTCACGTTCTTGAGGGCCAAGGCCTGGAAAGTGGGGCTCTAGTCTTCACCAGCTGTAGACTAGGTGCCTTCGGGGAAGTCCCAGGCGCTTCCCTCACTCTCTCTGGTAAATAAGAGAAACCATGCAAGCACAGTGCTTGCTCTCAAGACTAAGGAGCCAAGATTCTCCACTATTTCAACCAGCAAACACATCAGGGAATGGAAGAGGAAGACTGACGCTGCCCCTCTAATGGCAGGAAATTTAAAAAGATCAGGGGATGAGACCACAGTTGAGTGGACCTTGAACACATCATGCAGTGTGAAGGAAGTCAGTCACTAAAACCACAGACTACATAATCCCATTCATGCGCAAGCCCAGGGCAGGGCAATCTAGAGGAAATACTGGAGAGGAGGCGAGAAGAGGAAAGACCTCTCTTTGAGTTGATGATAACATTTTCTCAGATTCACATGTTGGTGAGGACACTAACAGCACTCTTACAGCACTCTTTCAGGCACGTCCAATCAGTAGCCCATGAGCTGAATGTGTCCCAGGATAGCTATGAATGTGACTCAACTCATTCGTAGATGACATCATGCCACAGTATCAAAAGCTGGACACATTGCATGTTGAGCAAATACGTGATAACATTGTTTTTAAAATAAGGACGCCATCCAGGTCGGTGGCCTGGATGACTCTCCAGCCTATGGCATGGCAGTGGGAAGCGTGGCTTTTCCCTACTGTGACCTGCCCTCAGGACTACTTATAACTATAGACAGGAGCCCAGGGAGCCCAGAGGGACCCACCTGGCACACCATCTGGCATGGTGTTTCACCACAGAGGACACTGACAGAGAGAGGTTTGGATAGCTTTATTCACTACCCCAGCTTTGGTTGTTGGGTTAGAGTCTTCACCTGAACCTGAGTCCAGCTTTTAAGCCTAGCCCCGTCAGCTATACCCCTTGGAGCCAGGATTCTACACACTGGACAGGGAAAGCAGATCGCTCAAAGGCTCCCCAGTTTGCTGTTGTCTAGTGCACAGCAGCCCAGAGCCTGTTCTATCCAGAAAAGGAGACAGAAGCTTTGCCAGCTTATTTTCTCCCCTCCCCAAACCCTCCATCCACCCAGCCACCACTGCTGTTCATACACACAGTATAGACCCCTTGCCTGGGACATTCTCCTCCCCAGGACCCCCTGCCTTCCCTCATTCAGAACTCAGGACTTGCCTAATTCTCCCTGTCCGATATATATACTGAGCCGTTGTCTTCCCTGTCCTCACAGTTACACAGCTTTCATCCTCTTGTTTGCTGAACACGTACTACAGTGCCTAGAAACATCAAGCACTCAATAAATGTTTGTCCAGTGAATGGATCCTGACCCTGGCACTGCTATATCTAACCCACAGAGCCTGGCTAGGGAGCCACAGGCCACTGATGAACCACTCTCCCAACCCTTCAATAATAATAAGACTGTATCATCAAAGCCTTTTCTACCCTCATTCCAAAGTACCATGACCGAAGGCTAGACCTTAGCAGATCTGGAGAGAGTTGACTGTAGCATCTGCTCCCTTCCTTCCCAAGCACTGACTTTTCCCAGCCTGCTACACGATCTTTCTCAAGAGATGCTATCATCGGGTTTTCATTCTATCTCTAAAAGCATCGGACTTGGGCTAGGTAAACACAAGTAAGCCAAACTGAAAACATGGCAACTCTCTCCCCTCATCTAACAATTCCCCACTTAACTGTTTTCTTTCACGTCACCAAAATTCTGTGGTGAACAGAAACCAGACAGACATGGTTATCACCATGAATTTAACAAGCCTAATATCCACTGAGGTGTATAGGCATTGCTCATTAACTGTCTCTCAACATTATCGTTTGTCCCAGACCTCAGCGAGCTAAGGATTTGCCAAGTATATATGCCCACGAGCTACAAAGGAACCCAAGACCAACCAGAAGAAAGTTCTGGCACCTTCTGATGGGTAGATTTGCCCACCAACTTCCAATTACCCTTGAACACCAAAGTTCCATAGAGAACAGAATAAGAGTAACATTAAGGGAGCATGGTCTCAGTTTTTACCAAAATTCCAGATAAGAAATACAAACGCAGCAGACAACGAGGGCTTCTGAAGGGTCCATGGACCACCTAGGACTGCCTGAGCGCCCCCTATTGGTTGGATAAGACCCTAAGAGAAGCATCTGGCTTCTTATTTAGAGAATCCGCCCTCCACCTCCTATCAACTGTCTGAGTACTCAAGAGTTACAGCTGAGAAAGCAACTCATGGCAACTTAGCCAGATCTGAGAGGGAGAAAAAAAAACTTAGAAACTGGGATGGGGCAAGCCCCAGGCAGGAGCTGGAGAGAATCGTGCACAGACCAGTTAGGGGAAACGTGAGAAAGTTCAGAGGGGAAGTTTGCGACACAGACCGGAGAAAAGACCGGAAAGAACACAAGATCCCCTCACTAAAGACTAAAGAAGTGAAGGAAAGGTCTCTACGCCGGGAGGGTGGTGTCAGAGAGCCTCTGAAACCAGGGGCGCGCGAGCCAAGAGCCGGGAGCTGGGAGCGCTGCGTCTGCTACCCACCTGAGGCTGCCATGCCGTCGCGGGAGCAGCTCGCATCCCCGGCCGGCACGGGAGCACGGTATCCGGTTGTCCACAGCCGCGGTGGGCGACGTCGCTGGTGCAGGGACAGAAACGGAGCCCAGCTGTGCTCAGGACAGTGGCGACTCTGGCGCTTCCTCCTGCCAGGCAGCTGGGACTCGCACGGGGGCGTGTCCATAGGGTCTGCCCCGCCTCGGGGCTCCGCGTGGCACCTGCACGCGCGGCGGTTGGGGAGGGGAAGTGAGAAGTCCACAGGACTAGCCGCCAGCTCCCGACGCCGACCCCCGCTCGTGCCACGTGTGCCCCGTGCCTCAGGAAAGCAGGCAGCCACTTCGATGCCCCCTCAAGAACAGCCTGAGGTGCTGGGGAGGGAAGGCAGAGACTGCAAGGCTAGCTGGTCTTGAGACTTGAGGTGGGGAGGCAGAGCACAGCTGTCCCAACCACCTTGTCCCTTGAGACTTGTCCTTGAGACATTGCCCCCAAGAATAGGGAGGGCCTGCAGGAAGGGGAAGGAGGAGCACCTGGCCCTAGTGTCTTGGCGTTGCCCTTGGGTGCCCTCCCGTGACTCTTTCCTTGGATCTGGTCTTCTGAAGGCACACGGGTGTTAAGTATAATCTTTGATAGACGGATATTATCACTGCCAAGAGCCTCACGCACACTATTGCTCTGCTTCCACTGTCAGAGCTCTTTGTTTGGCTTTCTCCTCCACTTTAAAAAAAAAATCTTTATTTATTTTGTGTGCTTGTGTGGAAGTATGCATGCACACGTTGTGCAGTTCACAGAGAGAGGTCAGAGTTGGTTCTCTCCTTCCACCATGGAGATCTGATAACTCAAACTGGCTTGACACTAAGCAGCAGACACCTTTATCCTGAGCCGTGTCACCAGCCCCTCTTCCACTTTTAAGGACACCAGTGAATATATTAAACTGCCCGGATCACGCAGGAAAAGATGTCTAAGGGCCCCTTGACGACAGCCTCAATACATCTACAAATTCAGATCTTTGACCTATAATGTAGCAAATACGCAGACCCTAGAGATTTGGGTCTGGGTATCTTTGGACATAGTTTCTCCTCCTAACACAGGCCAAGAGTTCCTAAAGCAGAGATGAGCATGGTGCCTGCCATTCCCTGTCTAGGATGTCCTTGGCCTCCACTCCTACTCTGACACACCATGATAGCTGTTCCACACTATTAGAGTTCTTTAACTGACGTTCTAGAAACATTTTTTTCCCCAGAATGGCTTTAATTGATGCTTTCTGTGTTCAGCTCTTAAGTTCCTCAAAGTTAGCCCAATCTTTTTCTGTGTAAGGAGTCTCTCTATCCTCTAATGCTAACTCTGGCCAGAAAATGTACTCAGAAACACATATGACCAGGAAATCTTTATATCTGAGATCCAGGGACAGAAGGGACTTTTCAGACGCTGAAAAGTTGAGAATCGTAAGCTAAGGAGGGACTATAAAATGCCAAAGTTAAACCATATGTTATAAAAGCCATTAGAGAGCAATGAGAATGGCAGGATTTTAAGTTTAGAGATACTGAACTTGAAGTACCTGTGTGATGGGGAGCTCTGTCATGGGAAGCAGAAGGGCAGGGGTGGAAGAACTGAGAATCTTGCCATGGATGCTGTCCTTGGAGTTGAAGCAGCAGTAGTGGGTGGGGGAGAAGGGGTAAAGAGCCAGAAGCAGAGCAGGGGGAGAACCATGGAGATGGCCCATGCACAGGACCACGGGTGCTTCTGCATCTTTGAAGGGAAGGCTGAGTAAGAACAGGAACCCAATGTCTAGGAGACCCAGGCAGGAGAGCCTTGGAGGCGAGTCTGCAAGGTTTGAGGATCACTGTGAGGCCCTGGGAGAATGTCACCAGGCAGAAGGACAAACCACTGCTGGCACCTTAACAATATGCAGGCATCCAGGCTGGAGCAGCAGAATGTGAGCAGGGAGCAGGGAATGGGGATGGTTGGTAGGACCAGAGCTTGGGGCAGGGACAAAGGCGTGGACCGTGAATTCTTTTTTTTTTTTTTTTTTTTTTTTGGTTTTTCAAGACAGGGTTTCTCTGTGTAGCCCTGGCTGTCCTGGAACTCACTCGGTAGACCAGACTGGCCTCGAACTCAGAAATCCACCTGCCTCTGCCTCCCAAGTGCTGGGATTAAAGGCGTGCACCACCACCGCCCAGCATAGACCCTGAATTCTTATCTGACTCCTCCACTTACCACTATGGAGCCTCAGGCAAGCTGTGACCCTGAAAGCCCTCAGCCTCCTGGTGTGAACAATGAGGGAATCCCCAGTCAGAATATACAGACTCAAACAGCAGCCTTCCGGATCCTGCCTTGATCTGAAGCTTCCTTCATGCACCACGAGCATCTGGACCTAAGATGATCTACGCTTCCTGTTAGAGTCGTTTTATAATCAGCCTATATTTGAGGCCAAGTCCCCAATGTCCCCACCTCAAAAGCATGCTCCCCTCTTCTGGCTGGAGGTTCTAGAAGAGTAAAGGCCCTTTCTTGACTCTTAACCATGATAATCTGGACAACATCAACCTACGTGTTCCTGCATCCTCTCCAGCTGTTAGAGGTCATCTCTCAGTGGCAGGCAAGGTCTTGGTCACTCAGTCTACTGGCCACATTCCTCACATGGTGGAGCAGCACCGGTTCCTGGAATTTGGCTGGGAGAGAAGCCCAGAGATCGATACTCCTGGGTAAAAGGGCATTCCTAGTTTGGGATGCAAGCCACCATGCTTCTCTGTTCAACAGGAGGAATCAGGTCAGGGGAAATAGCGTCTCCAGTTTTTTCATCTCTGATGGGACAGAATGTTCATCAGGAGAAAGGTCCATCTGCCACCCAGAAGAAGGCCCACTGAGTGGATGGAAAGGATGGGGGACTTAGACTTGGTTGCATGTTTGATATTGGCAAAGAAGAGCTAAAGGGTGGAACAGGGAACAGAGAGAGGGAAAGAAATTTCTGTTTCTTATTTCAGGATGCTATTTTGAAATTGCAGGCCTGAGGACCAGTGTTTGCTGGGATATAAGGCAGAGGTGAAAGAGCATGTTCTTGTGGGTAATCTCAATCCATCCCAATTCTCTTAGCTTTTCTGTGAGAATGGAACAGCTAGTATACAACCCCTGCAGACCAAAAGGCTAAGAGCTTCCTTTTTTCTTTTTTCTTTTATGTATGTGAGTACACTGTTGCGTTCTTCAGACACAACAGAAGAGGGATTCTGATTCCATTACAGATGGTTGTGAGCCACCATGTAGTTGCTGGGAATTGAACTCGGGACTTCCAGAAGAGCAGTAAGTGCTCTTAATCTCTGAGCCATCTCTCCAGCCCAGTTAAGAACTTTTGCCCAAGGGTACACAACTAGCAATTGCAAAACTGTTTAAACCCAGTCATTCTGGCTCCAGAGTCAATACACTTGGCCAAGTAAAAATGCATGTCAGACTCTGCTTTTGCCTGAAGGTCCTCCTAAGTCACCAGACACCTATGCTGGCATCACTTCAATGGCAGTGGAAATGGCAGATGTTCTGTCACCTGTGGGCTCCCTCTGCTATGCCTGGACTGGACAACTCTCCCAAGAAAGGAGTTGAGTGTGGAAGCTTACCCAGCATGCCTTCTTCCTGCCCATGCTCTGAGCTGGGCAGCCCATTGGAGGCAAGCCTCCTCTTTTCATACCCCCTCCTCCAATGCCTACTATGGGACTCAGCACATGGCTGTTTTTAAATCACCAAGTACAAGCCATTCAGTTTGTAGATAGAGTTGCTAATGTGTAGGTTAAGTTACCTGCCTCGGGTCACAACATCTTCATATGGAAAGCTTCATTTTCGCCCTGTCTCAGAGTCCCAGGACACTGGGGCCTGGGTACATCATCAGGGTGGAGTGTGTGAAGACAGGATTAAAATGGATTTGTAGGTTGGATTTTAGAGGAGGTGCTGAGAGACAGCTGTTCCAGGCAGTTTCAATCTGACCCAGCAAAGCATCCTGTTAAAAAACCAATGCAGGCAACTGTTGAATACTGTGACATTCAGAAAGCAAGCAGCTTTGCAGGAAGCCTCGCCTTCATGCAAGAATGTGGCCATTTCAAGAATTGCCTCTCTCCATCTACAGACAAATTACTGTCAGAAAAGGACACACTTGCAGAATAGTCAACTGATTATATCTGCCAAGACAGAGTAATCAGCCCTTAATAATTCTGCATCATCACTAAGGTCTGTCAGATGAGTTTGGGCCAGAAGGCTGAAGATTTGGTGCTCCAACATTCGGTAGTATAGGGACTGTCAAGGTGTTTAGCGGTCTCTATAAATTGGCTAAGTTTTAGAAGCTATGCTTAGTGCTTCCATAACTTCAGTTAACTCAGTCATTCTGGATTTCTGATGGGGTTGAAGACCTATCGTCTCAGCCAATCCTGGCTATTTACTTTGAGAGAAAAGATCTGAATGGATGGTTTTCAGCTGATATTCATTCTAAAGCCAAGAAAAAAGCCAGGTTCAAAACTAAGTGTTTTAGTCAAGAGAAACGACAGAGGTTCTGGTTAGTCAACAAAAGGATGGACTGGGTATTAAGACTATCTTGTACCTCACTGGTACAAATAGGAATAATTATGCTCTAATTGTATTTTGAGAGAAAAGTTTTATTTTAACAGGAAGGGTGATATGTAGGAGGAGCTAAGGGGGAAGGAGCACCGAGAGGAAAAGATGGAGTAAGGAAAGGAGAAGATGAAGTAGAGGAGAAGCTAGGTGATGAAAGAGAGAAAGAGAGAGGGGGCATGGAGGCAGAAGTTCACGTGTCAAAGATAGTTTATATATCTAGGTTGGGTATTGGGTTACACTTCTGACTGAGCATTACCATACTTATAAAGCCTTTGATTAACATTTTTAAAAAATTGTATAAAAACAAAATAGAAAAAGAGGCATGGGATAGGGGTTTTCTAGGGAGGGGAAATGGGGAAAGGGAATGGCATCTGAAATGTAAATAAAATATCCAATAAAAAAAAAACAATGTGGCCATTTTCTCTGTCCACCACTGTAGCCCCCCCTTTTTTTAAATTGGATATTTTATTTATTTATATTTCAAATGTTATCCCCTTTCCCAATTTCCCCTCTGCAATCCCCCATCTCATCTCCCCTTACCCTGCTTCTATGAGGGTGCTCCCCCATCTATCCACATACTCCCACCTTACCGCCCTAGCATTCTTCTACACTGATTGTCGGGGGGCATCAAGCCTGCACAGAACCAAAGGCTTCTCCTATTAATGCCAGATAAGGCACCTTCAGCTCTTCAGTCCTTCCCCTGACTCCTTCACTGGGGTCCCTGTGCTCAGTCCAATGGTTGGCTTCGAGCATCCACATCTGTATTGATCAGGCTCTGGCAGAGCCTTTCAGAAGACAGCTGTATCAGGCTCCTGTCAGCAAGCACTTCTTGGCATCAATAATAGTGTCTGGGTTTTGGTGTCTGCATGTAGGATGGATCCCCAGGTGGGGCAGTCTCTTTGTCCCTGTATTTCCTTTAGACAGGAGCAATTCTGGGTTAAAATTTTGGCGATGAGTGGGTGGTCCATGCCTAGGGGGAGGGAGGCCCATGCCTAGCCTCTGGATATGGTCCCTACAGGTTCTCCCTCCCCTTTGTGGGGTATTTCAGATATGTCATCCCTGTGAGGTCCTGGGAGGCTCTTGCTTTCCTGGCATCTAGGACTTTCTGGTTGTAACCCCCAGTTCCCCATCCCCCATTGATACACACCTCTGTTCAATTTCCTGACCCTCTGTACTTCTCCCCCATCTCCTCCCATACCTGATTCTGTCCCTCTTTTCCCCTCCCCCTCTTCTCTTCCTCCCAAGTCCATCCCACCCTCTATTTCCCTTGATTACTTTGCTCCCACTTTTAAGTAGGACTCTTTGGTCTTCTTTCTTGAGCTTCATGTGGTCCATAAGTTGTATTGTGGGTATTAAAGTTTCTTTTATGAATGTGGGTGCCCTTGCATTTGGAGCATAGATGTTTAGAATTGAGAGTTCCTTCCATATCTTTTTTGATAATTTTTATTCAATATTAGAATGGCTACTCCAGCTTGTTTCTTGGAACCATTTGCTTGGAAAATTGTTTTCCAGCCTTTTACTCTGAGGCAGTGTCTATCTTTGTCACTGAGGTGCATTTCCTATATGCAGCAAAATGCTGAGTCCTGTTTACGTATCCAGTCTGTTAGTCTATATCTTTTTTATTGAGGAATTGAGTCAGTTGATGTTAAGAGATATTAAGGAAAAGTGATTGTTGCTTCCTGTTGTTTTTGTTGTTAGAGGTGGAATTATCTTCTTTGGGTTTATTGAAAGAAGATTACTTTCTTACTTTTTTAGGGTGTAATTTCCCTCCTTGTATTGTAGTTTTCCATTTATTATCCTTTGTAGGGCTAGATTTGTGGAAAGATACTGTGTAAATTTGGTTTTGTCATGGAATATCTTGGTTTCTCCATCTATGTTAATTGAGAGTTTTGCTGGGTATAGTAGCCTGGGCTGGCATTTGTGTTCTCTTAGGGTCTGTATGACATCTGTCCAGGATCTTCTAGCTTTCATAGTCCCTGTTGAGAAGTTTGGTGTGATTCTGATAGGTCTGCCTTTATATGTTACTTGGCCTTTTTCCCTTACTGCTTTTAATATTTTTTGTTTTGTGCATTTGGTGTTTTGACTATTATGTGACAGGAGGAATTTCTTTTCTGGTTCAGTCTATTTGAAGTTCTGTATGTTTATGGGCATCTCTTTCTTTAGATTAGGGAAGTTTTCTTCTATAATTTTATTGAAGATATTTGCTGGCTTTTAAAGTTAGAAATCTTCACTCTTTTTTATACCTATTATCCTTAGATTTGGTCTTCTCATTGTGTCCTGGATTTCATGGATGTTTTGGGTTAGGAGCTCTTTGCATTTTGCAGTTTCTTTGTCTGTTGTGTCAATGTTTTCTGTGGTATCTTCTGCACCTGAGATTCTCTCTTCTATCTCTTGTATTCTGTTGGTGATGCTTGCATCTATGACACTTGATTTCTTTCCTAGGTTTTCTATCTCCAGGGTAGTCTCCCTTTGTGATTTCTTTATTGTTTCTACTTCCATTTTTAGATCCTGGATGGTTTTGTTCAATTCCTTCACCTGTTTGGTTGTGTTTTCCTGTAATACTTTAAGGGATTTTTGTGTTTCCTCTTTAAGTGTTCACCTGTTCACCTATGTTCTCCTGTGCTTCTTTAATGAAGTTATTTATGTCCTTCTTAAAGTCCTCTATCATCATCATGAGATGTGATTTTAAATCAGAGTCTTGCTTTCCCAGTGTGTCAGGGCATCCAGGGCTTACTGTGGTGGGAGAACTGGGTCCTGATGATGCCAAGTAGCCTTGGTTTCTATTGCTTATGTCCTTGCCCTTGCCTCTCACCATCTGGTTATCTTTGGTGTTAGCTGATCCTGCTGTCTCTGACTGTGGCTTGTCTCTCCTGTAAGCCTGTGTGTCAGCACTCCTGGAAGACCAGTTCTCTCTGGGAGGAATTTGGGTATGGGGAGCTGTGTCACAGAATCAGCTCCGGGGTGCAGACAGAAACTAGGAGGGTTCTGTCCCAGGCTGTTGCTTGGTTCCTGTGTCCTGATGGCTCTGGGCGGGTCCCTCTTGGACAAGGTATTTGAGCAGAAGTGGTGAGTCTCAGCTGAGTTCACAGCACTCTTGTAGCCCCTCTTTCTGAAGGCCCTCTGAAGGAACTCAGAGGCTTCTCTGCAACAGTAACACCAATTAATTGCAGGCCTGGAACAGAAGTTCAAAGACACAAAATTCTAGGCATCTGCTCTTTGACTCCAATGAGGTAATTTCCTGAACTTTTGCCATTTTGAATCCATTCGTTCTTTGCTTAAGAGCTGTTTGCCTCGTCCTGTGTTGTGATTCCAAAGCCTGGCAGCTGTCTTGTGGTACTGCCACAATCTCCAGGCATGTGAAAAAGGACTGTCACAGAGTTGTCACAGTGCTCGCGTTCCCTCACTGTTTTCTAGTTTCATTTCGTTGCTATGATAAACCCACTAACCAAAGACAACTTGGAGAGGAAAGGGTTAACTGACGTCACACTTCCAGATCACAATTAATCACAGAGGAAAGTCTGGGCAGGAAGTCAAGGCAGAAGCCATGGAGCCTCCTTCTCTGACTGATGCTCAGCTAGCTCTTTTAGGCATGGCAGGCCCATCTTCCAGGTGATGGTGACACTCACTGTGGGCTGTGTCTCCCTGCATCAATTAACAATGCAGAAAACCCCGATCTCCAGTCTCACAGACCAATCTGATCAAGACAGTTCTTCAATTGAGGTCTTCTCTTCACAGGTAATTCTAGGCTGTATCAAGGTGTAACCAGCACACCTCGTCTCTTAGTAATAGAATCCCAACTTGATTTGAGGGTAGCAATGTACTGTATAAAACGTTTCTATTCCTCAGCATCTCTTGCAAATTTAGCAGAGGCCAACAAGCATCACCCAATGGAATCTAGGACTATTCTGTATAAGAAATGTAACAGGCTGGAGAGATGGCTCAGTTAAGAGCACTGACTGCTCTTCCAGAGGTCTTGAGTTCAATTCCCAGCAACCACATAGTGGCTCACAACCATCTGTAACGGGATCCAATGCCCTCTTCTGGTGTGTCTGAAGACAGCCACAGTGTGCTCACATACATAAAATAAATCTTAAAAAAAAAAAAGAAAGAAAGAAAAAAAGAAAGAAAGAACAAGAAAAGAAATTTAACTTTGCCATTTTTTTCCTTTTCTGCCATTGTTTTATCTCCTGCCTGAGATGTAAATGAGATGGTTAGAAGTCAAATATTCTTCTTGAATTATGAGGTAACCATGTAGATACCCTAAGGATGGTACAACAAGAAGAGGCTGACTCCTGACATAATAGTTAATTTGTCAACTTGATACTATTTAGAATCACCAAAGAATAGAATCTCAATGAAGGATCTTCTAGATTGGGTAGCCTATAGCCTATAGGGTGGTGAATTGTCTTGATTCCATAAACTGATGTGGGGAGGTCCTGCCCACTGTAGGCAGCACCATTCTCTAAGTAAGGAATCCCAGACTGTGTATGTGTAAAGCAAGTGCTGAACACAAGCATCCTCTCTTCTCTCTTCTCTTCACTGTGGTGAAGACTAGCTAATTCCAGTTCCTGATGTCTTGGTTTCCTCCACAACGATGGACTGTAATCTAAAACTGTGAACTAAAATTTCACCTTTCTCTCCCGAAGCTGCTATTAGTCTGGGTATTTTATCACAGCATCAGGAATGAAACTGGGATGCCTACCAGCCACCAAGCTTCCCAACAAGCTCCAGCCTCCCGACCTCTGATTTTTTTTTTCCATGACAGATGTCGGTGCATCTCTGATGAGTTGCGATGGTCTGAGTGTTCAGCTGTATTTCACCGCCACGGTTACTGATGTGGAAATGGAGGAAGCATTTAGTGAGTGCCAACTATAACACATGCTCCTTCTTATGCTGGCTTGCTTGATGCTTCACAGAGAAGGACACTGTGAACCGGTATTGTGAGATACTTTCCCGGGGCTGTTCCGAAAGTCATGCTGAGGCATGGGACAGTGACATATTGGACTCTTTCCAGAGAGTTCATTTAAAAGCACTTCCTGAAGCCATGAGGGCGTTTTCAGGTGGGGCCCTGCAGAGCTTCTGCCCTTTCAGTCACGTGCAGATGGTCACTGTCCTCACACATGAAGCGTATCTTACACACATTCTACTTCTGACTTTAAGGGCACTGAAGCAAAAACTCTAGTCAAATGTGACAAAAACTAAGGAAGCCTGGGACTAGAGTGTCAATCGAGGCCTTGAGAGGCCATTATTATTGGAGATATGAGAAAACCAAGGCAGGGGCTAGTGAATAGCCCCTATCACATCATGCATCACATTGGAGACAGAACCACGGCTCTCTCTCCTATCTCTCATCCAGTGCCTTTTGCTGTATCCAACTATCTACTATTCCCTATTAGAAAATCCTTGTTTTATACTTTGTTTTCCTGAATCAGTCTATCACTAGCAGCCAAAGGATGCCTTACTTTGAATCTCTTATGAGTCTACTTGGTCATAATAAGCTGTTCTTTCTCCAGATTGATGACTGACTAATACTTTCTTAAGAATTTTGTTTAAAAATTTTTTTACTTTTGGGCCTTTGTGGTGACAAACTGTTTAATAAAAGTAACCTAAAGATGGAAGGATTTATTTTGCTCACAATTTGAGGGTATAGTGACAGGGAGCTCATAGCAACGGGAGCCTAAGCTGTTCACAATGAGTCTGCCATCAGAAGCAGAAAGTGAGATGAAGAGTCAACTCACTTTATCCTGCTTATTCCCTCTAGGGTGCCATCCATGGAAGGGTGCCCCCACGATAGGCAGGTCTTCCCATCTCAATGAATCCAGAGGCTCGTCTCCTACCAGATTCTAGAGTCCATCATGTTGATGATCAAGAGTGGATTCTATTTTTTTAAAGAATTTTTTAAAAGATTTATTTATTTTCTGTATATGTGAGTACACTGTAGCTGTCTTCAGACACACCAAAAGAGAGCATCGGATCCCATTACAGCTGGTTGTGAGCCACCATGTGGTTGCTGGGACTTGAACTCAGGACCTCTGGAAGCTTAACTCCTGAGCCACCTCTCCAGTCTGATTCTTTTTTTTTTTCTCTCTCTCTCTCTCTGAGATTATTTTGTCAGTTTTTAACATCAGGGTTAATCTCTGTTTATAAAATGAGATGGGGGCATTTGTTTGCCTTCATTTTCTGATAAATACCAGCATTAAATGTCTTTCTCACATTTATGATTGAAATAAACCATGAACCTATCAAAACAGACATATCTCTATTACCTTTTGCTAGAAGTTTCAACTTCCTCAATAGATATAAGCATGTTCAGAGTTTACATTCCATCTTAGGCCAGTGTTGACTGGTTATATTTTTCATACGTGTGTCCATCTTATTTAAGCCTTTTTAGATTTACTAACATGGAGGACTCACAGTACTCCCTTGTTTTCAAATTGGCAGGGTTCATTTCAGATATTGGAAAATTTCTCCCTCTCCTTCTCCCTCTCCCTCTGTCTGTCTCTGTTTTCCTGTCTGTCTGTCTATCTCTCCCTCCCTCCCTCCCTCTTTCTGTCTCTGAATCTCTGTGTCTCTGTCTCTGTCTGTATGTCTGTATCTCTCTCCCTCTAATTTTCTGTCTCTCCTTCTCCCTCTGTCTCTCAGTCTCTCTCTATCTGTCTCTCTCTCTCTCTTTCTCTCTCTCTCTCTCTCTCTCTCTCTCTCTCTTTCTGATAGAGTTATTTATCTGTTTTATTTATCTTTCAAAACCCAGCTTCAGGTTTTGCCAATTTGTGTGTGTGTGTGTGTGTGTGTGTGTGTGTGTGTGTGTGTGTGTACTCGCATGCATGTGCATTGTGTTCTATCTCTTTGATTTCTCCCATCTTTATCATTTCCTTCTTTACCCTTTATTTTTCTAACATCCTTTGAGTACTTCTGGAGCCATGGGTTATTTAAAGCAACTTAATCTCCAAATATTCAAGGTTGTTTTTTTTTTTTTTTTAAGAAAAAAAAAAGCTTATTGCTAATGATTTCTGACTTCATTCCTTTATGGTCAGAAAACAAACCATGCCTCCAACGGTTTTAAGTGTGATTGTATCTACTGTCTACATTATCTTCTCATTTTGAGAATGTACATTTGAAAAGAATACATATACTATGGTTGTTAGATACAGTGACAGTTATGCAAGAGAATCAGTAGTGACACTGAGTAACCCTCCCCCTAGTCCCCAACATTGTCAGAGCTTAAAGATATCAAGTCTACTTAAAGCAGACTACTGTTTTATCTGGACCCAACACCAAACTTCTTATTCTTTATGACAGTCAGCAGCAATGGAAGTTTCTACCCAGTTCCATCAGTCTTTAATGAACTCTCTTGCATCCCAACCTGAACTTGGGAGGCTTAGGTTGTGTTTATAGAGTCTAATGCCTCTTCTTGTGCTGAATCCTTGCTGAGATGACCTCTTTCCTTTGTAGCCACTGAAGCTTTTGAATCTTCTGTATAAGTAGATCATAGTCAGATTAATCTAAATCTCAGCTGCCCCTCAGACCCAGAACTGGTCAAAAACTGAAAAGGTGCCTACCAGGAAGGTGCTGGTCTACCAGGATAGACTATTCCATCTTCAGAAGCATTTAGTCACTAGCATCTTAAGCCTGGTAAAGAGGTAGACCATCTGGCTAATACTTCAGTGCCAACTAAGGGATGCTGAAACAGAAGGAATACATCAGAAATATAGGACCAATTAACTCAAGCTTTACAGGTGGCTCCTTACAGAGAGAAGAAACACAAGCTGCTTCCTGTTTGAGTAAGCACAGGCCTGCAGTAGACACTCAAGAACAACATTGGGAATTGGGGATGTAACTCAGCAGAGTGTTTGTCTAGTGTGCTGGAGACCCTGGGCTTGATCCTCAACACCACACAAACCAAGGAGAGTAGAATGCGCTTACAATCCTAACAACCTGGAAAGAGGAAGCGAGAGTTTGGAAATAGAAGTTTAAGGTCTGCCTCAGTTACAGAGGAAGTTCAAAGCTAGCTTAGGTTATATGAGACACTATCTCAGTGGGAAGAGGGGGGAAGGAACCATGAATCAGACAACTCTTGGTCAATACAGATGTACCTGCTCACTTTTTAAAAAATTTGCCTTGTGCTCTGCAGTACAGCTCTGCCAGGCTATGTGGCTTGTGTGGATGGGCATTAACTGTTTTGCTTTGAATTAGGGGCATCTATTTGCCACTCCAAAGCCACTTAAAATACATATCCTTAAATATATTACCTTCTGGACTGATTACCTTCTCTCCCTTTTGTGAGACAGTTTGCATAAATAAATAAATAAATAAATAAATAAATAAATAAATAAATAAAGGTATTGTTGAATCAAACAGCTATGTACCTTTAAAAATAATAGCCTTCCTTCCCAGAAGGCTACAGAAGCTCACGTTTCATATCATACCATTAGCCTCACCAACCTTTTTCATTTTGGTTAATCTGGTGGATCCAAAGTACTAGAGGGAAGGAGAGAGGAGGGAGTTCAGGAGGAAGTCAACCAAAACAAAAGGTACAACCAGAGTGTGGTGACACACATCTTTAATCCCAGCACTCTGGAGGCAGAGGCAGGTGGATCTCGATGTGATCTTGACCTATATAGTGAGTTCTAGGCTACCTGAGGCTGCATAGTGAGACCCTCCCTATCTCAAAAACAAAGAAACAAATAAAGCAACAACAATAAAAGACGTGTAAAAAAAACTTTTGTGGAAATCTGCTACATTCTACACTAATTTTAAATTTAAATTTTTTTTTTAGAAAAAGAGTCGGAACCCAGAAACTCTACATGGGCGGACTATTATCCCACTGGAAGATATGGGTTATTAAATAGTAAGTTCAGTGCCCAGCACCAGTTACCTCTCTACAGATGGTTAAGAAGGCCTCGGGTGTGCTCCAAACAACACAGGGTGTTGTGGTTATTCTTGTTTGCCCATCAGAACTACATGGCAAGACCTTATTGGTGAAGACACCACATATTTTGCAGGACTTAAATCATAATGGAATTGGCCAGGAAAGCACCCTCCTGTTGCTAGCTTTCATAAAGCTGAAAGGTGTTATTCAGGCCGCTGGAGGAGAAAAGCTGTCATTACTTAGTGGTCAACCCTGAATGCTACAGTACTGACCTACCAGGAAAGATAAGCCCACTGGTGCATAAGTGGCACTGAGGCTATGGAGGACACCAACCACTTTTGGTTTAGACTTGAGACCTGCTTCAGTGGGGGATATTCATGTCTAATACTGTAAACCTAGTTAAGAGTCCATGGCTCATAGGCCCTAGAAGAAAACCTGTTATTATTGTCTTGCTAAATGAACATGCTTTCAAACTATCTTCTAAATACTTACGTTTATACACATGAATTGGTGCCGCTCCCAGTCTTGACTAGAGAGGGTTCCCTTTACAGTGGCCATCAGTTAAAGCAGAGACTCATAACTGGTTAAAGGCACTGAGAACAAATGACAGTTGAGGCTCAGCCTTGACTCTTATATCAACACACCCATCAAGACTTAGGAGCATTGCAGAAGAGGGGGAAGAACAAATGTAAGACCTGGAGGATGGGAAGGAGAGTTGTGAAGTACTGTCTTCTGGGCATGATCTAACCACTGCACTAATAAACTCACTGAACTGCGGCTGCCTTCAGAAGACCAAGCCAACAAGCTCAGCAACATTCTAACAGGCGACACTAATCTGACTCACCGAGTTACAAAAAGAGAGAAGGGGGTGTGTCTGGAGTACTTGGAGGATTGAGAAGGGGATTGAGGGTAAATATGATCAAGATACATTGTTTAAATGTATAACACCATCAATGTTAGAGGTGTTATTGTGCTAACGTTTTCTTCTTTGAATGTCTGCAGGGTTAAGAATATTGCCTTTGATTCTCATTTTTTTCTGACAGTTCCTGTTGATGTTGTCAGCTATATTTTACCCAGACTGACAGTCTTTTTAATTATTACTAATATGAAGACAGTGAAGTACACTGGCCACTTGCACCATGTGTTCTGTCATTTATCTCTTGACTTTGCTTGTATTTTCTCTCAGTACCTGAAGCGTGCATTTGGCGACAATATGTGATTCTTGTTTTGAGATGCTGGCTCTGGAGGGTTCTGAGAAGAAACTTCAGGGGCTTCTTTTCAACTTTATAAATAATTCCTCAATTTGTATCTAATATTTTTTATTTTTACATTTAGACTTATAATCCATCTGGAGTTTATTTTTATGAGGGAAGTGGGATAGAGTGTCACCGTGCTTTCTTCCAGATGGAGAGCTGGTGCAACTAGCATCTTTTCCTCTCCAAGTGAAACGCCATTTTTAATTATGTTAAGTTCCTATTTGAATTTTTTTTGTGGACTCTTTATTAACCCCTACCTGGATTGTTTCTTCATGCACTGAACCTACGTTTTTTAAATAGATTGGTAGTGAGTTTGTTAACTGGCATTACATTCACCTAATTGTAATATGGATACAAGCAGCTTAAATTTAAACAAATAAACTCCTTTCTTTTCTGTAAGAAGAGTCTGATGTAGTAATCCTGAGATTGTCAGCAAAGCATTGTGGTCATCAGGAACCTAGGCTCCATCCTTCCCAGTGGCTTTTGTTTCTTCCTTGTCCCTCATGTTCCAGAGTGGCTGCTGAGGCTCCAGTTATACATCATCCCTTCTTCCACAGAGGAGTCAAACAGGCTCAGAGAAGTACAGATGGCACATGCTGACACATGATCTTTTTATAGACTTTTCTGAAAGTTTCTCTTATCATCTGAAAGAGAAGTGACAAATGAAGTCCTTCAGTGATTTGGTTTTGTTTTGTTTTTCGTTTTTTGTTTGTTTGTTTGTTTTTCAAGACAGGGTTTCTCTGTGTAGCCCTAGCTGTCCTGGAACTCACTCTGTAGACCAGGTTGGCCTCGAACTCAGAAATCCGCCTGCCTCTGCCTCCCAAGTGCTGGCATTAAAGGCGTGAGCCACCACTGTCTGGCCAGTGTTTGATTTTAATATTGAAATTGATATTGAAAGTCTTAGGAAGCCCTCCTTCCCCATTCTTTTTGGTTGTTGGTTGACTAATCTCTGAAATGGACTCATTTGTTTATCTTTTTTGCAGAGTTAAACCCCTAGGCTCTCTACCCACTAGAGAACATTCTAACAGTGAGCTACTCCCCCAGCTGTATCCTTCCCTGCCTCTTTTTTTAAGATAGAGTTTTTAAAAGCACTTTTAGATTTCTGGAAAATTTTAGCAGATAGTTCAGAGAGATTCCATAGACTGGGTGCTTTCACCCCCCTTCTCTGCTCCATGCTCCCCCTTCATCCCCATGTGAGCATCTCTCATTTTGTGTGTACATCTCTGCAGTTAATGCTGTTACATTATGCTGATACATTACCATTAAGTAAGGTACATAGTTTCCATTAAGGTTCACATTGCATAGGATACATCAATGACACACACACACACACAGAGAGAGAGAGAGAGAGAGAGAGAGAGAGAGAGAGAGAGAGAGAGA
>JANHMN010000003.1:167394891-167408441 GCA_030674055.1 Rhabdomys pumilio
AGAGAGAGAGAGAGAGAGAGAGAGAGAGAGAGAGAGAGAGAGAGAGAGAGAAGAAGGAGGAGGAGGAGGAGGAGGAGGAGGAGGAGGAGGAGGAGGAGAGTCCTTTAATTGATGCTGCTCTGGCTTTTATTTAGTAAGCTGGTCATTCGTAGGCCCAGATCCATTCCCACATGGGCCATCTTGTGTTTGTTAACTGTGTGAGAAATCTGAGCATCTCTCCTGGACAGCCCTAGACATGGCTGTCAGTCAGGGGTCCATCGGTGAGTTAAAAGAGAGCTGTAGTGTTAAGTAGCCTTCCTAGTAGTGTTTTCTCCCTTTCTGACTGTCCTGTTACAAGCTGATGTTCCAGGACTCACCTCTCTCCGCTTTCCTCGTCCTGAAGTTACAAGTGTGCCTCATACCTGGGGCTGGTTGGCTGGTTTTCATGGACTCTGGGGGTTGAATTCAGGTCCTGTTGCTGTGAAGCAAGAGTTTTCTGGACTTAGCTGTCTCCTGAGCCCCAGACAGTAAATCTCATGGGCACACAAAGCTCTCCTCACCTGTCATTTTCTACCGTTCGGTGGCCACTAAGTGCACGCTTGACTTACCTGGTAACACACTCCTCCATGTAGATTTTCTGTAAGTCTTTCTGTGATTTTCTTTGACTTAGAGGGACTTTCCTGCCCAAGTCTTGCTATGTCTCTCCCAGAACTCCCCAAACAATCAGCCAGCCTACATCTGGACAATTGATTTTTTAAAATGAATGATGGACCCTTGTCATTGTCCTTCCCAAACTGCCAAGTGCCCAAGAAGCTGAGCAGGAAAAGGCCCCTGCTTTACCACTTCTAGAAGTCACCAGATGTCTCATCTGCCACTGCTGCCATGTCCTCTCTCCTGTGGCCTCTCGTAGCCCCTGAGTGGCAGCTGGGTTTAACCACAGCTTTGCCTGGTGATGCTGTCTCCTTCCTGGCTCTTACATCAGATTATCCTCTCCTCCATCCCTGCTCTCTCACACACTTCTCCTACTCACTCTGCATCTTCTTCCTTCGCTCTGTTGAATGTTCCCCACACTCTGCTGTTTCTTTTCCAGTCTGTGGTCATTCTTGTTGTCTGACTTTTTAATATAAAATGAATACATCCTGGGGCTGGAGAGATGGCTCAGAGGTTGAGAGCACTGACTGATCTTGAAGAGGTTCTGAGTTCAATTCCCAGCAACCACACGATGACTCACAACCATCTATAATGAGGTCTGGTACCTCTTCTGGCCTGCAGGCATACATGCAGGCAGAATGCTGTGTACATAATAAATAAATAACTCTTTTTAAAAAAAAAATGAATACATCCTTATCGCAAGAGTCGGTAGGGCTAGCCTTGTCTAAGTGGTTAAGCATCTAGGGAGTAGAACTCCGTGGATGTTGACTCTGTGGTGGGAACTGATAAAGACACAGGAAAGGGACTTGGAAACCTCATTCTTTGCCCTCTATTGTTCCCCAGTTCCCCTGAAAAATACTTCCTTGAGAAGCACCCAGGAACTACATGAAGCCAGTGCTGGTGCCAATCTTTTTAGATCCGCTGAGCAGTACAATCTCCTTCTTCTGTTAGATTTGTGTTACAGTATTTGAGTAGATTAAAACTTCAGTAATTTAGGTGACACACAGAGAGAATATTCATTATGGAAAAATTAAAATATAGCAAAGTTAAGTACAACAGCCAAATGCTGCATTTCCCTCAGGCAGCAGTAACACCCTAGCCACACAGTGCTTGGCCCCTGTAGGGATCCAGGCCTTCAGCCTCTTGTCTTCAAGTCCAGAAGGTACAAACCTCTGGAAATATCGGGTTGTTTTGTTCTTGTTCTAAGTCTTTAATACGTTTGTTTTTTAAGAGTGTTCTTTTTTATTATTTTTAATTTTGTGTAGGTGGCTGTGTCTGCATTGGGGGGTGGGGGATGCACAGGAGCACAGGAGCCCAGGGAGACCAGAGGCATTGGATCAGCAGGAGCTAGGCTTACAGATGGTTTTGAACAACATGAGTCCCAGAAGTCAGAATAGTGAGCCTGAACATTGAGGGTAATATTTAAAACGGTGGCACCCAATCTGGCTTGTTCTTAAGCAGCCGCCATGTTCCCAACTAGACAAGGCCTGGGCTGCATGCTCCCACTGCTGCTCAGCTCAGACCACAACTCGACCATCCAGAAACACCAGCCCTGGCCTCAACGAGATGCCAGTGTGGGAGAGGGCTCTGCCAATCTACCATACTATCTCCACAAAGCTTGGTTGAACCCCAGAATACCTGCCATGCTTGCAGTACTCTGTAGAATGAAGACTCTTATGATTAAAGATTATCCAATATATATACATATATATACATATATACATATATTTACACATATATACACATACACACACATATATATGTATACATATATACATCATATACATATACATATACATATACATATACATCATATACATATATATATATATATACATATATATTTGGAAATGCTCAATTAACAAAAAGCCCACACAATTAGGATTGTTAACCCAATTAACTAACCTAGATATGAACGTTACCCAGGGCTGTTCTTGATGCATCTGTAGTCCTCCATGGCTGCTACATCTCTCCTCTCCTCCTCCTTCTCCTCTTCTTCTCCTCACTTCTCCCACATTAGCTCCTCTTCAATCACCGTGCTTATTCCAAATAATGTAGCCGCAGCAGGAAACCATCCTGCTCCACCTGAATACTTGAGAGAAGTATGTACATCAACCCCTGTCCCCTATGACTCAGGGTAACGCATCGGAAAGGGGGGCAAAAGAACGTACATACTGGAGGATGAGAGGAGCGCTGTGAAATGTCTTCCAGACGCTACATGAAAGCCGTGCCTATGAAATCACAGAAGCCGTGACTACCTGCACAAGACCTGTACAAGTTCAAAACTTCACTATTCTGTCATGGATGACAGAGAGACAATGAGGTCCCAGCCCTGGCTGAGGAACTGTTGTAGTTAATGGTGCTGAGATGTGGGGAGTCATACCCCTTGTGATGGTTTGGATATGGTTGGCCCAGGGAGGCACTATTAGAAGGTGTAGCCTTGTTGGAGGAAGTATGTCACTGTGGACCTGGGCTTTGAGACTCTCTTCCTAGCTACCTGGAAGTTAGTCTTCCACTAGCAGCCTTCAGCTGAAGATGTAGAACCCTCAGCTCCTCCTGCACCATGCCTGCTTGGATGCTGCCATACTCCCACTGATGATAATGGACTGAACCTCTGAACCTGTAAGCCAGCCCTAATTAAATGTTATCCGTAAAAGAGTTGCCTTGGTCATGGTGTCTGTTCACAACAGTAAAACCTGAACTAAGACACAAGACACAAGACACATACCCCTATGATGTAGAGACTTGCAAATTGTTCTTTCTTAAGCAAATAACCTCCCACCATGCTCATGCAAGGAAGCAACCCTTATTAAAGGCAGTGGACCACCAAAAAAAGAGATGAAAGCAGAAACATTTGTTAGAAAAAAAAGCAGTTTGATAGGAGGGAAAGGGAGATAAGTGAAGATAATGGGCTGGGAATATCAAAGTACAGCATTTATTTACGTGTATGTATGTATAAAACTGTGAAACATGGGATGAGGAAAACACTCAGTGGAGAAGCACTTACCTCATAAGCCCGATGACATGAGTTCTGTCCCTAGAACCTGTGTGAAGGTGGAAGAGAGAAGCAACTCTACAGAGTTGCCTTCTGACCTCCACATGTGTTCAGTGGCATGAGCATGCCCACACACACATGCATCATGCACACGTGGAATAATAATAATGATGTTTTAAAAATAAATTATGAAATAAGAGTCGGTTTTTCTTTAAAGATTATGATAGCAACAAGATTGCTCTGAATCCACTGCATGGTGTGACTGCTATGGAGAACCCACCAGAGAAGACTGCTTCAACATGGGTTTAAGCCAATAGCAAGTCTTTATTAGCCAATCAGTGACTTCACTGAATGTTCAGAATTCCAGACTAGCCCTGAGCCTTTCTCAGGGTGAGCTTTTAAACACAAAACCATGTCCTGGGTTGTCATACTTCAGTTAGCAAGAACAGTTAGCCACAAATGGAACTATGAGGCCAATAAACAGTGCTAGTACATTTAGAGTCTTTCCCAGAACTATGGACTTTGATGGATTAGGTCTTTGTTTTTGTTTTGAATGGGGTTCTATGCGCTGAGTTTTACAGTCTGAATCATACTTCCATCACAGAGTCAGTTGTGATAAGGGTCTGGGGGCCTACTAAGATCTGAGGACCTGTTATATGACTAAACACTTTATTTTTTTAATTATATTTGATTGTGTGTGTGTGCGTGTAGGCCATAGTGCCAGGATGGGGGTTAAATTCACTTGAAGTATACAACTCCATATTTTCCACAGATTTGTACATCATGTAATTCCCACAATCCTCAAGACAAAGAGTATATTCATTCATCCTCGTGTGCCTTCTTAAAGATTTGTTTTTCATTACTTTTATTGACATGTATGTGTGTATCTGTGTGACTATATGCCACAAGAGTATAGGTACCCAAGAGGCCAGACAAGCCACCCAACGTGAATGCTAGGAACCAAATCCATACATATCCTTTGGCAGAGCAGCAAGTACTCTTACATGCTGGGCCGTCTCTCCGGCCCTTTCATATGCCCTTCTTAAAGTCAGTTCCCCTCTCTCTATGTCCATAGGTAGCTATGAACTTGTCTTTTGCCATTAAGAGGAAATTGGTTTTCTAGTTTTGTGTCAAGGGAACCACGTAGTACATGCTGTGGTGTCTGTCTTTTAGAATATTTGTGAGATTCATCCATGGTGTGTGTGTATCAATAGTTTGTGCCTTCTGTTGTGCATTAGAATTCTATGAGTATACTACAGGTTTTTCGAGTGGTGGTGTACACGGATAAATCTCTGTAAGTTTGAGGCCAGCCTGGTCTACAAAGCAAGTTCCAGGATAGCTAGAGCTGTTACACTGAGGAAACTCTGTCTCAAAAACAAAGAGCATACTACAAATTTTAATCTGATAAACACTTGGCTCGTTTGCACTTGCATTCGTTTATGAGTCACTGAATAAATGTGTTAACTTATCCAGAAATAGGATGTGGACTTAATGTGGGTATTAGATAGCAAATAAGTATATCTCTCTCTCTCTCTCTCTCTCTCTCTCTCTCTCTCTCTCTCTCTCTCCTTTGTTTTGTTTTTGAGACAGGGTTTCTCTGTGTAGCCCTGGCTGTCCTAGAACTCTCTTATTGACCAGCTTGGCCTACAAACTCACAGAGATCCACCTGCCTCTGCCTTCCGAGTACTGGGAATGTGCCACCATAGCCCTGCTAGATCTGGCTTTTTTATTTTTATATAGAGACTAATGGATGCCTAAAGCCAAAGAAGCAGGAAGCGAGGGAGGGTCAAATTAGTACTGGAGTTACATGGCAGGGAGTCTTCTACCTGTTTGAGGCCTTGGAACGTTATCTCCAGATTCTCACCCCGGACTGTCTCCAGCAAATGCTGAATGAGGAAAAACCCTAAGACAGTGGTTCTCAATCTTCCTAATGCTGTGACTCTTTAATACAGTTCCTCATGCTGTGGTGACCCCCCAACCATAAAATATTTTTCATTGCTACTTCCTGTCACTATGCTACTGTTAAAAATTGTAGTGTAGCCGGGCGATGGTGGCGCACGCCTTTAATCCCAGCACTTGGGAGGCAGAGGCAGGCGGATTTCTGAGTTCGAGGCCAGCCTGGTCTACCGAGTGAGTTCCAGGACAGCCAGGGCTACACAGAAAAACCCTGTCTCGAAAAAACCAAAAAAAAAAAAAAAATGGGGGAGAGGAAGTGGACGAGGAGTGGCCTTCTGAAAGAAACCTCGCTACTTTGTTTTCAATGTTTTCCAGAAAAGGGGACCTTAAGGCTTAATCCCTTCCTCCATGAAGCCTTTACCACACATCCCAGATGAAGAGGAAGTTCTGTCAAAAAGGGAAGGACCACTAGCCCAGAAAGCCCACACGAAACCAAATTAAAAGTAACAATAAGACAATGTAGCCACTTGACTGCACGAGGCCTGCTGCTTCCAGAGGGTAGGAGCACAGGGCAGCCATAGCTCAGGGCAGCTGTGGGCTCTGCTGTGCTAACACATCCCCATCTATTCTCTGGTGGACCCAGCATGTGCTACCTGACCCCTTCAGAATGACTCGCTGCCCCAGCAGCAGGACTCTCCACAGAGAGCCCTCAGGACACCTGGGAATGGGCGTCTCTCCATGAGTATCAGAAAAAATGAAAAGAAACGAAAACCACCAAGCATACGGTCAGGGAGTAGAAAGACATCACTCCCTCTCAAAGCTCAAAGGGTCTCTTGGGCGTGCTATCTCATTAGATCAAAGGGAAAGTGGACCAGAAGGAACAAAAGACAAGACTTTACTGAAAGGACTCATTGAAAAACGCAACCAAAAGGAGGAATAGGCAACATGAGAGCACAGCCAAACAGTAGGAGCTGACGTAGTCACTAAAGACTATGCCAGAGATAACTATTCGTTCAGTTGAGTGGCATTCAACACACAGAACAGAAACTATGGATTAAAGAGTGGGCTCAACCCCATCCCATTCCTCCATCCTGTGAGGATGAGAATAGTTCCTACCTCACAAGGATGTGACAAGACTTCATTGATTCCTCTCTTGTGAAAAAAAATTGATGTATACACTTTAAATAAATTGATTTCATGTATACAAACGTCCCCGAAAGTTGATTTAAAATAGAACACGTTGCCAGTCGGTGGTAGTACACGTCTTTAATCTCAGCACTCAGGAGGCAGAGGCAGGAGGATCTCTAAATTTGAGGACAACCTAGTCTACAATGCAAGTTCCAGGACAGCCAGGGTTACATAGAGAAATCCTGTCTCAAACAAAAATAGAATATTTAAAATTAAAAAAAAAAACACAGAATATCAAAGAAAAATGTGAAAAGTACATGAAGTCAGGGTTATAAAGTGTGGCTGCTTTATTTTTTAATTTTCCAGTCACTTCAACTTACTGCCATGTATACAAAAACTATGTGTCGAGGTGGAGAGACAACTCAGTGGTTAAAGGCATTGGCTGCTCCTCCAGAGGACCTGGATTCTATTTCCAGCACCCACATGGTGGTTCACAACCTTCTGTAACTTGAGACCCAGGGGATCTGATGCCTTCCTCTGGTCTCTGTGGACACCAAGCTCAACATGATGCACATATAGGCATGCAGATAAAACACCCAGTACACATAAAAAAAATTAATTAGTTTTAAAAAAATAAGCAGGGGCAGGAGAGATGGCCCAGCAGTTAAGAGCACTGGTTGCTGCTCTTCCAGAGGACCGGGGTTCAATTCCTAGCACCCACATGGCAGCTCACAACTGTCTGCAACTTCTGTTCCCAGGTACCCTACACCCTCACACAGACATACATGCAGTCAAATTACCAATGTACATAAAATAAAAATAAATAATTTTTAAAAACCCTATGTGATAGTGCCTTAGTGTAATGTGGCACATTTTTAATTCTAGCCATCAGGAGACAGAGGCAGGGGGATCTCTGTGAGTTGGAGGACAACTTGGTCTACATAGGGAATTCCAGGTCAGCTGGGGTTACACAGTAAGACCTTGCCTTAAACAAAACAGACATGGTACACACTCACTCAATCCCAGCATTTGGAAGACAGAGGCAGGGGGGGTCTCTGTGAGTCTGAAGCCAGCCTGCTCTGCATAGCGAGTCCCAAAACATTCAAAACTATGCAGTAGGACCCTGCCTTTAAAATTTTTTTTATAAAGCAACTATATGATAAATATTAGAAAGGCTATTAGCATAAAGCATTTCACTAATAAAGAAATGTATGACTCAAGCTTATTTCAATAGATGTTATGAAGGTAATAATGGATATAAAGATTTACATCCTGGAAACCAAAGAATGAACAAAAACTGAAATTAACAGAGAGTACCTTATATGGTGGTGAAGTAAGCATTCCCATTACAAGTGGCTGATAAGGTGTGGTTTAATCCAGATCTTACTGGAGGAGCATCCTATAGTCTCCATGAAGTCTTGATAAGCAAAGCACATACATCCTAGAAGACACATCTATTTCAACAAGTGCATTAAAAGAATGCAGAAGCAGATGTGTCAACCATAATGCTTAGGAATGTGGTTGTGACATTCACTGACGGTAGCCTAGAATCTAGATACTTGCAACAAGAGAGTTCTACAAGTCAAGGAATCGTCCATATTCCATATGACTCCCCAACGTCCCACTCTGATTCACATATAAACACAAGGTGTTTTCTCAAGGAAACATCTCAAACTATGTGATGGTTTTAATACCCGCACCAGGTCTGGAGAGACGGCTCAGTGGTTAAGGGCACTGGCTCCTCTGGTCCACTCTCCAGAGGACCTGGGTTCAGTCTCCAGCAGTCAGCTGACACCTGTCTGTAAGTCCATTTCCAGAAGAGCCAATGCCCTCTTCTGTGGGCACCAGGGATGTAAATACTGCACAGACAGACATAAAAGCAAACTACCCACACAATATAGAATAAAAACAATTAAAGAGAGAGAGAAAGAAAAAAGAATCTCATCTCAAACTAAAAGATGCTGTGGAGTAGAAAGGTGACTCCATGATCAAGAGCACTGGCTGCTCTTCCAGAAGACCTGGCTTGGATTCCCTGCAGCCACGTGGTGACTAAGAACCATCTGCAACTCCAGTTCTAGGGGACCTGACACTTTCCAATCACACAAGTGGTACACATGCAGGCAAAATACTTATATGCATAAACTAAAATAATTCTAATAAATAGACAAAAGGTGTTGGTAGAGAATTTCGTTACAAATCTGGCAAAGTCGAGAACAGGTAAGGAAACCCAGAAACTGACTGTCAGAGACATGAGTACACACACAGGAATCTCAAGTGTGCTCTAACAACCATTAGTATTGATGAGACAGATCAGCTTGGGAGCAGCTACAGGATTAAGGTAAACAGGTAACTGAGCGTGGTGGCTCACACCTTTAATCTCAGCAGCTGGGAGGTAGAGGCAGGTAGGTGCTATGAGTTAGAGGCCCAGAACAACCAGGGAAAAGGTTCTCAAGAGGGGGAAAGTAGCAGGTGAAGACGCCACACAAACAATTGCTTTGTTTCTCTGGATAAATATCAACTTCACTTTGCCAGCCCCACTGGCAGGGAGCCCTGCACTGGTAGGAACAGGTGAAGGGTATGCCTGGAAGTAAACTCAATCATGCAATCTCTTGATTTGCATGGATTGGCCTTGCTTGGTGTAGTGGTTATTATCAGCAGCGGTGCAGGCAGGACTGGTGACAGAGGAATGGAGGAATCAGTTGTCCATCTTTCTCTCCTCTCTGTTACATGGGCCTCTGTCCTCAGCAGAAAGGGAAACCAGACCCCAACCTTGAATAGTTTCCAGGGGAGCTGTACTCCTGGGCTATGATCTTTCCTTTGTTGGGCTCATGCCCAGCCTTCTTTTGCAGTTTTATTGATGAATAAAGGAAATTTATTTATACATCTACACATACATTTATTGATGAAGGAAAAAAGGAGGAGAGGGGAGAGATTTTAAAAAGAAAAAATAAGGAACCTGGTTGGTGGTGCTGTACACCTTTGATCTTAGCACTTAGGGGGCAGAAGCATGCAGATCTCAGTTACTTCAAGGCCAGCCTGGTCTATAAAGCTAGCTCCAGGACAGCAAGGGCTACACAAACTCTTATCTTGTGTGATGGTTTGTATACACTCAGCCAAAGGAGTGGCACCATTAGAGGGTGTGGCCCTGGGGGAGTAGGTGTGTCACTGTGAGTGTGGGCTTTAAAACCCACATCCTAGATGCCTGAAAGCCAGTATTCTGCTAGCAGCCTTCAGATGTAGAACCCTCAGCTCCTCCTGCACCATGCCTGCCTGAATGCTGCCATGTTCCTGCCTTGATGATAATGGACTGAACCTCTGAACCTGTAAGCTATCCCCAATTAAATGTGGTTCTTATAAGAGTTGCCTTGGTCATGGTGTCTGTTCACAGCAGTAAAACCAACCCCATCTAAGACATTTTGAAAAACCAAAAAAGAAAAAGAAAAAAAAAAAAAAAGGACAGACTGGTAAAACAAAAACAAAAGGAAGGGCACATATCTGTGTTCTTGAAAAAAGGAAGGCTATGCACGTATGTTAAAGTACTGGGTCCCTTGGAGGGCAGGGCATATTGGAAGACAAATAGAGAACTTTTACTTCATAAATTTTTTATTGAAAGTGCAATAAATCTAATTCTAGGTATATAACCAAAGAAAAACTTCATCCATACAAATGCTCATACCTACATCACTCAAAAGACAAAATATTAAAATTAAACATTTAATCTTAATATTTTTAGTTTATGATTTTAAATATTTAAATAAATAATTAAAACGTAACTAATTTATTCATGAGTGCATGAATAAATTGGGATACATCTATATGCATGCACTATGAACTGGCAATAAGAAGAAATTACGTAATGCTGTCACAATATCCGTGATCCTTGAAAATATCATGCAAAGTGAAAGAAGCTGGCCACAAGGACCACACAATGTATGATTCAATTTGTATGAAATGTTCAAAATAGACACGAAGTAGGTCAGATGTTCCCAGGACTGAGGAAGTGAGGACATTGCAGCCTGGGTAGGTGGTGGGCGAGGATAATGTTTCTCTGCAGGGTAATGAAGTGATCTCAAGTCAGCTGTGGTGACAACCGCACAGATCTATGGAAAAGCAAAAAGCCAGCAAACTGTACATTCAAGTGGGTCCATTGCATATTTTGTTACTAAAAGTTGTGCAAAGAATTGTTTGTTTTTATACTAATAAAATTAGTGATTTTATGTTTTTTAAAAAGAATTATTTATTCATTTTATGTATATGAGTACACTGTCGCTGTCTTCAGACACACCAGAAGAGAGCATCAGATCTCATTACAGATGGTTATAAGCCACCATGTGGTTGCTGAGAATTGAATCCAGGACCTCTGGAAGAGCAGTCAGTGCTTTTAACTGCTGAGCCATCTCTCCAGTCCTGTGATGTTTTATGTTAGTGAATATATCATGATATGAGTTTGCAGTCTATTAAGAAAGGCCCTCTCAAATTCTAAATTATTATGATTAAGACTCTATACCTATCCAGTCCTCTGATAACTGCTTTTATAAATAGGTTAGTTCTCAGGGCTGGAGAGATGACTCAGTTGTTAAGAGCACTGGCTACTCTTCAGGAGGACCCGGGTTCAAGTCCCATGTACCCACACGGCAGCTCACAACTGTCTGTAGCTCCAATTCCAGGAGGTCTGACACTTTCACAGACATACGTGCAACCAAAACCTCAATGCACATAATATAAAAAATATAAAATAAGTAAATAAATACAATGAGCATAAACAAAACATTTTAAATAAATAGGTAAGTTTTCTAATATGAGTGGGAGGGGACAACCTTGATATATAATTCTGACAAAAAGAGAAACAAAAAGAATCGTGTATCAATGAACAAAATGGAGAATCCAGAAATAGACTTAGCTAAATAAACTCAATATCTGACATTGTAAGCTTTTTACAATTCTGCAGTGAGGAAACTTGCCTTGAATGGTGTTGGAATAATTAGTCATTTGGGACAGGAATGAAATTAGATCCATAACCTAACAACATACCGCAAAAAGAACCTCCAGATGGATTGAAGTGTTAAATATCAAAATCATGTCAAATAAAATCAAGAAGAAATGAGACCGGCATGTGTATCACAACTGTGGGGGATATGTACTTCTTCAACGCTAAAAGCAATTGAAAGTAGTACTAAAGTCAGGCATTCCGGGATTGAAAATTTCATTTCTATATAAAATAAAAAGTAAAGTAAAAGACTGTAGACTAAACTGGGTGGCAGTGGCACATGCCCTTGGTCCCAGCACTTGGGAAGCAGAGGCAGGAGGATCCATGGGAGTTTGAAGCCAGCCTGTTCTACAGAACGGGTTCCAGGACAACCAGGGTTAAACCGAGAAACCGTGACGGGTGATAAAGGGGCGAATACTGTAGACTAAATAATTATTACAAGTATGATTAGTAAAAAAAGATTCATCTACTTACTCATTTTTTTAAAAGGTGGGAAGGGGCCAGTGAATAAATGGACAGAGAAAATAAGCAGAGAATTTGCATCAGGAGAATCAGTCCTAAGCAAAAATATATACAAAGGTTCTTAATTGCTGCAATCAAAGAAACGCAAATCAAACAGTGGTCTGCAGACTGCTCTCCTGTGCTAACCTGCAGGGTTGTCTTGTGGCTTGAGTTTGCTTTGGCAAACAGGTCTGACTTCTCTCCTTCTCTCAGAGCTAAATTAGCGATCAAATATCATAAGCCCATGGTCTGTGCCTGGTCCAAATGACCTGCCACTCGTCCAACCATTTTCTTTACAAAACTATCATCAACTGTGTAAAAAGCACACCTCATCCGATTGATTCTCCTTCCTCCTCTTATTCCCAACCCTCCCTCCTTCTCCCTTCTCCACAAAAATTGTATGTATGCACGAATGCATGAATATTTTAACCCATGAGTTACCAGATGGCTCATGATTCCCTGAGACACTTCTTAGCAGACCTGTTAAAGTGAACAAGAGCAAATCTGTCTGCAGGTGTCTGCAGGCTTTCCTGAGTCAGGAGGAGTAGAAGTTCAAGGCCAGCCTGAGCCACAGAGCAAATACTAGGTTACATCTCAAACAAACAAAACCATTTTTGTTGTTGAGCTTTGTTTATTTGTTGGTTTTTGTCTTTTGAAAAAAAAAAAGAGTACAGCTGGGCATGTGGCACAGCCTTCCTTCCCAGCACTTGGGAGACAGGGGCATGGAGGTCTCTGTGAGTCACACACAGGTCAGCCAGGACTAAAATGGACTATCTCCAACTTTATTCCACTCCTGAAATGTGGGAAGCGGCTCCGCTCTCGCCATTACAGCTCCGCTCTCGCCGTTACAAGATGACACTTGGCATAGGCATTGCTTGAGACCATATATGGCATGCCGGCGCTGAGAGGTGTGGCTACCCGATCACCTTACCTCGCGTCATTGAGTGTGACCAATTAATAGTGACATCGTGGCAGCTGCTGATAGGTTTAAGGCAATGCTTATAAGGGGCTGCAGGAGCGGAGGAGAGGAGGAAGATAGCTGTACAGGGATAGCTGAATAAACCGTTTGAAGAAGAACACGGTTGCCGCTGCCTTATTCCACTGGTCAGACGTGGGCAGCGACACTGAAAGTTCCATACATTCACATATGCAAAAAGTTTACCATTTCTTTGATAAAAACGACAAAACATTCTACATAGGGATTTCGGTTTTGTTCTTGAAATCAACTGAAATATCTGTGGCCTAAACAAGATGAAAATTTACTTCTCTCATAGAGAATAGTTCCAAAGTGGGTGGCCCCAGACTGGCAAGCTAGCTCCACTCTCTGAGGTGACCTTGGAATGCAAGCAGGCATATGGGACACTCTCTCTCTCTCTCTCTCTCTCTCTCTCTCTCTCTCTCTCTCTCTCTCTC
>JANHMN010000003.1:167408451-167443908 GCA_030674055.1 Rhabdomys pumilio
CTCTCTCTCTCTCTCTCTCTCTCTCTCTCTCTCTCTCTCTCTCTCTCCTCTCTGACTCTCTCCTCTCTATGTATCTATGTATCTATCTGTGTATCTATGTATCTATGTATCTAAATATCTATCTATCTATCTATCTATCTATCTATCTATCTATCTATCTATCTCTGTCTCTCTTACTTCTGTTTGACACTCTCCGCCTTCCCTCTCCCCTCAAAAGTATTCACACCTTGTCTAAATTCTAGTCAACAGTAAGGGGAGCAGGGAATTGGGGGTGAGAGGGCATCCTTTCTCTAAAAATAGAATCTGAAAGGCTCACAGCTCACACATCTAAACAATTCCCTTTGATCATAATTCTAAAAGCACGTACTTAAGTAACTAAGAAATTCTTAGAAACTCAATCAAGCTGGTTTAGTCATATGCCTGGTTCTATTTTAAGGATCGAGTACCAAGGAAAAGAAAGAGCCTGGATCTTGAGAGCTGTTGAGAAACCCCTGCCATGCAGACTGCATACAATGCTCTGCTCTCTGTTGATTGCACAATGTCTTTCAGGTCAGTGGGCACAGAGCCACGTCTGTGCAATCGCTGTCTAATATTTCACTGTGCCGCTCTGACATGATACCCCTCACTGGCTGACCTGTAGGTTCAGTCCACTTTTGGTCTTTCTTCCACAAACAAGCTCGTTCACAGAGTCTTGCTTCCTAGAATAAAACTGACTCTAAAATGAGTCAAAAGATGTAGACGGTTTTTGTTTTTCTCAAAATTGCCAAATTACTCCTCCCAAAGTCTCTATAGAAAAACAAATCAGTTACACATTCATCAGCAAAAAGTGAGAGTCCTCATTTCTTCATAAAGTAATAAATTACTTATTTTTGGCCCGTGTGAATGAGTGGAAATCTTTACCTCCCTGTTACTTGCAGCTAAACTCTTACAGATGCGTGTGAAGTGGGGAGTCTGTCATATCTTCATCAGTGACCAGTTTTTTTGTCTGTTATGCTAGTTCATATCTGCAAACTACTGAAGCACAGCAGGAAACAAAACTTACCCTGGATTATTTACAAGAAAAAAATATCAATGAAAAGATTATTTCCCATGCTACGGGCAGGACTGGGGACCCAGAGACAGACAAAACAGGAGGCTGCTACTGCCTTTGAAGAACAGTGGGCAAGATGCTACCCTGAGGCCCATAGAAGTGGAAGCTTGGAGAAAGTTCCCAGTGAGCTGTAGCAGCGGAATCCCTTAGCCCTAGCCAAAGACACGCCTCCCAGCAGAAGGATCCCAGCTGTTCTCTTCTCGATTTTCAATGTCCTGTTGGTTCTCCCTGTTGATCTAACCCAGAAGAGAAGCCAGCTCAGAAGAATGCCAGGACAGGATGCCACAGTTCACAAAGGCAACCTCCCAGTCACAGATGCTGCAAAGAGAGGCAAGAAGAAACTGGAGAGTACCCTATTCCTCCCCCTTTTTTCTTTTAGGTTTAAGTGTGGCATTGTGATAGAAAGGAAAATATGTATTTGTTCTCATCCCCAGAAGAGACATAGCTCCTCTGGTGGCTTGAATGAGAATGGCCCATAGGCTCAGATATTTCAATGCTTGTCTCTCAGTTGGTGGAACTGTTTTTGGAAAAATTAGGAGATGTGTCACTGGGTATGGGCTTTGGGATTTTAAAGGCCCACTACAGGCCCAATCTTGCTCTCTGCTCCTGCCCCCAGTCCTGTCTTGCAGAGAAAATAAAGGTTCTCAGTTCCTGCTCCAGCGTCATGCCTGCTACCATGCTTCCTGCCATGACAGTCATCTGAAACTATAAGCAAGTCCCAATTAAGTACTTTAAAAATAAAATAAGCCAAGCGGTGGTGGCGCACGCCTTTAATGTCAGCACTTGGGAGGCAGAGGCAGGCGGATTTCTGAGTTTGAGGCCAGCCTGGTCTACAGAGTGAGTTCCAGGACAGCCAAAGCTACACAGAGAAACCCTGTCTCAAAAAACCAAATAAATAAATAAATAAATAAATAAAATAAAGACTCTATTATGTAGCCTTGATTGTTCTGGGACTCTCTGGGTAGATTAGACTGACTTTGAATCTTCTGAGATCTTTCTACCTCTGCCTTGAGTACTGGGATTAAAGGCAAGCACCATCACACCCAGCATATATTTGGCTTTTGATACTAGTTCCTAAAACAGCTCCTGAGAAAAACTTTGCAATATTTTTGAGCTTCTGACATAGGGTTTCTAAATCTCTTGGATTTTCTAGGTGATAGAAGCATCTTTTGTTCTAATGAGGCAAATCTTGGTGGAGAGCCCAGGCATGAGGGCTGGTTACTATGAGAATCAAGCACACAATTAGAGGGTTGGGAATTTAGCCATATACCCTGCCTGCATTTTAACCATACCCATAAAATACAGTGTGATGGTTTGAATAGAAATCACCCCCATAGCCAGACATGATGATGCATGCCTTTAATACCAGCATTCAAGAGGCAGAGGCATGTGAATCTCTGTGAATTCAAAGCAAGCCTGATCTACAAATGGAGTCCAGGACAGAGCTGGTTACACTGAAAAACCCTATCTTGGGAAAAAGAAAAGAAGAGGAAAGGAAAGGAAAGAAAGAGGAAGAAAAGGAAAAGAAAAGAAGAGGAAAGGAAGGAAAGGACAGGAAAGAAAAGAAAACAAAAGAAAACACCCCTGTAGGCTCCTATATTTCATTGCTTGGTCATTAGGCAGTGGCACTACTTGAGAGAGATTAAAAGGTGTGACCTTGTTGGAGTAGATATGTCATCTGGGTTTCAAAAGCCCAACACAGGCCCGTGTTTTTCTCTTCCTGCTACCTTCAGATCCAGATATAGAACTCTCAGCTATCATGTTTGCCTGTATGCCACCAAGCTTACAGCCATGCTGATAATGAACTAAACCACTGAAACTGTTAGCAAGCCCCAATTGAATGCTTTACCTTAGACAATTTGTTATGGTCATGGTGTCTCTTCACAGCAATAGAACAGTGACCAAGACATAAAGTATCCCTAAGCACCCCCCCCCCCAAAAAAAAAACACATTTCAAAGTGCTTTCAGATTGAAGTGTGAGGTTCGTGGAGGATGGTGGGTACCTTCCTATATGGTTGACCATAGGGAGAGGTGCTGATTCCCTAATTGGTTCTTAATTGTGTCAAGAAAGAAGGCAGGAGCCAATTGCTGAGTGAAGGGTAAAGATGGTACTTCCAGATCCCAGGAGAAAAGGGGACTCAAGGAAAGAAGAGGGGTCTTTTCAGCCAGGCTTTGGAATGAGAAGCAGAACAGCCATCTTGGGGTAGCTAGAACTGGCAGCCTCCTCCACCAGCAGAGGCTGGCCGATATGGACTAGCTGATATAGGTTACCTGATAAGGTTAGGGCAGGAGATTCTGTGCCCAGCAATTGTGTTATCTGGCAAGTTCTAAGATAGTAAAGATGACTGAATGTTTTTCTTTTGAGGAGCAAAGGTGGGCATAGATAGAGAGAAGCCAGGTTGTTGATGGTAGCTTGGTGAAGCTACTCCAGGAGGGGCTGGAATAGAGATCACAGGCATCCCAAGAAAGGAAGAAGCTGGCCATTGGCAGAGCTAGCCTGGGGGAACAAAAGAGGAAGCCAGGAATGACCAGAGCACAAGCAGCAGCTCTGGAGGTTGGTAGCAGCTGTTCTCAGACTAAGCGGGGAGGAATAAGAGGAAGCTGGGTGGAACCTGAGCGTGGGCCAAGATCCCGGGCAAAGGCTAGAATGTGTGCTCAGAATGAGGACCTTGGTGCCAGGCAAAGGCAGAAGCTTGTTTTTTTTAAATTACACACAACAGTTGACCCTAAGCAACTCTTCATCAGGCTGTTCCCCTGTGGCCCCTGTAATAAACAGGAAAGCATAGTACCTTTGCTTTGGTAATAAAAAGCATTCAAATACATGGGCTTGGGAGCTGTCTTAATTAAGGTTTTACTGCTGTAAACAGACACCATGACCAAAGCAACTCTTTAAAAGGACAACATTTAATTGGGCCTGACTTACAGTTTCAGAGGTTCAATCCATTATCATCAAGATGGGAGCATGGCAGTGTCTAGGCAGGTATAGCACTGGAGGAGCTGAAAGTTCTATATCTTGTTCTAAAGGCAAACAGGAGAAGGCTGGCTTCCAGGCAGTTAGAATGAAGGTCTAAAGCCCATGCCCACAGTGACACACTTCCTCCAACAAGGCCACACATTCAAATAGTGTCACTTCCTGGGCCAAGCATATTCAAACCACCACAGGATCTGAAACAAAATTTTATTTAAATTGGTCTAAATTCCCTACGTCTATGTCCACTTTTTGGAAACTGCTAATGCCCCTCTCCCACTCTTCCTTCAAAACACCAAGCATAGGGCTTCCTAGCCCTGCCCTGCCCACCTCCCACCCCACCTCCCACACTCATCTCACACCTGTCCGTGTGTCTCCCTGGCAATGGTGACTGTGGTGGTAGTAAAAACAGCAACAGTAGGAATTGCAAGGGTGATAGTTAATTACCAGCCTGCTCATTTTAAATTGCCTGCCATACTACTAGCAAGAGAAAAGTATACACAGTAGGTAAACAGCATGTGACTAGTTGCCATCTTGACTTTGGGATAAAGATGGTGAGGTTGTAGGTTCACCACCATCTTGGTTAAGGGCAGTCACATAGCTGGCAGCCATCTTTGTTATGGGAAGTCATGGCTTCACCACCATTTTGCCTAAGGGCAACTACACATGACGTGAGCAGACCAGGAAAGCAGGTCTCCAAAGATAGTTTTAAATTTGAAATAAGATTTTTGTATGATTTCTGTCCTGTATTGTTACACCACTGGTCTATCTCTGTCTTTACTCTTAAGAAGGTGCCTTATTTTAGTATTACTAAAAACACAATTGAGAGATTTTAATCTTTTGAAGTTTTGTAGGTTTACAACACTAAAAAAGATAAAGATTATTGCCATAAAAAATGTTTGGCCTTGTGTTTGCTACTGTTATTAAGCTATAACATAGCCTTAGATTTTTATAAACTATAGATTTTTAAATATATTTTATATATTTTTATAATAAAATTCCATATAAAGGTCAAAAAGTTCCCAGTCTCTTTATGGACTGTGTTTATAAATTAAAGAAATTTGTTTTGTTGCTAGAAGATCTTCAATTCAAAATTGTGATTTGTTTTGTTTAAGGCTCAAACCTAATAGGTTCCATTCTCATAAAATCTACTATAATTAAGAAGTGCAAGTTGATAAACAGTAACCTTATAAATGATCATCAGATGTTCTCTCAGAACCTGCATCCAAAAAAGTTCCAAAACAGTTACCTACAGGTACTCTGGTCTAGCCTCACAGACTGCTTCAGCCGGGTCTAGACACTCTCCTACCCCACACGGTCCTACAACCTAGACAGCAGTGAAACAACCAACTCCTCCTGGACTTGGCCAACATTGCAGCCCACACCCCAAAACAGTTCCCCAACGTCAGCAGGAAGTAGTCATAGAGAGTTTAGCATCCCTTGCCGGGCAGTGGTGGCGCATGCCTTTAATCCCAGCATTTGGGAGGCAGAGGCAGGCAGATTTCTGAGTTCGAGGCCAGCCTGGTCTACAGAGTGAGTTCCAGGACAGCCAGGGCTACACAGAGAAACACTGTCTCAAAAAAAACAAAAGAGAGAGAGAGAGAGAGAGAGAGAGAGAGAGAGAGAGAGAGATTGAGTTTAGCATCCCTCAACAAATTGGTTTTAGACCCTGGGACAAGGGTCTGAGGTGCATATTTTACATATCAAACTAGTCCTGGTTTCTAGGTTCTTCCAGCATCTTTCAGTCCTTACCTGGCATACCCTGCCCCCAACCCTGAACTTTCCAGCCCAGGAGCTGGGCTGACCTTACCCCAAAGGACATTTTGCATTTTGTGCTCTCTCTCTCTTTGCCTGTCTCTCTCTCTCTCTCTCTCTCTCTCTGCCTATCTCTCTCTCTTTCTCTCTTTCTCTCTCTGCCTGTCTTTCTCTCTCTCTTCTTTCCCTTCTCTGCATGTGCACACCCTTTCTCTCTTTCTCTTTCCTGGCCTCAATCCTTGAGGCCAGTAAACTCGCCCTAGAGTAGCTTTCCAATAAACCTGCCTTTCATTGGCTCATTTTACTGGCAGAAAAATAACCAATCAGGCAGTAACAAGTGCTGGAGGGATGGTTCCATGGTTAAGAAGACAGGCTGCTCTTGCAGAGGACCTGGGTTCAGTTCCCAGAACCCACATGGCAGCTCTCAAAGCTGCCCTTTCTCCTCTAGTTCTAAGAAATCCAGCTCTTTTCTCTGGTCTCCATGGGCACCGGGCACACATCTAGTACATATAAACACATGCAAACAAAACACTCACATACATAAAACAAAAATAGTAAATAAATCTTTAAAGAGGAGGAGATGGAGGAGGCAGGATGTCTTTGTTTCTATGGGCTCTGTCCTAGCTGTGGCCAGGAATATCAGGGACACTTGAGCAGCCGGCTTGTGTTCAGGTTTCTTGTTACCTTTTACCTCCTTTCCTCTGCATCCTATGGCACACAGCTGTCTGCAGGCTGCGTGTCATCATTATATGTCATCAGATTTCTTTGGGCCTTGGTTCTGTACCTGAAACTCCTGTCCAGCCAGGATGGCGATGCACATGGACACCTCGTGGAAATCTGTAATTGGACCAGCTAGACTGATGGGTGTACCACCATCTTATCTCTGCCCAGTAAAGACTGATGAACCCCTAGAGAAAGCTCCTTAGTACATGAGACACTACTGTTCTCTGGGAGCTCGGCTGCCTTCCATTCTTTTAAGTTCTAGTCTATAATAAAACTCTCTCTGGGCTAGCAATAGACCAACCTGGAGACCTGAGTTTGATCCTTCCAATCCACACACTCTAAAATAAAAGTTTGCTTGTTTGTTTAAATGAACGCCTTCTAAAACTCATCATTTGGCCATGAAATTAATTCTTCAGGTTCACAAGACAAAAGACCCAGAAACCTCTGACCTTAATGTCTTTTTGATTGCTGTGATAAAGCATCATGACCAAGGAAACTTATAAAAGGAAGTGTTTATTTGAGCTTATGGTTTCAGAGGATTAGATTCCAGGATGACAGAACAAAGGCACAGTGACAGGAACAGCTGAGAGATCACATGAACATACCTGCCCAGGAGCTATCTAGAATCCTCCAATAGAAAGCACACACACACACACACACACACACACACACACACACACACACACATACACACACACACACACACACACACACACACACACACACACACACACCAGTTAATCTTGAAATGTCTTGACTGACTCAATGAATAGGAACTCCTAAATCTTCGCCTGCTACCCAAGGCCCAGAGGCTACTTCCCACTTATGTGGTTGGTTGGCTTTATCTTCTCTGCTACTGTGTCTCCACCCACCCCTTCCCATTCTCTTCCTCTCCCTAGCCTGTGAGAATCTGGGAGTCCCACCTCTTTCTTTCTGACCATTGGCTACTGGCATCTTTATTGATAGATCAATTCCCAATTGGGAATGAGGCCCTTCAGAGTCAGTAAACAGATTCCTGATCAAAGCATCAGACCACCTCTGTACATATGAGGGCCATTGTCATCCAAACCACCACACCTGGAATGGCTTTGGTGGCTGTTGATTGTGGTTGGCAGCACTAACTCCCAGACACTTTCTCTAAATATGAGGAAGTATCAGTACACTCAAGGACAGCCCCCCTCCCTCCTTTCAGTTCACAGTCAAGAGGTTGAGGCAGCCTTCCCTTCTCAACAGAGACTTTCTCAACAAAATGTGTGTGTGTGTGTGTGTGTGTGTGTGTGTGTGTGTGTGTCTTTTAAAGTTGCATTGTTCGAGAATGTTATCTATATATAAGCTTAAAAGAATAAGAAAAACATTGATATACTTATTTTTATCTGAAGAATTTTTATTCCATAAGTGAGATTACAAGGTAGTTAATGAGCTTATCAACTTTACAGATAAGGAATGCTGGGAATCTGAAAGTAAATCAATAAAGGTTACATTTTAATCTTGGTCCCATGCAGAGAGGCCTTGGGGCTAGAATTTTTCCAAGAGCCTCTAGTGTTCCTCCCTTCAGCTATTAGAATATCTCCTTTTCACTTGCAGAGTTAACTATGTTTTACCAGGTGTATAACAGCTCCAGGCTGATCTCCCCAGAAAACATACAGAAAACTTCCTACCAGCAACTGTCAAAGGAATGACTTTGGAGACAAGGAACTCTGGAAGGACTAGAATGTATAAAGTTTCTCCTCTTTAAAAAAAAAAAATGTGTGTGTGTTGGGGGTGGGGCAAGGGGGTGATCTCTCTTCTAGTAAGAATACTGAGCCTGAACCGGCCATCTCCTGTAACCAGGCAAGACTTCCAGTGGAGAAACTGAAACATCAACCCAGTCTCAGAACCTTCAACCTACAATTCGTGCCTCCCACCTACAAGATGTGTTGGGGTAAAGATGGCACAGAAATTGTGGGAGTAGCTAACCAATGACTGGTCCAGCTTGAGACCCATAATGCCATGAGAGTGGCATCCCTGACACTACCTGGAGGGCCAGAAACCAGAGGCTGGATGGCTCAGACACCTAGGAGAAAATCAGGAGAAGGGCCTGTCCTTCTCTGGAGGAAATCAAACAGGATCAGGAAAAAAGTCAATAACATGATTCCTAATGATATTCTGCTATACTCTAGACAGGAGCCTAGCATAACCGTTACTACAGAGGCTTCATCCAGCAACTGATAGAAACACATGGAGAGACACTGCCAAAAATATTAGGCAGAGCTCCAGGAATCCTGCAGAAGGAGGGGAGAGAGGATTGTAGGAGTCAGGGCACTCAAGGACACCATGAGAAAATCAACCAACCAAGACTCACAGGGGCTCACAGAGACAATAGGCAACCGAGGAGCCTGCATGGGTCTGACCTAGGCATTCTGCATATATGTTATAGTTGTGTATAGCTTGATCTTCTTGTGGGACTTCTAACAGTGGGAGCAGGGGCTGTCTATGACTCTTTTGCCTGCTTTTTAAGACCCTTGGGTACTTTGTCCAACCTTAACATGAGGGAGGTGCCTAGTTGTATTGTAAATCAATATGCCATCTTTGGGTGATATCCCTGGGGGCCTGTCCTTCTCTGGAGGAAAGTGAAGAAGTTGAAGAGGGGGTGATTGAAAGGGAAGGGCTGGGAGGACAGGAGGAAGGAGAAATTGCAGTCGAGATTTAATATATAAGAGGAAAACAAGGAAAAAATGAGGAATCTTTAAGACAGAATTCTATCTCATTTTGCTTTGGTAGATTTAACAAAAACAAACAACAAAGTTAGGTGGTGGTGGTGCACACCTTTAATTCCAGCACTTGGGAGGCAGAGGCAGGGGGATATCTGTGAGTCTGAGGCCAGCTTGGTCTACAAAGTGAGTTCTAGGATAGCCAAGGCTACCCGGAGAAACTCTGTCTTGAAAACCAAAAACAAACAACAACAGCAACAGCAACAATACTGTCTGACTCTGTACATGCACGCACATAACCCTTAGAAAAAGTGGCTAACCTGTCTCAATTAAATCTACATCTGTTCTGGCCATTGTCTCATGGTTTTCTTAAACTATAAGGTAGCCCCAGCCAGAATGAGAATAAAATTGGACTTTTTTCTCTGCTCAGGCACAAGGGAAGGGATAACATAAGAGAAACTGTGATGTTTTGTGTAAACCAAGAACCCGCATTACAGACAAGAGCATCATCAAGGATGCCGAGGCTTCAACCCATAGGAACAGCAATGCCTTCTCTGGGGCAGGTCAAAAATGCCAAAACCTTCCCCGTCCATGTACTAAGCTGAGAATGGTTGACCTTTGGCTAAAACCAGAGTGTGCAATGTAGCAACTATAGTTTCCTCTTCCCTGGTGACTGAAATCTGAGACTGCTCCCCTGCGGAGATGCCATCCCCCTTTCTGAGTTGTTGGTACAGAATCCAGAGCTTACCCATCCCAGCTTTCCTGCGTGGTTTTTTTTTTTCTGTACTCCCCTGTAACCCCAGTCAGGCAAATCACTAAGCTATGCAGAGAGTGGTGAGAAATATAATATCCCCCATACCCGCCACATTTCTCCTTGGCTTTGCCCAATTCTTTTCCTTTTCTTATTAAGATTTATTCGTTTTTAAATGTTGTGCATGGGTATTTTGCCTGCATGTATGTCTGCACCACGTATGTGCAGTACTCACAGAGGGTGGTGGCTCCTCTAGAACAGAAATTAAGGACTATTGTGCTCTCTGTGGGTATTTGGAATCGAACTCAGGTCCTCTAGAAGAGCAAGTGATCTCAAGTGCTGAGCCATCTCTCCAGCCCCAGATTCTTTTTCTAAGTATTATATTCTTGCTTCCTCGCATACTTTTAATTAAACTCTCAACTAATTTCTTTCCCACTGTACTCCATCTGAAACTTTCTTTTTCAGGAGCACAAGCACCAAACTGCTGCTGGGGTTGGAGGCCTCCCCATAACTGTATGGTCCTGATCTCTCCAATATATTTATAAAGGTACACTTTTGTGGGAAGGGGAACCCTCCAAATCAGTCCGTGTCTTGTGGGCAATGCTTAACACTTGTAGAACAACGTTCAGGGTCATTCCATCCCTGCATTTGCACATAACATGAAGCCAAATATTGCTTATAAAATAGGCTTTCCCTGGGCAAGGTCAGCCTAAAACTAGCAACTTAAAGCAAGGTGTAGCCTGATCCCAACCCCCAGAAAAGAAATGACCGTTCTCTCCTTTATTAGGCTGCTATCTCACAAGAGGCTGAATTGAAAGTTATCGCCGACTTAGACAGGGATAGTGTCGAAAGCCTTTAGTTCCAGCACTTGGGAGGCAGAGGTAGGTAAAGCTCTGAGTTTGAAGCCAGTCTGGTCTACAGAGCAAGTTCCAGGATAGCCAGAGCTACACAGAGACACCTTGTCTCAAAAAAACAAAAACAAACCAGCAACAACAACCACAAAAGTTATCTCCCACTTCTAGTCTTGGCCAAATTCAACATTTTGTTCTCTGCTCAATGGGTCTTACTTTAGGTTTCACAACTCCAAGACAGGAAAAGATACAGGTTGGGCACAATCTGGTAACAATTTTATATATAAACAGGTTTACCTAAACCCCTTTTTTGATATGTCCCAAGAAATATCAAGGTTTTTTTTCTAGATCAAATTAAATCTGATTGAATCGCCAGTCCCTATAAGGGACAGCAACTTACCATCCCTCATCAGAGAGCCAGAGATATCTCCCAGTTGTGCCACGGCTCCCAGTAGAGAAAACGAGTCTATTCAAGGAAGGGATACCTCCATGACTGACGTTGTTCGTTGTTCGAGTTCAGCTACACTTGGGGAGCTTAAATTCTCACACCCAGGAAGCCACCTGGCTCTTGGATCAGCTACCTGTTGTCATGTCACAAACTCCCTCCAGTGGGATTTTAGAGATGATGTCCCCGATAATAGGAATCAGGTCAAAAAGGGCACTTATATTGAACTTGAAAACTGGGGCTCAACCTTCATGAGGGTTGTTTTTTGTTGGTTTTGGCTTTGGTTTTGGTTTTGGTTTTGGTTTTTTGTTTGGTTGGTTGGTTAGTTTTTGGGGGTCGTTGGTGGTGCTGGTGGTGGTGGTCTCAACAGGATAGCCACTTTGTTTTACAAGCTTCTTGTAAATTAGTAAAAAAAAAAAAAAAAAAAAAAAAAAAACCAAAACCACTCTTATTGCACAATTCCTTCCTAGGTATGAGGACATGGAATCCAGGGATTTCTTTAGAATTTTTCAATTGACTAAGAATAGTCTGAATGACCTCTTCTGTACCAAAAGTCCAAGGAACTTCTAATCCATAATCCAATGGTGGGGTTCACTTCGGTTCAGGTGCCTGATGACCTGAAACCCTCTCAAAGGCCACGGCTCAAATGCACTCTGACCTTTCACGAACTAGGAAATGTTTTTGCAGATAATTCTAAATAAAGCCCATCCATTTTAAATGTCAAAGCTGTTTAATTTGACAGTGACTAGGAGAGTCACAGTGGATAGATAGGGCTTGATGGCATTTATTAGAGAAATCTTCGTCAAACTTTAGCCTGCATCAGAGCCACCTGAAAGGCTTGTTAAAGCACAGACGTCCTGAGCCTTTAGAGCAAAGCTTCTCATCCCTCCCAACACTGCGACCCTTTAATACAGTCATGCTGTGGTGACCCTCAACCATAAAATTGTTTCTAATCGTAATGTAAATATCTGTGGTTTTTTTTTTGATGATGATCTTAGGCGACCCCTGTGCAAGGGTCATTCAACTTGCAAGGAGTCTCGACTCACAGGTTGAGAACCACTGCCTTAGAGAGTTTCTGATTTGGTAAATCCGGGATAAGCCTCTGAATCGCTTTGTTTACAGGTTTCCAGTTGTGGTTGAGTTTTCTGGAGAAGTCATATTGATAACACTGTACTTTCTATATGCAGGGATGACAAAATACTGGCTACAAAGCTAACCCTAAGATGGACACACACTTATCCAGGGACAAAGAGAGCTTGAAGTTCTACAGTTACTTCACATGACTGAGTCACGTTATAATGTACAGTAGTAATCCATCCCTAACTAGGCATGTCTGTTAGTGTCTGACATTTCCCTGCTTTGTAGGCAGAAGTGGGAGAATCAAAAGTTTATGGCCAGCCTGGGATATACAGCTATACCCTGTCTCAACATAACCATACATTGCTCTTTATTGTTGAGTATTGTTCTGTTAAATGGCCATGCCACATTTTTCTGTATCTATTAACCTGGTTCTATGGCTTGAATCTGAAACATACGTCACAGACTTATGCTTTAGTTCTCTGACACTGGTGGTGGTAGTGTATGTATTCATAACTTTGTATATGTGTGTGCATATATATGTGAATATGATTGTATATGTATGTGAATATGTGTGGTGTGTGTGTGTGGTGTGTGTGTGTGTAAGAGAGAGAGAGAAAGAGAGAGGAGAAAATTTCTTGGGACATAACATTAAAGAAAAGGAGAGGGGGAATAGAGAGATGGCTCAGTGGTTAAGGTCACTCCACACGGTGGCTCACAACCATCCATAATGGGATCCAACACCCTCTTCTGGAGTGTCTGAAGACAGCCACAGCCTACTCATATAAATAAAACTAAACAAATGATTCTTTAAAAAAAGAAAGGAAAGGAAAGGAAAGGAAAGAAAAGGAAAGGAAAGGAAAGGAAAGGAAAGGAAAGGAACACACATTTAAATGTATAATCACGAACTGTATGCGCACGAACTGCCATTATAACTACACAAGAGCTATGCAGGCAGAACAGGAAGACAATTTTTTTATTTCACCAAAAGTTTCAATAGAGCCTCCCTCATTGCAGCAACGCCGAGCCTGGGGCTATCCTAAGCTAGTGAGAGATGCACAATACACTACAATTCTCCAAAAGAAAGACAAAATTTTAATTTTCTGAGGACAGAAAAACAGGGAGGTGCTGGGAATGGCAGGAAGCCGGTGGAGGTGATGAACAGTCAGACCAGAGAAAGTGTGTCCGAGGTCTCAAGCCAGAGAGGTGCTCTAAAAGATGGGCAGGTGGTTCAGTGGGTAACAACGGTCTTTGCTGCCAAAGCTGATGGCCTGTGTTCAATCCTGGGGCTCCCCATGGCAGAAAAATAAAACTGATGCTTGCAAATTGTCCTCTGATATTCACACACACATACTTAGTAAATAAACGTAATAACAAATAATTCAAGAGATGGGAAACTGACAGGAAAAAATGATGCATGAGGACGTTCTAAGAACAATCATGAGGCAGAGGAGCCACAAAGAAAGTGGTGGGCAAGAAACTCGTGCTGGTCCCCCTGTATTACAGGTACACTGGAAACTACATGAAGAAATGAAAGTGGCTATTATATTAGGGGAACGGAAAATGAGTGACAAGAGATTCCGAGTTTAATTTGTATTTATTGGTTCATTTACTCCAGGAACTGACTCTCCCCTACCCCCACCCCATCCCCCTCTCTTCTGGACGTTGCTATATAGCCCAATATGACCGCGAATTCTATGTAGGATAGGCTGGTCTTGAACTCACAGTGATTCTCCTGCCTCAGCCTCTTAAGAGTTGAGATGTAGGCACGCACCAACCACATCTGGATTTTGCCACTAACTGAAATACTTAAATCCTTACCAAATCAGTAAATGATTGGGCTGTTGACAGGAGAAATATAACTAAGAACAAAAGGCAGAGAGTCTTCTTAGGTCTTCAGAAATTCCTTTTCCCAATAACTGGCACCTAAACAAAAGCCAACCTTCTCTAGCCATTCTCCTTATCTCTGAAAAAAAGAGACTTACAGCTCTTCCATTAACCCATGCCTGTGGTGCCTATTAGCATATCAAGGTCTATGCTAGCCTCTAGTCTCTCTCTCCCTCTCACTCTCTCTCTCTCTCTCTCTCTCACTCCACCCAACCCCCAGTGGACCAGTTCAGTAGCCTTCTTCAGTCTGAACCCTTCAGTTGCCTTTGGCTATGCGCTCCCTCATATCTACAATAAACCTCCTCAGCCACACCTAGGAGCATCAGACCCTCATTTATTTCCTTAAAGTCCAATTTTAAGACAGTCAAAGGGGCTGGGTGGTAGTGGTCAGTGCCTTTAATGCCAGCTCTCAGGAGACAGGGTTCAAGGTCAACATGGTTTACAGAATGAGTTCCAGGACAGCCAAGGCTATTGTATGTACAGAGAAACCTTGTCTCAAAGTAAAGAGGAAGGTGGCCAAGAAGGCCAAAGAGGACCTGGAGAGATGACTCAGCAATTAAAGCACTGGACCTGGGGTTTAATTCTCAGGACCTATGGTAGATAACTCCAGTCCCAGGGGAGCTTGGTGTGTGTGTGTGTGTGTGTGTGTGTGTGTGTGTGTGTGTGTGTGAATGTGTGTTATGTGTGTGTGTGTTTAAATTTAATTTTTTAAAAATATAAGTAAAAGTCTACCAGCTCTATGATCCTTGCTACTTAGGAGGCTGAGGCAAGAGTATCAAAAGTTGGAGGCCCACTTGAGTTACAGAATTATGTCAAGGTAAGTCTGGGAAACTTTATGAGACTGTTAAAAAAATAAAAGCGGAAACTTAAGGGTTCTTTGGAAAGTCAGTTGTGTCTCAAGGTGTTTTGCCCAGACACAGATGAAAGGATGTTTTGCTAAAGCAAGCACATGAAAGGACATGCGATGAAGGATTCTTCACCAACGACACACAGGTATTAATCCACCTTACATTGCCTGCACTTGTCGGGACTCTACAGAAAGAAACACTAACCAAAAAACTTCTGGTGGTGTGCTGCAGTTTCTTGCTGCTTCTGCAGACTCTGCTGATTGGCAGAGTGATATTAGCTGAGACAGACTCGAGTGCTGAGGCAAGACATGTGGTGTATGGAAGGAGTATAAATAGGACTCAAAGGACTGTGAGAAGAGCTTGGGGTTTGCTGGTGGAGCTAGCTGTGCATGCATGCGGGTTTCACATCTTCCATCTTCATGATCTTTGCTTCGGTGAGAGAGGCGCAGCCATGAACTTTTCCTGGCATTCCTGTTGGCCCTGGTCCCTCCTGCTGACTATGGCAGATTCGGCTGAGGTCTAATTGTTGCTGTTAGGTCATACCACTGCTGCTGCTATCCTGACACTGCCGAACTGAACTGCTGGCGTATCTATGAGGTGTTTGCAAGTGGATCGAGTAGCCATTGCTGACCTGTGAACTGAACTGCTGATTTCCTGACAACACAGATTGGAGTTGCTCCAAAGAATCTTTCTAAACAGGTCCACTTCCCCCTGTATCCTTTCTTTCCCACTACCTCTGGTGGGTGGTGGGCTAGAAGGGAGGTTAAAGCGTTTTTAAAAACGTCACTGAAAATAGGGTTTGAAAAAATTAAAGTTACAAGGTGGAGCTGCAGTTCAGTACTGGGAGGTGGCATATGTGAGGCCGTAAGCCCCACCCCTCCCAGCACCACGTAGATAAATAAATAAGTTCAATCCCTTATGAGTTCACAGATACTATATAAACTGACAATAACTATGGTTTGGTTTCAGGTCATAGTTTGCTGACCTTAAATTTAGACCATCTATCTTTAATATGACAGTTGATACAGTTAAGTTTAAATATATCATTACATTTCTTTCTTATTTTCAGGTTACTTAAATATATATTATGCTTCTATTTATTTCCTTTCTTTGTTTGCTTGATATGCCTTGTTAATTTTAGTATGTTGGGGATTTTACAGTATACATCTTTTGTCTATCACACTTTGTCTCGAAATGATACACTGTTTCATTGACAGTATAACAACCTTGAACAGCGAACTTCCATTCCCCTTTGAACCTTCACTATGGCAACACATTTTATTTTTATAACGTTAAAATTTTCTTATTTAAAGATGAAAATCACATGTACTTATAGAATTGTCATTTCTGATGCTCTCTCTTCTAGTATTTGTAATTTTTCTTTGTAGGAGAATGGAGATGGCTCAGTGGTTAAGAACACTGACTGCTCTTCCAAAGAACTGGGGTTACATTCCCAGCACCTCATGGAGGCTAACAACCATCCATAACTCCAGGGATCAGATGACGCCCCCTTCTGGCCTCTACAGGCATCATGCATTCAAGAGGTTCATAGTTCATACATGTTAGCAAAACACCCATATACATAAAATTTTTAAATGTTTAAAATGTCTTTAGACAGATCCACATGTTCCTTCTACCAAAAGAACTTTCATCATTATATCTTGTACTATGGCTATAAAGGTTACAAATCCTTTCAGCTTGTATATGTCAGGAAAAAGAACTTAGAGGGGCCAGTGAAATGGTTCAATAGGTAAAAGCAGCTGCTTGTCAAGCCTTACTGCCTGAGTTTGATCCTCAGAACCTACATGATGGAAGGAGAAAACCAGTTCCTGCTAGTTGTTCCCTAACACACACACACACACACACACACACAGAGAGAGAGAGAGAGAGAGAGAGGAGAGAGAGAGAGAAACAGAGACAAAGACAGAGAGACAGAGACAGCGAGAGACAAAGAGAATAAGAGACAGAGAGAGACAGAGAAAGAGGATAAATAAATGTTTTACATTTTTTAAGGATTTTGGCTTAATCAGTTATCTCTAGGTTCAGCAAGAAACCCTGTCTCAAAACTGGAGTGAAAGATGATAAAAGAAGACACCTAATAGTGACCTCTGATTTCCACATTCAAAGCACACACACACATACACACACACACACACACACACACACACACACACACACACACACTACACAGAACACAGAACAAAAGAGATACAGGGTAGGAAAGGAGAAGAAACGAAAAAAGAAAAAAGAAACCTACTTTGTTTTAGAAGTTGTTAGGGTCACAGCCTTGACCCAGCAGTCCTCACAGGCCAAGCCTGACAGGACAATTAAACAAAGAGGTCATGGTGAGAAGCAGTCTGTCTTCATGGAAGGACTGAAGAGCTGATAGCCCCTGTCAGAGTGTAGTCTGTCCATCATCATCTTCTGGGTCCCATCCTCCCCTGTAATGTGGTTTGTCAGAGCTACATGACACCTCCCTCTGGAAGACATGCTTCCCTTCTGGCTGAGAGAGCCTGTCGCTTCCCTTCTCCCAGGGTGAAGCTTCTAGGGAAATTTCATCATCTGGAAATTCTGAGATAAATCAAAACAAAAAGAAACTGAAATCTATAGGGAAGGGCACAGCTATCTATTCAAATATCTTCATTTGGGTCTGGAGAGATGACTCAGTTGTTAAGGGCAATGTTTGCTCTTCTAGAGGTCCCGAGTTCAATTCCAGGCAACCATGTGGCTCACAACCATCTGTAATGGAATCTTACGCCCTCTTCTGGTGTTCATGAAGATCGAGCACTCATGTACATAAAATACATAAATAAGGACTTTTTTAAAGGAAAGAAGGATGAAAAAAGAATATCTTTTTTCGCCGGGCGGTGGTGGCGCTCGCCTTTAGTCCCAGCACTTGGGAGGCAGAGGCAGGCAGATTTCTGAGTTTGAGGCCAGCCTGGTCTACAGAGTGAGTTCCAGGACAGCCAAGGCTACACAGAGAAACCCTGTCTCAAAAAAACAAAAAACAAAAAAAGAAAGAAAGAAAAAAAAGAAAAAAGAATATCTTTATTCTAGGCAGGACACAATGGAGCACCTCTAATCCCAATATTTGGAGGGCAGAGGAAGATGAGTCTGAGTTAGTTAAATACCATCCAGGGCTGCATAGTGAGATGATTTCTCAAAAAAGGAAGGGAGGGAGGAAGGAAGGAAGGAAGGAAGGAAGGAAGGAAGGAAGGAAGGAAGGAAGGAAAGAAGGAAGGAAGGAAAGAAGACGGTAACAAAGCCATCTTTAGGACTTTATGTACCTGTACTTGGCATTCTTTATAGAAAAATCTCTGATGTAAAAATAAAAACATTATAGAAATGTTTATTCTTAATGAGCTTTATTGCAACATTAATACATGTTGATGAAAGTGGCATAGTGTGGGAATACACCACCACACAGATTTCTAATCTGTCCCATCTATCACGCAGTGAGTCCTCTGGTGGTGATGAGTCTCTTCCTAAGTTCCCAGACACTCCATTCACAGCCTTACAGTTCAATAAAGTTTTCCAGGTGTCAAACTCCTAGAATTCTAACATTGGAAGGATGTGCAAAATTATCTAGTTCAATCTCCAGTTAAATTTAGATGCTTCTTCCACAGCACACATGACAGATGGTCACCTAGCCTCAGTTTGATATTTCTAGCAACGGAAAACCTCAAAAATCCATGTGACAGATGCTTCAATTTTTGGACAGTTCTACTGATTTGAAATGTGCAACATATGCTAAAATCAGCCTTTCTGAGATGCCTGTGGACTGCTTCTAGATCTACTCAGACAGCAAGCACATCTATTCCTGCTCAAACCTGCCCACCTTTAGTCCCTTCAGCCTTGCTAGAGGGAAAACGTGAGCATTGAGCCTCCTTCTCCCTCCCCTAGGCTGAGAGACTTCTCTGCTCTTCTCAAAATCAACCAGCCAGTAGGGTAACTTCTCTGTTTTTTTCTTTTGTGAGACTGGCTCAGGTGGGTCTCTGACTTATAGTTCTCCTATCTTAGTTTCTGAGTGAAAAGATTACAGGAACGTCATTATGCCTGGCTTGATTTCTTCTTTGATTTGCCTTATTTCAAGTACAGGTCTCTCAGTACCAAGCTGTAATTCAATCAAATTAATGAAGTAGTGTTTCTGACGAGTTATAAAGATGGTAAAGGTGCATGTCAGAAATCAAAATGTTCAGTGCTCACTCCTCCATTGTAGTGTCCCATTTTTGGAGAGACATACAGTAGCCTGTGACGGCCTTGCAACATTCAAATTCATTTTAATGTTATCTGTGTGTTTCTCTTTGAAATGGGTTCTTCCTGTTTCCCAGGTTGGTCTTGTCCTCCTACGTTCCAGCAACCCTCTTTTGCCTCTGCCTCCCTAGGAAGCTGGTGTTACATGCATACATCTCTGTATCTGTAAATTTATGGGATTTCCCCCCTCTATTGAGACGTGGGTGCATGCACATAAATGGCTTTTTCCACTTTATCATATACCATGAATACTTTTTCTAAGTAGTATGTAAACAGGCAGAACATTCTTTTAAATAATCTGCACCATTTAATAGTATATAATCATAACATCTATTCAAATGTTTGCTACCATATTAATTCAAAGGATAAACGAAGCTATACAAAGGGTACCTTTTCATGTAAGTTGTTATGTTCTGCTGCTTTCACATCTGTCCACAGGCATTTTTATAGAAATAAAATTACTGAATTTTAAAAAAATGGTGTTCATATTTCTAGTAGCTATGGCCATACACCAACTGATTGTGCCAGCAGATACTGGCTCAGAATAGAGTGTATGTTAGGGGTGGGTCTTCATAGTGGGGCAAGGTTAAAACCTTCCCATTCACTACTCACATGTATAAGCAATAACAAGCCACTCAGAGATTAAAGACAATTGTACAAATCCATAGAGAACCATTAAAATAGCAAAAAAAAATTGAACACGTACGTGCACACTTATTTAACATCCAAGTGACAATGTTCCTTTTAAAGAAAGACTTGAGCCAGGCAGTGGTGGCGCACGCCTTTAATCCCAGCACTTGGGAGGCAGAGGCAGGCGGATTTCTAAGTTCGAGGCCAGCCTGGTCTACAGAGTGAGTTCCAGGACAGCCAGGGCTACACAGAGAAACCCTGTCTCGAAAAACCAAAAAAAAAGAAAAAAAAAGAAATACTTGAAACTTGGAAACCACAAATGAACAGATGAGATCCACCACCTATACATTGAACAAACACCACCAACAAATTCTCCAGATGCCGGGCGGTGAGTTCCAGGACAGCCAAGGCTACACAGAGAAACCCTGTCTCAAAAAAAAAAAATCTCCAGATAAAAAGTAGGCTGGGAGGGAATATTTGCAAGCTATAATAAACTTATGTGTTGCTAGTACATAAAAAACTGACAATTTGACTACTCCATGGAAAGAGGAAAGTAGATATGAGAGAGAGAGAGAGAGAGAGAGAGAGAGAGAGAGAGAGAGAGAGAGAGCAGCCAGAGAATAGTCCAGAGCAGAGAAAGAGGTAAACTGGATATGGCCAGCAGACCAGACATGGCCAGAGCTGTCTGCAAGTGAGGGGGGAACAGCAGAGGTTAGAGAATGGGAAAACCAGTGAGAGAAGCAGGAGCAGAGCGAAGAACAGGAGAGCACAGGGCAAGAATAGCAGGGTTATAAGGAGAATGGGTAGCTAGGGGAAGGGATGCCCATGAACTGGAGGGAGGTTAGAGTAGAGGGGAAGTGAGAAGGCAAGGCGTTTGTTTCTTTTTCCCCCAGATGAAGACCCACTTCTAACATACACTCTATTCAGACTTTGAAATGTATAACAGGTACTTGTGACGCTGAGGAAACCTGCAGGCCAGCATGAGCTTTGATATGTTAATAGTCACCACAGGTAGCCCTGTGACCCTTGTGCCAGAGGTAAGGGAAATGACAATTTCACAGGCTCCTGGGGAATGCTGGCTTTTATCTAAGCACAAGGAATCCTCCCACAGTTTCAGGCTGAGTTCCTTGAGCTGCCTTTTGGAATTTGAGAATTAGGGTTTCTTTTGTTTATAAATAATTCCTTCAAATTAATGCAAAAGAAATCTACAAGTGGGAGCTAAAGATAGGAACAAAAGCTCCTAGTGAACTATAGTCAACAAATCAACGAATACACACAAAAGCCACGAGTTTTACACTCTCCCTGCCTGTGAGCTGGACTAAATCTGCCGATCTCAGTACTTCGGAGCGATATGCACAGTGGTCCCTCTCACTGAGGACCAGAGGGACCGTTCTAAGTGATTAGCGGGCTGTTCTTTCACGCCATACTTTCCTAATGGGATGATTGCATTTCAGAGCCATGCCATGGCATGCGCAGCTGCAGAACACGGCGTGCTGTCCCTTTTAGAAGTCCCCAGTGGAACCTCCATGCCAAGTGTATCTTCCCCCTAAGCACTCTCAAGCCACACAGTTAACAGATGACACGCTTCTTGTCACTCTAGAGATCTTTCCCTTTTCTTTTCTCCTTTACTTGAAGAGAAACAGGAAGCATCAGAGGAAGTTTTAGGAGGGGATTTTAACCCACAGAAAGAAACCAGACCAGAAATGAAACCTCAGGTTCAGCTGGTTGCCTTTTCCATACAGAATGGGAAACCGTAAGCTAAGACAGGCAAAAACCCAGAAGCCAGAAAGGATGTAAAAGTGCAAGCTAGTTACTTCTGAACTGTCTGTAGCGCATCTCTGGGGTGCTTCATCCTGGACCAAGGTCCAACTCCTGAAGAGGGACATTGATTTCAGAGGGAAGGGCTGCTGCCAAGCATCACCACTAAGAGGCGCTGTGCGCTTCCGGGCTTAGTGCAGGTAGATTTGTCTTCTCAGGGGCTTCAACCTCCGTGGACAGGTTACCCTCAGGCCTGCTAAATCTGAACTCTTCTCCACAATCCATAATCTGAACTAAGTCTAAAAGCTAGCATTTCTTTTCCTTCTTTCTTTTTTTTTCAAGAAATAAAAGAATTTTGGTGTGTAGACCAAATGGGTCTGCCATTTTAAATATTTTCTGGAATTTATTCACTACTAATATTTTACTTTAAATTTCATCCAATCTCCAAGGAATTTCAGAATGTCTAGGAACAGGCAAACTGTGTACCACTTAGCTAAGAGGCAAGCATGTAGGATGTACCACACAGGCATATGCCTTAGGAGACCCTAGTGAATGTTGTGAGGATGCTATATCAGAAGCATAGACAATACATCTGCATCTTCCCAAGTCAGAATTCACTGAATATTAGTAAATTCACAAGCTGCAGCAGTTTGGCAGAAATTTACTAAGTCGTCCTGATTTCCCTTGATAGTGCTGTGTGGGGAATCTGAGTCCTCTCCTGGGGTTCTTTGTCTCTTTTATTAAAAAGAAAAAAATGGACTCAAACAGAAGCTAGGGTACAATTTTATTAGAGTTCAGTTAGAAAAACAAACCCCAGAGCAGCTAGCTGTAAGTCCTGGCAGGTGACCAGAGGAGAATATGTAGAAGAGAAAGAGAGAGCCATACCATTTAAGTTAGACATGGGTTCAGACACACGATGGATGCAGCCACAAGGTAAAGAGGGAAGCTTTACAGCGTGAAACTCAAATTATTAGGTATAGCATGGTTAGGAAGGATATCTCCTTCCTAACCTACTTTCTATCGAAAGGGAAACGTAGAGTTTTCTGAGCAATTCAGAGAATCAGGAGGATTTTAGGAAGCTGTGTGATTACAGCTTGGGGCTGTACTAAGAGGATTCTGAGGACACATACTATCTCATTAAAGGGATAATTATGCCTCCTATCTCTTTACATGCCTTAAGGTGAAACCACCTTCTACCCCTCAGGATGTTTGGGTACCTTAGAATGTTAGGTCTCCAGGCAACTCAGAGAAGTAGGTTTCCCTAATATGACTCCATAAAGCCCTTATCAAGGATACCATAACGTTAGCTGGTTGAGGCAAACTCAGGTACCTTTATCCCAGTCTTAGCTAATGTTAACTCTTGAATTACACATTGCAAAACACATAGTAATTATATCTATATCGGTACCTCCCCTCCTGGGCTGAGAAAGAGACAGAGAGACAGAGAAAGAGACTGTGTCTGTCTGTGTTGGGAGAGGGCGCTATAGGCTGCAGCAGAGTTCAGCAGTAGAAAGCTGATAGAGATGCAAAGGGGATCTCTGGGCTCTCAGTTAGGGTGGCGGAGAGGGGTCAGATATACAATCCAGTTGGGATCTCCAAGTGTCTCTGCAGAATCAAGAATAAAGGGAGTCACAGGCTTAAGATGAGTCTCGAGGTCCAGTCCAACTGCAAAAGTGATGAGTGAGACCATGAAGGCCATAGAATCAAAAATCAAAATGAGGTCCAGAAGGACAAACGGACAGATGGAAGGACAGCAATTTAAGTAGGTGCAGCAACGATGAAGACTGGACAGAGTTGAAGGCCCTAGCAGTCAGGAGTTCTCTGACTCTTAGTACCTCCACACACATACAGGTAGTCAGATGACAGGTTGAAAGGACATTGTTATTGCAATGTTGATGTAAGGTTTCAAACCCGGGACAAACGACTAATGGAAGACTTTAGGGCCAGCTCTCTCAGCAGCACGTAGTACCTTTGGCTCCTCCCAGCTCTCCCCTCATCCCTCAGAAACTGTGACTCCTCCCAGCACATCTCACCCCGCCCCCTACCCTTAGCTTCTGCTTCCCTATCTGAAGCCTGATCCCATTTTGGCTACTCCAGGCTTTTGGCTTCTTGGCCGAAGATGCTGCCCCTGTCCACAGCTCCTCTTACAGTCTGGTTTAGTCCACCGGCCATGTTCAGCTTGGACTCTTCTCTCTGCCTGCCTTCTCCCTTATACCTAAAATTAAAATCTCCACACTTTTGGAGTAGTCATGACTTCCTTTTATTTCGTTTTTCATTCAGTTAGGAGTCATTTTCACGAAGTCCGGGAGAAGCTGTTGCACCCTTACCTGGGTCTAGTGTGCTTGATTAGTTCCAAGACCTGGTTTTCCTGATAAGATTTTAATATGTCCGTATGCTCATATGGTCACATCTACCTTTAGACTTTTAGGAGCTAGTTATTTACTGTTCTTTGCCTTGTGGGTGGTGCTAAGTGAAGAGTGAAGTCTCTTGGTGTAAGGTTGACATGGAGGACAAACAAAGGGAGGTCAGCGCATGTGTATATGTGGGGGAAGGGAAGGAAAGGGGGTGGGGATGGAAAATAGTATAAGAACCAGAGCCTACTGTTTCTTTGTATAAGGAGTGGTGGTGGTCCCGGAGGGGGGCAGGCCTGATTGAAATGTTACTTGTATAGGTTCCTGGTCAGTCATTGAGAGGGGTAACTAAGGCAATATGGTACGTGGTGGGTTAATGAATGTCAGGTGGCCGATAATACAGATAAACATCTTTTCTGGGCAGCCTTACTGGGGAGGGCAAATATCTATTAAACCTTCAGTTTTGGCACTGTCACTGTTTAACCAAAATGGAGGGGAGGAGTTTTACAAAACATTGTGGCAGTGGTTAACACTGGGGCAAAGCACAGCCTGGAACTTCCGGTTTCACTCCATCTGGAGAAATTTAGGACAGGGCACAGCCCCATCTCAACAATGTGGTTTTTGTTTTTTGTTTGTTTCAGAGATGGCGTCTTACTATGTAGATCTGCCTGCCTCTGTCTGCTCCCGACCATCACACCCTGGTTTTCAACAGTGAATTTAAGAGTTTAATTTCTTCCATATTCTTTTACTGTTTTCCCTAAATTCTCTAGTGTTTTAGAAATGCCTGCTGCCTCCTCACTTTGGCCCAGGTGGTATGTAAAAGCAGAAGTAAGTTGGACACCTCTGCCCCCGGTCCTTTCCTTCACTGAGGCAGAGGGACAGGAAGCACACATTGTAATTTGCCTTTCCTCGAATCATCTTGAATTCCAAGAACTCTGGGCAGGGAGACCACTCCCAGATAAGGTGGGGTCACACCCAGGAGCAGTTCTTATTTTCTGATAACTTCTCACTTGAATCAGTAAGGACTTTTTTGGACCTTGCTGGGTCGTATCTGGGACCGCAATCAAAAAGACAACAACCAGACAGTTTAAGTTTGTATTTATCTAAAGCTTGAATCTAGTTTGTTCCTCCTTACGTGTCCTTGTTGAAGAAATCTCTCTCTACTCTTTGCCATTATTCATCTCTTCAGCCAGCCGGCTGGGGATGGTGCCTGGGTCTAGCCTGTTGGGACTTTTGACGTTAAAGCTCTCATTATGGGATGACAAGGTAGCTCAGTGGGCAAGCCTGACGGCCTGAGTTCTATTTCTGGATTCCACAGTGAAAAGAGAAAATAGACTCCCAATAGTCGTCCTCTCCCAGAGTGTTGTTCTCTGAGGTCTCTGGTACAGACTTTCATTCATCTTCCAGTCCAGGTGACTAACAGGCGTTTTTGGATTAACTCTGGTTTTGTTTTGCTTGAGACGGGTCTCACTGTGTTGCCGTGACTGGCTTAGAACTTGCTATGAAGACCAGGATGGCCTAGAATTCACAGAAATCCACCTGCTTCTGGCTGCCGTGTTGGGATTAAGTTGTATACACAACACCCAGCTTGGATTAACTCTTAAAGGAGAGGACAACAGTTCCTATTATTATTCCATTATGAGAGAACCTATCTGCAATGGCCTCCAAATCTACTAAAATCTAGCTAACTGTCTAACACTAGGAACAATGGGATTTATGCTACAGCCTCGGTGTGGAGTAGGCTATATCCCTCAGGTCTGTATTAAATATTTTACCATAATTGCACAAGGAATAAGTCACCTAAAAGACATATTTCTTAACTTTTTAACATGTTAGAGTGATTTGCTTAACATGTATATATGTGCACCGGCATGCCAAGGAAGATAGAAGAAGATATGGGTTTTCCAGGAACTGGGTTAATGAGAATGCTGGGAATTCGTCCTGAGTCTTGCAAGATCCACAAGTGTTCTTGATAATCTTGGAAGATAAAGAGCTTCCCTGACTTCATCCCAGAATCTTGCCCAATATAGAAAGACAGACTAAGTATTCCTCTGCCACAGTAATTCTCAGGCTATAAAAAAAATGTTTCAGCTGGGCGGTGGTGGCACACGCCTTTAATCCCAGCACTTGGGAGGCAGAGGCAGGTGGATTTCTGAGTTCAAGGCCAGCCTGGTCTACAGAGTGAGTTCCAGGACAGCCTGGACTACACAGAGAAACCCTGTCTCGAAAAAAAGTATGTTTCATTATGTGTGTGTGTGTGTGTGTGTGTGTGTGTGTGTGTGTACAAGTGCTTTTGGGTGTCAGAGGTGTTGGATCTCCCTGAAGATGGAGTTATGAGCAGTTGAAAGTCACCTAATGCTGGGAATTGGACTTGGGTCCTCTGGAAAAACAATATACATTCTTAACTGCTGAGCCATCTCTCCAACCTTAGTTCTCAGGTTTAAACTTAAAAAAAAATGTTTTACTTTGATGTGTATGGGTGTTTCCCTGTATGTCCATATATATACTACACACACCTAGTGACAAGCCAAAGAGGGAGTCAGAAACCATGGAGCTGAAGTAACAGCTAGCTGGTTGTGAACTGCCCTGTGGGTACTGGAAATTGACCCTGGGTCCTGTGCAAGAGCACTAAGTAGTCTTAATCTCACCAGGCCCCAAATGACAGAGAGGTTTTGGTTTTGAGACAGGGGTCTTGCTAGTGTAGCCCTAGCTGGCCTGCAGTTCTCAGAGTACAGGGTTCAGAGATATGTGCCACTGTGTCTGACACTTTAAGAATTTGATGAGTTCAAGAATATATATGGGGACTGGAGAGATGGCTCAGTGGTTAAGAGCACTGGATGTTCTTCCAGAGGTCCTGAGCTCAAATCCTAGCAACCACATGGTGGCTCACAGCCATCTGTAATGGGATCTGATGTCCTTATCTGGTGTGTCAGTAGATAGCTACATAGTACTCATAAATAAAAGAAATAAATCTTTGTCTAATATCCATTTATCGGTGAGTACATACCATATATGTTCTTTTTGACTGAGTTACCTCACTCAGGATGATATTTTCTAGATCCACCCATTTGCCTGTGAATTTCATGAGGTCATTGTTTTTAATAGCTGAGTAGCACTCCATTGTGTAAATGTGCCACATTTTGTGTATCCATTCCTCTGTTGAGGGACATCTGGGTTGTTTCCAGCTTCTGGCTATTATAAATAAGGCTGCTATGAACATAGTGGAGCATGTGTCCTTGTTATATGTTGGAGCATCTTTTGGGTATAGCTGGATCCTCAGGTAGTGCTATGTCCAATTTCCTGAGGAACCACCAGTCTGATTTCCAGAGTGATTGTACCAGTTTGCAATCCCACCAGCAATGGAGGAGTGTTCCTCTTTCTCCACATCCTTGCCAGCATCTGCTGTCACTGAGTTTTTAATCTTAGCTATTCTGACTGGTGTGAGGTGGAATCTCAGGATCCTTTTGATATGCATTTCCCTGATGACTAAGGATATTAAGTGATAAGTGGATATTTGGCAAAGAGCATGGAATACCCATAATACAACTCACAGACCACATGAAGCTCAAGAGGAAGGAAGACCAAAGAGTGGGTGCTTCAGTCCCACTTAAAAGGGGGAACAAAATAATCAAGGGAAGTAGAGGGTGGGAGGGACTTGGGAGGAAGAGAGGAGGGGGAAGGGAAAAAGAGGAGCAGAATCAGGTATGGGAGGAGATGGAGATGTACAGAGGAGATGTACAGTGTGTAGCAATGGGGGACAGGGAACTGGGGATAGCAACCAGAAAGTCCCAGATGCCAGGAAAGCAAGAGCCTCCCAGGACCCCACGGGGATAACATTAGCTGAAATACCACACAAAGAGGAGGGAGAACCTGTCCAGACCATATCCAGAGGTTAGGCATGGCCCCCTGGTTGAGAGTTGGGGCCATCCACCCATCTTCAAAATTTTAACCCAGAATTGCTCCTGTCTAAGGGAAATACAGAGACAAAGAGTGGAGCAGAGATTGAAGGAAAGGCCATCCAGAGACCGCCCCACCTGGGGATCCATCCCATATGCAGACACCAAACCCAGATTGGTGATGCTAAGAAGTACTTGCTGACAGGAGCCTGATACACTGTCCTGAGAGGCTCTGCCAGAGCCTGACCAATACAGATGAGGATGCTTGCAGCCAGCCATCAGACTGACCACAGGGACCCCAATGGAGGAGTTAGGGAAAGGACTGAAAGAGCTGAAGGGGTCTTTCTAATCTGGCATCAATGGGAGGGGGGGCCTTTGGCCCTGTGAAGGCTTGATGCCCCAGTGTAGAGGAATGCTATGGCAGTGAGGCAGAAATGGGTGGGTGGGTGGGAGAGCACCCTCATAGAAGCAGGGTAAGGGGAGATGGGATAGGGGGTTTGCAGAGGGGAAACTGGGAAAGGGAATAACATTTGAAATGTAAATAAATAAAATATCCAATAAAAAAGAAAATAAAACTTAAGAATATATATGCCGGGCAGTGGTGGTGCACGCCTTTAATCCCAGCACTTGGGAGGCAGAGGCAGGCGGATTTCTGAGTTCGAGACCAGCCTGATCTACCGAGTGAGTTCCAGGACAGCCAGGGCTACACAGAGAAACCCTGTCTCGAAAAACCTAAAAAAGAATATGAATATATATATATTGTTTTCTACTCCCAACCCCAGACACTCAGATTTTTTTTTCTCATTCATAACTTTTCAAAGATCTCGGGGTGCTCTCTCTGTATAGCCAGAAGAGAGGAGCCCTGCTCCTGTAAAGCACCTTCACTTGCCTTCCTTTACAGTGTAGTAAGGGGACCATGGGTGCTGGCATGAAACTTTAATCCTAGCACTCTGAGGCAGAGGAGCAGGGACTAAGGGACTCAGTTGGTAAGGTGCTTGCTCTGTCCTGAGCTTACCCCCATGTTTGCTGTGGCCACTGTACTTAGAAAAAGTTCCTCTACGCTGGCTAAATAGTGTCAGGTCCCACCCCCAAACCTCCACACACCCTGAAAACCACAGTAATTAGCATTCCAGACTTGTTTTCCTAAATTCCTGCCCCAGGCCCCTATAGACCCTCTGACAATGGCTGGCCACAGGAGAGGTCTGCAGTCACCTGGCTGGCATTCTTTCCTTCTCTAGTCACCACTGTTTGGTCACTCCTAGCAATGAACAATGTCCACCTTTTACAAAGAAATTTCTCCCAACCCCCTTCTGTCTTCTGCCTGCTCCGGCCTGTAAACAGATGATGGGTGGACTCTGCTTCTTAAAGTGACCCTGTCTGCAGGATTTTTCCAAATAAACTATCTTAAGTCATCATTTCTTTGTCTGTCTTTCTTTCTTGCTGGCTTTGGAATTCCAGAATCCATATAAAAATAACCAGGCATGGTAGGTTGTACTTATGATTCCAGTGCTGGGGAGGTAGAGAGAAGTAGATTACTTTGGCTCTCTGACTAGCTAGCATGGAGTATTTGGTAAGGTCCAGACCAGTGAGAGCTCTATCTCAACAAACAGGGTGAATGGTGCCTGGGGAAGAACAACCAGCTTTGTCTTCTGTCCTCCACATACACACATGTACACACATGTACTGTAGAGTGAAAAATTATAAAGACCATTTTATAAAATATACACACTAGTTCCAAGAAGGCGGAACTGAATGTAGGATTTCAGGCCTTCACTGCCCTGGGATACATCCCGGGAAGAGTATTAACATTCCTCAAGCCTCAGGGAAAAGAACCCACCTGTGGGTGGGGAAGGCCCAAAGCAGGAAGACACATTCCTGACAACAAAGAAAGATGCAAGTCATCTGGGTGGTTCCAAGAAATAACTAACTTTCCACTGATCTTGGTTACCCCTCCCCCCCCCCCTTGAGGTCTTTTCCAGTGTTACAGCTTGCTGAGTTCAAAATTTATAAAACAACCAATCATGTGTAACCGCGCGAAAATTCCTTCCTTTCCCTACCCCCTACTATAAAAGGTTCCTTAGCCCACCACACGGGGTCAAACTGTACTCATGTATGAGTGTGCATTTTGAAGCTGGCTGCCAGCTCTCTTCCCTAATAAACCTCTGCTAATTGCATCCAGTAACGGTGTCTTGGAGTTTGTGGGTGTTCACGACTTCCCGAGACTTGAGTAAGGGTCTCCCGAATTTGGGAGTCTTCAGTACCAGCACACATATGTGCACCTGCAAACACATGAACATGTACACAGAGAGAGGGAAAATAAAGTATATTGAAGATTCTGCTCACTCACCTTGAGCGGGGTGTGCAACACAGTCTTGCTTAGCTAATTAGTTCAGCCTGGACTCTGAGTCTTTAGGAAAGGTATTTAAAGGGTCAGGGCTAATTAAAAATTATTCATCAAATAGCTGTGGTACTGAAAGTCTGGGACTCCTGGACATGGTAGCTTGAGAGAGAGAGAGAAAGAGAGAGAGAGAGAGAGAGAGAGAGAGAGAGAGAGAGAGAGAGAGAATGTACATGTACTTGTGCATTGAGTAAGAAGTAGGTGTGTGGCTGTGTCTTTTCACCCCTAGAAGCAAAGCTGGCTTTTCTAGATACTATATGACTCCGTTTATATGGGGTACAAGAACAGTTAATGCAGAGACAGAGAATGAAATGAAAATCACCACAGGCTGGGAGAATGGAGAGCTGGAAGGCAGTGTTAAGTGAGCACAGAGCTTTAGTTTGGGTTGACGGAGTTTGTAGAGATGAATAGAAGCAATGTTTACTCAGCCTTGGGAACCTGAGTGAGCTGCCTGATGAACAATCTTTAAGAGGACAGAGGACAAAGCTGGTTGTTCTTCTTTGTTATATTGACATTTTTCCTCCCCAACTTGTTTTTGGTCACGGTGTTTCATCACAGCAATGGTAAAAACTAAAACGAAAAATGTAAGAATTTTTTTGTAGTTATTATTTTCTCTACATGGATGTTTTGCCTGTGTGTATGTGTATCTCATGCCTGCCTAGTACTGTTGGAGACCAGAAGAGGATGTCGGGTCCCCAGGAACTGGCATGGCATTTCCGATGGTTGTGAGCTGCCATGTGGTTGCTGGCAATCCAACTCAGATCCTATAGAAGAGTAACTGGCGCTCTTCACCACTGGTGACATCTCTCCAGCCCCAGTGAGCATAAGTTTTAACTCGAACACTCTGTGCAAACATTTTGATGGACAAAGATTCTCTAGGATGAGCGCTTAAAAGATGTTTTCATGGATGTTTCCTGGTTGCTTAACTCAGTTTATCTTCATTTCTCTCTTAAGTCGTGATTTTCTTCTATCTTTCTAATAATTGTTTATTAGGGAGCATAACAGTGTTCAAGGGGTAGTGATGCACCTGTGACAAGATGCCTGTTTCTGTTGCCCTGGTAACTAAGGTTGAAGTCTACCTTTGTCTGGCTACTCTTCTGAGCACCAAGAAAAATGAGAGACTCCTTTTACCAGCAAGGCCTCTCCTACTCTGACCCCGTCTACCTGTGGAATGTCACGTAGCCTTGGTTAGCCAGCTTCCTTTCTCCTGATAAGAACTTGATTACCAGCACCTGAGGTTCCCGGAGTGGCTCCTCATGCTAATGAGGCATCTCAATACCTTAGCGCCTTCAGCCAATGACCTTTGCCCACCCTGGATATTCCTGTCTCCTTACCCCAAAACTATATAACCCTTGATTCACCCAGAGGGTGAATTGATCCATCTCCCCAAATCTGATCCTGGGGTGCCATTATTACTGTTTGTACTCAGGCTGTCTGAAACCCTGTTCATCTACTCTGCCTGCTTTGTCCTCATGGGCCTGTGGCCAATGACCCCAGGGAGAAGGGAGACCCACATTTGTCTTAGTTACAGGCTATTAGGCATCATTACCGAACCCTGGTCTCTCTCAGAATTCTTCTTCCATGTAACTGTGGGCCTTTCTAAACCTGCCCCAGCTCCCGAATAAGGACAGGAAGACTAGTTTGTTTGTGTATTTATTTATTTATGCCTAGGCCTTATGCTAGGCTTGTTTTCAACTATTTTGTACCTTATTATCCCATTTATGCTAATCTAAGTTCTGTCACATGGATGCTTAGTTAACTCTCCTCAGTTTCATTCATCTGACTTATTCCAAGTTTGAGTGGCAAATCTTCCCTTGTCTAACTCTTTCCCAGGGTTCCTCTATCCAGATGTCCTGCTTTACCTACTATGCCTTATGTTATAGGCCATAGGCTTTTTTATTTTATTTTATTTTAACCAATCAGAAGGTGCCTTAGTTAAGCAAAGAAGGACAGAGACACATCTTCACATGGTGTACAAAAACATCACTCTAATACTTCCATCTTTCCATCTGCCCTTGAAATCCAAGACGTGTTGAGGGTTAGATTGTAAGCTTTAAAATTTCAACCTAACTTTAATGGTGATTCTTAAATGCTTTAACCTCCCTTCTAGCTCCACCACCTACCAGAGGTAGTGGAAAAGAAAAGATACAGAGGAAATAGATTTGTTTAGAAATGGTTCTTTGGAACAAATCCCATTTGTGTTGTCAGGAAATCAGCAGTTAAGTTTACAGGTCAGCAGTGGCAGCTCGATCCACCGGAAAATACTTCACGAATACACCAGTAGTCCAGTTTGGTAGAGACAGGATAACAAACATGAATCAGCAGTAGCGGCATGATCTAGCAGAGACAGCCAGGCCTCTGCGTCAGCATGAGTCAGCAGGAGGGATTCGGACCAGCAGGAAAGCTAGGAAAAGTTCTCAATTGTGTCTCTCAAGGAAGTGAAGATAGTGAAGACAGGAGACCAGTAAGCGTTGTAGAGCTAGCTCTACCAGCAAGCCCCTCTCACAGTCCCTTGAGTCCTATTTATACTCCCTCCAAATATCACATGTCCTTCACAGGTCTTGCCTCAGCACATGAGTCTGTATCAGCTGACATCACTCTGCCAATCAGCGGAGTCCACGGAAGTGGCAAGAAGCTGCAACACACCAGAATCCTTCTGGGGTTTTTTTGGTGTGTTTCTCTCCATGGAGTCCACAACAAATGGAACTCAACTACAAAAGGTAAGGCAGACCAATACGTGTGTTGTTAGCGAAATAAGCATTCTTCACAAGTTCTTTGTCTGCCTTAGCAAAACATCCTTTCACCTGTGTCTGCTTCAGCAAAACACCCCTTCATGTGTTTACCCCAGCAAGACACCGTTGAACACAAATGACTTTCCAAACAACCCTTAAGTTTTCACTTCATTTGATGGTCACAATCTAACTGCTGGCTGCTCTCTGCTCACTGATAGATGAGCACCTTCAAATCCTTATTCAAGAGAATTTCTTGTCTCTGGCCTCAAGGAGACTTTGGTCCTAAACCTAACTTGGAGCAAATATTGGAGGCCCTGGGAGGCCTGGAGGGCTAGACAGAATTTAAGGATGGATAGTGGAAAATACACCTTTCCATACATACTGTGGTGGTTTGAATATGCTTGGCCCAGGGAGTGGCACTATTAGGTGTGGCCTTGCTGTAGTAGGTGTGGCTTTGTTGGAGGAAGTGTGTCACTGTTGGGCTGGAAGACTTTGAGCTCCTCCTCCTAGTTGCCTAAAGACAGTCTTCTAACTGCCTTTGGATCAAGATGTAGAACTCTCAGCTCCTTCTCTAACACCGAGTCTGCCTGGATGCTCCCATCCTTCCTGCCTTGATGATAATGGACTGAACCTCTGAACCTGTAAGCCAGACCCAGTTAAATGTTGTCCTTTATAAGAGTTGTTTTGGCCATGGTGTCTCTTCATGGCAATGGAATTCCTAAGACACACAGTTTTCACTGGCCCAACAACCAGGCTCCTGGAAGTGTTTCATCAGGGTTTCTTGAATGAATGCAGTTTTATTCATCTGGCTCTCTAATTCCAGTTCTATTAGCCCTGTTCTTTCCTGCCGAGCTCTGGGGGAGGCCAAGCAACAGGGAAAGGATGAGCACAGGATTTGTAGGTCCCTCAAGGGCTCTACAGCTCCATCTACTACTTGCAGATGCAAGTTCTGACCCCACCCGGCACATAGGATTTGGCAAGAAGTTGCAAAATTCCCAGGATGTCAGGTCCTATATTTCCTTGCTATTTTAGGATTAAGGTTTTATGCCAGGCAGGTACTACGCTAAGCGCTTCATTTCCTCTTTTTCTTTTTAAAAACATGCGTTTTGTCTATGGGAGTTAGAGGCACTGTGTGCATATAGAGTTCAAAGGACAACGTGTGGGAGTTAGCTCTCTCCTTCCAGAGATCCAGTGGATCCAGACATCAAACTCAGGTCACCAGGCTTGGAGGCACATGGTATTACCCACTGAGCCATCTCAGTAGCCACGCTGAGTAGTTCATTTTATAACATTATTTAACCCTTCCCTCAAGCTATAAAAAAGAACAGCTTATAAACTGAAAGCCAGATGATTTAAATCCCCTGCTACCTATACCTATCTATTCTACCTATAAATGGCAGTATAAGAAATTAAAATTTGGAGACAGGCGGATTTCTGAGTTCGAGGCCAACCTGGTCTACAGAGTGAGTTCCAGGACAGCCAGGGCTACAGAGAAACCCTGTCTCGAAAAACCAAAAAAAAAAAAAAAAAAAAAAAAAGAAATTAAAATTTGGTCTAATGTGCTTTATTAAACAGATATTTTAACTGTACAATAGCAAAGATGATACAGTATGTTCCCTATAAATATTCTCCTAGTTTTTCTTTTCTCTAAATACCAAACCAACCTTGATGCATTGTTATTACCTCAACTCCAGACTACTTTAAATAGCTTCAACCATAAGCAGCCAGACTTCCAGATTAGAATTCATCTTCTCACTGAACTGCTAATTTCCTTGTTAAATCCAGGATTCAACCTGGGGTGTCACATTACACCGAAGGGCTAATGTGTTGTTGTTGTTGTTGTCCTTCTGGGTAGCCCTGGCTGTCCTGGAACTCACTCTAGAGACCAGGCTAGCCTCAAACTCAGAGATCCATCTGTCTCTGCTTCCCAAGTGTTGGCACTAAAAGTGTACATCCCCACAGTTGTGTTTTATAAACTGGCGGAGATGGATTGCGGTGGGAGGGAGCATTTCAGCAAACCTGCCACCCCACCAACGTCTCTTCCTGAACAATCAAGCCATGCCACAGGCCTAGTATGGAGAAGGTTTATTGATGGGAAAGGATAGACGCGGAGAAAGGGGGACAGAGAAGGACAAAAAGAGTGAGGAGAGAAAGGAGAAGAGGGCAGCTGAGAACATAGGGGAGTCGGGGGCCTTAAGGATTGGTCTTCTAGTATGCCTGGCTCCTAGGGAGTACCTGGCAGGTGGAGATACAAGTTGTTGCTAGGTGACTGTTGGGCGGAGCCTAGAGGAATTGCTAACCACCACAACCACCACCATCACTACCACCACCATCACCACCACCACCACCACCA
>JANHMN010000003.1:167460145-167488552 GCA_030674055.1 Rhabdomys pumilio
CTCTCTCTCTCTCTCTCTCTCTCTCTCTCTCTCTCTCTCTCTCTCTCACACACACACACACACACACACACACACACACTCTCCCTCTGCCCCTCCCCCTCTCCCCTTCTGTGTGTGTGTGTATGTGTGTGTGTGTGTGTGTGTGTGTGTGTGTTATGCTTTGCTCTAGACAGCTATTTCTTGCTATTCTAAACACTCTCTCTGCTAGTAAAAATTCCAAAAGCTATCTGGATAGCTCATGGGTTTTCTGATCAAAGTCAGAATGCCAGAAGAAATTCTAAAAGAGCTGTGTTCACTCTTCAAACATCCCTCTCCAGATAGCTGCTAGAAAACATTCTAAAAAAACCGTGTCAGCTCTCTAAGTAATTCTTGGGATTTGGAAATACTGTTAGAAAAAATTCTTGAAGAGCTATTTTCACTCTCCAGACAGCTCAGCCCTCATGAGGGAAAAACTAACTCTTCGGAAGAACTGCTTTAGCTTTCTGTTAAGCAGACCAAACACCCAGGTTTTTTATTTACATAGCAATTCAGTTATTGATTCCAGGTACTCTTTGATTATCCTATGAATCAGAAGTCTGTGAACCCAGCCCCTTAATTCTAAGGAGACAATAAGCACACATATCTTTTTAACTTTGTAAAAGAATTCAGAGATCTACCTGTTTCATTTAAGCACGGAAGATAAGATAGCTGGGTGGGACCCCATCAGGAAATTACAACATCTACACCTGGGCCTGGACTTGCTATGTCCCAGATTGACCTTGAGCTCAGGAATCTGCCTGCATTTGAATTTGCCTGTCTTTGTATCTTTCTGATAAATTGCCTCATAGTATAGCTGAGTCTGTTCCATTAGATCAGTGGAGCTCCTTTTGCAATTCATATTGCATCTTTATATTTTTCATTATTTAGAAATGATATAATTTTTGGACTCATGTTTTTAGGGTTTCCACAGCCTTAAGTGCTGTCCTGAAGGTCCCAGCCTTTGCCATTTTGTTGAGACATTAGCCACACCTTTGCTTTCTGGACTCATGCTGTTTCTGATTATCAAGGAGTCCTCCCTGGGAGGAATGTGAAAATATGTACCTCACTGTACAAACAAGCCTGTTTCAGGGGCAGGAACCAAGTCAGTTTGTCCTCACCGAGTCCATGCTCACTGGCAGTAAGTGGATCTGAGCTCCAGGCTAGCCTGATCTACAAAGAAAGTTCTAGAACAGCTAGGACTACAAAGAGAAACCCTGTTTGGGAAATAAACAAACAATTCACAAAACCAAAACCTTGCAGCTTTATATCGGGCATCTGCAGCTTGTGGTAGTATCACCTGGGTCCATAGGGTTTGGGTACCCTCACCTCTCTGGCTCTGCTACCTGCAGTAGTATATATGTTAACTCCTGGGCTGCCTCTGCTTGATAAGGGCAGTTCACACCAGCAGAGGTATCATGTTTCTGGCATGTTCAACATCCTGGGGGCTGCACTGCACCTCAGGTCTCAGCCTTGTAGCTTTACACACGGTGTGCACAGGAGCTCCATGCAGGGAACCTTACCCTAGTGCACATTGCCTGGCCTCAGCAGCTTCCTAGAGACTTGGTGCAAGCCTCCACGACCCTGTCATTAGGTCTAAAGGAGACTCCAATCCCCCAAACTCCAAAAGGCAGGCCAAATATCTAGAAATAGGCTCAACGTGGACGACTGGACTATTGGAGGATTTCTTAGATAAAAGCTATCATTCCTGAGGAACTTGAAAAGCTGGTTCCTCTTCGACCAGAAGAAGTCATTTCTTTAACTTCTGGCAGAAAAGACAAATGGCTACCTGTAGTACCTTTTAGAATACCAAAGTACGAGTTCTAGGCCAGCCTGGTCTACAGAGTGAGTTCCAGGACAGCCAGGGCTACACAGAGAAACCCTGTCTTGAAAAACCAAAAAAAAAAAAAAAATAGAATACCAAAGTACAAGTTGGCCTCCAGGTACCCTTAGTGTCACAAGCATGTGTTACACAAAGTCCATGCTAACATCCTAGCTCTTCTGACCTCCTTCCCTACCCTAAATTCCTCCCAGCTCATGGGCTTCTCTCACCCTAACCCCCAGCTACTCATTCTCCTGGTAAGCCTGCTGTTTTAGGTATTCCTTTGCTCTCTGTGTGTCTTAGTTTGGGTTTTTATCATTGTGAAGAGACACAATGGTCAAGGCAACTTTTATAAAGGAAAACACATAATTGGAGCTAGGTTTCAGTTCATGGTGGGAAACACGGTGGCACACAAGCAGACATGGTGACAGGGAAGGAGGTGAGAGTTCTACAACTTGTTCTGCAGGCAGCAGAAGCTACACTGGGTGTAGCTTGAGCATATAAGACCTTAGAGCCCGCCTCCACGGTGACATGCTTCCTCCAACAAGGCCCCACTTCTTAATAGTTCCACTCTTTACAGCCAAGCATTCAACCACAGTCTATGGAGGTCATTCCTATTCAAACCACCACACTGTCTCCCTCCTCCCTCCCTCTCTTTCTCTGCTCTGCTCCTGCTTCTCTCGAGGCCAGATCTGGTCTGCTGCCCAAGTTCAGTCTACTTTCTCTGCTCTGGACTCTGACAGTTGTGTTCAGCTGTTCTATCTCTCATATCTACAATAAAAACCTTCCTCTCAACACGACCATGGAGTGGTCATGTTGTCAGTTTATATACCTGTAACTTTGGTATTCTATATGTTTGCACCATTACTACTGTGCAGACAGCTGGCTCCTTGGGACTGCAGTTGAGTGGCCTCTCTGTGCTTAAGAGGTTAGACTTAGGAAAATGTTTTCTTAGATGGTACTATTGGAGCAAGGCATCCTGGAGCCTTCAATGGGCGGAGGCTACCCTATTATTGAACAGTCCTATGTTCCTGGACAGTGTTGTAGGCTTCCATGTCAGTGTACAATTAAAATTTAGCTTGACAACGATCTTCACTTTGCAGATGCTCTCTTTGTTGTTTACAACCCCATCCCAATCAAAACCCACACTCCCACATCTTTCTACCAAGGATTTTCACCGTGAACCTGGCTACTGGAAGTGAGCAATATCTGTGCCACAGACTGATTTAGATGTTGTCTTGGGTTTCCTTTCATCAGACAAATTAGTCCAATATTTTAAATCTGAGCATTTCTCAAATTTTCAGGGTATAGGCAGATACAGCCAGATTCTTTGCCAGACTATAACACAAACAGCTTCTGATCCATTTCCAAAAAAACAAAACAAAACAAAAACAAAAAACAAACAAAACAAAACAACAACAACAAAAAAAACCTCTTGTTTTTCTCTGAAACTTCATGGCAGAGTGAACACTGTAGAGCCACATGGCTCTAGCTTTTCTAGATTGTTTCTTCCATTGCTGTGATGGAGTATGTGACCCAACAACTTAAGAGAAGGTTTATTCTGCTCACAATTAGAGAGAAGAGCACATGATGTACAGTACATCATGGGAAGGAAGGCATGCTGGGAGTATCTCTGTGAGGGCAGATGTTTGCAGCAGCTACTTAGTATGTGGCACCCACGAGGAAGCACAGGGTTCAGGGCAGAAGCTGGGCCAGATTGTGGCCCTCCAGATATGCTGTTATAGTCCTAGTCCTGTCAGCTAGGGTGTACATCCAAAAGCTTCTACAACATCTCAAACCAAGGCCACCAGCTGAGGACCAAGTGTTCAAACACATGAAGTCTCTAGGAGACATTCCCACTCAAACCATAATAATCTATATACTGGAAAGGGTAGCTGGGCAGTGGTGGTGCACGCCTTTAATCCCAGCACTTGGGAGGCAGAGGCAGGTAGATTTCTGAGTTCAAGGCCAGCCTGGTCTACAGAGTGAGTTCCAGGACAACCAGGGCTACACAGAGAAACCCTGTCTCGAAAAACCAAAAAAAAAAAAAAAAAAAAAAAAAAAGGAAAGGGTAAAACAAGCCTACTTCACATTCTGAAGAGGCAAAGTCGCAAGTACTAAACAAACTACTATTATCATGTTTACAAACAATATTATCGCAACCCACCATATTGTCTTTCAAAAAAAAGCATCATGAAGAGTCAATTATAGGTTAGTTCCCAACTTTAAATAAATGAAGTAGAAACAGAGATTCACAGTGGAGTAGTGGACGTAGCATTATATTGGGAATTGGAAACTTGTCTCCGGACTAGTGCCTGCTTTTCTTGACCCCATACCTTCTGCTATGCAATCTTACTTGTCTGGGCTTCTATCTGAAATGAAAGAATGCTTGTTTCAACTTTGAATTAATCTCCGAGAGTCCTTAGAATTCTCTGAATCTGTATGGTTGAGACTTCAAGGGTTCTTGACTTGTGGGCTGTAACCCTGTTGGCCAGCCTCTATCTCCAAAAATATTTAAATTACAATTCATAACAGTGGCAAAATTAGTTACGAAGTAGCAACAACAATAATTCTATGGTTGGGGGTCACCACAGCCTAAGGAACTGTACTAAAGGTTCGAAGCATTAGGAAGGTTGAGAATCACTGCTCTAAGAAGTTATGTTGAGAAACTATTACCTTTGACTTGTTCTAAAACATATGGATGGTGGCTTAAAAAAATATATTTTAAAATATATATATATATATATATATTATATATACATGCATATATATAATATATATATAATATATATATACATGTATATATATATAATATATATATATATTTTGTTTGTTTGTTTGTTTGTTTTTTGAGACAGGGTTTCTCTATATAGCCCTGGCTGTCCTGGAACTCACTCTGTAGACCAGGCTGGCCTGGAACTCAGAAATCCACATGCCTCTGCCTCCCAGGTGCAGGGATTAAAGGCGTGCGCCACCACTGCCCAGCTGACTTGAAAATATATTATTAACTACTTTTAAACTGTACATTGCTCACTTATTAAAAACAACAAAAAATTTTATGAAACACCTTCCTCCCGACCACCTCAGAAAGTTGCTTAAAATCTACAAGATTGAAACCCACCACCTAGTGGTGACGAAAGGAATTTCATGCTAGCGATAGGGAACAGGATGGTTTCTCACAGCTTGCGTTCATTTTACTTTGATCTTCTCCCCATCTAACCCGGGGTAGTATTAACCACACAGAAACTCAACGAATTCTGACCTAAGACTTCATTTGACAGGGGTCTCATTATGTTTCTCAGGCTGGCCTGGAATTTGCAATCCTGCCTCTCAGCCCTCCCAACTGTTGCCGTTACCAGATGTGCACCACCCATGCACGACTGATAGTGTAGCCCTAAAGCAATGAAACTGTGGGCTTTGAGAATTGCGGTAATCTAATTGGCTTTCAGATGGAAGGTACTCCTATCAAGAGACCCATCAAGTCATTCTTAGGGGCAGTTACACCAGTTCGCATGCCCCAGAGTGCCCTCCCTTCACAGACCCAGAACCTTTGACTTGATACACATCATGGAATCCTTGAGGTAAAGTGGTGATTTTGTTTTACCTACAAAAATAATTACTTACATTTAAATATTTAGTAGGAATGCACTCTCCTTAAATTCTAAGGGTGGGAAAGAGGCCAAAGTCGTAGATAACTAGCTTGTGTTGGTAGTCATTTCCGTTTTTTCGTTTCCTATTTCCTCCTTGCTCTTTCCCCTCTGTCTTTCAAATAAATCATGTAATTAATAGTGTTATGTTTAAACAAAACATGGCTCCCTGTGCAAGGTGGTTTTAATTATCCCAGAAGGCACCTGGAAATCCTTTCTCATCAAAATGTTCTGAGTTCTTTCCTGAACTACGGATCTGAGGTATTTTCCAACATATTCTTAAGCTGTCGTTAGAAATTCATTTTCTATTAGCATATTTCTCTCAATTCTCTTAAAACTTTCAAATATGATCCGTCTTGCTAGTAGAAACCCACTAGGCTTTTTATTTGACCTACAACCATTTTCTTGCTTTTTTTGTTTTTAAATTGGGGCTTATATGAATACCTGCGAAGTATTCCGATAACTTAAAGCCGAATTATCCACTTCACCTTTGGAAACCTCGGGGCTCAATGCCTCCAAGGGCATCCGGGCATTTATTCCTATTTCTGCTCCTCCTCGGCGCCCCCAGGAGGGGCGGTTTCGGCCGAGAAGTTGCGAGAAGCAATGGTGCGGAACTTGCAACAGTTGGTGCCGGGCGATAGGCAGGTAGGAAGTGATAGATGGGACTAGTTTAAAACCCAAAAGCCCGGGGGAGGGCCGGGGCCGCCGTGGCTTTGCTGGAGAGCGAGGGCGGCGCCGGACCGGGCGCCGGCGTAGGAAGGCGCAGTTCCGGGGCTGCCGGGACGTGGGACGCTGGGCTGGTGCGCGGCGACGCCGGGCGGGAGGGAGGAGGAGCGGGCCGCTCCGGGGCCACGGGGAGGTGAGCGCAGCCTTGCCCCCGCGCCGCCCCCGGCGGGAGGCGCGACGCCTAGGCCACGGGTGCGTGCGCGGCCCCGGGCGACGCGGCTGGGCGTGCGCGGGGCCGCGGCGGAGGCAGGGCCGGGCGGGCGGCAGAAGATGGCGAGGGTGTGTAGGCGGCAGCAATGCTCCGTTGAGAGACGCGGCTTTCGGCAAGAACTGGACTCGTGGCGCCACAAGCTCATCCACTGTGTAGGTGAGGCTCTCCACCGGTGCTGGAGCCACTCGGCCGCCGGCCGCCCGTGCGTGGGAGGGAACAGGGCTGCGTCCGCCGCGCTCCGGCCCCGCGCGCCCTCCCGGGCTCGGCCCCCTCCCCCACCCCCCGGAGCGCGAGCGCGCCGCCGCGGCGCCCCTCCCCTCGGCTCGCGGGGCGGACTCGGACGCGCGGCCTCTCCTCAGCGGGCGCATTGTGGACGCCCAGCCCTCCGCCGCCGCCGCCGCCGCCGCCAGCGCGCCGGGACGCACGGGGTCGCCCCCACCTGCCCTCGGCCCGCGCCCCTCCCCCACGCCGGCGGCGCGCCCCCGTGCCCGCGGGCACGCGCGGCGGCGCTCGGGCGTGTGCGAGGCGTGAGGTGGAGATGGGGGCGGAGGGAGCCGGAGCTGTCACAGGCCCCGCGTCCGCCTGAGCGAGCCAAGTGGGGTGTCATGGCCGCGGGGGGCAGCGGCTGCACTTCCTCTGCTGGCAGCGGCGGCTGGGGAGTTAGTCCTCGACGCACGGGTCGGTGTGTGCGGATTTGTGTTAGGCTTGCGCGCGGCGGGGAGGCGGGGGTGAGAAGCCGGGCGGGGGTCACCCTCGTCCCCTCCGCTGAGCCGGCGACCGGCGACCGGCGCGCTTCCCCGGGGCGGCGGGAGCGTGGACCGGGGGGCGCCCGGGAGGGGCCGGGCGGCGAGCTGCACCTCTCACACTGTGTGTTTTGTCTTGTTTTCTCTCCCAAGGTCCCGTTTCCCTCTGTGCGGCGGCCGGCGGGACCATAAGGGCTTAACTCACATATTTAACCCCCCTCCAAAAAGTAAGTGGCCCGTGTGGTGTCTGCTCCACCCGCCGCCCCCTAGCCTCTGTCCATCCTTGTGTCTGACTCTAATATCCCCAGCATTGTTATTTCCCCGTCTCTGCTTCGGTACGGCTGATGTGTGGGGAAATGCCCTCTCGTCGTCCTCTGTCCCCCACGCCCAGTCCTCGGGGAGGCCCGGAATTCCAGCCCCCCATGTCGATGGGTCGAGTTCTAGGGAATCAGGTCTTCCTCAGACGGACCTGGGAGAATCTGTCGGTCCGCTTGGGCCCCGGGTCCCCTCTTTCCCGACGGGGTTTTCGTTGGAAGGAATTATGCAAATCCTGCTTTCTGGTGTCCATTCAGCGGCAATTTCATGCGGTGAGAAGTTCTCTTTGTTGTGCGAGGGGGAGAACAGACACTGATTTAATAGACATATCTGTTGGGGGGGGGGTGGTGGTGGAGGGGGTGTGGAGAGCCTCAGTTTGGAAGAATTACAGCACTTGGTTAGCTCAGTCTTTGTGTTTGAGCCTTCTGGCTTGACAGGAGGCTCTGCCCTTTACAATGTCCCATAAGGGATGTTTTTGTAATAGATGAAAAAGCAAAACTAAAACTTTAAACAAGTGAAAAATAAGGTAACCTTTACTTAGAGCAAATGAGCACTGCCGTTTTTGCAGTATTTCATTATGGAAATGTGTATTGCGAATTTATTAAAGACTTACACTGTAATACCAAATGTAATTAATGCGGGCAACAATGCGGTAAGATATTTGATACCACTTTGGTTGTCCAAAGGTTGAAAGTATATATTTTTAAATGTATACTTGAGTAAGTAATAAAGATGTGAGCAATTTTTTTTGGGAAGGGGTGTGATATACCTTTTGAATACAGGTTAAAATTTCCCTCTTGCTAGTCGAATCCCTGCCCTGCCCTGCCCTCCAGGAAGCAGGCTTTTTGGCTCTAGCTGCCTTTGCTCTTCTGCTTCAGCTTGTTTTGTTTTTCATGACCTGTCACACATTTGCTACAATGTGACATGGGCTTAAGCACTGAGGAATTATGTTATTTGTCATCATCAAGTAAAAGTGTACATGGCAGCTTTTGAGAAACATCAAATTGAGGCGTTTTCTGGATTCTTAGTTAATACAAAAGACTGAAACTATTTAGAAAGGTTTTTAGTTTTTTGTAGTGTTTTACTCTTAGTGATTGTGTCCTGGGGGCATTTTAGTGTTAAAATACTGTGGAATTGAGAAATGAAACCCTGTAAATTTCTTGTGTGGATATAGCTTTTGTTTAAATTATTTCAATGCTGTTTGCTTTAAAATCCTTGAGTTCTGTGACCTCCCCTTTCTTTTCATTAATTGTATTAGTGGTTGATAACTGCTTCTGGACAAGATGTTTTGTTTTGTGCCTAATAAAATCCCCATGTAAGCACCCCAATTGACTCTCAAAGTCAGATGAATTCTTTGGAGAATGTTTTTGAGTTGGTGATTGATTTTTCTGAGCATATATTTGGAACTCCAGATTTCCATTTTTAGGTGGTAGTTGGGAGCTTTTAGAATCCCAACTACAGATGGTATTTTAAGTACTAATACTTATCGATAATTGCTCAGCTAAAGTCACTTGGGCATCATATTTTCTCTTTTGTTATATGTAATTTTGCTCTCTAAGGGGAGTGTTTTAAGTGGTGCTATGAGATTTGTGTTATAAAGGGCTGGCGGACTAGTTTAAAAGGAGCTGTGCTGTTTGCTATCAGATGCAATAGTTCTTATTTTACTAGGATTGGTTCTATGTAGGTAATCTTCTGATTCTCTTGGTTGATTATCTTAATATTCTAGGGGTGTTTGGTTTCTAAGTGAAACTTCATTTATAGCAGTCTTTGGGTTAAAAATGAAGTTTCAGTCATGTCCAGGATTTAATTTTCCTTTTTACTGTTTTTGGCAAGGAGGGAGTAAGAGGCCAGTGGTGTCTGAAGACAAGTTTAGTTGAGTTAATATAGATTATCTCTTCAAAGTGCTTGAGGTCAAAAACTGTTTGAGAGTTCTGTGTTTTTGAAATTTTGGAATGTTTGCAAGGATTTTACTGACTGAGCATCCATAATCTAAAACCCTGAAGTCCCAGCTGCTCCAAACCCAAACCATTTTGAGCACTTTGGATTAGAACAGACCCTATACTGAGTTCAGACAGTGAATTTGGGAGTGGATGCTTGTTTACTTTGTTGAGGGAGTTCACCCAGGTTCCAGGCAATCCCTTCACTCTGTCTGATGTGATACTGCCTATTGGTTGGCTGCACTTAACCTCACTGTATTCTCAAGCTCTTCCTAGTACGGGAAAAGGTGTGATTTTTAGCTAGTTCTAGTTAGGCTAAAAAAGAACAAGGATCAATCTCTTTGATTCTTGGAAAAGTATTTCAAGTGACTGTGATTCTGTCAAATGTGTTTATAGCTACAACAATTCTAGAAATATTTGATATTGCCAGTTTTTAAACCTAATGAGTTAAACAGGATGGCCTTGAATTTTCTTTTCTTTTTTCTTTTTTTTTTTTTCCGAGACAGGGTTTCTCTGTATAGCCCTGGCTGTCCTGGAACTCACTCTGTAGACCAGGCTGGCCTCGAACTCAGAAATCCGCCTGCCTCTGCCTCCCAAGTGCTGGGACTAAAGGCGTGCACCACCACCACCACCGCCCGGCCTGGCCTTGAATTTTCTAATAGTGAGAATTGATTATTTCGTGTCTATGGGCACTTCTGAGTGAGTACCTGTCTAGTCCCTTAGCACCTGGAGTTTTGTGCTGTTACTAGGAATGAAGGGCAAAGGTAAGCGATTAATTCACTTAAGGATGTATTGAGCAAACTGCCTTAATAAAATCAGACATTGTATACAAAAATTGAAGGGGTACTGCTCTGAGTTTCAGGAGCTTTTAGTGGGATTTAGCTGGCGCTGCCGTCCTTGCCGGTAATATTAGCACTGGGGAAGCAGAGGCTGTCAGATGAAGCTCCCAGATTGAGGACAGTCTGATATAAAGAATATGACCCTGACTTTTTCATTTTGATTTGTGTTTTATTTCTTGAGTCAGGGTTTCACTGTGTAGGTCTTACTGTCCTGGAATTCAGGTTGGTCTCAAACTCAGAGACTCACCTGCCTCTGATCCTGTTGTGCTGGAATTAAAGTTGTGACAAGCCACACCTAGCCCTAAAGCTGTTATTTTTGTTATGAGACTGGTTTTCATGTAACCTAGGCTAGTTTCAAACTCACTGTGTTGCCAAGGCTAACCTTAAATTTCTGATTCTCTTTGCTTCAGTTTTCCAAGCGCTGTGATTACAGTTTTGTGCCACCACACCTGCCTTTTTATTTACGTGTTTATTTACTTTCAAGTTAAACTTATTACTGCTATACATCTTATAACTTGTCTACAAATACCCTCCCACAGGCCCCGCCCCCTTTTTTCTGTTCTGTGTACTTGCACGTTGCTTTGTGCATAATTCCATTATAAACCCTTAGCTCATTTTCACGTGTTGACATAGGAAGGTACCCCAAGTCCATGTCCTGAGATCTTGAAATAGAAATCCCATGCAGTAAGTTATCTGTCTGTCTGTCTGTTTGTCTGTCTATTTTTGAGACAGGATCTCATATAGTCCAGGCTAGTCTCAAAGTCTGTAGCCTCAAAGTCCTAATCTTCCTGCCTCTATCTCTAGAAAGTCGGGCTTATTGGTGTGTGCTTATGGCAAAATTCACCTTTTTCAAAATGTATAGTTTCTGCTTTCTAACTACTCACAAAGTTGTATATACACCACCATTAATTCCAAAATATTTTCATTTCCGTAAAGAAACTCCATGCTTTTAGGCAATCGTCCCAGCTCTTCTTTGGCTTACCTTTTGGCAGCTTCTAATCTGCTTTCTGTTTCTGTGGGTTTGTCTAGTCACGTTTCTTACAGTTGAAATCATGTTCTCTATGGCCTTTATATCTGACATCTTTTATATACCCTAGAGCTTTTACGTTTCATCCGGGTTGTAACATGCATCCACAGTTGTATTCCTTTTATGGCCAAACAATAATACTACCTTATAAGGACAGTCTACATTTTGTGTGGACATTTAGCATGGTTTTTGTTTTTGTTTTTGGCTATTACCGTTACGGTACTATGAGAATTTGTTTACAAGTTTTTCTATCAATATGCACTTTTAGTTTCCTTGAGTATGTACATAGGTGTAATCAATGGCTCATATGGTGACTATACTTTAACTTTTTGAGTTTACCGTTTTTCAAAGTGTTTGGGGATATTTTACATTCCTGCAACCATCATTCTTTAAATGTTCCAATATTTTTCTAAGTGCACATAACATTTTTTAATTGTTTAGTTTTGTCCATTCATCTTTTTTCTCCTTGATTTTTTTTTTTTTTTAATTTTTGGCTGTCCTAGTAAGTGTGAATTAGTATTTACATTAGACATTTAGTTAACATCTAGATGATCTTTTATTTTGTTTATTGGCCAGTTGTCTGTCTTTGGGAAAAAGTTTGTTTAGATCTGTTATTCACTTTGCAGTTTGGTTGTTACTATTGCATTTTAAGAGTTCTTTATGAATTCTGAGTACTAGACCCATGTTAGAATATGTCTTAGAAGTAATTTTTTTCTCAGAATTATAGGTTAGCATGGAAACAGATGCAGTGTAGTGAAAGCTAAACATGTCTTGTGAGAGGCAGAATGGGTACAAGCAGTGGACTGACCACGTAGTGAGATGGAAGCGTCCAGTAAGGGAGTGCTTAAATAGTGTTCTGTGAATCAGTAAGATGATTGGTTACTTTATGACATTTTATAACATACAGGTATATATTGCTATCTTAATCTTCTAAATTCCTTCCTTTTTTCCCAGTGGTTGATTTATTTTTATTTTATGTGCATTGGTCATTTGCTTGCATGTATGTCTGTGTCAGAGTGTTGGATTCCCTGGAACTGGAGTTGCAGGTAGTTGTGAGCTGCCATGGGGGTGGTAGGGATGAACCACTGTCCTTTGGAAGAGCAGCCAGTATTCTTAACTGCTCAGCCATCTTTCCAGCCCTTACTTTCTGCCTTTTAAAAGTTAAAACACCACAGACAATATTCTATGCCACATGATTCAACCACATTGTTCACAGTTGTTTTATTCTTGAGTTTTGGATAAAAAAGTGTCATAAAATTTTGTCTTAATGATATTCTATTTGAGTTTGAATAGTGAGAAAATTCTATATTACTCCCTCCCCCCCCATTTGTTGTTTTTTTCTTTTCTTTTTCCTTCCTTTCTTTCTTTCTTTCTTTTTTTTTAGATTGCACAGTGTAACTCTGGCTGGCTTCTATGAGTTCCAACTTCTGCCTACCTCCCTACTATAAGGATTAAAGATTTGTGCTACTAGGCCTGGCTCATGCTTTAGAATTTTAATGTTTTTATTCTTATTTTATGAAACCAGAACCCTAACTATTTAAATAGTTTATAGGAAATTATGATTATTTTTTTTCCTGCTAAACTGTTTTTAAAGGATTAAAATTTTTGTTGTAACTTAGTTTCTCTGATGAGAAAAAAAATTATATATTTTTATTGTATGGGTATAGGTGTTTACTTGCATATATGCCTGCATCATGTGTGTACAATGCCCATGGAAAGGAGAAGAGTCAAGACAATACTTGGAATCAAACCCAGGTTTTTTGAAAGAGCAGCCAGTGTTCTCAGCCACCGAGCTATCTCTTGAGCTCCTAGTTTCTCTGATGTTTTAATTAGGTAGCTACAAAGTACCAGGGGAAATAGTGTTCTCTTGTGCTACACATATATAGTGAGACCTTGTTTCATGTATGCAGTGCTGCAGTTTTTGAGCTTCTAGCAGTCTTCCTGTCTTACCCTCTGGAATGCTGGGATTTTAGTTGGGAACCCTCAGCGCATGTGTTCAGCTCATAGTGAGGCCTTAAAGCTGGAGTTGAGCATTGGATGAGGTATACACCAGAGTTAGACAATCTAGATCCTTTGCTTAATAGATTGTGAGGAGCAAGTTAGAAAGGCTAGATAGTAATGATTGACAGCTTCTAATGATTTTTGCCTTGTTTTTATTTCCTTTGTTTCACATTTCATCTATTTTGTTGAAGAAAAGTACCCACATAGTAGCTCACAAGTGTCTGTGACTGCAGTTCCAGAGGTCTGATACATAGCCAGCTCTTACATGCATTTGGGGCACATCAGCTCACACAGCCCACCCCAAAAAGATAATAATAATGAGAAAGAAAACCATTCTAAAAAGTGGTTAGTGATTAGGAAACATGTAGTAATATATCTTATTGTAACATCAGCTTTTAGCTTAGCATAAGTACTTGCCTTGTATCTGTTGAAAAAGTATGTTGTATACTTTTCTTTTTGGTTTTTAAAACAGTCTCGCTATGTAGCTTAGGCTGGTCTGGAACTCATTGTGTAGCCCAGGCTTACCTTAACTTAATCCTCCTGTCTCTCCTGCTTCCTATAACAAGAGTAAATCCCACCTACCTACCTGGTGTGTGTGTGTGTGTGTGTGTGTGTGTGTGTGTGTGTAATGTGCATTGGTGTATTGCTGCATGTATGTCTGTGAGGGTGCCAGATTCATGTGGGTGCTGGGAATTGAACCCCGGTTCTTTGGAAGAAAAAAAACCATGCTCTTAACTGCTGACCCATCTCTTCAGCCCCCTGGCTAATGTTTTCTTTAATATTAGAATTATCTAAAGTTAATTTAACATCTCAGATTTAAGTAAAATAGAACCAAATTCTTTTCGAAGCACTCTTTTTTTAATTAACTTGCTTTGATTGTCGTTTGAAACTAATTGCTTTTACTTGTATTTTTGAGGCAAGATTTTGCTGTGTAGCCTAGGCTAGCCTGGAACTCATGATCCTAGTGCCTTAACTTTGCTAGTGCTTTGGTCATAGACTTATACCACTATATCTGGTGATTTTTGTTTATTTTTTTCCTTAAAGGTAATGAATGTGGCACACAGATACACGTGCAGGCAAAACAACCATATAAAGTAAAAAATAATTTAAAACATAAAAAACTTATTGCATAATGGGAAGCCATGCTTGACAGGGTATTTATGTGGAGGTCAGAGGACAACGTGGTGGAATTGGTTCTCTTTCAACCTTTACATGGGTTCTAGAGATTGAACTCAGGATGCCAGGCTGCTCCACAAGTGACTTTACCTGCTAACTATATGACTGGTCCAAACAGCAGGTTTTTATTACCATATTGATGCTGTATAGTAATTGATTCATTTTGTCATTTGTATGTGTAGGTATTGTGCCTGAATGTATATCTGTGCACTATTTGTGTGTCTGTTACCTGAAGAGACCAGAAGAAGGTGTCTGATTCCCTGGAACTGTTACAGTTGGGTGTAGTTGGATGTGAGCTTCTTATGTGGGTTCTGGGACTTGAACTTGGGTCATATAGAAGAGCTGCCAGCTTTCTTAATCACTGAGCTGTCTCTCTAGTTCCACACTGTGTATATAAAGTCAATTTTTATTTTTTGGGTTTACATCCTTAAAAAACTGACTTAAGTTTAAAGTGTTAAATAATTATTTTATTTAGAGAGAGAGAGGGTGTGTGTGTATATGTGTCAATGCCACATGTTTATAGATTCCAGCAGAAGAAGCCTTTGAAGGAAGCTGAGCCTTGGAGGATGTTCTACAAGTTTGGGAATGGTCACAAAATTAGTTTTAATTTAAGACAAAGTAAGTGTTATTTCTTAAGAAGGAAGTGGGTATAGTAGACAAAAATCTATAGATAAATTTAAATGTGACTCCAGATCTCCTGATGGATTTGGAGTATACTTTGCTGGGGCTGCAGCTCCTTAGAAGCTGTTGCCTGCCCTAGTGCTGAGGAGTGTGGCCTGTTTGGATTTCTTCTCTGATTCTAATTCAGTTAAAATGAGGAAATACTTGATGAAGGCTGACTCTAATACCAAAATTACTATTGATGTCTTTTTAAAAAGACAGGAGTTTGGATAGCGAGGGAAGACAAAGAGACTGAAGTGGGATTAGACTGCACAGTCCCCAGGACGCCAAGGTTTGCTGGCGGCCACTACAGACTAGAGAGGAGCAGAGAAGAGTCTTGAGAGAGAGCGTACCCTCGGCACCTCATCTCCAATTGTATTCTGGCTTCTGTCATTGCACGTGGAGCTGTTTGTCAGAACACTTTTCCAGTGGGCACTCTACACCCAACCTATATCCCTACCCAGTTTTAATTTTCTTCAAAGTCCATTTGTTTGGAATAATACATTGACAAAGTTCATTCAGTGATTATGTCTTACATTTTTAAGTGTTTTATGGGAATTTTCAATGTCTTTGCAATTTATAGGTTTGACATTTCCAAACATAGAATATTGGATTTAAATTTCCCCTCTCATAGTAATGTGGTTAATTGATTGTATTTATTAAACCCTATACTTCATAGTTAAAGTTACAGTTTAACTGAAGTTCGTTCTCAGACTTTGACTCCAAAAGAGTGTAGCTACTTGTGAACCATCAGTGACACAAATGAGACCCCTACAGTAAATGTGAGCCAAAAGCCAGAGTATAAAAAAACCAAAAAGGATGTATCTAGGTATTTGGTTGTTGATCTAGGCATTTGGTTGTTGAAATGGTAGTTAGTATTTTGGTAAGACTGAGCAAAAAAACTAAAGGCAGCTTAAATAATATTTCTTGGTTTATGTTAATTTTCTGCAGAGAGTTGATTAATATCTTTAAGGGTGACTGAGCTTTAAAAAACCATGCATCTCATGATAGATCCAAGTTTTTAATTTACACATGTATATGTGTTTCTTTTTTCTTTTTCTTTTTCTTTCTTTTCTTTTTTTTTTTTTTTTTTATGGTTTTTCGAGACAGGGTTTCTCTGTGTAGCCCTGGCTGTCCTGGAACTCACTCTGTAGACCAGGCTGGCCTCGAACTCAGAAATCTGCCTGCCTCTGCCTCCCAAGTGCTGGGACTAAAGGCGTGCACCACCACCGCCCTGCTGGTATATATGTTTCTTGATGACAGCGTTTTGCTACATAGTTCAAATGGAACACAAATTTGTATTCCTCTTCTACCATGCCAGCTTAAAAGTGGGTGTTTTCTGTAGCTACTATCATACTTAAAAACTCTGTGGTGTATAAATTCACTTTAAAGTGAACTTAAGGCTTTATTGGAAAGATGGAGTTTGGGGATGTGTCAAAACCCTCCCCAAACTCCACCCCTATGCTCCGTGGTGCAAGTCCTTAATCCCAGAGCTCAGGAACAGAGGCAGATGGGTTTTTGTGATTTCTAAAGTAGCCTACATAATGAGACCCTGCCTCCCCACCCCACTTTCCAATTCTTTTTCCAAATTCACTAGAAGAAAATAATTGTTTCTGTCTCAGATTAGTAATAATGAATTTGATAAAGTTGTTATTCATTTGTACATGCTTGACACTGACACTTTAAGAATTTTAGTAATATGTTTTCAGTTCAAAACCCAAAACTGAAGAAGAACATGTTGAAAAGCCTGTTTCTATCCCTTGTGACTATCAATCCCTGAGACCAACTAGAGTAACATAGTGAGATCCTGTCTTTAGAAAAAATCATGAGAAGAAAAAAATTAAAAGAAACAATTAAGTCTCCTGGGCACTGTCCCTCCAATTTTTAGTAGGTGATAGATTCTGAAAGCTGGATCCCTGAGTGCTACTGTGGGAAGCCTGAAACATGCTTGTTGGAACATGATCACCCAGGTTGGGTTTTTTTGAGACGTAAGTTTCAAGAAAGTAAGGTCGTCCTGCCATGCCTGTGGTTTCAGTTCTAAGGGGGGCCAAGGTAGGAAGAGCATGGGTTCAGGGTTACAAAGCAAGACCTTGTCTCCACAAAACAAAGCAACAAATTCTTTAGACTGTGTCTGAAAGCTTAGCCATATGTTTACCTGATATTTACTTAATTAGGGTAGTGACTTTTACTTAATGTAGAAGTTGATTTTTTTAGATGGCTTTGCTTTTTATTTAGTATGTTCTAGTAAGTTGGGTGCCTTCTTTGGGGAAGTTTGTTTTTCCTCCTCTAACTTGAACACTATTATTTAACTCTCTTATATCTGATGTCTGGAAACAACAGGAGAAGTTTACAGTAAAAATATACAACAGGAATTAATAATAAATGTTCCCAGTTAAGAAAGAACCAGCAGAAAGGAGTAGTGACACAGAGGTCAGTACTGTATTTAGAGACCTGGGTTGACAAGGAAGTACCAATTCAGTGACTCATAGGTACTCACCCAAATGTTTCTGTCAACTAAAGGCACTCTGATTCATTAGGGAGTGCTTAAATAAGGAAGAGCATCATTTGATTACCTTGGGATCACTAGTTTAGAAGATGATTTTGTTGGATTATGTTTAATGTAGTCATTGAGCCAAATATTTTATGAGCATCTGTTTACAGGGATATGATAATGGTGACTGAGGAGACAGAGAAAACTGCCCATACTGCACAGACTGTAATAAGAGAAATGGGTCATTACAAGTGTTCTGAAACAAGACATTCTCGGTGTGTGTATATTATGGGGGTAGGTTTATAAAAACAGTTTCAGAAAAATTGTAATTTGCCAGTTAAAAGAGCAGGAGGAGTTGAGTAAACAGGGAGGAGAGGAGGAAGAGGAGAGAAAAGGTAGCGAGTAGAAAAATAGTCTTCTAGATAGGCTTTTAGATTACAAAATTAAAAGGAGACCTTGATTTTCATTTTTTTCACTATTTATTGCACTTAAACATGCTTTAAAAAGACTAAATTTCAAGATTTAAAAAAGCCCTGTCTATCTGCCTATCTATATCAGTCAATCTATCTGAAATGGATTTTTATTGTGTAGCCCTGGTTAGCCTGAAACTCACTTTGTGATACAGACTGTATACACTCCTATGACCTTTATCCTGGAAAAGATACAATCTTTCCGGTCTCATGGTAGAAGCTGCCTAGTGTCCTTTTCCAATCCAGCCTCTGCTCTCAAAGTCATTGACTCTTGTCAATAACAGTTAGTCTAGCCTGCATTTGTTTTTCTGTGAAGTAAATGAAGCAATATGCACTTTTTAGTGTGTGTAAGGCCTCTTTTATTTAAATATAATGGTGGTGTTCAGTTTCTTGGTGCAGCCCTGGTTGTCCTAGAAACTGCTTTACAGACCAGGCTGGCTCTTGAACTCGAGATCTGCCTGCTTCTGCCTTCCAAGTGCTGAGATTAAAGGCTAAACATAATGCTTGCATATGTTGTGTTTGTTAGTAGTTCATCCACTTTTCTTCGGTGATTTGAACTATAATTCAGATGATATATAATTGTTCTATTTGCAGTATCCAGTTCAGTGATTCAGTTGTACAACTATTGCCATAGACATTTTAGGATGGTCATTCTTCCTTCTTTATCCCCAACAAGCTGCCGCCCCGTCTTACTTAGTCCCCTTAATGGTTGACTAGTGCTTCACTGTAGAGCTATGTCCATTTACCCGTTCTGATGCTGCTAAGTCATTGGGTTGTTGGATGCTGTTGTAAGTAAGACTGCTTTAAGTATTTCTGTGCAAGTCTCTGTAATCTTAACCTTGGGTAAATACCTAGAAATGAAATTGCTGAGTCAGAGGAAAGAAAGAGGTGATGCCTGTTTTTATATGAAACTTAATAGTTCTTTGTAGAAACCAGAAATTTCCACTTCAGTTCTCTGAGTAGGTTATGTTCCTACCTTACATTCGCACTTGGTACTCTTCCTAATTTGAACATACTAATCATTGTGAAAAGTTTTTTGAGCTAAAGTTTCAACTTTCCCATGGCCAATGATAGTTTTATATGCCTTTTGAGCTTTTTTAAATACACGTTTCCCACCCCCAAGTTTGTTTTTTGTTTTTGTTTCTGTTTTTGAGAAAATAGCTGGTTAATCTTTTTTTCTATTTCAGATCTTTATATAAACTAGAATCTTAAAGTTTGCCCAAAAATAATATGTATTACATATAAATTTTGCAATTATATTTGTCACCAAAGTAGCCCATGGGATTTTAGTAGACTATTGGATCTGTATTGATTTAGTGTATTAATTTAGTATAGATTTTTTTTTTTTCTTGGTTTTTCGAGACAAGGTTTCTCTGTGTAGCCCTGGCTGTCCTGGAACTCATTCTTGTAGACCAGGCTGGCCTCGAACTCAGAAATTCACCTGCCTCTGCCTCCCAAGTGCTGGGATTAAAGGTGTGCGCCACCACCGACCAGCTAGTATAGATAATTTTAATACTGAGTTTTCCAACATGATATAAGAAATGATTGCCTTTAAAAAGCCATTTCTATCTATCTATCTATCTTTCTGTCTGTCTCTCTCCATCCATCATCCATTTGTCCATCTATCCATCCATCTATGTATTAATTACAGGGTCTCACTATGTAACCCTGGCTGGTATGGAATTTAGCCATGTAAACAAGACTGGCCTCAGAACTCAAGAGATCCCCCTGTCCCTGTCTCCCGAGTGTTGGCTTTAAAGGCATGAACTCCCAGTGGTCAGTTAAGAGTCATTAAATTCTTAATAGGTTGTAGTTTTAGGTAGTACAGTATTTGTTTTTTTAATTTTGTTTTGATGGTAGAAATTGAATTTAGGGCTTGGCATATTCACATTCTAACAGCTGTACTCCAGCCTCACATTTTTTAAAATGTATTTATAATTGTATGATTGTATATGATATCAACCTTTTTGATGTAAGGATTTCTGTTTGCTGTGTTTAGCATTGTTGTTTTACTTGAAAACAAGTCTGGCATGTAGTGAGTGTTGAGTAAGCGCTTGTCCCATAGATAGTTTTTGAATGGATAGAAATCAGTGTCTCAGTCCTTAAGCAGAAATTCAGACGACATTCAGATTACAGAAATGTAAGTTTCATTGAAGGCTAGAGACTTATCTATGCTGTTTATTATTAAGTCTCAGTTAATGAGTGGTGGATATCTTATTTAAATCCAAACAAGTTCTTACTAACTTGACTTCAGTGCCTGAATTCCTAAACATTAAATTTTGACTCTGTATCAGTGGGAATAATTAAAAGAAAACATTTATAACCGTAATAAAATTACCTCAGAACCCCCCCAAAGCTATTTACATATGCTGTAAACCCATTGCATATAAAGACTAAATCAGATCTTACAGACTACTCATATCTCAACTATTTTCAATTAAGTGCTATTTGAAATTGTTCTGTCTTCAAATATTAAACTTATTTCAGCTTTTCCCTCTAAAGTAAATTAATTCACTAAAACAATACTATTTCCTTGTCTTCCCTCTAGTTTTTCCAGTCATTTTTAAAATTGTGTGTGTGTGTGTGTGTGTGTGTGTGTGTGTGTGTGTGTGTGTGTTTTACCTGTAAGAATGTATTGCATAGAGAGGTAAAAGGAGGGTTTCAGAATCTCTAGAACCAGAGTTTTGGATGGTTGTGAGCCACCAGATGGGTGCTAAAACTGAGCCAGGGTCCTCTCTGAGAACAGCAAGTACTCTTGACTGCTGAGCCATCTTTTAAGCTTTCATTCTATTTAGAGCTAAGGTACCAATGTCTTTTAAGAAGAATCAGGGCAATGAAAACCCTGGCTAGAAATCTGTAAGAGGTTTTAACAGTAGTTTATCTTGCTCTACTCTCATTGGAAGTACTTTGGAACCAAACCTGGTGCCATAATATCCATGTCTGGGTAGAGTAAGACAAGGTTGAGATTTCAAGGCTAGTCTGTGCTACATGTTATATACACCATGCCTTAAAAATAGACCAAACAAAAAACAGAAGTACTGTGAGTTACTGGGAAAAAGTCTTGGATTGGAAGACAAAGCTTTTCAGCTGATAGCACATCAGTCAGTAATTTGGCTTGCTTTAGAGCCTATTATGACAGTCTGACAATCTTCTTAGAAAACATATAAATTAGGTGACCCTTTTGTTTTCTAACAATGACTTACAAAGAAACAAACAGATTGGAACCAAGCTCAGAACCCTTGAATTTTGCCCTAAGGCAAGTGATGTGAATGAAATCACCATAGTTTGTAGAGAAGGCATATTACTTTCTAGGAGTATATAATATGCAGGGAGAGTTACAGTTTTGTCTTTCTCAATTATCAGTTCATTCCATAGTTAATAAATTAAAACCTTTTAAAAGGTAAAAGGTTTTCATTTTTCAGAATAAGTTCATCTGTTTTTGTTGAGCTGTTGTAGACTGTACCCTGGAATTATTAGCATGTGCATTGGTAGCTTCTATCTTGTCATCAGCAATAATTCTGAAGGAAGAGCTGTGATAACATCTTGAGAAATGTAGGCAGGCACTTAACCACATATTTGCTCTCATATAAAAAGAGGTGCCAGAAAAGGTTAGTTGTGTTAAGGGATTAAGATATTTGCATTTTCGTGTGAAGGTCAGACAAGGATCTGTGAACTACTGTGGCTTTTGTTTGTTTGTTTTTGTTCTGTATATTCTTATAAAGATCATCTTATTTAGGCCTATTCTAGGGAGATTTCTATAGTAGGTTATTGATTTTGATCTTGGTTATGAAAATCATAATGAATACCATATATAGGTACTATAGGCTGGGAAGATAAGCAAGTATAAGGTAGTACCTTACAAACAACAAATGCAATTCTGTTGCCTTCCCCAATTGCAGCACTTCACAGATACCAAGATAGAATTATGGTTCTCATTATAGATGGTTATGAGCCATCATGTGGTTGCTGGGAATTGAACTCTGGACCTCTGGGAGAGCAGTCAGCGCTCTTAACCCAAGCCATCTCTCCAGCCCCGAATTACAATTCTCAATTCATGTCTTTCTCTCTGAAATTTTTAAACATCTAGTTGAATTCTAGATGGACCCAAGTAGTCCTTGCCTTGTAGAACCAGTTCCTCTGACCAATAAGAAACCTGAGATGAGAACTGCCTACATTAACTCTATAACTTTCATTCTATAAGTTAATTAGTCTGTAACTACCTCTTGTGTATCTGTGCCTTGATAAGCAGCCATAACTGAGAGTGCATATAGATTTAGATGTGAACTCTATGGGGAGGGCATGTGTGTCACAATTACTGCACTGAGTGTAAAACATTGCTATGCACGCAGAAATTTTGGAGGTGCCTGGTCAGTGTGCCACCAGTATGTAGTGTAGCCTTTGTTACTCTCAGGTTTTAAGTATGTCCAAAGGCTGGGTGCTGTGGCACATACTTGTCTTCCAGCATGTCATCCCAGAACCAGGGAGGCTGAAGCAGGAGGATCACACGTCCAAAACTAGCATAGGGAGACCCTTCTAAAATAAGAATGTTCAGAAAATCAAGGTAACATTAAATTGAAGAAAGATTTGAGTAGGGTACAAAGCTAGTAATTAATCTTTGTAAATAAAGGAAAATTGCCACTAATGGCCAGAGGAAATTACTATAAAACCATAATTGATATGTTGTAGTGAAGATATTCTAACAGCAATAGTATTAAGAATTACAGTGGAGCTGGGTGCTGGCGGCTCGTGCCTTTAATCTTAGCTTTCAGGAGGCAGAGGCAGGCAGATCTCTAAGTTTAAGGCCACCTTGGTTTACATAGAGAGATCAAAGACAACTGGGGCCTGTAACAAAAACTGAAGAAAGAAAAAGTTCTAAGCGCTGGGCAGTGGTGCGCACGCCTTTAATCACAGCACTTGGGAGGCAGAGGCAGGCGGATTTCTGAGTTCGAGGCCAGCCTGGTCTACCGAGTGAGTTCCAGGACAGCCAGGGCTACACAGAGAAACCCTGTCTCAGAAAAACTTAAAAAAAAAAAAAAAAGAAAAAGAAAAAGTTTTAAGCAAAAAAAAAAAAAAAAACAGAAACAAAAACCCTATGGGTTTGTTTGTTTTGTGTGTTTATTTTGAGGTGGTGTCTTTTATTATGTAGCTCTGGCTATCTTGAAACTTGTTATGTAAATCAGGCTGGCCTCAAACTTAGGTCTGTCTGCCTCCCAAGTGCTGAAATTAAAAGCAAGCACCACTGCATCCAGCCCTGTTTTTTATTTTTTAAAAAATTATTACTATGGGTAGTATGACAGCAGGCCCACCACAAATTCCAGCAGGAACCTAAACCTGAACCTGGAAGAGTAAATAGGAACAAGGATGCATATAAAGGAATGGTGGATGGCTTATGAGAAAGATCAGCAGTGATTTTAATAAAAATGGAAATGCATTTAAAAATACTGTTTGCACTTTTGAGCAAGTCATAATTTGTGTAAATTTAAGAGGAAGGGAAATTGAAAACATTGTTACCTTTTATTAGTGTTAGTTTACAAGCAATACTGTGTTCAGCCTCTAAGAATATCAGAGTTTGTAAGGAAAATATTCTGAGGGAAAGATTCAAGTCATTGTGATTTTTTTTTTTAAGGAGATATTTTTCTTTCAAGATTTATTTATTTTGTATATGAGTGTTTTGCTTATCTTAGTTACTGTTCTATTGCTATAAGGAGGCAACTCTTAAAAAGAAAGCATTTAATTAGGGACATGCTTACAGTTTAGAGGGTTAGTCAGTGATCATTGTGGCAGGAAGCAGAGGTGGCTCTGGAAGCGGAAGCTACATCCTGATCTGCAGGTAGCAGATACACAGTCACACAGACACGCACGCACGCATGCACGCAAAGGGCTTGGTGCAGGCTTTTGAAACCTCAAAGCCCACTTCCAGTGAGTGATACCGCCTCATCAAGGCCAAATCTCCTTCCCAGATAATTCCACTAACTGATGACCAAGCATTCAGATATAAGAGCCTATGGGCCCCAAAGTTTATTCAAACCACCACAGCCTGCATGTATGTTCATTATGTTCATGGTCAGTGCCTGTTGAGGCAAAAGAGAACATTGGATCCCCTGGAATTGGAGTTATAGATGACTGTGAACTACCGTGTGGGTGCTAATCAGATGTTTTTGTAAGAGCAACAGCAGGTACTCTTAACTCTCCAGCCTGTGATTTTTTTTTTTTTTTTTTAAATAACTTCGATTTTGGACATTTACCTTGCTATTTACCCTAGGCTGGGTTCCAACTACTGTTCTTGTCTCAGCCTGCTTTGTGCTGGGATTCCAGGTGTGTTACACCAGGCACAAGTAACTGGTACTTTTTACTTAAAAAATTATGTATGTATGTATGTATGTATGTATGTATGTATGTAGATATATATTTATTTATTTATTTATTTATTTATTTATTTTGACATCTTGGGAATTGAGCCTATATCATGGTACATACTAAACATACGGTGTGCTACTTCCTAAGCTACATCCCAGCCCAACTTACTTTCTTTCTTTCTTACTTACTTTTCTTTCTTTCTTTTTTGTTTTTGCTTTTTTTTGTTTTTTTGGGTTTTTTTTTTTTTTTTTTGGTTTTTTTGAGACAAGGGTGTCTCTGTGTATCTCTGGCTGTCCTGGAACTCATTCTTGTAGACCAGGCTGGCCTCAAACTCAGAAGTCCGCTTGCCTCTGCCTCCCAGTGCTAAGACTAAAGGCATGCGCCACTACTACCCGGCCCAACCCAACTTTCAAATACAATGCCTGCTTGTTTTCATGACATCTCCCAACTTACTGAGTTGTACTCAGTGTACTCAGTGCTAAATAAGTTGTCCTGACATTTCTGTAGTAAACAATGACTAAAGCATCCTTAGGGGTTAGAGGTGGAGAAAGCAATGACACAGTGGAGCCACTAGAAAAGGTCCTTATGATTGCTGGTTGGGGGTTTATGAAATTTCTGCTTTCTTGCTGTGGAGAAGAAGGCATAAGCTGTTGCCTAACTCTGGAAGACTTTTGTTGAAATACTTTACTAGATGTGAGCATGACAGGCAGGAATATTTGGAGGGAAGTATGTTGAGACAAGGTCTCACTGTGTAGCTTTGGCTGACCTGGAATTCACTATGTAGACCAGGTTGGCCTCAAATTCATAGAAATCTACTTGCCTCTATCCTCTAAATGCTGGGATTAAAGACATATAACACGATACTTGGTAAGACCAGGACTATTTACTAGAGACTTGTAGCTTATGTGCTTTAAGACCCTTAGAAATTTGTTATCTTGAGGGCTGAAGGGTATGATCAGCTCTTAAAAGCACTTGTTACCCTTCTAGAGGATCCAGGTTCAATTTCCAGCACACACATGGTATCTCACAAGCATCTGTATCTTCTATCTTCTTTGGGCACCATACATATGTACGTACGTATGTACGTACATACATACATACATACATACAGGAAAAACACTCTTGCGCATAAAATAAAGTTTGGTGTCTTTCAGTAGTGATCAGTATAAGAGATCTTGCAAGATGTTTGCAGAGTCTCAATTTTATAAAACTTTTTTGTCACTTTGTGTACATCATCATTAAAGATTCTTTGTGGTTCTTGCCTGTTTTGTTCAGTCTCATCTTTGACACTGACATTATGTCAGAAATTCTTCATTAGATCCTCTTAATCTTCATGATAAAAATCCAAGCTTTCAGGAATATTTTAGTTTACTGTTGACTGTTTAATTTATCTGCATGTCTAAATCAGTTATAATAGCCCCTAACATTCTTACAACCTTTAAAATCTGGCACTGAGATGGGCAGTCTTCATAACTGCCTGTAATTCTGTAAGTAGATGTGTGATATTATTTTTGTACCTTTGTACATTCTATGCTCATTTTTTGCTGTATATTAAATGAATTCTTTTTTTGTTGTTGTTTTTTGTTTGTTTTTTTAAATTTCATTATTTTTTTTCTCTTTTTTTTTAAATTTATTTTATGTATGTGAGTACCCCATTACTCTCTTCAGACACACCAGAAGAGGACATCAGACCCTATTACAGATGGTTGTGAGCCATCATGTGGTTGCTGAGAATTGAACTCAGGACCTCTGGAAGAGCAGTCGGTGCTCTTAACCGCTGAGCCATCTCTCCAGCCCCTATTAAATGAATTCTTAAACTTCAGAAAGCAAAGGGATTAATAGCCTGTTAGAACATATGAACATAGGAAATAAATAAGCAACTTGGACAAAAAAAATCCAGTAAACATAAATAATAATATAATCTTAATTTTAATTAAGGAATTGAAACTGTAAGATAAAAAAATCTTTGCTTGTTTTGCTAGCTAATTTGAAGCATCAAAGGAACAAACCTTAAGGGTGCCCATGCTGGTCTAAGCTGGAAAATTTCAGATATTTAAAGAAAATGATAGCAACAGATATCAGATCATATCAGATCAATAAAATCCAATGTTCATAATAACACTTTTTAAAGATCTATTTATTTTATGTGTATGAGTGTTTTGTCTGCATGTATGTATGGTATCACACATGTGATGCCTGAGGAGGCCAGAAAAGGTATTGGATTTCCTGAAAGTAGAGTTACAGGTGGTTTGTGAGCCTGTAACTCTAGGAACTGGCTGCTGGGAACTGAACCTGGGTCCTTAACAAGAGCATCAAGTGCTCTTAACCATTGAGCCGTCTCTTCAGCCTACATTTGATTTAAGATAACTTCTGTTTTTAATTGTGTGTTTATGTGTGTGTGTTTGAATGTAGATACCTATGAAGACAAAAGAGGAAATGAAATCCCTTGGAGCTAGAGTTATGTATAGATGGTTATGAGCCACCTGATATGGGTGCTGGAAAGTGAACTCTTTGCAGGAGTGGTACATGCCCTTAGCCACTGGGCTGTCTCTCCTTCACTTTTCTTCTCTTAATAACACCTTAAAAAGCAGGGCTAGGGATGGTGTGGCGGGGTGCTTGGCATTGAACTTGTGGTCTTCGCTGTCTCATTCCCTTGATTGCTGGGTTATATAGGTCTGTGCCTCCATACCCAACTATCATGTGCTTTTTGATTTTGTGAAACGAGCTAAAGCACTGCCCTAAACTATATTCTAATCTAAAAATATTAACCCAAATTTAAGTTTAAAAATGGAACAGCAGGAAGACCATGTAATACATACAGAAATGCTTGATATCAGAAGTGTTTAGACTTTGGAATATTTACATAGACTTGTAGTGACTGAGTTCTGAATTTCTAATCTGAAGAGTCCCAAAATCTAAAGCCTTTTGAGGACCATGTTACAGCAAACGTGTTTGGTGACTTCAGACTCGAGGATGGAAGTACGTAGGCTCTTTTGAGGATTTTCACTTTTAATGTGAGTGAAGTCGTCCACATTAAAAGGTATTTTAGTGGGAGAGTCTGCTTGAGCAAACTAGCTGATGTTTTGAAAAATAGAACAAGAATCTGGGCATTGAGAATGGGATCCAGGGCTATTGGCACAGATCCACGGTGAGTTCATCATTGTGTTTCACCAGATTGTGAGAGGTAACGGTTGCTCCATTCATGTAGTAGTAGTAGAAAGAGAGAAAATGTTAAAACCAAATGTATTGAGTAGATTGAGGCTTGTGGACCCAACAGTTTCCCTAGAGAATAATATGGAGAATGAGAAGACTTTAAAGCTTTTGGTTTAAGCAGTTAAAAGTTCAAAGTTGTCATTTTTTAAGAAGAGGAAGACTTAGTGGCATTTAAAGGAGGTAAGTTATGAGTATTTGTCGTATAGGTGTCCACTGAGTTTATTACTGTATTTAAGAAGTGAGGGTATGAGTAAAGGGGTGTGGATGGAGTGTCCTTCATTGCTGCCTTACAGTGTTCAGTAACCTTGAGTTTTTACTCTATCCCCCAAGATTGTTAGTGGGTAGCGTTTGTTTTGATTTTTTTCCCCCATTTACTCTAGGTGTATATAATATCCACTCTGTGTTGGTTATTCCACCTTAATGTTCAGATAACAATTTATTCAGTCCTCATAAAAACCTTATAAAATATGTATATTATTATACTCATACCTGTCTTACATGAAGCATAAAGTAATAAAGAACTTACCTAAGGTCCTACAATGCAGAGCTCAGAGTCAAACCCATGTTGTTTGATTTCAGAAATCAGGTCATTAGTTAGGTTATCCACCCGTCCATCCACCCATCCATCTACCCATCCATCCACCCACCCATCCCTCCATCCACCCACCCCTCCCTCCACCCATCCATCCCTCCCTCCACCCATCCATCCCTCCATCCATCCACCCATCCATCCACCCACCCATCTACCCATCCACCC
>JANHMN010000003.1:167493142-167508142 GCA_030674055.1 Rhabdomys pumilio
TGTGTGTGTGTGTGTGTGTGTGTGTGTGTGTGTGTGTGTGTGTGTGTCTTAAAAAGAAGAGCTAACTTTGTTTTGTCTATAGACTTGGGACTGCTTTCATTGTATTGCATAAGTTTTGGTATGTTGTGTTTTCATTTTGTTTGATTCTTAGAATGTTTTTTATTCTCTTCATTTCTTCAGATTGATTCATTATTCAGTAGTATGTTGCTTAGTCTTTCTGAGTTTTGTATATGTTATGTCTAGCATATCTCATTCTGTTGATTTGTTGTCCCATTATAATCAAATAGAATACAAGGAATGATTTCTGTTTCCCTGTATTAGTTCAGGTGTATTGTGTCCTAATATATGATCTGTTTTCCGTTGACTGCTAAGAAGAATGTGTATTTTGTGTGTTTGGATGTAATATTCTGTAGATCTGAACTCCCTTTTGATTTACGATGTCAGTGCAGACATTTCTTGGTTTCTTTTTTGTTGAGTTGACATGAATCAATGAAAATGAGGTTTTGAAGTTGCCTACTGCTGTTGTGTTGGGGTTAATCTGTGACTATATCTAGTAGTATTTGTTTTATGAAATTGGAAACACCTATGTTTAGGACATATATTTAGAATTATAATGTCCTCTTGCTGGATTGTTCCTTTAATATTAACAAAGTGACTTTCTTTGTCTTTTCTCAGTAGTCTTTGTTTGAAGTCTATTTTGTCAGATACTAAGATAGCAACACTTGCTAGTTTTCTAGAGACTGTTTCCTTCCTTCCTTCCTTCCTTCCTTCCTTCCTTCCTTCCTTCTTCCTTCCTTCCTTTTAAAGATTTATTTATTTATTTTATATATGTGACTACACTGTCGCTGCCTTCAGACACACCAGAAGAGGGCATCAGATCCCATTATAGATGGTTGTGAGCCACCATGTAGTTGCTGGGAATTGAACTCAGGACACCTGGAAGAGCACTGTGCCCTTAACTGCTGAGCCATCTTGCCTTGAACCCATTTTCTTGGAATACCTTTTCAAGCCCTTCACTCTGTGGTAGTCTGGTTTCTGTGATAAGGTGTGTTTCATGGAGACAAAAACAGGTGGACCTTGCTTTTTAAGTATATTCTACTAGCCTATATCTTTAGATTGGAAAATTAACATCATAAATATTCAGTTATTATTAAAAAGTATGTATTAATTTCTTCTATTTTGTTGGGGTTCATATTTGATGTTTGTGTTTTTCTTCTTCCTCTTGTGTTTAAGTACTATTTAGGCATGGTTTGTTCTTTCCTCTAGTCTAGTAAATGGATTTTTTTTCCTCTTCAGTCTGAAGGTTCCTTAAAATATTTTCTGTAGAGTCAGCTTTATGGTCATAATTTTTTAAGCTTATTTTATCATGAAAAATTGGCATTTCTACTTCTGTATATCATCCTAAGCCAGTGGTTCTCAACCTTCCTAATGCTGGGACCCTTTAATACAGTTCCTCATGTTGTAACTCTCCAACCATAAAATTATTTTTGTTGCTACTTCAGGGCTGTAATTCTGCTGTATAGAGAGACCTTATCTTTATAAACAAACAAACAAACTGGCAGTCCCTAGAAAAATTAAACTTAGGAAGTAGGCAAGAAAGCTGCAAATCAAAGCTAAGCTGTGAGTTCCAGGACAGCTGGAGCTATGTAGAGATACCCTGTCTTTAAATAATGTAGAGGACCCTAGAAGAGTTAGAGTTAAGAAGCAAACAGGAAAACTGAGAATTGAAGCTGAGCTAGACGTCCTCTCTAGTGGGCCTCCAGTTAGCCTCAAACAAAGCTGTTAAGGAGAGAGTAAAAAATGACTAGGGAAGTGCCATTCTTCATACACCACGCATCTAGGACCAAGAGAGGCTGTGGTGGAGTGCAGGTCAATGGACTGCTAGGAAAAGAGTCACAGTGCTCATCCCACACACCACAATCACCAAAGCTGAAGAAAACAATGGTTCCGGCTACCCACTGTGCTGCACAGCAGCACCATGTACAACCTCCTGGGTAAGGGGGATATAAGAACCCCATTTTTCAATTCCACACAGTTGTGCCAACAATTCACTCCAGTAGTAGTCTTTTGATTTATTTTCTATTATTTAATATTTATTCTTGGATTTATGTCTAATGATGGTTTTGCTTCTGTTTCTGCCATGTTCAGTTAGATGTTAGGGCTGTTGTGTAATTTCTCTGTAAGGCCTTCTCTACTGTACTCTGTATCCTTATCTCACGTACTTTCCCATTAATTTCTACAGTATTTTCTTCTTTCTGTATTTCCTTTTCTTTCTTTCTTTCTTTCTTTCTTTCTTTCTTTCTTTCTTTTTTTATTGGTTATTTGTTTACATTTTAAATGTTATCCCCCTGGTTTCCTCTCCACAAACCCCCTATTACATCCCCTGCCCACCCACCCACCCACTCCCACCTCCTCGCCCTAGCAATCGCCTACATTGGCACCTTGGTCTATGGAGACTATTTCCTTTTCTAAAACTGTATTCTAACATAACAGTTTTCCTTCCTAGGTATCTCACCCACCTGTTTTCTTTGTGAAGATCCAATACTTTATCCTGTATCCTGAAACTATGGACTAGGGCGTTGATGGATTATGTCTTTGTTCTCATTTTGCCAGATGTTAGGGCCTAAGATTTGGGTTCTAAGGTCAGAATGGTTCCTCTAACATGGTGTCATTTGAGGTAGGGTCTCAGGCCTGTTAATAGTATTTAGTTACTTTTTTTTTTGTTAGGTGTTTTGAGACAAAGTTTCTCTGTGTAGCCTGGCTGTCCTGGAACTCACTCTGTAGACCAGGCTGGCCTTGAACTCAGAAATCTGCCTGCCTCTGCCTCCCAAGTGCTGGGATTAAAGGTGTGTGCCACCACCGCCCAGCTTTTTTTTTAAGATTTAAAAGATGGATTATGTTAAGACATTGAGGACTCTTGGATATTAATTTTCAATATGTATTTTCTAAAAAATGTAGATGTCCACACATAAAACTTCTGAAGACTTTTGACTGCATATAAGCTTTTGATGCTGTATTCTGTTTTCATTCTTGTTCTCATTGCATACTTTCTTTTATGGCTATTTGATGTACTAACTTGTTGATTAAGAATGTGTTAATTTTTATTTTTGTCAATCAATTTTTTCTGTTAATCTTTAATTTCATTGCATTATAGTTGAAGAAGATACTTTATATAATATATGACTTACGTCTTTTTTTTTTTTCAAATTTATTGAGTTGTTTGTTTTGGAGACTGTTCCTGTACACTTGAGAAGAATATATAGTTGGCTGGTTTTTGTTGGTGATGTCTGTGCTTTTCTTTGAGGTCTAGTTGATTAACAGTGACGCTGTGGAGTTCATGTGTATCTTTTTTGCTTAGTTGAAAGTGAGACATTGAAGTTATTAGCTGTTTTATTGAGCCACTTCTCCCTTCTGTTTTATGAAATTTTCCTTCTTATATGCTTCCTCCTTCCTTCTCTTCTTCCTTTGTGAGACAGGTCTCCCTATGTAGCCCTGGGTAGCCTGGAGCTCACTGTTAGGGACCAGGCTGTCCTCAAATTCAACAGAGATCTGCGTGCTTCTGTTTCCAAGTGTTGGGGTTAAAAGTGTGCACTACCATACCTAGCTTTTTTTAAAAACTAGATCTGTTCATTTAAAAAAAAATCTATTCTCTCATATATTACATCCCAACTGCAGTTTCCCTTCTCCCCCAGAACCTTCCTTCCCCATCTCCTAGTCAAGAACAGGCCTCCCAGGGACATCAATCAAACATGCCATAATAAGCTACAATAAAATCAGGTATATATAACCATCACGTCAAGATCAACCTTGACAAGACAACCCAGCAGGAGGAATAGGGTCCCACAAGTAGGTAAAAGAGTCAAACAGCCTCTGCTCCCATTGTTAGGAATCTCACAAGAACCCCAATAACATGCAGAGGACCTAGGTCAGATCATGATAGGCTCCCTGAACTCTGTGAGCTCCCATGAGTCTGGTTAGTTGATTCTGTGGGTTGAGAAAAACCCTAGCAAAGATTCCTAATAATGGGGACACGGAACCTGAACTGGCCATCTTCTGTAACCATGCAAGGCCTCAGGTGGAGGGATTGGGACACCAACCCAGCCACCAAACCTTCAACCTGCAACCTGCAATTTGTCCAGTCTGCAGAGTGTTCTGGGACTGGATCCTAGTATAATCATCATCAGAAAGACCAAAGGGACTTCATCCAGCAGCTGATGGAAGCTGGTGCAGAGTCTTGTGCCAAACATAAGGGGACCTTGGGGAGCCCTCCTCTCATCCTTTGTAGGTCTCTTATTCTGCCCCCTTCCTGCCAAAACTTGATATACTATTTCTCTATCACGCAGATGTATAACTACTGTTTTATTTAGTTGCTTTTTAAATTACGGCAAACAGAAGAAGAATACAAAATGCAAATCCTGTTTTATTTGTTAAATACTTTGAATATAGTATTTCTAATATACTTTCAGATTCTGCCTTAGATAATTTACAAATATTTAAGCTATAGAATTTAAGAATATATTCAGTTGCTGGGCGGTAGTGGCGCACGCCTTTAATCCCAGCACTTGGGAGGCAGAGGCAGGCGGATTTCTGAGTTCATGGCCAGCCTCGTCTACAAGAGTGAGTTCCAGGACAGCCAAGGCTATACAGAGAAACCCTGTCTCGAAAAAAACCAAAAAAAAAAAAAAAGAATATATTTAGTTACCTTACAAATAATATGGAACTGAGTGTATGAATAGTTTTGAAATACCCTAGAGTTATTCTAAAATTAAATGAAATCTCTAATAGTATAAGGCTCCATGTTAGGACTAGAAAGTGAACATTCTTTCTTTTAGTATAATATTTACCTCTGTACTTTCAGTCAGGTAGATTCTCATTTTCATTAAAATGAAGGAAATAATTAGCTTGTAGTTCTGTTTTAGTTAACTCCATTACTTCCCAAGAAGCATGAGGACTCGTTTTCATCTTGTGCCTGCCTGTTATGTTGTAATTTATACTTCTGGTATCTTTAAGAACAATTACCCCTCCACACACATACACACACAATTTATGTTTCTGGTATCCTTAAGAAAAATGACTACACATACACCCATATACAGAGAGAAAGAGAGAGTGTGAGAGAATATGAGAGCAGGGGAGGAAGGACTAATGTATGTATGCATGCACACTTTACTATATAAATGGCATTCATATGAATTTCTTAACCTTATATGACTGAGGTCCTCTAAGGGATTGAGACCCATAGATTGTCAACTCCTGGTGTAATTGACTCACCCTTAATCAACTTCAGATTTACATTTAAATGGCTTCTTTCTAAGAATAATTACCAAAGTCAGATATAACATAGTATTAACAGAACAAATGACTTGGCTGCACTTGAATTTCTAAAGACCTACATTTCTATCTCCTAGCTATTGAGTATCTGATATTTTGGTCACTTAATACATAGGAATCTCATTCATGGCTCTATATGTAAACATACAAATATAATTATAAAAATTATTTTGGAAATGGTCTAGCTGCTAAATATATAGTCCTTTTCTCTTGAATTTATTAATAGCACTGTTTTTATTGACCCTTGTTTTTCCTAGTTTGTTTTTAGGTTTATTGTGACCACATTTATTGTATAAAATGTATAGTAGTAAATCGTATAAAAAGAAGTTCTGTTTAAAAAAATAACTTTTCATTTCTAGTTTTGGTTTCTAGACTAGGTTGGCCTGGACCAGAAAGGCATCTTTCTCCATCAGATATCAGTTGCCCTTTCTGTTCTGTTTACTGTTACTTCAAGTCTTCATGCCAGATACACAAAATAGAATTGTTATTGTAAAGTCTTATCGTAAAACTTGTTGAGCCACTCAAAACAAATATAAGGATTTAGGTATTAGAGTGAATGGATATATTTGTATTCATTTAATATATGCATTTATTTGTTAAATGCTTATTGAGAGATTGTAGTTTAATTAGGCAGGTTGATGCTAAGATGTGAATAAGCTTCATTTTCTTTGTTCTTAATCGAATGGATTAAATACCAATAATAATTTAAAGTGTAATTCATTGTCCTGGCAAGTTTTATGTCAACTTGACATATCCATTTGGAAAAAAGAAACTTCAGTTGAGAAAGTGCTCCCATCAGATTGGCCTGTGGGCAAGTCTGTGGAGGCATTTTATTATTTTTTTTGTTTTGTTTTGTTTTTTTGTTTTTCTGGTCATCTTTCTTTCTTTCTTTCTTTCTTTCTTCCTTTCTTTCTTTTTTTATTGGATATTTTATTTACATTTCAGATGCCAATCCCTTTCCCCTTTTCCCCTCCCTAGAAAACCCCTATCCCATGCCCCCTCCTTTTCCATTTGGCTTTTATACACTTTTTTTTTTTTAAATGTTAAAGGCTTTGTAAGTATGGTAATGCTCAATCAGAAGTGTAACCTAATACCCAACCTAGCTATGTAAACTATCTTTGACTGGTGGAGACACGTGAACTTCTGCCTTGTGGAGGCATTTTATGATTAATGTTGATATGGAGTGCCCAGGTTACTATGGGCAGTGCTAACCCTAGGCAGCTGGTCCTAGATTGCACAAGACAGCGAACTGGATAAGCCATGAAAAGCAAGTCTGTTCCTCAGTGGCATTTGCATCATTTTCTGCCTCCAGGTTCTATCCTTTCCTTCAGTGGTAGACTGTGATTTGAAAGAGTAAGTGAAATGAATCCTTCTTCACCAAGTTGGTTTTGGTTGTGATATTTAACACAGCAATAGTTACATATAGAACAAAATCAACATTGGTGAGGATGTTTTAAACTTTGCCCTGGGCCTTGTAAGGTAAGAGTATGATGTAAATAACTAGATTGAAGGAAGAATTTTCTAGTCAAAGGACAGAACATGTTTCAGAAGGTGTGGAAGCACTGACATGTGAGGTGGTGTGAATCAGTGCAGTCTAAGCATAGTTTGTGTAGACTGAAAGTGATGATGGCAGGGTCAGATCACAGGTGGCAGGGTCAGATCACAGGTGGCAGGGGCAGACCCAAGATTTTGCAGGTTGTCCAGAAACGTGAAGTTTTCAGTATCAACAGTGGAAAGTCTAGAAAGAATGAAGTTTAATCAAAGTGTGGTTCAATTCTAGTAGAGAAATAGTAAGACAGTAAACTAGGAGTGGTGGCACGTACCCTTAATTCTAGCATTTGGGAAGCAGAGGCAGGCTGGCCAGAACTATAAAGTGAGATCCTGTATAAAAAACAAGAGATGTTGAAATGGATAGACTGAAAAGGACATGTTTTGCTATTTTGATTTCAGTTTTCTTTACCTGTCCTAGGTAGTAATAATAGTACTTGTTTCAAATACTCCTCAGAAGATTCTGTTCTGATGGATAATGAAGGACTTTGAAGCAGTTTGTATTAGACTTGTGGGTCAAGACCCCCGTGGCTCACATATCAGATCTTACATGTCAGATACTTACATTATGATTCACAACAGTAGCAGAAATATAGTTATGAAGTAGTAACAAAATAATTCTATAGTTGGGGGTCTGCACAACATCAGGAACTGTATTAGAGGGTCACAGCATTAGGAAGGTTGAGAACCACTGCATTAGATCAAGTAAGAAAAGAATTAATGATAACTGCTGTTATGGATGGCATTTTAGTTGTTAGGGAAAGGGATAGTAACAGATAAGCCAGGGATGGGAAAGAAAATGAATTAGAACTTTTTATTTCCTAATATTATCTTTTTTGGTATGCCTGCAATGGCATACACACAGTAATCAGAGAACAGCTTTATTTTCTTCAGCTGTGGGATTTAAAGGGTTGCATGCAGCTAGCAAGTATCTTACCATCTTGAAAAAATGGATTTGAAATAAGATGAATAGAATTCTTAATGTTTGTTTTGGTTTTTCAAGACAGGGTTTCTCTGTGTAGTCCTGGCTGTCCTGGAACTCATTCTGTAGACCAGGCTGGCCTCGAACTCAGAGCTGGTCTCTGCCTCCCAAGTGCTGGGATTAAAGGTGTGTACCACCAGTGCCCGGCCTATTTTCACATTCTATGTATTCAGATTCATCCTACAAGTTTCACAATTTCATTTTTCTTTGCAGGTAAAAATTTTTTTTTCTTGGGCTACATTTTATCCATTTATCAGTGGATGGATATCTAGACTGATTGCATTTTTTTCTTCTTTTATTGTGAATAGAATTACAGTGAACATGGCCATGCAGGCATCTCTGGTAGGATGTAGGCTCCTGGGGGCGTATGTCTGGTTGTGATATACCTGAGTCATAAGGTAGTTTTATGTTTTGTTGTTTGAGAAACCTCTGTACTGATTCTCCCATCCCAGGAGTAAATATGGTTCTTTTTTTTTTTTTTTTTTTTTTTTTCTGTCAACCTTCTCAGGTTTTTGTTTTTCATTTTTTTGTTTGGTTTGGTTTGGTTTGGTTTGGTTTCTTGTGTTTTTACTTTATTATTATTATTTTAGTATAGCTATTCTCAGTGTAGTGAGATGGAATTTTAGCATTTTAGTTTGCAGAGAATGAACAGTTCATTCTTCTAATTAGTAAGTGATTGACAGTTTGGTTTGTTTATGTGTGTATGTGTCTTTTAATTTTTGCAGCTCACTCTATATTCTAGATATTAAGTCCCTGTCTGAAACAAACGTAGCTAGTGGAGGCTGTTCATTTTGTTGATATTTTCTGTGCTATGTGAAACCTTTTTAGTTTTATATAATTTTACTTGTCAAATCTTGAGAGTATTTTCTTGTGCTACATATAGTATTGGAGTCCTATGCAGAAAGTTCTTGCCTATGCTTATATTTGAATTATTTTTCCGTAAAAGTTTCAGAATTTAAGGCTTTAAAGTGTTGAATCCATTTTGAATTAATTTTTGTATACAGGCTAATAGATAAAAGCCTTATTTCACTCTGGTATTGAATATGATTTTTTTTATCAAGTATATTTTTTGATACTTTTGTCAAAAAGTAGGTGGCCACACTTGTGTCATGGGACCTTTGTTCTGTTCCAGGTCTATGTGCCTGTTTTTGTGCCAGTATATTGTCTTTGTCAGTTAACGTTGAGTATTGTGATACTCCAGTAGTAGTCTTTCTGGTTAGGATTGCATTGGCTACCTGTGCTCTTTCTTGCTTCCTTGAGAATTTTTAGACTTTTTTCTCCTAATTTTGTGAAGGTCATTGGAATTTTGATGGGATTGCATTGAGTATGTAGATTAGTTTGATACTATAACATATATTAACATAATATATATTAATATATAACATAACATATATATTAAGATTTTATTTATGTGTATATTATTTTGTCTGCATGTATCTTAAGTACACCACATGTGTACCTCGTGTAGCATATCTTCTGAAACTAAAATCAAATAAATTCAGTCAAATAATTTTAAGCCTCAATGTGAGTGCCAGGAACTGAATCTGGGTCCTCTATAAGAGCATCAAGTCCTTCTAACCACTGAACTATCTTTCCAGCACCATTATAGAGACATTCCATGAAGGAATATTTGTATAATCTTACATTTTAATAAGAACCAACCACATTTATATTGTTGAGAGGTGTTAGTTCTTCTGGCCTTTATCATTTAATAGAATATTTTAAGATTAGTATTTATTTAAAAGGAAACAAGCTGACCTTAATTGGCTGTGAATTTGATATGTTCTTACCATCTTATTTTGTAATAGTCTTTTTTTGGTTTTTCGAGACAGGGTTTCTCTGTGTAGCCCTGGCTGTCCTGGAACTCACTCTGTAGACCAGGCTGGCCTCGAACTCAGAAATCTGCCTGTCTCTGCCTCCCAAGTGCTGGGACTAAAGGCGTGCGCCACCACCGCCCGGCTATAGTCTACTTTTATCCTTTGAAAATAAAGAAATGGTAGAGATTGTGAGATTGTGTTTCAAATCAAAGGGAGGCATTTGTGGGAAATTCTAATCTGTCATGTCTTTTAGAATTATTTGAGGAAATCAGAGCCTAAAAATGAAGCCTATGAACCTATAGTTTAAGAACATTGTAGGAAATGGGAAGGCTTCTTTTTAGGCCTTTGGAATATTAACTGTAGTTGGAGAGAAAGATACAAACGTGAAAAGAAAGACTACCACACAGGATTTAGGTAGTGCACAACAGTTTTATTTTATAAAATACTTCTGCAGTGCTTGTACATATGACAGAAAAGAGAGAAGTTTGGCATTTTGCTTTTCTGTTTAAAAGGGGCAAGGATCTGAGTTACCTGAGGATGAGGAAGTGGAAGCCAAAGCTCCAGGAAATTGGTTGATGCCTTGTCTTCTCACTGTTGCTGCTCGGGTTCTACCTTGGTCCACTGGAGGGTCTCAGTTAATATGTTTTGGTTAAGGAAATAAATATTTATTGAACTGATTTAAGAATACTTTGAAGGAGATTGATACTTTTATTTGGACAAACGTGCGATACAAAGACTTGTTGAGAAAATAGTAGCAAAGAGAAATGGTTATTGAGCACAGTGAAAGAGCAGAGACAAAACAATCTGAGTGGAATAGTGTTGAGAAATACCCTACAAAAGGAGATCGTTTCAGATTATAAAATGATTTTATTGTTGGATGCGGGATTGCAGGGAGGACTTGTTTGTTCTACACAGTGTAAACTTTAAAGAAGTAATGAAGTACTGTCCTGGTGTTGTAAATCTGTAGACACTGAAAACTGTAGTGAAGAGACTTGGAGACTGGGTTTAAGACCAGTTGTGATGCTGACTAGAACTTATTTCTAAGTAGTCAAGACCACTGAGACAGTCTACATGTAACAGTTAAATGTAACAGTCTAAAGTACTTTAAAATCCTAGTGATTGACTGATGGCATGACTAGCCTATTCAGTATTCTTTTTTTTTTCAATAGCATAAACAAAAGTTTATTGATAGCACAGTAAATATAACTTCAGCCAACCTTTTTAAGCCCACAGAGTAAGATCTGAAGTACAATTTATATTTTGCTTCAAGTATTGCAAACTCCATCTGTATCAACTTTGGAATGTTAATTCTGTGTGTTGCTTGTAAGAATAAACCGATTAGTGACCAAATTCTAAATTTGTTATTCAACCATTTTTCTTGAGTTTTCTTTCTAATGCTGCCAAAACTTTCAGACTGTTCAGTGGATCTGTAATAAGCTTCCAAAATGAAGGGAAATGTGTTACTCATTGTTTGCCTGCAATCTTGGCTTGAGTTCATCTTTTTTAAACCAAAAATAAGGTCCTTAGACACCTACAAGTTCAGCTGCTAAATCCTTTTGAAGATTCCTTGCCAGTGTGTTAGAGTCATCCTGAGGCTAGTGCATGTGCACAGTTGGAGTGAACGGTATTCATGTTTCCAGCTTTCTTTTCTCTTCTCTTCTCTTCTCTTCTCTTCTCTTCTCTTCTCTTCTCTTCTTTTCTTTCTTTCTTTCTTCCTTTTTTTTTTTTTAAAAGAAGCTCTAGCAAAGTTCTATTAAAGGAAAACTTTCCCTATTTATTTTTTATTAGTCTGTTTAAGATTTCTTCAAATTAGAAACCTGTTTCTAGCATATACTTCCCACTTTCCATAACAAGATGGAGCCTAGCGTTGATTGCCTCCAGAGACTTTTTTCATCTTCTTTGTAGTCACCACCTTCCTGCCTTAGGTATGAGATGGTCCCCAATCAAGATCAGCCACTGCAATGGCTGAGGAGTGCAGTATTTATTCATTATGGTACTTTGTTGTCATTCTTCCTAGCTTTTCTATGAAATCTTGGTAGGAATTTTTGAGTGTCTTTGTTCTTACTTGCCTTTTGTTAATGTCAAGCATAGCATGTGAGGAAATTCAGTGTTGCTATGCAACTGCTAAATTCAATATTTATTGTTAGTAAAACTGAATAGTGTTAATACCATTGAACAAAGAACAGCAAAATAAGGATTTATAGTGTGCAGTGCATATGTGTAAGGTTCAGTGTGTTGTGGCAAGTGAACAGAAGATATATATATACACACACACACACACACACACACACACATATATATATATACATACATATATATATATATATTATATATATGGTTATTTTTTAGAACAAAATTAGTTGAGGCAAAATCTTTTATGACTAAATTTGTTGTGTTGTTGGCTGCTTGCTTATTTTTGTCTGAGTTCATACTCCCCTAATATAGGCCTGTAGTCAGTAGCCTAGTCTAGATATGAAACTTGCTATGTAGCAAAGCTCTGAACTTGTGGCAGTCCTCTATGTAGCTTCTTGAATGCTGGTTATAAGCATGTATCATATCCAGCAAGCATCCCTCTGCACCCCTCCACCCCTCTACCCTGATTTTTTTGTTTGTTTTTGTTTTTTGTTTTGAGAAAGTATTTCTCTGCGTAGCCCTGGCCGTCCTGCAGTTCCCTCTGGCCTCACCCAGAGATCTGCCTGCCTTCTGCTTGCAGAGTGCTGGGCCACTCTGTTTTTTGTTCTGTAATTTTTTTTCCCCTAATGATTATGTATGTATTCCTGAATTTCTTTCTCAATTAACCTATTTCAGATTTTGTTCTTTGTAAGTTTTGAATTATTGTTCCCCAAGCTGTTGCTTCCTTTTCCTCTTTCTACTTTACTAGTATTTCTCGATGTGTTTACATTTTTTTCTTTTTGGGAATTGAGGACAGCCATGGCATGGTGGTACACAGTTGTAACCATTGCACTCTGGAGACTGAGATAAGAGGACCAGAGGATATTATCCTAGGCTGTTTATAGAAACCCTGTCTCAAAAATAAGATTTGGCTTACTATGGGAGTTTGAAATTTATTATAATTTTATATAAACACAGATGAAAATATTAGATTGATCTTTCATATAAGAACTACCAAACCAGCTGGATTTTTAGTTATTTTAATGCCTTTTAAGATACTCATGCTTTCCATCATATTATAAAAATAAGAATTCCTTTCTGGAAAAAAAGGGGACTTAAGAGTTGGAGACTTTTTTGAGATTTACTTAAAAGAGCAGAGGTTAACTGTTACTGAGAATGTGTAATCTCCAGGGTCAGAGACAGACAGTATCTAGCCATTCATTCTGTTGATTGCACCACCTCCACCTCCACAGCTCCTAACTCAAGGCCTTTCTTCCTTTCTAGTGTTTGAAAGAGCAAGAGGACACAGTAACTAATTACATTAGGTAAATAACAAGCAGCTATTTGATTAGTGAGTAATTTAATTTTGTTAATACCTTTAGAATAATTTGATGTGAAGAAATAAAATTGAAAAATAATTGCTTTCTAATGATAAATAAAAAAGTTACAGTTTAAAAGTAATATAAAAATCAACTCTAATTACAATACAAACTTCAGCAGCTACTGTATAGAGGTTTGTAGGAAGTAGGGCTTAGACATTTTAATTACAATATTATTTTTATTATCAGTTTAGCAAGATAGTACTGTTTCCAAAGTCTGTCTTTTACTTTTAATTTTAAGTGTATATGTATTTTGCCTAGTTCTGTGTCTGTGTACCATGTGCATGCACTGCCTTTGAAGGCTAAAAAGGACATTGGATCCCCTAGGACTGGTGTTACTAAGAGACAATTAAGAGCCTACATACAGATGCCAGGAATTAAACTCTGGTCCTCTGGAAGAGAAGCTGAGCCATCTCTCCAGACCCTTAAAGGCCATCTTTCCTGTCCTCTTTTGCTTTCTAAATTCGTTGATATTTCCATGCATTTGAAAAGTAATAATGTGTACCAAATGTGCATGACATTAATTCTTTCTAAAGGTCATAGTTAAAGTACATATGGATTCTCAGATCATTTGTAATAAGTATTTGAACTTTATAGTGAGGTCCTCGACATTTCTTTTCTTTTTTCTTTTCTTTTTTTTTAAGCCACTGTAGATTTCACTATTCTCTCTTAGTTTTTTTTCTCTTTCTTTCATAACAACACACAACAGCAAGACATTTAAACTGTCTTTCATTAAGTACATACCAGTATTTGATGTAGTCAGCTAGAGCACCTTGTTTTCTTTTTCTTTCACACTGGTAAAGGATACAATAGTTTTGAACAGTTTTGTACAGCTATGTGAATTTTTTCCTCATTTTTTTTCTCTGTGTACCTAGTGAGTCTTACCTTTAAAAAGGACCAAGTAGTTAATATTGTGTTGTGAAATAATACACAATTTTTCTTCTAAAATATTGTGAGAGGTGAAAAACTGCTCTTGAGAATTTTCTTTAGAAAACTATTAATCTGAGAGAAATTTATGTATCAGCTGTTATGCAGAACAAAAAGGGGACTGTTGAGATTATTCTAGAAAGTTTATGGACGTTCTGAAGCATGACACTTCATTGGGAAGGCACTTTTTCAGAATCTAATTTCTGTAAAGTTTTGTAGAAGTAGATACTGTGAACCTCTATTCTTTCGTTGGTTGTTTCTAGTTTCTGTTTTGTCTTGTGCTTGAATGTACTTTGAATCTTTGTTGTGTTAATCATTAGCAAAAATGCAGACACCCCTTTTAGATTTCTCAGGGACTGTTTCCTGAGCATCCCTTCAGTATTATAACCAGTGATTCTGAGAACCAGAAGACAGTATTTTTCACTGAATATTGTGATGATAGATTTTATTTATTCATTTTTTTATCCTTTCAGGATTTGAAAGTATTCTTGAAGGGCTGTTTGGATCTGCATTATTAAAAGACCTCAGTTTATTTAAAGGTATTGAAAATATTTCTGGTATTTTACGATCTTTTTGGTTAAACCTTGGTGACTTAGGTCTCTTACTCAGTTTTGTAAGTGTTAAAACTGCATTCAGGGCCACATGTTGGTGTTTAGTTTATACTGTTAGTATATAAATAGTTAGCACAATTAACTGTGAGCAGCTAGGAATTGAGTGAAGAATTTTCTTTTTAGAGTTTTAAGACAGAAGTGGCCTGGAGGGCATAGTGGAAAGAATCTCAGGCTGTGACTGTGAAGATAGAACACACATTTTTGCATGTGTGAGAAACAGAGTTTGATTAGAATACAAGAATTTAAAGATAAATGTGAAATACCTACTTTTTCAATGAGGTTTTCATAAACTA
>JANHMN010000003.1:167513142-167543906 GCA_030674055.1 Rhabdomys pumilio
GAGGTGGGCACTACACGTTCCCTCTCCCCAATGTAGGTCATTTCATCTAAGGTCCTTCCCTTTGAGTCCTGAGAATCTCTTACCTCTCACGTCTTTGGTACATTCTGGAGGCTCCCCCCAACCTCTTACCTCCTGATGTTGCTTGTTTCTATTCTTTCTGCTGGCTCTCAGGGCTTCTGTCCTTTCTTTAAAGAATAATGTGTATATGTGTGTGTTTGGCATTGGCAGTTGAGACCAGAAGCATTGGATCTCCTAGAGCTGGAATTACAGGCAGTTGTTAGTCACCTGATTTAGGTGCTAGGAATTGAATTTGAGTGCTTCTGAGAAGAGTAATACATATTCTTAACCTTTGGGCCATTTCTCCAGCGCAGCATATGATTTTTTTTATTCTTATTATGTCAAGAACTTTGACCTCTTCACTTGTATGAAGAATTTCATGGCATATTGGAATTTCTAGCCTTGCTTAATGTTTAGGGGACATTATTTAGTAAAAACAGGCTACCTTTAAACATCACTTTGATAGCATGGCAGTTTATTTGGTAACTAGCAGCCATTGTGTGTAGCTTGTATGCTCTGCACCACAGTGAGGCAGCTTGAGATTTTACTACACTACCCATAACAGCACACACTTAAAACCTGTGAATTATTCCTCGAATTTTGCATTTCATTGTTTTGGACTACAATTGACCCTGGATAACTCAAACTGTGGAAAGTAAAACCACCAGTAAGAGAAACTACTTGAGTAAAATACCACAGACGTTAGAGAATAGAATTTATAGGTGAAGATAGACATCTTTTCAGCATCCTCTTTGCCAGTACCTTTTTGTATGTTACAGTTTAATCCTCAAAAGAGTCCTTTGACATTGGTTTACAGATATTCAAATACTGCAAATAAGAAAATGAAAAGGGTCAGAGATTGTTATAGGCAAAGTTACATAGTTGAGATTTTACCTTTGTTTTTGGCATTAACCCAGTTAACAAAAATAGCAATGGAAATAATGATAGTGAGAAGAAGAATTAACTGGGACTTGGAGTTATTTGGGAAGAGGAAGAAAGGAAGAGGAAAAGAGCTGGATGCTGTTTGAAATGACAGTTGTAACTTTGCTGGACCAGTGAATTGTTAACTTCCTGGCATGTTTGCATCTTTCCCCTTCCTCTGTTTTGTTTATCAGGCAAAAGTAAGTATTCTGTATATTTATTAAATAAGTCAAGCAATTTCATAAATTTGAAAAATTATGTTAATATGTATTTTCAGTACATCCATGTACCAAGACTATATTCATAATCATCTTCATTACTTATTCATCAACTTCTTAGATTTTGGGGAGGAGATGTTTGTTTGTTTGAACTTACTATGTAGACCAGCCTGGTCTTATACTCCCAATCCTCCTGCCTCAGTCTCCTGAGTGCCACCATGCCTGGCATTCAGCATTTAAAAAGTTCTTTTAGGCATAGGATGGGCTTGATTGTGGCATACCTGTGACCCCAGGTAGGAAATTAAGAACAAATTCTCCATTTTCATATAAGTATTTTTAGAGCTAATGGATAATAGAAGATAGATAATAATTCTGTATTAGCTGTAGCTTTATCAAGGAAGCAGAACCCAATTTTTACCTCAAAAGAGAATCTGTACTTTAAAGCCGTTGACTTGAGTTGGTTTCTAGTGTGTAGTAGAGAGGTGTTCATAGTGAGAAAATCAAAGGGTCCAGCAACAACACAGAAAATGAGCCTAAACTAGGTAGGGTCTTTAACTTGAAGATTTATGGGGAAAATTCATTTAGAGAATCTGGACTAAAGCATTACCAATCCTTGGTGATTATGTGTGTATTATGTAAATGTTTAGTGGATGCAGATAAAGGAAAAGGAAGTGATACTAGCTTTAACTTCTAAGCTCAGATGGCCTAGGGAGATGGAAGGGGAGAAAGGCAAAATGGCCAATATAGTTACCCAGAAAGCAGTTTATAGTGAAAATAAGAATATAATTGGAAATGTCCAGCGATAAGAGTTGTGTAAGTGGAATTATAATACGGCATACAGGATGAAAACTTGGATTTTGAAGCAAATGATACTTTTCATTAAGATAAATCTGAGGCCTACAGAGGACCTTCATTTTAGGAAATAGAAAAAAATCAATTTGGACAGAAAAACAGTAGAATAAAAGAGTTGCCTGCTTTGCATGAAGTATCTTCCAGGTTCCACGTGGAACAAAGTGCAAGGTCTCTTTTTATTCTAGTAACATAAACGCCTGGTCATTTCTCAGAATTGAATGGACCTTAAATGGGGTAAACAAGTGCCCCAAATATACTTTTAAGAGAATGGCATACCAGGGTTACTGATTATGGAAGCTAGACTGTTAAGTCTGATAGCATTAATGAGAAACTAAATGGTTGTAGATGTTAAATAATGGATGTATAGTACTAACCTTTCAAATAATTAAAGAGTAATGAAGAAAACAAGAGTACAGAATGAATAAGTGAAGACTTTAAGACAAGATTTTTGGAGCACACTAGGTGTTTGAGTCATTTTTACAGTTTTAGGAGAAGCTGGAGCCAGGCAGTGGTGGTGCTCGCCTTTAATCACAGCACTTGGGAGGCAGAGGCAGGTGGATTTCTGAGTTTGAGGCCAGCCTGGTCTACAGAGTAAGTTCCAGGACAGCCAGGGCTACACAGAGAAACCTTGTCTCAAAAAACCAAAATAGAGAGAGAGAGAGAGAGAGAGAGAGAGAGAGAGAGAGAGAGAGAGAGAGAGAGAGAAAAGGGGGGGATGGAAAGGAAGAAATTAAGATGGGATATGGCTCAATAAAAATTTTATACAGATTTGCAGAGAACCCAAATTCACTTTGGGCATTTAACATCGGACTGCTCACAACTACCTATAACTCCTTCTGTAGAGGATCCAACAGTTTCTTCTGAACGTTGCTGGAACAACCCCTTCCCCTATGTGCATGTACCCATATACAGACAAACACATATACATAATTAAAGGTTTTTAAAAAAACAGAATGGAATGGCTGAATAAGGCAAGATGGTAAGAAAACCAACAGGAAATTAGCAACGAACAGTGGTGGGAGTTAGGACATGTTCAGTGTAACATTAGCAGTCACAGTTGTCAGTAGTTCAACAAGAATCCCTTAAGCATTAAGACTGTTGCTGTCTTACTTGTTCATGGAACTTCCTCATTTAGATTACTCTTCAGAGTGTTCTAGCCACACCAACAACAAAAAGGTAGTTTCAAGAAAATTAATTGGTAAAGTAACTTCATTCAGCATTTTGTTTTGTTTGTTTTGTTTTTTCGAGACAGGGTTTCTCTGTGTAGCTCTGGCTGTCCTGGAACTCCCTCTGTAGACCAGGCTGGCCTCAAACTCAGAAATCCGCCTGCCTCTGCCTCCCAAGGGCTGGGATTAAAGGCATGTGCCACCACTGCCCAGCCAGCATTGTATTTTTAAGCAAGGAAAATATTAAAGTCTTGATATTAAAAATTTTCTCTTGTTAGTGTTAGATCACAAAGGTGAGGTATTTTGAATAGACCTTAATGTTTTAAGATTTTATTGATTTCTAAAGTTTTGTTCTGTAAATGTTTCTTTCTTCTTTGAGAAGATACCTACCCTAACCCCTACCACACACATACTGACACACTATAACCCTTGCTTCCCTGGAAATCTGTATAGATAGATCAGGCTGACCTAGAACTCACAGAAATCTACCTGTTCATTCCTGCCAAGTGTTGGGTGTTTGCACATGGACTTTCTTTTGTTCTTTTCCCTCTATTATAAAGGCCATTTTTTTATATTATTTCTTTTATCTAATCCTTAGTTTGGTATTAAGCTTATGTTGTTTACAATATTATTTGTATTTTCATTATACTTATTTATTGGAGTATGGACATGTGCAGGTCAGAGGACAACTTGCAGGAGTTGGTTTTCTTCTGCTGTATAGGTCCCCAGATCAAACTTAGGCCCTCAGATTTAGAGGAAAGCACCTTCATCTGCTGAGGTATCTTGCCACTCTTATTTGCATCTTTGATTATACTTCTTTGTGGTTTTATTATATGTTTTGGTTTTTAATTTTGAAAATATCTTATTGATGTGTATTTGTGGTGGCCTCAGAGGCCAGAAATGGGTGTCAAGGGGAAGTTGGATAACCTGGAACTGGGGTTAATCATTTGGGAGCTGCCATGTAGGGAATAGAACCTAGATACTCTGAAAAGTAGATGGTGCCCTTAACCCCCGAGTCATCTCTAGCTCCCATGGATAGTACTTTTATCAATATAATAGTCTTAATAGAGGAATTAAGAAATAGATAATACAAGATTTAAAACTAGTTCTATCTAGTGGTACAGATATAGTGCTGTAGGAGTTTGAAATGCTTAGACGTTATAATGCTGTTATTCCCAATGGGCAGTTTATATATATATATATCCTTGCATTTAAAATGACTTTGGGCATCTAGAGACCCATAGTCATAAGAGGATAGTGGATAAAAATTTCAGAAAACCTTCTGATGTGTTGTTGTAAGTGAAAATTGAGGATAGTATTAACTTTTAGGTAGATATCATCACTATTAACTGCGAGGGTGGCTTGCACCCTATATTTATCTTTCATACTTTCTAATAGCATCTACTTGTGTAATGGAAGAAAATCGTCTACAGCAAATGTTGAGTTGCTATATATTTTGAATACTGCATTAAAACTCAATTTCTGTATAGTTCTTTTGAGAGGTTCCAAAGGTAGTTGCCTACAGAATGATTCATTTTCTTTCAGATGCCATTCTCTTTCAGTTTATGAGTTTGCAGGTCTGTTTCATTAGGAAGCTCAGAGAACGGGGTGTGTGTTTGTGTGTGTGTATATATATAAATATGTGTGTGTGTGGTGTTGGGAAGGGGATACTGGAAGAGTTACCAGTTTGATAGATAGGAACTTTGTTAAACATTTAGATGGTGTGCGGAAATATTAACATCTTAATACTTAGGTATTTGACATACTTCCAGTAGTAAAAATCAACAACTGTACATTGCAGTCATTACACAAAAGTACCAGCTAATGGAAGATAAAGGTATTGAGTAATACTCAGTCATGAATCTAATATTCATATGAGGAAGCCGTGAGCAGCTGGCTGAACGTCTCTATTTTACTACTAACGGCAATAATCTTATAAGTCTTTACAGGTGTTCTAGGGGCTTCTATGAGATCGTTGAGTTTTCATGTTTATATTAATGGCTCTCCATCTCTGAAACCCAGTTCTTGTAGTGTCACTAGTGTGGTACCATTACTTCCTCGTGTTTCAGACTTCACATGCTCACTTTTTAGTTCGATTAAACAATCTCTCCCAAATTAAAAAAAAGTTCCAGTGTCTTTCAGCCTATAAATGTAGTTAACGTACTCAACTTGGTAGTTTGCTTAGTCAAACTGAAGATATCATTTATAGCAAAAAAAATTGCATTGAGCACAGTTTATACTTTGTTTATATAAAGAGCAAAAAAGTAAGATTCTCTGTTAGATGATTGACCTTAAAGTATATGAGCATTTAAAGTGGTGGCACCATTTTCTTCAAGATTTACTGGCATTTAAAACAAGGAGATGAAGGAAATTGGCATTTAAATCAGTGAATCGCATCTTGTCCGCTTTTCTACGCTTGTTGGTAGAGATGTCAGAAAGCCATAGATAGGTAACAGGCAAGGCGGTATAGCTATAGGCTCATGACTCTGGAAGACTTTTCTAACATAATCACTACAAAACTTGTGTGTATACACTTGCTTTTAGTTCCTATGGTGTCAATTTATAACAACTGTAACTAAATTTAGATAATCAAGGAACATAGTAAGCAGGAGTAGCTTTCAGCGTCATCCTTTTATTTTTGAATTACACTTGGAAAACCTGGGTTACTTTATTCTTCCTTGGGAAGAAACTTGTCCTTTGATTTTTCTGTTTCCTTTTCTTACATTCCCTTAAGAGAAAATAAGCAGCCACTTAAGCCTCCTCCTCCAGCCTTAACTTCCTAGTTGTAGGGTGACAAATGTTAGACTTAAAAAAGAAATGCTAAGAAATGTTTGGCCTTACTATTTAAAATTTAACTTCATTAACAGTTTATTGCTGGGAGGATTAGCTTCCATGCTGATATAAGTTTGTTCCATTGTTTATTTAGTGACGTCTTTGCTATTTCAGGGACCTGTGGAGCTATGGTTGTTTTAAGTTTGGGAGAAGTTTAACATTTCTATCAGGTCAGCAAAATATGCCCTGACTAAGCCTTACTCACAGGCTACTTTTTAAGTACCATCAAGTTAAAAAGAGATAGGCAGCAGAATTTGCATGTGGCTTGTAAGACCTTAAGTATTTACTATATTATCCTTAACAGAATACGTCTAATACATCTTACTCTTTACTCTTAGTGACACATTTGGAATCCTGAAACTAATTTTCAGTAGTCTTTCAAAACTGAGGTAATATTTGTATATAGTAAAACTAATTCAAAGCATAGGGTTAGTTGACTTTTAGTAAGTGCTTTCAGTTATATATACATAGCCATCAGCATAGTGATGGCTGCTTGCCCTGATGTTTCCCACCCCTACCCCTTACTCCCTGTTTCTTTGTAGTTAATCTTTTCCGCAGACCCCCAGGCTTATGCAATCACTAGAGTTTTCCCTTTCCTAGAATTATATATAACCCTGCAATATTCAATCTTATGTTGACTGGTTTTGGTTAAAATGTGTTTTTAAGATGCCTATTTGTTTTTATGTATAATCTTTTGTTCCTTTATTTTCTTTGTAATTACATAGATATGCCACAGTTTAGCCATTCATTTTATTAAAAAATATGTATATGAGTGTCTGCTTTGCATATGTGTGTATGCCACATATGTGCCTAGTGCCTGTAGAGTCAAAAGAAAGCATCAGATATTTTAGAACTGGAGTTATAGACTGTGAGCCACAATATGATGCTTGGAACTCAACCTCCACCCTCTGCAAGAACAGTGAGTGCTCTTAACCACTGAGCCATCACTGGCTTCAAGCTGTTCGTTTGAATTGTTGTTAGATTATGACTATTGTGACATACTTATAAGTCTTTTTGACTTAAAAGTCTATCTTCACACCAAGTAGGATTGTGTGTTATTGATGTAACTCAGTTTTGACACCATATAAGAGAACACCAGTGTTTCACATCTTGGCCAGTGTTACTGTTGTCAATTTTATCATAATGTCAACCATCATCCAGTGGTTATGTGTTGAGGACCACGCTGTCAATGTTGGAACCTGCACTGCCAAAAGCCTTGGGGGCTAAATTGTTAGAGCCTGCACTGTCCCAAACTGCTCCGGTCCACAGGTCGGGGATCAGCAAGAGAGAGCGAGGACAGACTCGAAGAATGGAGACCAGAGTGTGATTCAATCCCGTTTATTCTTCAGTTTCTCTTCCTAGTCCAAGCCCCGAGTCTTGAGTTCCTAGTCCCTAGTTCCTAGTCCCTAGTGCCTCCAAGTTAATCACCACACAGGTGTTGGAAACTGAACCCAGTCCTTTAGAATAGCAACAAATGCTCTTAACCATTGAGCCATCTCTCCAGTTCCCTTTCTCAATTTTTTAAAATTTTATAATTGTAAGCTATGTTACAGCAAAAAACAAGCTGCTTCTGTTGATTCATTTGTTTTGATAATCTGTTATAAGGAAATATTACAAATGTGGAACGTATTCATTGAAACATTTTCTAAAAATGTTTATATGAAGATTTATTCAAACATTTTCTTTATCTAATACAGATTTTATTTATTATCCTGATAATAAATCCTAAATTGTCACACTCAGATCACAATGTTTAATACAAAACAGCCTTGGTTGTTTTTCTAGTATGAGGGAGGCAGAGTCAGGCAAATTTAGTTTAAGATGAGGCTGAGCTACAAAAAATTTTACCTGCTTTATAAAAATAAGTATGCTTAGATTTCCAATACTGGTGAGTCTCACCTAACTCATGAAGGAATCTATTTTCAAGTGATTTTGGAGTCATTGTACAATATTAAAATTTCCAGCGGCTCATAATTTTTCTTTGTGTTCTTAGGAAAAGTAACTGTGATAGTCATCTTACCAAATGTCATGGCTTTCGCAAGATTTAATTTTATGTGTGATAATTCTCTAATGTAAAAAATCATAACCCTTAAAATAGAACAGTAATAGAGTTCACAGACACATTTTTCTGTTTTGGAATTCCGCATGAGAATTCCATTAAGTAAGCAGCTGTAGACACATTAACACACTGAGGAAAGCCAGCAGGTAAGCATACCATCATTCTAACAAAGAAGCAGTTTTATGTAAACATAGTTTTAAACTTTTTATTGCCACTGGAGAGATGGCTCAGTGGTTAAGAGCACTGGTTGCTCTGCCAGAGGTCCTGAGTTCAATTCCCAGCAACCACATGGTGACTCACAACCATCTGTAATGGGATCTGATGCCTTCTTCTAGTGTTTATGAAGACAGCTACAATGTACTCGTAAATAAAAGTAAATAAATCTTTTTTTTTTAATTTTTTATTGATTTTTGGTGAATTTCATATCATGCACCCCAATTTTCCCATCTCTCCATATCCACCCTCCACCCTTGCAGCCTCCCCCCAAAACAAAAAAAGTAAAATAAAAATAAATATTAAAAAGAAGGAAAGAAAGCCATTCAGCTGTGGAAGCTGAGGGTTTTTGCTCTAACAGCTTTATTTGCAAATGAGTCATTGGTCTGGTTTGAGGCCTCTGACTTCTGCTACACTTTCAATAAATGGATCCTCACAGGGACTCCTCTTACCCTGTTAATGCCCTGTGTCGAGGAGATCCTGCAGCTTTGGTTATGCAGGACCAGCCCCTTCATCCACTCCAGCTGTTCCTAGGTGGGGTAGATGTTGCTGTAGGCTAACTCAAAGCTGTGTCTCTGGGCCTGGATGGTGTCTGAGCTGTTCAGCCTGCTAGCTCTTCTGCACCTGTTCCACCAGGGCCCACTCTCCTGCAGTGACAGTACATCAACTCTTCATGCTTGCAAAACCCGGAGTTATTACAGCAGTGACGTGTGGTTAGTTCCTCAGTAGTATGTCGTTATGACAACCTAGTGGATTTTGGAGACATAATTAACTGTAGATGTGAGCTCACTTACCAGCTTATATCCTAAAGCAAATAACTCCTAGAAGATAGAAATTCTAGTTTAGGCCTTCAGCTTTATTCCTATTTGGTTCTGGCCAAAAGCTTCTTTTTTATATTGAACTAACCAATGTCTTTTAGTTATTTATTTATAGAACAGTATCATGTTTTTTATTACATTTTGCCATACCATATATAATGCATGTATTTAAAATACAGATGTAGTGGAGGAATGATAGTGGAAGGTTTGTTGATTTCCTGTCACCTGGGTATTCAGTTGCATAAACTTTCTTGTTTTTGTTTTGTGTGTGTGTGTAATATGTATATATACAGCAAGGGACAGACAGTAAACCATGGTTTATTGTGCATCATTGCTGTAAAAGATGTTTGTTTTTCTACAACTCAGAGATGAGTTTGCCACCTTTGGAGTGCTGGAATTAGAGGCATGCGCCAGTACACCTGGCTTGCTGTACATTTGTAGACAGAATATTTAATCACAGTTGATAACATGTATGATTAAAGTAGAAAACAAAGCAAAACGTATGATTTTGTTCTACTTCTAATCTTTAGTTATTGTTCTGGATAAAGCAAGTGAAACAACTATTTAAGAATGAAAGTCATTTGTACATGTAGTATATGCATGCACACAGACTTGGAAATGTATATTCATTCACATGTGGGTAGAATAGGTTAATGGAGGTATCTTTTTCTTTCCTTTTCTACTAAATTTTTTGAGACAGTTTCACTGAAATTGAAGTTCACCATTCTGTTGGATTGGACAGTCTACCAGTAAGCTCTAGGTATCCTCTCCAGTTGTGACATTGTGGATCATACGTGTCTGGCTTCTTTGCTGAGTCCTAAGACTCTAGACTGAGGTCTTTGTGCTTACATGACAATCATTTTACTGATTGGACCATCTCCCCACTTCTTACACAGAAACTCAGATGTTCTTCTAACATAGACCTCAAGAATAGGGAACTCTATAACTTCATAGGTATATATGTTACAGTGAAACTTAAAGATACCTAAACCCATTATTAAAAAGCAAAATCTCTTTTGGCAAACAATTCAGAGGAGGCTGATAACTCCTTTTTAGTATCAATTGGAAAAAAATATGTTAAAAAGTTAAATTTAGACTGGGCAGTGGTGGCATACACCCTTAATCCCAGCATTCAGGAGGCAGAGGCAGGCGGATCTCTGAGTTTGAGGTCAGCCTGGTTTACAGAGTGAGAGTTCTAGGACTGCCAGAGCTACACAGAGAAACCCTGCCTGGAAAACAAAACCAAAAAACCAAAAAGATTTAAAAAAAAAAAAAAAAAAAAAAAAAAAACTTTCCTGAAATCTAAGTTTCAAATATTAGTAACAGTTTACCCCTGCAAAAGCACCTCATTATTGTTGCAACAGATTTAGCAATTTATGCCCTGGTATGTAGCAAAAACAGGAGAGGAGTCAACTAGGAGCCACTGGAGAGCAAACTGATGTGTGGCACAAATGCAGGCAGAGAACAGGTAAGTGGAAGAGAGCCAGACTGGATAGAGATACTACATAGTCATAACATAGTCATCTAAGAAATGGCACCAGAACCTACTTACCAAAATTGGATGACATGATTTACTCTTACAATTTCAACACTTTGGAGGTGAAAGAAGGAGAATCGTATGTTGGAGGGGAGCCTGGAGGCCCTGCTTCATCTGTGGGGAAAACCAGAATGTTATGAGTCATTTAGACCCAGCAAACATAATATATATCAGGTCACATTCATTACTCGTGCTTCCTAGGTATTTTGATGTTCTTCAAGTGCTAAATAGAGTTAACGTAGTGATCTAGAAATTACCTCTTAACTGTGTAGCTAAGAAAATGAAAATAGACATCCATACAGAAACTTGGGCAGTTAATACTCTTGTTCTTCATGTGATAGTGGAAGAGTGGAAATTGTCCAAATAGTTGTCCACTCTTGAATGAGTGGTGTAGCCATAAAATGGAATGTTCATTTAGCAATAAAAGAAAATACCACGCTGGCCATGATATAGATGAACCTTATATTCTAGGGGGAAATGTCACACCCTTCCTCCGAAAAAAAATATGGCCTCATTTAGATGAAAGATCACAGTACGCATATCTTCAGAGGTAAAATAAAGTATAACTGGCTGTTTAGGGCCAGGTGCAAGCAGTGGAATGGAGGCTTGAATGTTAATGGGACACAAATATTCACATTGTAATGGTAACAATTTATAGATATGAATAAAATCTACTGGGTTTTACATTTGGTGGGTGAGTTATACCTAGTGAAAGTGTTTAAATAAGTTGGTTGAATAAATAGAAATGATGAATCGTTAAAATGGGAAAATCATAGAACGTGGTTGTAAACAGTGGGTATACTTTAAGTCTTTGAAATGTGTGGGTTATAATGTGCTCTCAATTCTTATGTACATTTTATTTTGCAAAGTGTGACCTACTGTCTTGTTTAGAAAATTTTTATAAGTAGTCTGTGGTGAAAATAAATGCCTGAGTTTATACACTACAGTGATGTGGAGGACATGTGAGCACAGGCCTTAAAGGATGCTTAGAAGGTGTACTGTGCATTCTGTGGTGCCCATCATTTTCCAGCCTCCTGTTTATCTGTGAGAGGGAAGGATGAAAATAAGTGCAGAGCACATCCTCTAACCACAGTGCACTCCTGTGGACTGGAAGAGTTGGATGAGTTCATTGCAGCAGTGGAAGCTTTTGTTCTGTGTCTTACTCCGTGTATATATGTATATTCAAGCACAGACACTGTAACTAAAAATACTGAAGTGTACTTGGAACAGGAGGTGTGTGGTTTCAGTTCATTCTCATAGTGCCAGCTTTGACTTACTTATCAATATAATAATCCAGTAAAGATCTGAGAGCCACCATTACAGTACAGTTACCTAGAAACAGAATTTAAGTTTTAAATATTTAAACCAATTTTAAAAATTTAAGTATTATAAAAATACATTATACTAGTTTGTTCTTTAGGCTCGTAAGACTTGCCTTTATGCATCTGTGCTTTGGACATTTGGATTGGGAGAGATTTCTGTACAAACATTTTACACAATATTTTTGCAGGGACATTTAGTTGGTCTGGATGAGCCAGCTTCCGGAGCTGGGCAAGAAGCTTTGCTTAAACAAGAGCGCGCAAAAGTCACTCAACTCCAGAGACAAGCAGAAGAGTTCCTCAATGCAGTCTTTTATAGAAAAGGTTGGTGTCAGTGGCAAACAGCACAGTGTCTGCTTGTCATATATTCATCTCCTTAATTTCAATGTCATTTTAAGTTACTTTTCAAATATTTTTGTCTTCTTTTATCACATTAAATTTGGAATAATGTTAAGACAGCCCATTGTCCTCTTTAATTCAAAACTGGGGCTGAGTTTAGTTAAATAGTTCAGAGATATGTTGTGAAACTTTGCAGTTCATTAGATATGTTTTAAATGTATAAAATGCTACTTAATAACTGTAAGAATTAAATCCTTAATAACTAACTATAAAACCAGCTAAGTAAATTGAAACTTTGACCTGTAATTTTATTTGAAGTGAAAATAAAATTTTGAATTTTATAATAATTCAAAATAGTTGAATCTTATAGTTGTATTTGTTTTTCTAAGCATTGATATCTTTTAAAATATATTTATTTTTATTTTATATGTGTATTTTGCTTGCATGTATATATGTGCACCATGTATCAGATCCACAGCAACTGGAATTAGGGTAGGTGTGAGCCATCATGTGCGTGCTGGGAAAATCCAGCCCATTGACATAAATTCATTTCTGAAATTTTTAAAACTTATTTCATAGAAAACTGTACACTAAAATAAACTTTCTTGTTTACATTTTGTGTCAAATTTAATAGTCCCCTCTAGGATTTCCAACACATCATTTTCCTTAAAGAAAGCTTGTTTTATATTGGTTTTGAAAAGCTGAAAGATCTCTCTACCAGTCTTGACCAACCAGTGGTTCTCAAACCAAACCATGTAGCCAAGGATAGCTATGAATGTGGTCTAACACAAAATTGCTTAGGACATTATGATATCTTTTAAAATGTTTGCAATTGATATGATAACATTATGTTGCAATGCCAGAAAGAAGCATGCATCTTGAGGCTTAGGGATTCTTCTTAGGGACAGTTAATTTTCTGTTTTCATTTTATTTTACATGTGATTTTTTTTTGGCGTGCGTGCGTGCATGCATGCATGCGTGTGTTTGTCTGCATAGTGCTCTTGAAGGTTAGACGAGGGTATTGGATACCCTGGAAATGGAGTATTTGTAAGAATCCATGTGGATTTCGGGAAAACCCCAGTCCCTTGAGTCTTAACCGCTGAGCCATCTTTCCATCTCTTCCCTGCCTCCTTTCTTTGTTGTTGTTATTATGATCATTCTTACCCATCCCTACCCCCACTCCCACACAAGGTGATGTACCTCTGGGTGTCCTGGAACTCACAAAGATCTGCTTGCTTCTGCCTCCGAAGTGCTGAGATTAAAGGCAGGCATACCTATACCCCACTTCAGTTCTTTTCTTTATCTACATAACCTCTTTATGATCTTATCTTGTTTTAATTAGTAAAGAGTCTATCTATCTATCTATCTATCTATCTATCTATCTATCGCTAATCTATCATCCACCCACCCACCCACCTGATTTGTTTGTTTGTCCTTTGAGATAGGGTCTTGCTTTGTAGCATACTGGGTAACCTAGATTTAGGGAGATCCTCTTGCCTCTGCCTCCCAAACGCTGAGATTAAAAGTTGTGTGATGGCTATGTTAATAAATTCTTCCTGAATGAATTTCTGTTCCTTAATTACACATTTCCCTCTCCTGCTAGGGTAGAAGCAATTATGATAATTTCTAAAAACGTTTTCTACAAGTTAGGCATAGTAGTACACACTTGTAATTCATGCAGTTGGGAAGCAGGGATGGACGGTTCTGAAAGGAGTAAAAGGAGTGACTTATGCTACTGATGACTGGTATACATAACCTTCAGCCAACTCAGAAGAGCTCCTCTCCTGCACTGTACCACACTTCCAATGCCTTCATACCATTCATTTCCCCAAGATACCCTTGTTCCCTCTCAAGGTTGACAATATACCAGAAGTGGAATAAATTCTAATGTTTGAAAAAAAAATTAAAATAAATAAAAAATGTTTTAAAAAAATTAATACATTCCTTTAATCCCAGCACTTGGGAGGCAGAGGCTGGCAGATTTCTGAGTTCAAGGCCAGCCTGGTCTACAGAGTGAGTTCCAGGACAGCCAGGACTACACAGAGAAACCCTGTCTCGAAAAACCAAAACCAAAAAAAAAAAAAAAAAATTCTAATGTTTGGTTACTATTGGATACCAGCTGTGTGATCAATGTTTTCAGAACATTAGTGAGGTGAGATGTCTTGTAAACTTATGGTATTCCTCAACCAAGTTTGTTGATTGAGGGAAAATACATGCTTTTGTATTTTCATTGTTTTTTTTTTTTTTTTTCTCATTAGATCCCTATTAAAATCAGATTTCTAAGTGTACCAGCACTTCCCTTTAGTACTCATTGGCATGCTAATCTGTATTTTCCAGATGAGTCTTTCAGATTTACTTTATCAGAGTAAATGCCTGGAGTTACAAAATGCCGTTTTTTAAAAAAGGTAATTTCATGAGATTTGTGAATATTTTGATTATTTTAATAAAGAATTTCACATCGCTAGGTGTGGCATCACACTTCTCTAATCTCTTAGTTCCTGCCAGCCTCAGCAGCATAATGATTTCCCTGCCAGGCAAGGCTACATAGTTGAGACCCTGTCTGAAAAAATGATGAGAGGATTGACATTTAAGACACTACCTAATAGCTCATTACCCAGAACGTGGACAGTTGTTCTCCACCAGCATGTAGACAGTGTCCTTGGTCTGTGTGTTGTCTTAGTAACCTTTTAAACTAATGCTAGGAACTAGTCTTCTCTCCTGTACATTTTCTACCTGCTCTTTGGTTAGGATATTGATGGTTAAGCACAGCCAGTTCTCTCAGTGACGGTCTAGCCTACTTAGCTCCATGCCTTTGTCCTAGAAGAATAACTTGTGTCACAATTCTCTCTCTCTCTCTCTCTCATGATTTATTCATTTCATTTATATGAGTACACTGTGGCTGTCTTCAGACACACCAGAAGAGGGCATTGGATCTCATTACAGATGGTTGTGAACCACCATGTGGTTGCTGGGAATTGAATTTAGGACCTCTGGAAGAGCAAGCAGACTGTGCTCTTAACTGCTGAGCCATCTCTGCAGCCCCTGTGTTACAGTTCTTACATGCTGTTGGGTTTATAATGTTTACAGTAGGAATTCTTACCTTAAAATTGGCTGCAGGATTTCAAGAGATGGCGTTTGTATGCAACTTGAGTTTGTATATTAGTTGTACAGTGGTGTGAGGTTGCTTTGGAATTGAAAGTTCTTTCTCTTTGCTTTATATCTTAATATTGTTACTTTATAGGTGTTTTATTAATCTTGATGAAAATATGTGAAGCAGACATTTGTGTGCTGTAATGCCAAAAGCAGGCAGTATCCAGGGAGATGATATGAAGTTTTTCTGAAGAGAGAGTTGTCTGTATAACTGAGGTTAGCTTTCTCTGTCTTAAGTGCTAAACAGTGTGAAAGGGTTTGAGGTTTCACGTTTTGGAATCTTTGTGTGGACTTTACCAATTGAGAGCCCTAATCTGAGAATTCAGAATTCAAACATTTTTGAGTCTTATGTCAACACTTGAAAGATTGGAATTTCAGAGCACTTTGTGTTTCAGATTTTCCCATTCGGTGTGTGTAGCTTTTAATTCCAGTGCTTGGATTTAGTTTGTCCAAGGGTTGTAAATTTTAAATAATAAGATTATATATTTTAAATAATTATGTGGAGTTTGGTACAACTAAGTAGATACATGTCATAAAAGCAGACTCTTGTGATTGGGCCTATGTAACAAGTTCTTATTAAGAAGAGCACTATTCCTCTTACAGACATAATCACACTCTTTCTCAGTCTGCTTTGCTACCTGTGTTAAAAGTGGGGTAATTCTGCCGTTAATCCCAGCATTTGGGAGACAAAGGCAAGTGGATCTCTGTGTGTTCCAAGCCAGGCTGGTTTACATAGGTAGCTTCGGGGCACCCAGGGCTAAATAGAGAGATGAGGGGTGCGGGGGGGGGGGGGGGGGGTGTCTCTCTCAAAGATTTATTTAATAATTTCTTAAAATAGTATGTGCATTTTGAAATATATCACTGGCTGTGTTCTAACAGTTGGGTTGGTTGGCTGGCTTTATTTCCCCTTCCCCTTTTCCTTTCAAGACAGGGTCTTAAAGTTGACTTTATAGACCAGTATGGCCTCCAATTTTCAGAGAACTGCTTGCCTCTACCTCAGCTACTGTGATAAGAGGTGTGCCTCCATATTCAGCTGTGCTGTGCTGTAACAGTTACATGTTTTTCTGTATGTTCTCTCTCTCCCAGCTGCATCTTATAATAATTGCTTTACTTGACCCAGTTGAGAGTTTTTCCCTAGACATGACCATGATTACAGATTTTTTTAAGTAAATCAAACAATGAATGCATTCAAGAAACTCTTAGAAGATAGAGAACTTTAAATGGCAGCAACAGCAGTCATACACATTGAATATTTTCTCTCATGATTGTGGTGTTCATTTAATAAAAGAAACAGGATACAATACTGGCTTTTAAACCTCCAAGGTAGAACTTAATAGTTCTTATTGTAAAATCTTTTACTCATCACAAAGCTCTTTAAACACAGACTCCCATAAGTTACTGTATTTTGCCACAGATTTGGAAACTTTCAAATCTTTATTATGCATTCTTTTGCTTTCCACGAGGTTAAAAACATACCATTAATATATTGAAGTTTTATGTATTCTTCCATATGGAGATTATATGTTATGTAGGAGAAATAGATCTTTCTATAACTGTATTATAACTGTAAAGAAAATTCAGAACCAGATATGATGGTACATGCCTTTAATTCTGGATAGTATAAGTAGGAAGGTGACTGAGTTCCAGACCATCTTGGTGTACACAATGAGTTTCAGGCCAACCAACACTAAATAGTGAAACTCTGTTTCAAAAAACAAACAAGTGTAGGGGAGGGGCTGGAGAGAGAGCTTAGCAGTTAAGAGCACTGGCTGCTTCTACAGAGAGGAAGTGTGCTTAGATCTTGGCATATTCACAACCACTCACAAATACTTGTAACTCCAGTTCCAGGAGACCTGCTGCTTTCTCTGACCTACACAGGCACCAGGCATGGGTAGTAATTTAAATTATACAAATTTATATTTGTATTAATGTCCATTTAACACACACATATGCAGGGTATTCCCACACATTAAATGAGAGTCAGAAAGGCTGTCTAGGTAGTTTAATAGGTAAGGGCGCATTTGCCAGTGAGCCTGACAACCCAGGTTGAATCCCCAGGACTCTCATGGTGAAAGGAGAGAGAGAATTGACTCTTGCAGGTTGTCCTCTGACCTCCAAATGTAACATAACACCAGCGTGCACACACATGAAAATTGAGTGGATAAAAGTATTTTAAAAGGCAGTCTATGGCTCAGATTTTATTAAAACATGAAAAACATTGCAATTGGTTGTACAAATCTTTCTCTTTATTAAATATCTTTTTTAAAAAAACAAAAACCTGATTGCAACACCGAGTCTGTATTTATAGAGGAAATGTAGAGTTACATTTCCAAATTATTATGAACATTTATTTGCTTTTTCTAGCTAATTTTAACAAATAAGGAAACTAAAGCCGTTTGAGAACTCTTGTAAAGGCCTTTGAGAGGCCTTGGGGAATTAAATGTACCAATAGAACATTAAGGTCAGGATCAGAGTTAAAAAGAAGTTTTATTAGTAATTACCTGTACAAGTTTAGGTCACATTTCTCTTGTTTTAAAGGTATTAGTTGGTAATTAATTTGACTGTTGTATTTATTACTCAAATAAATTGGACAGACACTTTACACCAGACAAGATTAGGGATATAGGAATCAACAGATGCAGTCTCTTGGTAATTATAGAAATGTGAAGATAACAGGTTTACACAGATCTTTTCCCTTTCATCCTAACCCTATTTTAACTTGACGATCTTTGCAGTTCTGAGTCAGTGGTTTCCTGTGTTCTTTGTTTTGAATGAACATTGTTTAGATGTTGATTACTTAGGTGATTATTTCACTAATTTCCTAGTGTTCTCTAAAGGTCGGCGGGTTACACTTAAAGAATTCATGGAAAATAAGTGGTCTTGAGCTTTGGAAATGTGGTGTTCAAACTCCTAGCTATGAGTTCTAAAACTGATTCACAAACCAATAGTAGCTGACACCATTTCTCAAGGCCACCCTCAAGCTGCTCAATCTGAAACTCTGGGGACAGTACCCAGAAATCTGTCTTTACATGGATCTTGAAATTAAATCCTGGATCCTAAAGTTAAATGTCTTTCATTTCCATAAATGTCTTTCATGCCTTGCTATTCCTTTACTCATTAACAAGAAGTAAATTAAGCAGTCATAAATTCAGTAACCTGTACTTGAGGAGTGTAAGGAGTAGTTAAGGGGAAATCAAGGGAAAACTTGACGTTTTCTACACACGTTGACAGTAACTGTTTGCTAAGAGAAGGCTTAGGTATTACCGTATCAGGTAAGTGATTTTACCCATAAAATACCATTCGATATCCCCTTATTTAATTTTGTAATCCTAGTGGGTAAATTGTTTAGAAATACATGAACATTTTATTTTCAATATCTACAATTGCTTACCAATTAAGACTATAAATCAAATGAGGAACGAATGCAGTTGTTAGGATACTAGATTTTTAAGGAAAACTAAATTTTATGTTTTCTTGAAAGCTGTCTTTTTTTCTTTTCCTTAGTTTATTGTCCCACTTTAAAAGTAAATAAATCTTTGTTTACAGACAGTCCCTGGGTCTCCGACCCCAATATTCCCTTAGTGGCCCGTGAGATCATGCAGCGAATGATCCAACAATTTGCTGCTGAATATACCTCAAAAAATAGCTCTACTCAGGACCCCAGCCAGCCCAATAGCACAAAGAACCAAAGCCTGCCGAAAGCATCTCCAGTCACCACCTCTCCCACGGCTGCAACTACTCAGAACCCTGTGCTCAGCAAACTGCTCATGGCTGACCAAGACTCACCTCTGGACCTTACTGTCAGAAAGTCTCAGTCAGAACCTAGCGAACAAGGTATGGTTGATGTCATGGTCTTCTCTACCCAATCAGAAGACTTTAGTTTGGGGAGGAAAAGTAGGGAATCAACAACAAGAATAGGATAGAAAACAATGTGATTCTAGCTGGTCGTGATTATATGCTCTTGTGTGTCCCAACTGCATGAGCCGAGGCAGGTGGATCACTTGGGGTCAAGGCCAACCTGGGCAATGTATTGAGGCCTATCTCTTAAAAATAAAAATCACATCTTTCTTAAATTGTTCTGACTATTGAGTGATAGAGAAGTACATTAGTACATGGCAATTGTGATAGATACACTGAACAGGAAAGTTAGGGAGTAATTATTAAACTTTAACATGAGGGCAGTATAAAGCTGTTTCACTTTCTAAAATAACATATCAGATTCTTAAAACTGTAAAAGACAAGTTTCTCCATTTATCATAAACATTCTACTATTAATTAGCACCTATCTAAGAAATACTCTTTGCATGGAAGGTACAAATAAGATAAGTAAAAATAGATATTATTTCAGAAAAGTATTAGGCCAGGTGCAATGATGCGCAACTTTAATCCTAGCATTTGGGAGGCACAGGCAGTTTAAGACTGAGTTTAAGACCAGCCTCATCTACTAGACCAGCAAGGGCTACATAATGAGACCTATGTTTAAAAATCAAAGTAAATAATATTATAAATAAAAGACAACATTGTTTAGGTTGTTGGGTGTAATAAATATACATGTACTAAATTAAGGAAATAGCTTGAAGATGTTTCCAATAAGTATTATTGAGGATCCAAGTCAGTGGAAGCATTAAGAGGCTATGAATTTTGTTCAGATGTTACTTGTCCCTCAAGTGTATTTTAAACAGATTAAGTCCCTGCTGCTTTGTGTTCTCACAAAGTGCTGTCAGCATTTTTGCAACCAAGGCACTTTTGAACTTCTACAGGTAACTATAATTGCTGGTGTCTTAGGGAAAGACTATTGTCTTCAAAACTTAAGAATATGCTATGTATGGGTTTATTGGTAAGAAATAAATTTTGATGAAAGAACTAAATTTTTAAAAATAATTCAAAAGAACCTTTTTCTTCTTTCAAGTAATGTATGATGATGTCCCCATGTATGAAGATGTATTTGAGTATGCTTTCTCCCTTTTCACATACTGAAGGCCTCCTACCCTTCTCTCTGTTGACACTGACAGTGCACCTTTGATTACTGTATTTACAAAGTTGTATCTTCTTGTTTTGTTTGTTTGTTTGATTCTTTGTTTTGGAGACAGAGTTTCTCTAAGTAGCCCAGGCTGTTAGAACTCACTCTGTAGACCAGGCTAAGATTATAGACGTGTGCTACCACTGCCCAGCATTTTGCTGTTTTATTAAGGATTTTGTTATTGTAGTTGTTTTTACTACAAAATGGCATTTTTCACTAAAAATCTCTTGGCTCTAGATACTGTATTGTATCAAAAGCTTCAGATTTATAAAAGAGTAGCAATGTAGAGGTGTATGCGTAGTGTTAGTAATGGAGGATAATTTATAGTGACTGTCTTGGATTAGAAATATTCTAAGCATTTACTTTTTAGATCTCCAGTTGGGTATTAGACATCTAGTAGGTTGCTACTTGGTTCTTTAAACAACAATTGGGTTTATAGACGTTTTTTGACTTCTGTAAACAAGACTTGACATGAAGCTAGGTCTTTAATTTTACATGTTTAGCTGCATATTTACTTGTAACACCTGGAAGTGGGAAGTTGCAGTGTCCTCAGATGTACATTGTAAGTAGATTCTGTCAGGAATTTTGGCATAGACACCAAGACCTTCCTGCTGCCCAATTAGAAATCAAATCAGAAGTTCTGAGTTATCTTTCTTCACTCTATGGAATGGAAGCTTTGAAAATTGTCACGTATAACTATCTATAAAGGGAAATTAACTTTGAAAACAAGAAAATTTTTAATTTTAGACAGTAATAACACAGGTTTGTGATTCATCTCATTTTTGGGCTATACTTCCATGCTTTTATAATACTAAGATGTTTCCCACTAATTTGGAACACCATTTTTAAAATATTTTAATTTTTTAAAAAGCCTTTTTCTTAAACAAAATTTAACAATTGAAATTTGAATTTTTAGGATCTTAAGAGACTTAATTCAAGTACATATATTTTTGATATCAAAAGAATAGTTAAAATACAAACAAATTAGTCTTCAGATTATCTTGTATATACATGAAGTGTAATCAGATCATTTAAAAACAATTTTCTGATTATAAATTTTCTATATTAAAGTTTCATGTGCTTTGAAGTTTCAAATTTGTTTATGTTTTTAAAAATATATTCATACGTTTGAATAAAGGATTAGGAAATGAAGTATAATAATTCTATACAGAACTCATGTTATATAACTGGTGTTTCCAATGTCTCAATATATCTTAGCATCTTCTAAAATGTTTACCTTTCTTTTGCCCTATTGAGAAGAAATTTTGCCCTGAGAAATACATGTATATTACATGTAAAACATTACAATATGCTTTGCTAAATTTGTTTCTTTGGGAGAAATCTACTTTGATTATTTTGAATTTAATACTTTAATGATATAAATATTGCTTAGGCTTATTTCCTGATTTTTAGTGTATCTGGTTCACATTTGTTTCAGTTCTTAAGTTCTCAGGTATTTCTTTGTGTCTCTACAGACGGTGTACTTGATTTATCTACTAAGAAAAGTCCATGTGCTAGCAGCACTTCCCTGAGCCATTCTCCAGGCTGCTCCAGTACTCAAGGGAACGGGTAAGGGAAAACATTTACAGACTTCCACAGTTTTATATAAGTAACTCATCAAAGGCTAATCAGCCAGTTTCCTTGAGTATTTTAAAAACTTACCATTTAGATTAACAGTCTTATAGGTGAGTCATTCATCAAATGGCTCAGTCCATCAATGACGGAAAAGTGTATTCTTGCAGTCTAAAATTGGCTAGTATAGACCAATCCTGCCAGTTCAGTATATGTAGTAAAATTCATGAGTGTCACAAGAGCACATCTTGGGGCCTTTCGTCAGTGTTTTGGAGTGTGAAACCTGTGCTACACAATTACAGTGTGTAAAAGTGAGGACCGTAGTCTCTGTGTTCAAGTTATTGAATGAAAAGTGGGCTCTGGTGTTCCATTTGGTATTCCTAGTAAGGGGTGTGTTATGTGTGTTTATTTTTGTTTGTTTGGGTTTGGTTTTTGGCTTTATTGACTGTCGATTTGAACTGCAGTTTTAATTCCATGGCAGTTCAGAAAATATAATTGTAGGGTTTTTTTTCTTTTGTTGTTTTTTAATAGAATATTATAGGTAGATGAATAAAATCATTTTATGCTGTCAAACATATATATATATATATGTTTGACAGCATATATATATATATATATATATATATATATATATATAATTTATATATATATACTCAGTCTGATAACTCTTAACCCTACAGTGAGTTCTTGACTAGTTACTTTATAGTGTAAGAAGTACTTTATAGTGTAAGAATTACCTAATTCTTATGACATGTATCTAGTAACCATTTTGATAAAGCAGATCTCAAAAAATATTTAGCACCATATTAGAAACCTGTAACATCATCTGATATGAAAGATTATTTTGAGTTTAAATTTGTTAATAGTGTATTCCTTTAACTTTCTAAGACTGTTGATATGGGGAGGTTTTTAAACACTAAAGGAATAAATGGGCACTAAGTGGACTAATTCTTTCCACCCTAATCTTAATTATCTTCAAATTGAAGGATTCTTTTACTGACTTCTTTAAAAGGTTCCCTTTATTTTACCCTAAATCCCATTGTTTTCCTCCTTTCCCACACTATTTTATTTAAAAACATTAACTTGTTTTCTCATGGTTAAATATAAACTCTTCTCAGGATTTTATTGTGAATATATTAAATATAAGCCAGCATGATCCCAAGTTATTTGGGTCCCTTTAGTTTACATAAATGATTCCCATGTTTAAGATTCACCTTACACCTGGCTGCCAGATCATGTTCTATATTGTTTAAACTGCTGTGTGCCTTCCTCTGAATGGAAAATGTTTTCTACTTGGTTTTGTTTTATGGAAGATAAATTCATCAGCAGTACTGCCCGTCTTTCAGTTGAGTATTCAGTGTTACTGTGTTAATGGTGGCAATAGTCTCTGTAAAATCTGGGGAATATAGTTTGTTTATCATTTATTTGTGTAAAATTACACTTTTGGGCCTGATAGAATTATTTCTCTTGGGAATGCTTTGCCAGCTGCCAATCTTAAGATCAATAACCTTTCTCTTATAAAAATTAAAACTTTATGAATTAGGGTCTGGGGAGATGGCTCAGCTACTGAAGAGTCTGCCACACATACATGAAGACCTGAGTTTGGATTCCCATCACCCACAGGTGGCAGGGCTGCCAACTATGTCTATAATCCATAGCGGGTGGGAGTGGGCAGAGACAGAAGGATCCCTGGTGGTCCTTGGTCATCCTGCCTATCAAATTTGTGAGCTCCAGGTTCACTAAGAAAAAAGGCTCCCCCATACACCAGGAAGAACAAAACGGACAAAATGACCAAGGAAGGAAGACATCTGATATACACAGTACCCCCAAAACAACAGCAAAATCTTAATGAGTAACTATAAGTAACTGACTTCAAACACTATTTCAACATAAACATACGGTATTTTAAGGAGAAAGATTTTTCTTAAAGAAGATTGGCTACCAAGTTATTTATACTTCTGGTTATATGACTCTGAGTATAACTTAACAAAATTTGGAGGAAAATAAAAAGTTACTTGGAGGAATTGTGGTATCTGTATCTCCGCCTACAACCAGTAGGGTTTTAATGAAGAAGTGTGGTAAGTTACAGTGCATCAGATTCTGAGTCCTCTTTGATTTCTTCCCCTTCTCGGGACTGGTTGCCATATCCAAGCTTTTCCCAAGCATACATGAAATGTTACTTGGAGTTGTTTAAGTTTTAAAGATAAACATGAACTTGTCTGTGGGTTACATGAGCGATCATTGGGGTGTCACCAGTGTGAATGCTGCCAGCTTCTTAGATAGTTGTTATGAGTGTTGAATGGATTGCATTAAAAGAAATAATTTGGCTTACTCTTTTATTACTGTGCTTGTTTAGTGGTAACGTCACATTGGTCAACAATTCTGTATAGATAATGGAGACACTAATGATTACTTTGTAATTAATGGTTAAGGTGCTATTTTCAAACAGTTGCGCGAAACTTTTTCTCCGAAAATTTGTGAACCCAACCAGAGACTGCCAACAGGTTTAATTTTTCTTTGCCCAAAAAAAAAACTCATGGGTTTTTTTTTGTTGTTGTTGTTCGTTTTGTTTTGATTTTTCCTTTTTTTCCCTTTTTTCTTTTTGTGATCACGTTTTTAAACTAACTGCTGAGACCATGTGGTTTTTTTTTTTTTTTAATTTTAGAGAAAAATAAATAAATAACACAAAGTGATGTTACCCAAGCAAGGCCTTCTAATAAAGGAGTGGTCCCCTCACCCGCCCCTCCCTTCCTGTGCAAGTCCTGCTCACATCAGTTTCCTTCCATCCAATTAGGCGACCTGGGAGACCCAGCCAGTACCGCCCAGATGGACTTCGGAGTGGTGATGGGGTACCTCCAAGAAGCTTACAGGATGGAACCAGGGAAGGTTTTGGACACTCCACATCACTCAAAGTTCCACTGGCTCGATCCCTGCAAATTAGTGAAGAACTACTGAGCAGAAACCAATTGTCCACAGCTGCCAGCCTTGGTCCTTCTGGATTACAGAATCATGGACAGCACTTAATATTATCCAGGGAAGCCTCTTGGGCAAAACCTCATTATGAATTCAACCTCAACCGTATGAAGTTCAGGGGAAATGGTGCACTCAGCAACATCAGTGACCTGCCTTTTCTTGCAGAAAATTCTGCCTTTCCAAAAATGGCACATCAAACAAAACAAGATGGAAAAAGGGACATGAGCCATTCATCTCCTGTAGATTTAAAGATACCACAAGTTCGAGGAATGGATCTTTCTTGGGAGTCTCGCACTGGTGATCAATATAGCTATAGCTCTTTGGTAATGGGTTCACAAACGGAGAGCGCGCTTAGTAAAAAATTAAGGGCTATTCTTCCAAAACAAAACAGAAAAAGCATGTTAGATGCTGGACCTGATTCTTGGGGCTCAGATGCTGAGCAGTCTACCTCTGGACAGCCATATCCCACATCGGATCAAGAAGGAGACCCTGGCTCCAAGCAGCCTCGGAAGAAGAGAGGGCGTTACAGACAGTACAACAGTGAGATACTGGAGGAAGCCATCTCGGTGGTTATGAGTGGAAAAATGAGTGTTTCCAAAGCTCAGAGTATTTATGGGATTCCCCACAGTACACTGGAGTACAAAGTAAAGGAGAGGCTGGGCACTTTGAAAAACCCTCCAAAGAAAAAGATGAAATTAATGAGGTCGGAGGGGCCAGATGTTTCTGTAAAGATTGAATTAGATCCCCAGGGAGAGGCAGCACAAAGTGCAAATGAATCAAAAACTGAGTAGGAATATTGTAGAGTGCCAATTACTGTACAAACTGGGTGAGCACTACTGCATCATTGTTAGCTATCCCTGCGGCGCCTGACTTCATCACTGTGACACTTGCTTCTTTGCAGGTTTTGCATTGACTTGTTCACAGAGGTGAAAGGTGCATTCTGAATTTGCATATTTTAAATTTCCATGTGCAGTATGGCTCGGAATATTGTTTGGCCTTTTGCATGTTTCTCTACACAGAGAATTGAGTTACCTCACAAAGACCAGATACATGGAAGTGGACTCCTTGCCTGTAGAGCCTGCATGCTTTCCTTTATTCTCTTTCTCTCTCTTTTTTTTTAAGTTATGTTTGCCTTTACTTTAAAAAAAAGTAAGGAGAAGGGGAAAAAAAACCCTGTTGGAATTCACCTCTGTCATATTGGGAGCTTTATCGTTACAAATTGAAAAGCCATCTTACAAAAATGTTGACATTATTCTTACATGATTCAACTGATTGAAGGGTTAAACTTAAAAAAAAAAAAAAAAGGTGAACCTTTGAGTTTAAGATATTTGGTTACTTGATAAATATTTGGGTCATTTATAATTATGCTTTATCATTTTCCTTTCACTATTAAATTTATCTACTAAATTAGCAATGTCTTAGTGCTCACCCAGAGGCGAGGCGTGGAGATGTGCACACACTACCTTCAAAATGTTTCAGTTCATTGCTTGGAACACTACCTTTGCTGTAATTTCATTTGAGATTTTCTAAGGGTAGAATTTGCTCTCACCAACAAGTGAGATTATAGCCTTATCTCATGGAGGACGCGCTCCCTTCTTACTCAGGAGCAGTCAGGGTACATTTCATAAACAATGGAGGATGCCTCATTTTAGCAAGCTTTGGTTTCTTTATATATTTTTCAGTGGTTTTATAGAAGTGGTCATATATTAACCAACAACTGAGTATTGTTTCAGCCATTAGTTCTAAGGAATCTAAGCTGTGCTTCCTGGGAGTCAGAGCACAGAGAGCAATGTGCATTAGTAATACGGTGTGGCTAAAATGCTGCTTACACTTCAGCCTTGAGAATTTCTATATAGATGAAGGATCTATGCTTTTGTTAAGAAGAAAAATCACAATCCCAAGGTGACCTAATATGATTAGGTTGCATGTTGATTCTGTTAATAGTTCAGTTGGTAGTTTAGCTCACTGGAGTTTCTGTTTAACTAATTCAGATACTGCTACAAGATTGGGAGAGGTTGGATTTTAAATTTTAGTTCATTTTGTTTAGCTGAACTCTCTCCCACCCCACCCCCACTCCCCCTTATTCCTACGGCATCCTACATAATCTCCCCTTCCTGGCCTTTTCTGGTTGTTTAGCACACATTTCAGGCCCTTTCTGATCATGTTTGTGTAAGCACTCCTTAAAGAACGTCTTATGCTTTGTTTGAGATGGGCACATGAAGTTGCAGTGATTTAAGTTTGGAAGATTTGTTTTTGACAGATAATTGCAAGAATTCCTGAGAAGTAAAGCCAGTGGAATTTAATCTTTACAATGATCAGATTAAAATGACTATTTTGTGCAAAGCAAAATCCACACCACTTAAACCCTATATGCTAGTCTTCTGAGAAGGGAGATTAGGCCCTTCTAAATGCTTAGCCAAACCCCCAAATCATTGCCATTTCTGAGTAAAATAAAATGAGCAGCCAGTATTCCTTAGGTTAAAGTTGGTGACTTCAGGAGAGTACTAACAACTTGGGATATGTCCATATAGTCCACAGGCACAAATTCCTGACTGAAAACTTTGAACCCATTAATTCAATTAGGTAAAGACAGATTTGACTTGCAACCTCTGTGTTCAAAGGTTAGGCACACCATTGCTGCTGTTAAAATTAAGGCACTACTCATTTTTGACATAGGTTGGGTGTGGATTCCTCTTTTGATTTGGTTATTTTGTAAAGAAATTTAATCCGTAGATGACTGCCTGTTTCTGGCTTTTTAGTCTCAACAGACAAAGAATTTGGTAACATTAATGTGACTGCAATATTTCCTAGCCTAGCTGGAAGTTGCAATAAAACACAATATGAGATGCATGATTTTCATCTGCAGTTGAAGGAAGTTGTGTGAGGTTTGCTGAAAGCAAAAGGCTAAGCTTATGAAGGAAAACCTCCTTTGTTCCCTCTGAGTTTGTTAGCACACAGTTCATTGCAGGCATGGTTCCTTTTTGTGCAATGCTTGGGACACTCAGTAGCCCAAAATTGCTGCAAAAAGATCCTTTGAGAAGTTAATTCGTGCTTTTATTCCCTCTCAGAAAGACATCATTAAAGGCCCATCTAAAAAAAGAATCTGGCCCTAAAGGTTGAACTTTTGTACTTTTACTCTTCAGAGAGGTTTAATCCTTGTGGTAGTTTGTAGTGGTGTATGAGTTGAGTTACGTAACTTTTGTCATTGTAGTGTAATGGGAGTGACCATTTTACTAACATAACTATTTTCTATGTGTGTTTCAGTGGATGACAATCGAGCAGCAGAAGAATGGTGTGCCTACCCTTTAATGCTGCAGTTTAAATAAGAGAACTTGTATTGTGTCATTTCAGACTGTAGGCTGAGTTGTAAATAGTGAAAATTGAGTACTTCTATTATTTGTTTTGGTTAGAAAGTGAATTTTAAAAACAAACCAAACTCTAAACTTCTCAGATTAAAGTCCTGAGACCTGAAGATTGTAATATTCATGTCTGTGAAGCTTTTTAACATTACACTTGAGATCAGTCATGACTTGATATTCAGGTAAATTTTCTTTTCCAAGAAGCTTTTGAATAAGCATATTTTCTCCAAAGGTTGGTTGGTTGGCTGGTTTCTCTCTTTCCTTCTCTCTTTTTTTCTTTTCTTTCTTTTGCTATTGTGTTATTTTGTTTGAGTATAGATTGTTTTAAAGCACTAATTGCATTACATTGGTAACTGCAATATAAAATAGCCATTATTGTTTTGTGAAGCATGGTTGAAATTAGATAGTGGCCCCTTTTAAAATTCATGAGCCTCTCAAAAAAAAAAACTAAAAAAAAAAAAAAAAAAATACAAAAGCTGCTGAATATTTCAAAAGATATATATTTTACCTTATTGTAGGTTTGTAAAGTTAGTTTGTAATATTCAGGTGCACTTTTAATGTTAAACTTTGTGTTCAGAGTTCCATTATACTGCATATTTCTTGGAGGTGGCTGTCAGTCTTCATACCACAGTGATCCCTTAATATTTGATTTCTCTCTTGATTTGCCACTATGCTGTATGGCACTTTCAGTGTAGATATTCTAGTTTGGAGACGTCCTCATAAATGTGTGGTGGAGATTGGTCTACTTGCATGCTTAATTTCTGCTAATCAGAGTTTTGCATGGCCCAGACAACAGTTGACCATTTTTAATGGTATGAGAAAGTATAGTTCATAACTGCCTGTCACAAAAGCCGTTTTTCTCATATTTTCCAGTAAGGCGAATGATGGCATTATTCAAATTACATAACATTATTTGAATTAATAGTAGGAAATAATATATTTATAATAAATCCTTGCTTTTTAGTGAGAAAACATTGACATCACGCAGTAGATAAGCTATAGTACTGTGAAATCAAAAAACAGTTCTAGGTGAGATATAGTTGGGATGGTATTTTATTATTAGCATTCTTATTTCTGAAAGAGCAGAATCAGCAGGCATGATCCAATATAATGTATTATTTTGCTTTGTTCGGTAGGTTTTCACATGACTGAATTGTATTGTGTTGAGCTATACACTTTTACTCTGCTCCCCAAGTACCATGAAGGACAAGTTCTCTCTTTCAGGAAAAAATATTTATATTTGTGTATAATACTTTTTAATATAAGTTTGTTGTTATTCTGAAGTTTAGATGTTGCTTGATAAAACTTTGCTACAGCAGATCATGAATATGAGCAAGGCTTTGTGTAATAGTAAGGTCCTATGTGAGTTAACTACTGTTCAGTTCTGGTGAGCAAGCTCAGAGGTGTGAAGTGTGTGTTAGCTTTATTTGGTACAGTTTTACTTTACAACATTGAAGTGCTTTAGAACTCTGGTTATCTTATATAAATCATTACCTCAACCAGTTGGCATTTCTATTCCCCAGTGTTTTACCTTAGCTGTAATATGAGCTGTATGGGATCAGATAGCAAATGTTATGTGGCACAAGGAGGTGTTTGGTTCCCAATTTTCTGGAGAGAACTCTTAAGTCAGACTTAAAATGACTACCTGCTACAACCCTATCCTAACTCCCTTCTGTCATTAGGCAGCTTCTGAGCTGCTAGTGTGCTCCCTGCCTATCCTAAGTTAAGCACATGTTGCCAGACCTGGTTCTAAGCCTTTCTGATCTTTTTACATTTTATTGCCCCCGGTGGTGAAGCTTAGACTTATTTGGTTATATTCATAAAGCAAATTGTCAGGTCAGTGTCAGAACCTGAAATTATTTTGAGCTGTCAAAGCATATGTATATACGACAGTTAGTGTTACAATCACAGCTATTACATCCTAGTAGCTTTCATTTTGAAGCAAATTTCTGAATCTGTAATTGTTTATTTAACCAAATGCTTGAGGTTGTTTTCACATCTTCATTCTTGTATTTATTCAGGTTGCTGTCATTGGTGATAGAATATGACAATAGGTTGGATGGCTACTTGATACTCTACTAGCTGATCAAAAGTTATAGGCTAAATGTTGGCCTTCAGGAAGATGGAAGATATCACAGATCGGTTTTCTCATTCCCATTCCATTAGAAATTTCATTAATATGCTGTTCAATCCAATATTATTCAGACCTTGATGGCTTTAGGCAAATAGTTCATTTAGGAGACTATTGAACTATACCAATTTTTTTTGGTTGGTTGGTTGGTTGGTTGTTTTTTTAAAATCTACTGAAAAATACACACACACACACACACACACACACACACACACACACACACACACA
>JANHMN010000003.1:167543916-167563225 GCA_030674055.1 Rhabdomys pumilio
CACACACACACACACACACACACACACACACACACACACACACACACTTGTGGTACAAGGCATCCAGACCTCCATACTCCTTAATTTGGAGTAATTCTGTTCTTGAGACTTGATTTTTAAACATGATGACAAGGGAAAATGGAGGAGATGCTCTCCATACCTCTTTTACTCTAGTTTGTACACTCACTTTTTAGAGAAGCAAACTTAGTCCTATGGCATTAACACTGTGGCTGAGTTTTGTGTTACAGAGGATTTTGGAGCAGGGGATAGAACATAGGATGGACAGGTATAAACTTTAGAGAAAAGGATAAAGATCAGCTGCCCCCAGCTGTATTAAATAAACTAAGAGTGAGTCTCAAGACACTGTATTAAAATTTGATCATGTGCATTTGATAGGACAATTTTTTACATTTTTTAAAAATGAGAATTAAATCTAATGTTTATTTGGCAGACAGTAAACAAGAGTTAATTTTACAATTATTTGGGAGGCAATTTTAAGATTTCCAGTTCATTTGGAGCTGTATCTATAAAAAAGCATGAAAAGCAAGCACTTTTAGTAAACCATAGATTTATTGGATGTAGCAAATATTCATAATATTTAACCTTTATTGTTTGAATGTGAAAATGAACTCTTTACTCCTTGAACTGTCATTGAACAGACTCAAGATATTTTCAACACTGGAGATGACCCTACACACATACCAAATAATCTAAAGCAGTGAGACATTGAAGACTCATACCTCTTAAACTTAGATTTGTCTTGAAAACAGTTTGTGAACCTATAACCAGTATTAGTGCAGGCTTGGGTTCCTTGTTCTGCATAATTGCACCCTTTCTCAGGTATGTCCTGAAAACATAAATTTTTAAATCTCTTTGGAGATTAGATTCTCAGTGGATAGTGTGTAAGGGGTGGGGGTGGGGGGCTGGGAGTAGGTTGGACACAGGATACTGACACAGTAGAGCAGGGATTTTTAACATTCAGTAGCCAAATAGAATTTCAGTCTAGAATATTTTTACCCCCACAGAATGAACAAAACGGTTCTTATTTGATAACCAACCAGTGCTACACTCCTGAGTCTTTGATTCAGTGACTTTCCTGCTTGATGGAAGGGTATGTGTATAGCAAACCTCACTACAGTTCGGAAAGCACTTCCCCACACTCCTACAGTTCTAGAGAAGGGATAAGTCAGCACTTTTCTGTTAAAACACTAAAGTCTTAATTTACCTTCAGAGTCTTAGGTACTGTAAGTTTTAGGATGATTATTTTAAAAACCATAGCTACATGATATGGGGTCAAATCACATTTATATAAATAATTGTTATTTTAACAAAGGACAATAGCATTTTGTATCTTTCTAGTACTTCTAAGTAGTTGCCTCACTTTCCCCGGTTCATTTAAGCACTTCTGGCTTAGGAATTTGGAATCTGAGAGGAAGCGAGGGGGAAATTCCCCAAATGAAACATATTATCAGACCATTTTAGAAATGTAAATCACTAAGGAAATGGGTAGAGATTCTCTCCCTTTTAAGTCTTCAGGGAATGAGCAGTATTTAGAGTCTTTGGCTGAAATTCAAGCCTTTTTACTGTGTACATTTTTAATACTAATTCACTGACATGCTTTTTACATCAGAGGACTGATACGGATGGATCTTAATGGTTTTAAGTTGTGGAAGGGTATATTTCTAAAACCAATGGGGGGGTTGATTAACTAGGTTAGTATTACCAGCATTAGTGAGTTTAAGAAATCTTAGTATGTAATAGCGAAGTGTTTGATTAAAAGTCTAATCTTATATTGATAGTCAAAATTAGTTACATTCTGATATCTAGGAAAGATAGTCATTGGATATTGATATGCTGTGCTGTCAGGAAAAAAAAAAAAAAACAGAAGAAACCTTTATCCGACTCCCATGTGTGCGTGTTCTGATGGGATGTATACTTAATAGTGGCTTGTTGCTGCTTTGGGGGAAAACGCATAAACTACATGGAGCGTCCGCGTATAATTCTCTATGACCTCCACTTTAAACTGTCAGACATTGGTATTTTATCAGTCCACACTGTTAAATAAAGCTAATGTTCTTAGAAAATCAACTTGTACACACTGTTGAAAAACCCTCAGGGACAGTTTTCACACTTTCCTCACTCAATTCAGGTACTTTGATGCTACTCTTAAACCTAACAGTGACTTGTATTTTTCTGTTTTGCTTTATTTCAACGTGCTGGTAGCACATCTTTGATGAATGTCAACTTAAAAACTCAGTTCAGGTATCCAGGTATAACTCAGCCAAACAGATTTTAAAGCTGCGTATCTTTCCAGCACACGGTGCCTCACACTCTTATAGTGGCATTCTATAGATTCAGTTATAACTACTGAGCAGATAACATGGGGGTTCCTGTTAACAGTGTATTTTTTTAAACATGCATACATGTATAGCCACCACACACACACTTAGACTGTATATTTTTAAATGCCACTAATAGCCAGCACAATGAAAATAAGTGACATTCCTAGCTGCTTCTGTAAACTGTGACAGATGCAGTTCCTCCTTGATGTGGCTCTTGTTTCTTCATCATAACTACTACTAAATTCAAGCACTGGTCCTTGGGTGTCTGACCTCTACATTCTATTTATGCAATGTCTTCAGAGAATCTGTGCACTGGCCACTGTGATGGAACCATTGGGCCATAAGTGCTTTGAGTTTATCAGTAGTGAACCTGCCAAAGTTGGTATTTTAACACAAAGTGTGTAAAATGTCAAAGAAAAAAAAAAAGTGAGCAGAGGTCTAGGTCTGCATACAGCAGGAAGTTTATCTCAGTGTACTTTACAGCCTCAGAGACCTCAGTGACAAGTTCCGTCTGATGGGGACTTGTCTTTTAAACACTTGTTTTCCACAGTGCTACCTGTGGTTAACAAAATAACTCACCCCTCTGCTTTACTATTTGATATCTTACATCCAAAAGAAACTCTAAAACCCATAGCCTTTGAAGACGTGGAAAATGGCATTTTTCAGATTTCTAGAAGTTCAGTGTCATGCAACAAAACAGGAACCCCCAGTACTCTATGGACCTCATTTCAATATACTGTTTACAGTTTGACGGAATTGTATAATTTAATATTTCTCTTGTACTGTAGTTAATATTTATTTACAGATTGTTTTGTACTGTGTGATTTGAACTTTTTGTTCTCGCTATAATCATTTGTTTATGTAGTAGAGCACTTATGATCACAATAAGTTTTTGGGTTTGATTGCACTACATTAAATTTTTTTAATGCAGTTCTGATTTTGACTGGACTAAAATAAGCTGTGTCTTAATGTATGTGATGAGTACTTAAATTTTAATCCATGTGGTTCCCTTCCTTTTTTTTTTTTTTTAATTTTTTCTTTTTTTGCATTGTATGTCAGAAGCACTACTTCCTTTTGTGCATGTGTAAGACTTAATGGTTCCATTGTATTATTTGACCATGACATTTTGGAGAAACATTCCCAGCTGTAATGTTGTGTATGGTAGTTCTCACTGGATGCTAGACTTTAAAAACCACTATTCTTCTAATAAATTTTGTTGTGAAAACCTGTTTTTAAAGCTTGGTTTCTGCTGCTTAAGATTTTAGTGCTTTAAACAGTTTACAAAAAGGGTAAAGTACTATGAGGTGCACATGGCAGTCGTTCTGACACTTTCCAGATGAAGCCTTTCCTTTAGATCACTGGAGATGCTGCTGCAGAATTCTAGGTTATTATTCTAATGCAAACATTACCTTGCCCCTTAAGTGCTTACTGGCTTGATACTATCCCTGTACTGTATACTCATTTTATTGAATTATTTACTAAAATTAATCTTTTCAGCTAACCAAGGTGTCACAAAGCCATCTTCTGCTTAGAAGTCAGTTTTTCCATAATTAAAGTAAAACTACTTAGTAGGATTGGTTACCATAACAGAAATACTTGATAACTTCTGTTTGCTCTCGAGGCACAAATAGTAAAGCCTCCTTGTCAACTGGTAAAGGTTGTTACAGTACTTGTGATTGTCGGGAGGCTGCTGCTGAATGTGCTGTGGTGTGTGGAAGCTGGGGGTGGAAAGCCGTATGCTATATAGTCTTGTTGTAAAGTAGAAGAGCTGGATTATTAATCCTAAAGATTAGAAATGGGAGCGAAATATTCTAGGAAACTTTTTCAACCTCATGTTGAAAATAAGCAAAAAATTTACCTTCATAGATGATGATATTGTCTACAATTGATTGATTGATTATTTATTTATTTATTTGGTCTGAGACAGATTGGCTATATAGCTATGTCTTTTCAGTTCGGCATTTGTGAAAATAAGGTTTCTGGTTGATAATGCAGGTATCTGTTGGCTTCATTTTTCCTGTTCACTTATGTGTTTGTAGAATATTCTTCTGGAAACTAATTATTCATAAATTTCAGGGCTTGTTTCTTGTCATTTCTTGCTACTACCCACTGTAAACTGGTGGCCCAATCAATGTGACAAGACTTTAGACAGCGCGTGTGTAAACTTGTGCTCCAGCAGCTTGTCTTCAAGCTTGTGTTTGGCTTTTGAACTACGGTGGCCCAGGTTTTAAAACTTTCTTTTAAACCAGAATTTCTTTGATTATGCTTATGTTTGAGGGTAGTTTGGCGACCTGGTGTCTTAACAGGGACAGGAAGCAGAGAAACTCTAATAGCAGAACAGGAGTTGCATAGGGGAAATGCAGTAGAAGCAGTGTGTGGCATATCCGAGTTGTATTCTCTTCAAGACTGAATTTTATCCTCCAAACATTTATTTTCAAATATAAAAACATGCCTAGGTCATGTAATTCCAGATCTTGTAATGAGTGAGGCGCAGTAGATAATTGCTCTTGTTATAGTCATTATTTACTTCCAAAGTAAGCACTGTAACAGAATTGTTACTCAGCTTACAGGCTGTTGCATTTCCTGTAGTGTATGCGTGAGTGGAGTGGGCAGTGAACTTCAGATAGCGTTTACAGCTCAAGTAGACGGTTGAGTTTAGAGATCAGTGAGACATAGACAGCAAAAAATGTAAAGAAAAAAAGAAAGTATACCACATCGTAAGCCACTGTTTGGTCAGTGTTCACATAGGATCCAGAAAGTCAGCAGATGAGAGAACTCCGCACTGGTTAGGGCTGGGCTTGTGGTACAGCGGTTGAGCCTTTGCATCCTGTAACTCTGGCCCTCAGTTGATTTGTGTAAGTTAAAAGAAGCCCCTGAGTTTTAGATCCTGAGTCTGAGGGTTTTATAAACATCTAAGAATTTTATAGTGCCTATCAATTACTATTTCATTTAAACGTCCAACCACGTTTTACCAGAAACATACTTGTATTTTTATCTGTGAGATGAAGATGTTTGAAAGGCTTTTAGGCCTTTTTTTTTTTCCAACCTTGAGTCTTGTACAAAATTTTAATTACATGCCAAATAATTAGTTTGAGTACTGAGAAGTAAGTAGCAACCCTTTATAGAGTAATTAGGCCTTAGAAACTAGTTACTTCATTGCAGTATTTTCTAAATGAAAATAAATTTTAAAATAGATTTCAATGTCTTATGTTCAGAACTAATTCACTGTGTTAAGTGTTTGTTATGTAGTATAAGTGAATGAGATAGTTCTTTTGCAAGAATAATCAGACACTCTCTTTTTATTCTAAGTTGTTACAGTTTCTCTGCTGGGTGCTGGTTAATTCTGCCTTCAATATTCAGACATAACATAGACGGGGATGGGGGTGAGTTCATACGTAATACTCAGTTTTAGTCAATTAACTTCTTAAGAATATATAGAATTGAGTCCTACACCAGAGTACTGTGAAAATTTATACATGTAAAAGTATATTCTGTTTTCAAAGTGTCTTGCAGGAGCCCTCATGCTCCCTACCCCCATGCTCCCACCCCCACTACCCTTGTAATTGTAATTCAAAAGTTTAAGCTGGTGTGGAAGCATAGTCTTTAACTCCAGTACTTAGGAGGCAAGAGGATCATGAATTCAAAGCTAGTTGGGACTACAAAATTAGACTATCTCAAAATGTGAGAAATTTGTCATCCTATCTATTTTCTTTTCCGTTTTATTTATGTGTGTGGGTGTTCATTACTTGCCTGCCTGATGCTATAGAATCCAGAAGAGGGCATCCAATCTTCTGAAACTAGAGTTAGGGTTCTAAACTGCTGTGTGGGAGCTGGGAAATGAACCCAGGGTCTTCTGGAAAAGCATCAGTGCCCTTAACCATCCTTGTTTTCTTTTCTTTTCTTTTCTTTTTCTTTTCTTTTCCTTTCCTTTCCTTTCCTTTCCTTTCCTTTCCTTTCCTTTCCTTTCCTTTCCTTTCCTTTCCTTTCGTTTCTTTTCTTTTCTTTTCTTTCTTTTGTTTGTTTTGGTTCAGTGATATTTTAATTACTTGTATGTCTGGGGGTGGGGGGGTATCAAATCCTCCCCTGGAACTGGCATTACAGACAGTTGAGAGAGCTGCCATTGGCATAGTGGGGATTGAACCCTGGTCCTCTGAAAGAACAGCCAGTGCTTCTTAACTGTTGGGCCATCTGTCTAGCCCCCTTTTAACCATTTTTCAAGTGTGTAGTTTTGTACAGTTAAGACAATTAACCACAAGAGGCTTGGTTAACTTACTGACTAATGGGACTCTTGGTACCATTCTAATCTTTTATTCTTGAAAATGTGACTATTGGGAAATTTAAGGGATTTAGCCTTGTTCATGCCCTTAATCCAATTCCAAGTCAGTACACTTAACATACTCCGGCAGCATGACTCAGACAATCTAAGATTCTCAAGAATGAAGTGTTTTACCATTAGATTCAGCTAAACTAAATCTCAATATCAGCTTGACTCAAGAAAACATACCAGTTTAGGAAGTCAATAACTCTGATTATTAAAACGTAGAACTTGGATGCAGAAAAATGGAAGCCTTTTAAAGCTTGATAAACCTAATTAGGACAAAGTATGGAGGTATCCCAAGTCTAAGAAACAGAAGTCGATGGGCCAGCCCAGTTTTAAAGTCTGAGCCTTCTCTTCTATTGCTATCTGGTTTTAGTAAGTTAGCAAGCCTCTGTTTCCATCCTCTGTGAAAAGGGCTGTAGTACCTGGCATATGTAGTTGCTGTGGAGCCTAAATTAGACACTTCAGATAAAGTAGCACCAAGGCAAGTTAGTTCTTACTGAGCACATACCAGTACGCAGTAAATTAAAAGTAAATCCTTAGGAGGTGTCATAATTTAAACGTAGAAAATCAAATTGTTGTGTCTTGTGAAGGTCATTAAAGTTTTGAAGATGGACAATCTTATTTTAACCCTAATTGACTACAGCTGAAACCTGAAAAAGTGCTTTTCTGCATTTCGTGGTTATGTTTAGGGAAAATTAATCAAAAAAATCAAAAATAAAAAATTAATTAAATTAATCAAATTGTGTTCATTCACTTGTTTGCTTTAAATCAAAATAGAACAAGTGTCAAAGTAGAAGAATACAGTTTAAAATTGTATAGCGAGCTAGAAAGAAAGAAAGCTCATCAGTTAAGAAGAGTACTGGCTGATCTTCTAGAGGACCAGGGTTCAATTCTTAGCACCCACATAGCAGCTCAAAACATCTCTAACTCCAGTCTCAGGATCCAGTGCCCTCTTCTGGCCCCTGAAGGCACCAAGCACACACAGTGCACATACATACATATTTTCATGCAAGTACACTTAAACTAATAATTTTTTTAATATTAAGCATATTGTCTTTGTTCTGTTGCTATGAAAAGACACTATTACCATGTCAACTCTTATTTAAAAAGCATTTAATTGAGCCTTGGTTACAATTTCAGAGGTTTAGTTTCTTATCAGCATGGCAAGAAACATGGTGGCATGCAGGCAGATGTGCTAGAGAGATATCTGAGAGTCCTACATCTAGATAGGCAGGCAGCAGGAAGAGAGAGAGACAGACAGACAGTGGGACTTAATTTGGCTTTTGAAAGCCCATGCCCAGTGATAGACTTCCCCCAACAAGGCCACACCTCTTAATCCCTCTCAAGTAGTACCACTTCATTTAAAGCCTATGGGGACCATTTTTATTCAAACTATCACACATATATAAAATTTAACTATGTTTAAATATATAAAAATGAACCTCTTTTCAAGGCTAAAATTTCATATACTTTGGATCTAGGGGTTTTTTTGTTTTGTTTTTTTAAGTAGGTAGTGTAACTAACACTCTTAAGAACTGTATGTGGGAGTGTCCATTTAATAATCAAAACGAGTTTTCTCACAGGCACGGTGGTGTAAGTCTCCACAGGGCTAGAGATTTGGATGCAGGTGCACCACAAGTTCAAACTGTTGTGGGTTACAGAGCAGACTACCCCTCCCCCAAAATAAACAACAAAACCTTTCATCTTTTCAGTGGAAGAATTTTGTGGGGTTTGCTGCCTAGTTAATGTGATTATAGTTAACTTTTTAATTATATGGAGGTTCTGTGTATTGCATACTGACAAATGGTTTAGCAGTGTACACTACATTGCCTGTTAGGTTGGCTTAAGATACCGTGATAAGGAAGAGCTGGCAGTGTAGCTTTTGTAAAGAGATAACAGATTTAAAGGAAAGTAACCGTGAGAACTGATATTTTGATGTTAAGAACTGGGCCATCTGTGCAAATTAGAGTGTTTAAAACTAGATGTTGTCGCATTAGCCTCTTACAGACTGGTTGTATATGTATATCCTTGTCTGTCTGTCTGTCTTGTCTGCCTGCCTGCCTGCCTGTGTGTGTGTGTGTGGGGGAGGTGAGAGGGGGCAGGTATTAGGGGTGGTGAAACTGATATTTTGTACATATCTGTGTGAGCAGACTTGGATACTGGTGTCTTAGTATAGTATCTCTGTCTTGGCTTAACAGAGATCCTGTACTGGCTTTAAAATCATCACAAGCCTCTGCTTTCAAACCAGTGCACTAGCATGTGCTTTGTCAGAGACTTCAGAATGCCCCCTTTTACAGGTTTTTATACATTTTTCTGTAAATTGAGGTGTGAAAACTATATATTTTACATTATATGAAGTTATTTGATAAATGTGTATATTATATAATATTCAAATAGGGTAAGCATATACATCTCAAATATGATTCCTTTTAGAAAACACTCTAAATCTTTCCTCTCTCTAATATATTTTATGGTCTATATTTACCCTACCGTGCAATAAGATGCCTGAATTTATTTCCCATATTTCTTGTAATTAAAACCCCTTTCTTCTATTGGGTTAATTGAATATATTTTCATTGAAAGCTCCTTCTTGACCTTTCTGATTGTCTGTCAAAAGTGTTTTTTCTTCCCCTTTCAGTTTCATTGGGAAATACATTTAGAAAAATCATTTTCGCTACATAGTCAACTTTATTTTGTTAGTTTATTCATTGCTTCATGCATGCACTAAGTTTCCCTAGACTATAATCAGGGAAGTTACCAAGTTAGAATAGATCTTGACCTACAAGAGCCTTATAGTCCAGGAGAGGAAATGGGTTGAAGACTGTTAGCTCACAGGACCAGTGTTTTTCAATAAAAGGTGGAGAGGAGGTGAGTGAAGAGCTGCGATCACTCCCACAGGGAGATGGGCTGAAGGGTAGAGAGTAAAGCAATGGGAAGTTGGCAGAAATTCACTGACAAACATGACAAGACCTGGTTTGGGCTTTAGAACACATGTGCAGAATAGGAAGTGGTGCCTAAAATAAACTGATGGCATGAAGATCGCAGGGGGTCTCCCAAGAAAGCCAACCTACGAAACAGAACTCAGTAGTGTGTTGGAAGCAAGGGAATTGACAGCGGTACTGGTAGATGTTTAGTAAGGTCTCTTCAGCTTTATGTCTGCATGGGATGTGTACATTTAGTTATGTTTCTGTCTTCCACTGTTTCTAAGTAAGAACAAGTTTGAATCTACTTAGCTCACCCCACCACAACATCCTTACACACTTTACACACCCCTCAGCAGTGGGCGTGGGTGTTTCTGAATAAAGGCTGGTGTAGAATAGTATTACAGGGAGACCCCAGAGGAGGAAAAGTAGATGTAAAACCACTCTGGCTTTGTATAGTGTCACTAGCCTGCATCCCACCTACTCAGGTAGGAGTCCTCCAGCCCAAGCAAGGACAACATAGCAAGTCCCCATCTCTTAAGCAAAATATAGGCTTGAAGCAGTGGTTCAGTTAAGAATACTGGCTACTCTCCCAGAGGAGAGTTTCTCTCTACTCTCCCAGAGGAGAGCACCTACATAACGTGTCATAACTTCCTTTAAGTACATTCCTAGCAAATTTGACACCCTCTTTGGACCTCTGTGGGCACCAGGCATGCACTTGCTATTTAGACATATGTGCAGACAAAACACCCATATTCATAAAATAAACTTTTTAAAAATTGATTATCTCTATTCCATTTTATACCCAAACATTTCCTTTTTCCTTCTCTAACATCCATGAAGCAAACAATTGAGAATATTAAATCTTAAACATCTTTAACTAATTACTTAAGCATTGTGTATTATGTGCATCTTAAGTAACTTACTGTCTGCCATCAAAGGCATTAAGCTTTAGTATCCACCACAGACATGTGTTCTAAAATTTAAAACTTTAGTGGTAGAAACTTAACCTCAAGAGAAAGTTAAGAAATAAGAGGTTTCATAGGAACCATGACAAAGGTCAGGATGTCATATAGTCATTTGGTTTGGTGTATCACCTGGTATGGTCAGAAGCATAGCAGTTCATTTCTTGAGCAGAAACAGTTGTGTTACAGAGATTTCGTGGAGAGTGATGCTTTGTTTCTGTCGGCTCCTCTCAGCTGTTTTAGTGTGGCCATCCCTCTGCCCACACTGCCCTGCAAATCAGTGATTTTCTTTTAACCTTGAGATTATGATTATCACAAATGAAGTACGTACCTAATCATTGGCCTGTGTCTGATAGTGGACTTCTTTGCTTGGGCCATTCCAGGTCTTTGAACAGTTGTCTAATGCTTATCACTCTTAAAGGAGCAGGCGGTATTCTAAGATTGGTTCTCCTTCCCTTGTCTGTATTTTGCCTAAGATGACTTAAACTAAAGGGCAGTTCCCTAAAGAACAATTTGATTTTCACTTCAGAAGAAGAGAGGCAAAGTAGAAAGTGCTTTAGCCTCTCTGGCTCATCCTGTTCTCTCTCCTGCCATGGTGACCTTACCTCCCAGAGTTCCAGTTCTGTGGGGCTCAGGATGACGCTTCTCAGCTCAAGTCTGCCCTGGCCAGAGGTCTGTCTGTGCCTGAAATGTAAACTGGATGATTTCCTAATGTCTGCTTCAGAGTTCCTCAGGAGTTCTTACCAAGTTAGTGTTCAGTTCCAGCACCAGTGCTAGAACTTCCAAGAACTGTTTTAAATTTATGCCACTCAGTCTAAAATTTCATCCTTTGCATCCTTTGCATTTCCTTTTGTCTAATGAACAGATCTCGCGATGTCTTGCCTGGGATAGAGTGACAAGTAAAAGTGGGTTTGGCAGGGAAGCCTGGAGAATTAGTTGGTTGGGATGTCCAGTTTGGGAGACCATCACACTGCTGGGGAAAAGGTTGGCCCTTTCACTCTGGTCCTGTGCTACCATGGCTCGTACCTTTTGTTCACCATGTGCCAAATAAGCCAAAGCATAAAGAGTAAATTTGAATCTTATTTGTAGTTGTACTTTATTATAATGCAATAAATCAGACTGGTTAAAATTCAGAAAACATGTAAAAACAAAAACAAACTGAAGAAAAGCAGGGGGTTGAATATACGTGCCTCAAAACTACTGCCTATCATTTGAGATCTGTTCTGAAACCAGCCTCATAGCAGGGATATGCAGCCCTGAAATACAAGAGGGCCAACACTGCTTCGTGTCTAGCACTAGCCCTCCCCCTGTGTCGTGTTAATTCATATAACTGGTGACATTTTCTCTTCCCTGCCTTGAGCATATTTGGTTAAGAATCCAGTCAATGGAGATGGTGGCCTCTCGATTGGTATCACTGATGTCAGCCATTGCTCTCTGGGGTTGCCATTACCAGTGGTGACTCCCAGAGAATCGCTCCCACTGTGGGCAAAGATCAGCCCTAGATTGGTCAGCCACCATACACAATCACCACCCTTCATGAGTCTGTCCCAAGAAGGGGTTAGTTAATTTTCCAATTTTTAGTATCCTCTTCCTCTAAAATTTTGTCTAAATTGAGATCCTTTGGCTTTCAGCCACCTAGAAAACATGGATTAAGCTGCTTTACTTGTCATTTTCTGTCACTTTTACCTGTACTCTGTGTTGTGGGGTGGTGGAATGTGTCATGCACATGGCAGCCAGAACTCTGTAGTGGGTATTCTCTACTGCTATTCATTTCAATTTTTGAAATTCAGCCTCTCAAACCTAGAACTCACCAATTTGACTAGAACAGTGTTTCTCAACCTCCTTGATGCTGTCACTCTTTAATACGGTTCCTTATGTTGTGGCGCTCCCTGACCGTAATGTTACTTTGTTGCTACTTCATAACTATAGCTTTGCTACTGTAATGAATTGTAATGTTAATATTTTATACTCAGGATATCTGATAATGTAGCCTCAAAAAGGGTCACGACCCACAGGTCAAGAAGCACTGGACTACACTGTCTAGTCAATTTGCCCCATGGCTCCTTTTATTCTTACCTCCCCAGGCTGAGATTATAAGAACTTCCATGTTCCGCTTCTTTATGAGGAGCTGGGGATTGAACTCGTGTTCTCATACTTCCATGGCAAACACTTTACTGGCTGAGCTAGCTCCCCAGCTCCACTTCCGTTATTTCTCCTAGACAGTTCTATGGATAGGAAACTTGAGTGTTAATGATTTGGAGGTGCAGCTGTGCACAGTTTTGTTGAATGAAGAAACATTTGCATGTCCATGCCCACTTTTACTAGACAAAGTTCTCTCATACCCTTTGAGTCATTCCTTCGTTAGAGGTTGATAAATTCGAGATAATCGTGAGAAAATAATGCTTTCCTTCCCATGAAACTTGTCCCTAGGGAAAGGACACTCAGGCCCATCACAGCTCAGGGGTCTCTGGGACCTGTTCCCTGAGGTACATGGTTTCTTCAGCAATTAGGACTTGCTCTGGGGAGCAGCCAAGGACAACAGCAATAGGCTGTATGATTTGGGAGTCTCCTGGACAGCCCTAGCCAACTGTTCAAAAGAGGGATTCTCATGGGAATTGTGTGTGGTTTTTTTTTTTAAAGTGGTCCTTGACTCTTATAGGAAGCACCATTAACCCAGTGAGAAAAGTTCATTAATATTATATATGCATAAAATTGTGTGCATTATAGTTTTTTTAAAGATAGTTAAATTTCTTGCAACTTTTTCAGGCATCCTTATTACTTTACCCTTCTCCCTCAGCATTTACTTCCCTCCCCTAAGAGCCACCCTTCCCATCCTCCCCCTCAGATTGTTCATACCCTCCTAAGCCCCTCTCTATTGCTCCCAGCCCCCCAACCTGTCAGCAGACTGACTTTTTCACTGTCACCTGAAAAAGATCTAGACCAAGAATGATTCTTTCCAGTTACCACCTAGCAAGTGTACAACCCATACACCTTGATAGGGGACTAAGCATTCAGTTTTATGTTTTGTTTAAAGAAACAAGCCAAATTGAATGCCATAGTCTGCTTTGTCTAAAGCCATCCTTCTCCTCTATATTCCCAAACTAACTTTTGCTGCTCTTAACATTAGCTGCCTTGTGCTTACTGTCGGTCTTGTTCTTTCAAGAAAAACATATTTTGGTCATCAATGATACTAATTTGCCTGGGCAGCAGTCTTTGGGTGGTTACACACTAACTGCTGGAGAGAGAACCTGGGTCTGTGACTCCTCGATTCTAGATTCTTACACTTGACATTTAGCTTCCTGCTGCATTTTGATCTGGTTTTGTTTTTGTTTTTGTTTTTTTAGTGGAAAATAACCTGAGCATTGACTGGCCACCATTTATATTAGCCACAGGAATGTAAGTATTGCAGTATTGACTAAATAGGAGAGGTCAGCAGTGCCTAACCTCTGATCTGGAAAACATTGAGTAAATCATTAAAGATAGGGTTGTGAAGCAACCCATTGCTTTTAAACTGGGCCTTTTACAGTTTTTATGAATATTATCTTATCCTTTACCACACCCTTCTGAGTTAGGCATTGAGCTAAAGGTAGAAAGACTGTGATCAAGGTCACATAGACCATTTCTCACCAAGGAGATAAACCCAGGACCAATTCCAAGAGCTGCAAGGCAGGCTCCCCTCTTCTTTTATAGCCTCTCTCCAGTTTACCAATCCCTGTGATCTTACTGTGCTTTGGTGGTGGTATTCTGCTTGCTAAATGATTCACTTACCTATTCCAGGGAGGCCTCTTGTTGAGCAGACATAATGAGATTTCACCATAATATGAAATCAGACAGGATTGCAAAGTCTGCAATATATTTTCTTGTAAAGATTCTATTTAGTCAGGTGTCCAGAACATATATGATACAGACTAATCACTGAGCTAAAATGCCAGGCTCTTCCAGAGTCAGAGTGAGGAGATTCTCTGCAAGACAGAATCTCTGTTTCTGTTCAATTAGCAAATTGCCTAGGAGTAACCAAAGTTAGTGCTAGTGCTGTATTTGGGCTCTGTCAAAGATGCAGGGAAACTTGTGCCAAGCAAAAGTAGATCTTCTTAGCCATTTAAATCTGACTGACACCATTTTTAAAAGCCAAATATGAAAAATGCAGCAATATAATTAAATATCAGGAAGTTGAGGTTAACTCTAAACATTAAATAGCTGAATGGTAAGAAATTAAAAAATCATCTAAATTGGGTTTCTCTTTAAAATGTTTTTGAGTGTGGGGAGTAAGTAGTAATTTGGAGTCACAGCCAAAAGTAGTTTTATAGCTATAATTGTAAAGTTAGCTATTTAATGATAGCTGGGCAAAGGTTAGTGTTAATGTGCAGTCCAACAGCCCCGAGGACGCTGCTACTTACTGCCAGGCTCCTACCCATACATCCAGACTGCCTGCAGAGCACGTCGGGTTTGGAGCTTTGAAGCGTCTCCACTAAGAACACATCATTCGCCATCCCTAACTGCTATTGTCTCCCATCTCCTGTGTCCTGATGGGGATGCATACTGATTCAGAGAAGGTCCTGTCTCAAGAAATAAAGGCAGAATGGAGAGAAAGAGATGTGCTAAGTGACAATGTGATTCTGTAAAGAATTACACCAAAAGATTTTTAAAAATTCAAGGGCAAGATAGCTCAGTGCATCTAAGTATTTGCCACCCAGCCTGATCACCTGAGTTTAATCTCAGGGACCCACATGTTTGGAAGGACAAAACATAGAAAATCTGCTCTCTGACTTCTCTCTGTATGCTGTGGCACATGTACACATGAGAGTGTATACACACATATGATAGAAATGTAATTAAAAGTTTAGCTGGCTGGGCTGGAGCATAAGTGTAATCCTAATACTTTAGAGGGCAGACGCTGGAAAATGAGTAGTACTCAAGCCTAGCCTCAGCTATGCAGAAAGTTTCCAGTCACTCTGAGAAACGAACAGAAACCTTGACTGCTTTCTCCAGAGTGTACTCCCACATCCATGATCCAAGCACAGTAGAGGCAGAGGCAGCCTTGCTGCTGTGGCATTGGGTGAGCTAGCTGGGGCAGTGCCACAAAGCTCACCCTGGTAGTATGGGTGAGGGAGAGCTAGTAGGCTGACCAGCACAGCTGCCACCCAGGCCCAGCTCCAGGGCTTTGAGTTGGCCCACTTCAACATCTACCCCAGCTGGGAATTGCTGAAGCATGTGAAGGGGTCAGCCCTGCAAATCCAGAGCTGCAGGATCTCCCTGACACAGACAACAGGGCACCCGAGAGGAGCCCTGGTAAGGATATGGGGTATTGATAGAGTAGCAGAAGCCAGAGGTCTTGAACTAGACCAATGACTCTGCAGTGAACATTTGTAAGTAGAGATGTGTAGACAGAGGGTGTACTGTGGGACACACTGTGACATACTGCAGCTTCTGCAATGAGATTTTTGTTGTTGATTTCTTGGGGAAGGAGGGGTTGTAAGGATAGACGATAGACACAAAGAGACAGGGAGATGAGTGAGATTGGAGTGTACGGTGTGAAATTCAAAAAGAATAAAACGTTTTTTAAAAAAAAAAAAAAAAAAAGGCAGAAGCAGGCGGATCAGAGAGGACTGACACAAGTTCAGCCTAGCCAGGACTACACAGTGAGACTGTCTCAGAAAACAAAAACCTTCCACATTAGAAACACAGAAACCAAAACCGTTTAGGCCCTGCTTTTGTGCAGACTCTCAATATTACTGCCACTCCGTCCCAGTGTACAGGTGAAGCTAAGGTTCTGAGAGATTGGTTAACTTTCTGATTATCCTATTCATGTCAGAATAGGAGTCGAATCAGATGTCTCCTTTTCCAGCTCCTGTGTCCTTTACTGTAACTCTACTACCAGTGGGAGGTGGAAAGACAGGTGGCGCAGGCCATCTGTGACAAACCTTTCTATAAAGACATGTCCTGGCCATGAGGTAAAAGTCAAAGAGGGAAGAGTAAGCCAGAAGACGTATCAATATTTGCTCAGCACACATGAAGCTATTGTCTGTGTTCTGTTATGTTTCCCATACCATCAAATAATAGTCTCCTAAACGTCTGTAAACCAGAGGGGCTGAGAAGAGTGTGTATGTTAGAAGTCGTATCAAACTCTGGGCTCTTTCCATGTCGGCTCCGTAAATGCATCTAGAAGGACAAAGCAACCCATGAGATCCCCGCAGGCAATGCGTGTGCTCTGCCTTGAATCTAGTATTGGCCTCTCCCACTCCTTGACTTTGTGACTTAAACTCCAACAAAGCTTCACAATGTAGAGATAGCTTGCATGTAGAGCAGCTTGTGTAACTGAAATGTTTCCTGGTAATATTCTGGGGAAGCTCGTGGTGGGCTAGTGTGAGGATGTTTCTGCCTTGCACAGATGGAAGCTGAGAGTCCGCCACCGTGAAAATTCTTTCTGTTTGTGTCCTGTTCTGGAGCACCATTGGTGGCTCTCAGCCAATTGTTCTTTCTGAGGAATTGTCTTAAAGCCATTGAGTTCTCTGAGTACTTCTAAGTTGGTGTCTGATGTCTGGAATGCAGTATGTATGGATTTTTGTCATGTTATAAACTGAAACTAGTGGTGGTTTTAACACTGTTGCCTGGGCCTAAACTAAAGGACAGGTTGAACACCCCTTATCCAAAATCCTTGGGAGAAGACATGTTTTGAATTTTGGCTTTCTTAAGATTTTGGAATGTTTGCATATATTTAATGATGCCTCTATCTCAGGAATGAGGCCCAGGTCTGATGTCAGAAGTCATTTATGGTCCAGGCCCACTGTGTCCATACAGCCTAAAAGTAATCTTACACGGTATCTTCAGTAATCTTGCACTTAACAGTGGCATGGTGTGTGATTTTCTACTTGTACCACCATGCTAGCACTTGAAAATGTTCACATTTTGGAGCGTTACAGATTTTTGGATAAGGATTACTCCGTACTGACCATACGGAGTTATTAATGTGGCAAAATTTGATTTTCAGTGTTTTTTCTAAGATAATTATTTCTGAGTTTTTTAAGTGTAAAAAGTATGAAGTAAGGTTTGGAATGCAGCTCAGTGGTAGTGTACTTCCCTAGCCTGTGCCAGGCTCTTTTTGATTTCCTTGCACCATAAACATAAAAACATATGAGAGATACCAAATTTTTGAGAATATGATAGGCTGGCTTTGCAATCTAATTATATATTCTTTGTTGAACTAAAGTATATAACAGACTTGAAAGTAAATGACAGTTTTCACCAGAATGCCCTTTCTTTACAATATAAATAGCATCTGATACAGTTCAGTTTATACTATAGAAACAGTTCATTGGAAATGCACATACTAATGTCTTCTTTTTTCTGTTTTTGTCTAGAGAGGATTCAACAGAAGCACCCATAGTTGATTCTAACCATCAGTCAAAGTCTCCACTGGAGAAGTTTATGGTCAAGCTGTGCACTCATCATCAGAAGCAATTCATCCGTGTCCTGAGTGACCTGTACACTGAATCTCAGCCAGGTTCTGAGGACCTGCAGCCTTTGGATTCCACAGTGATGGATGTCTCCGCTTGCGATTTGGGTTGTGCCCAGCTGAGTGGCAGAAAAAATGAAAAGGATGATGCGTGTCTCGAGGGGAGTTCTCCTGCTTCTGTAAAGTTGTTCTTAGATTCATCAGGTTCTCCTAGCTCCCTGAATGTGACTGAAGAAACCATGAAGGAACCGCTTCCTGAGACAGACTGTGTAGATGGGAGAGAGAATGCCCTAAGCCCTGTCCAGAAAGATTCCTCTGAACCTCCAGATGCTCAACATAACCCCACAGGCTCTGCAGACAGTTCCACCGTAGGATGCCTCAGTACATTGGGTTCTTCCTCTTCTAACTCCCCCCATGGTTCTAAAAGCTTAGAGGGGCAAACCACTGGCCAGGAGCAAGACACAAGCATGAAACCCTGTGAGGATGCTGAAGACAGTGCCCCAGTGCCAGTTCAAAGTCTGGCTGCAGTGGAGGTGGTGGCTGAGAATACTGAAGAGGGTGATAGCTGTATTGTGGCTCAAAGAAACTCATTCAAAGCTTTATCAGAAGAGACATGGGACTCAGGGTTTATGGGAAACTCATCTAGTACTGCAGACAAAGAGAATGCTTTACAGTGTAGCTCAAAAATATCCTTACACCAGGATTTAGAGACAGATGAACAAGATGCACGGCCAAAGCAAGAGAACCATCTTCATTCACTAGGTAGAAACAAAGTGGGTTTCCAGACATACCCCAGAGACAAGGGCCATTTTGATCATTCCGAAGGTGGTTGGTTAGCTCCCAGCCCCATGCCAACTGTACACAGAGCATCCAATGGTCACTCACAAACCAAGGTGACCTCCATCAAGACCGCTCGGAAAAGTAAGAGGGCATCGGGGTTGAGGATAAATGATTATGACAACCAGTGTGATGTTGTTTATATCAGTCAACCAATAACAGAATGCCACTTTGAGAATCAAAGATCCATGCTGTCTTCTCGGAAAACAGCCCGAAAGAGTACCCGGGGATACTTTTTCAATGGTGATTGCTGTGAGCTGCCAACTGTTCGCACACTGGCCAGAAATTTATGCTCCCAAGAAAAAGGAAGCTGCTCACTGATAGCATCAGAGGCAGTGGTGACTCCGAAGCAGACTCTTACAGTTCCCACCTCAAAGCACACAGTAGGTGTGCAGCTTCCCTCTGTAGGCTTACAGCTTCCCACAGTAGGTGCACAACTTCCTACAGCAGATGTCCAGCTTCCCACAGTA